>CAKXYN010000266.1:0-600000 GCA_935064755.1 Tragelaphus eurycerus
CACAACTAGAAAGAAACACCCATGTCACAGGTAGAGAGGAGTCCCCAACCACAGCTAGAGAGATGCTTGCACACCACAACTAGAGAGAATCAAAGCCACCACAGCTACAGAATTGAATCTGACCCAAACTAGAGAAAAAACCCCATGCCAAACTAGTGAGTAGCCATCCACACATTGCAACAGCCCCCTTGAACATCCCTATTAGAGACGAGTCACAGCAAAACAACTTGAGAGGAGGCCCCAGAGCAACATGAGAGGAACACGGAGTACACCCCAAATGGAGAATAACCCTGAATTCCCTTCCACAGCTTGAGTGGAACACTGATTTTTGCGCTGAAACTTGAGAGGAATCCTGAGATCCCACTGAAACTTGGGAGGAGCTCTGAGTCCCCTGCTGCAACTCAAGAGGTACCCCGACTTCCCAGCCACAACTTGAGTGGAGCCCCAGGTCCCCTGTTGCAACTTAATAGGAAGCTCGAATTTTATGCTGCAACTGTAGAGGAACTCCGAGTTTTCAGCTGCAATTCTAGTGGGCCATAGTCCCCTGTTGCAACTCGAGAGGAACCCTGAGTTCTCTACCTCAACTCCAGATGAGGACCGACTCCCTTCCTGCAACTCGAGAAGAACCTTGAGTTTCTCATCACAAACTGAGAGTAGATCCTAGGCCCCCAATGCAACTTGAGAGGATTCCCAAGACCACAACCACAACTCAAGAGGAACTGAGAGAATCTGCCTCAGTTCAAGAGGAGCCCTATACTGTATCACGAGGGGAGCTCCCAGGAACAAAGTCAGAGGCACTCCAACACCAGACCTGGAGAGGATGCCCTCACCACAACTAGAGAGCAGCCCCTGGGACATCCCAACTTATAGGGGATACTCTGTAGCAAATAGACATGAGCCGATGAAGTAACTCAAGAGGAGCCACTCAAAATTAGAGATTATCAATCCCACAGTAAACTAGTAAGGAGACCCCGGTGCCAAAAGTAGACAGGACTCCCCCTCCGCGGAGACAACACACCACAATTCAAGAGGAAGCATCATTGCAACACGAGAGAAGCTCTGAGTCCCCTGCCTCAAACCAAGAGGAGCATTTCATGGAAACTTGAGAGGAAATCTGAGTTGTGCACTATAATCCAGAGGAAAACCAAGTACCTGCCACAACTCGACAGGAGATCGGGGCCTACTGCTGCAACTCCAGAGGAACCCTTAGTTTCCCAACACAACTCAACCCTTAGTTTCCCAACACAACTCAAAAGGACCCCAAATCCCCTGGTGCAGCTTGAGAGGTGCCACCATCAGAGCTCAAGAGGGGCTCTGAATCCACTGCCTCAACTCAAGAGGAGCTCCCATTGCAAATCAAGATAAGACCTCAGCATGACTAGAGAGGAGCACCACACCACCACAAGAGGAACCCAGGCACACATCACTAGAAGGAAGAACCACCCAAGGCACAGTTAGAGAACTGCAGCTCACCACACCAGAGAGGCACCCATGTATCAGAATTGGAGAAGAGCCCAACGACACATAGCAACTGTTAAGGAAAACCCGTGCCCAATGCAAATAGAGAGGGGAACCCCACTACAACTAGAGACTAGACCACCCACGACAGATAGAGTGTTGACCTCCACTGCAACTAGAGAGGAGGCTTCTGGGTCAAACTAGATTGGATTATCCCACCTCAACTAGAGAGTAGTACCTTGCTCACAGCAACTAGAGTAATGACTGCAACAACGTGAAAGAGCCACCACACCTCAACTAGAGAAAAACCCCTAGAATAGTGCAACTAGAGAGAGCCCCTGGCCACAGCTAGCTTTGGCCACATGCCACAATGAGAGAGGAGTCTGTACACCGCATTATGTATAGATTCCCCTGCATACTGCAATAATTGAGAAACTCCACTGTCAAGGAAACTAGAGAGGTACCAGGGAGTTCTTTGCTGCAACACGAGAGGAGTCACTGGTCACAATGACAGAGGATATCTCCACCAAAACTGGAGAGGTTTCTCGCACAAGTAGAGAGGAGTTTATGAAGACATCACACGTAGAGAATCACGCACCTCCGCTCTGCTGCAACAGAGGGGAGACCCTGAAGTAAATCGAGAGGAGGCCCTCACAAGTAGAGAGGAGTAACCATGCTAAAATTTGTGAGAAACACCTTGTGTCAAAAGAAGAGCAGAGTCACCTGATGAGCCCCCTATCACAACCCAAGAGAAAGGAATACTGCACTCTGTAGGAGCTCTAAATAAACTGCCACAACTCAAGAAAAGAACTCCACTGCCATGTGATAAAAGCCACTGGACATAACGGGAGACGATGTCCCCACACATCATACCTAGAGTAGAGTCACACTGTGGCAAATATTGATGAGCTTCCCCACCACAAGAAAGGAAGCCTTTTCAAATTGCAATGAGGGAGGACTCCCCTCAGATATTGCAACTAAAGAGACACTCACCATAACTAGAAAGAAGCCTGCACATCACATCTAGAGAGTAGCCCACCAGCACATCACAGAAGAAGGGAGCAGCCACAGTGTAGCTAGAGATAATCACCCACCACAACTACAGAAATACCCCCACTGATATTCGAGAGGAGCTTACCAACATATCACAACTAGAAAGAAACCGCCATACCACAGGTAAATTGGAGTCCCCAGCCACAGTTAGAGAGGAGCTCACCAAAGGAACTCCAGAGGAGCCCCATACTTCATCTTTAAAGGATCATCTGCCTCCTTTTAGTGGAGCCTCGAGCACCCACAGAAAATTATATGTGTCTCCTGAGACAAATAAGGAGGAGCCCATGACCACAAATAGAGAGATGACCCCACTACAATGAGAGACCCCCATGAACAACAGAACTATCTTGGAGTCCTTTGTCACAATAAGAAAGTTGCACCCTGCCACCAATAGAGATAACACAACACAACACAACTAGAGAGAAGTCCCCCACAACTAAACAGGAGCACCTGAAATTAGACTTAGAGTAGAGCCCACCTTAACAACAATAGATATGCCTCCCACTGAAACTCCAGAGGAGCCTGCATTCTTCAAGTGGAGAAGATCCCCAGATAAACCAACACTATTGAAGAAAAGCCCCCCACAAACGCAACTGGAGAGGAGCTCCCTCACCACAACTAGAAAGTTGACCATCTGTCACAACTAGAGGCAGTCAACCCCACCAAAATGAGTGAGGAACCCATAGTGCAAAATTAGAGAAGACCCCTTGCCACATAGCTCTCCACATGACAAATGTTAGAGGAGGCACAACCACATATCAAGAGGAGTTCCGAGTACCATGGGAAAATTGTAGAGGAGAACTTCGACCCAACTTGAGAGAAAACCCTGTTCACAACGGAAGAGGAGCCCTCCAGACATCACATCTAGAGAGGAGCCTATTCACTGCAAAGAGAGACAAGCATCACAACACAACTAGTGAGGAGACCCTCTGCACATTGCAATGAGAGAGGAATCCCCAAAGACATCAAAACGAAAGAAGAGCACCTCACTACAACTACAGAGGACCTTGCACACTATAGCTAGAAAGAGGCCCCCATATTAAAGCCATAGATGAGTCCACCATCAAACCTGGAGAAGAGCTTCTCCCTGAAACTTAAGTGGAGCTCATCAGCAAAATACAACTGGAAGGAAGGTGCCATGCCACAGCTAGAAAGGAGTACCTCACCACAATTACAGAAGATTGTGTGTTAGTTGCTCAGTCATTTCCAACTCTTTGTGACCCCATGGACTGTGTAGCTAGCCAGACTTTTCTGTCCATGGGATTATACAGGCAAGAATGCCAGGGTGGGTTGTCATGCCCTTCTCCAGAGGATCTTCCTGAACCAGGGATCAAACCCAGGTCTCTTGCATCCCAGGCAGATTCTTTATCATCTTAGCCACTGGGGGCCTATGACAAAAAACTAATGTGAATTTGCTCAGTAGTGTCTGACTTTTGGCAACTCCATGGACTGTAGCCTACCAAGCCCCTCCATCCATGGGATTTTCCAGGCATGAATACTGGAGTTGGTTTCCATTTCTATCTCCAATTTCAGATGAGCCACCCACCAAAACTCGAGAGGTGCCTCCTGCAGCAACTCGAGAGGTGAATTATGCAACAACTGGAGAGGAGCCCCAGCCACAAGTTGAGAGCCTCGTGCACCCTGAAGCTAGCTCAGAGCCCCCTGTCACAACTATAAAGCAGCACACCTCCACAACAAGAGAGGAGCCTACACAACACAACTAGAGAAAAGGCCGCCACAACTGGAAAGGACCTTTCCCTCAGATCATAATAAATGAGGAGCCCCACACCACAACTAGACGAGAGAACCGCATGGGAACTAGACAGTAGCCCCGCTGATTATTGACACTAGAGAGAAGCACACCAACACATCACAGCTAAACGTACCCTCCCTGCTATGAGTAGAGAAGAGGTCAACACACTACAAGAAAAGATGATGTACCTTGCTACAATTAGAGAGTATATTCCTTCACCCCACAACTGGAAAAGTGTCCTTTCACATCACAACAAGAGAAGAAGCACCCTCACCACAGTCCAAGAGGAGTATGTTACAATATCCAAAGAGAAGTACCCATACCACAACTAAAGAGGAGCCTCCAACCCCACCACAACTGTAGACAAATATGCAAACCACAATTAGAGGGGAACAGAAACAAAACTGTCAGTTGACCCCCACTGCAACTAGAGTGGAATCCTATGCCATAACTATACAGTAGCATACCACACATCACAACTAGACAGGAACCAGCCTGCTAATTGCTACTAGAGAGGAGCTGCTCCACACAGCTCAAGAGTATGCACCTGCACAACTCTAAAGGAACCCCGAATCACCTGTCACAACTTGAGAGGAACAACAAGTCCTTCACCACAATTCGAGTGGAATCCGTTGCCTTCACAAGGAAGGAGCCCCCAGCGATGAAACTAGGACACCCCACCGAAACTGGAGAAAAATTCCCTGCCAAAACTAGAGAGGAGCCCTCTGGCACATTGCACCTAGAGAGGATCCCCTGTGCTGCCAACAGTGATGAAGACACTGAAGTAACTCAAGAGAAGCCTGTCACAACTAGAGTGGAGTCACAACCCCATGAAAAACAGTTCAGAAGCACCCAAACACCAAGTAGAGTGAACACCCACCCCACAAATAGCCCCCAGATGAGGTACTCTGCAACAAGAGAGGAGCCCCAAAACCCCTTCGGAATTTGAGAGGAGGCCTATGCCACAATGAGAGAGAAACCAATGACCACAACAAGAGAGGAGCCCACCCACCAAAACTGGAGAGTATGACCCTTACCACAGCTAGAAAGTAGACCTCTGACATTGCACCTATAGAGAGTCACTTCCACAGAAAAGAGACGAACCCACTCCTGCAAGTCGAGTCGATTCCCCTACAAATGTCAGAGAGGACAAAACTAGTCAAAACTAGCAAGTAGACCACATGCTACAAATAGAGAGCAGCTCACTGAGCATCAACACTTGAGAGGAGCATTCCAGCACAATGCAATTAGACAGAAGTCTCCTGCCAAAATAAGAGAGGAGGCACAGACACCACCACTAAAGAGGAGGGGACATGCCAAAATTAGAGAGTAGGCTTGCAGATATTGCACCTGGAAAGAGTGCCTGCGCACATCACACCCAAAGAGCAAACACCCATGACAATTCAAGAGGAACACTCCACCACAACTCGAGAGGTGCCCCCCCAAACACTACAACTAGGGAAGACCTCCCTTAATACAACTCAAAAGGAGCCTGAACACCACAACCAGAGAGAAGCACACCCAAAACAACTAAGTGTTGACCCCCCAAACCAACTAGAGAGGAGCTCCATGCCACAGGTAGTTTAGCCACTCACACATCGAAATTAAACAGAAGCAACCCTGCACAATGCTACTAGAGAGGAGCCACCCCTCCTCCCCAAAAAAGAAAACTCGAGTGGAGGCCCTACCTCAACTTGAGAGGAACAACAAGTCTCCCAGTGCAACTCGATTGGAGTCCCCCACCAAAACGTGGGAGGAGCCCACACACTGCAACAAGAGAGGAGCCAAATCGGACACTGCATATAGAAAGGAGGCCCCACACCCGCCCCTAGAGAGAAGCAGTCTTGCACACCACATCTAGAGAGGAGGATCCATTTCAATAGCAGAGAGTAGCCACTCAAACCACAAATAGAGATGAGGCAACAAACTGCACCTAGAGAGGAGCAGTACAGCATAATGCAACAAGATAGGAATTCCCACTCTACAATTAGAGAGGAAAACCCCAGGAAGAGTACAACTAGGGAAGAGCACTGCAGGACTTAACCACTAGAGTGAAGCCCAATTGACAAACTAGATAGTTGAATACATGCCACAACTAGATAGCTGACATTCAGGCATAAGGAGCATATCGCTGAAACTACAGAGGTGCCACCCCCGCCTTAAAATGCACCACTGTGGAGTGTTTTAAGAGTGGAGCACCACTGTCATAACTAGAGTGAATATCCCTTGCACAGATAGATAGGAGCGTGCCCAACATATCACAATTAGAGAAAAGTTCCCATGCACATCAAAACTAGAGTGGAACTCCTACATGGATCAAAATGAAAAAGGAGGCCAACATTGCAACTAAAGAGGAGACTCCTGTCACAACTAGAGATAAGCCCCCCTGAACATCACCATTAGAGAAGGGCATACCCACACATCACAATTAGACAGAAGCCCCTTGCCACGCATAGAAAGGAGCCCACCATGGCACAACTAAAGAAAACACCCACTACCACAACTAGAGAGTAGCCCCCTGCACAATGAAACTAGAAAAAAAAAAAGCCCCTTCACATCACAAGCAAAGAGGAGCGACACCCATCCAAATTTGAGAAGAGCACTTTACCACCACTAGAGAGGAGCCCAACTACACAACTAAGGAGGACTCCCCCTGCCACAACTAGAGAGGAGAAGCCGCCCTGCCAAACCTAGAGAGGAGTCTGCAAACGACAACTACAGAGGAGCTGACCCACCACAAATAAAGAGTGGATCCCCACTGCAACTGGAGTGGAGCCCCATGCCACAACTAGAGAGTAGAGTCCCACAAATTGCAACAAGACAGGAGCCAGGCTGCACATCACTTCTAGAGTATCAGCCATAGTGCAATCCAAGAGGAGGCTCCACCACAACTTAAAGGATCCCCGAGTCCCCTCCTGAAACTCAAGGGGAATGCAAAGTTCCCCACTGCAATCTGACAGGAACACTATGCTGAATACCAAGAAAGCATAACCTGGCCAAATGACAGAGGAACTCCCCTGGCAAACCTGTAGTGGATTTCCCAGGCATAAATAGAGTGGAATCCACGAGGACATCACGCCTAGAGAGAAGACCCTCTGAAGCAAATAGAAATAAGCTCCCTGAATTAAATTGAATGGAATCACTCACAACTAGAGAGAAGAAAGCCCACGAATATTAAGAACTTCTATTGCCAAAGTAGAATGGACTCTTCCCATGGAACCACCCACACCCCAACCAAAAAGGTCACAGCCTCACAACTCGAGAGGAGCCCTCCACTACAACTTGATAGGAGCCTGCTGGGTATCACACATAGAGAGGAACTCTTCTGCTGTTAATAGAGACAACCCTAACAACACAACTGGACAGGAGCTTGCAGAACACAACTAGAGAGAATTGCACACACCACAGCTATAGAGTTGACCCCAAACATATCTAGAGAGAAGTTCCATGCCAAAACTAGTGAGTAGTCACCCGCACATTGTAACAAGAGAGAAGTCAACCTACACATCCCTACTAGAGACCAGTTTCCCCAAGACATCAAGAGAGGAGGTCCCAGTACATCATAAGCGGAACCATGAGTAGCCCCCCAAATTGAGAAGAAAACTGTGTTCCCTGCCATGGCTCAAGTGGAAGCAAGAGTCCTGCACTGCAAATAAAGAGGAATCCTGAGTTCTTGCAACAACTCCAGAGGAGCTCTGAGTACCCTACTGTAACTCTAAAGGAACCCCAAGATTCATGCTGCAACTTGAGAGTTACCCAGTGTTACCAGCTACAACTCGATTGGAAACCCAAGGCCTCTTTTGCAACTAGAGAGGAACCCTGAGTTCCCCATTAAAACTTGAGAGGAGGCCTGACTCCCCTGCTGCAACTCGAGAGGAAACCCACGTTCCTCGCCTCAACTCGAGAGGAGACTTGACTCCCCTGCTGTAACTCGAGATGAACCCTGAGTTTTCCCATCACAACTCAAGAGAAATCTTGAGTTTCCTTCTGAAACCCAAGAGGAACCCTGAGCTCCCCACCACAACTGGAGAAGAGGTTCGACTCCCCTGCTGCGACTCAGGGGGAACACCGAGTTCCCCATCGCAAATCGAGATGAGCCCCAAGCACTAAGGTAACTCGAGAGGATTCCTAAGAGGAGCCACCACTGCTACATTTTGAGAGAACTATATCACAACAAGAGGTAGATTCATACCACAACTAAAGAGGAGTCCTACCCTGTCACAACTAGAGAGTAGTCTGTAAACCACAGCTAGAGAGGAGTCCAAACCACAACTAGAGAGGAGTAGAAACAAAAACGTCAGTTGACCCCACTACAACTAGTGTGCAGTCACATGCTGTAACTATTATAGTAGCCTACTGCACATCACAAGTAGACAGGAGGCAGCCTGCTAATTACTACTAGAGAGGAGCTGACCCAAGCAGCTCAAAAGGAGGCACCACCACAACTCTAAAGTTACCCCAAGTCACCTGTCCCAACTTGAAAGGAACCCCAAGTCCCCCACTGTATCTCTAGAAGCGCCCTGTGCCATCACAACGAAGGAGCCCCCAAGGACAAAGCTAGGAGACACCCCGCCAAAACTTGGGAGGATTCTCCTGCCAAAATTAGATAGGAGCCCTTCAGCATATTGCACCTAGGGAGAAGCCCCTCTGTTGTGAATAGAGGAAGCCCCTGAAATAACTTGAGATGAGCCTGTCACAACTAGAGTGGAGGAAACCCGTGAAAACTAGTGAGGAATCCCCAATGCCACAAGTAGAGAGAAAAAACTCCCCCATAGAACCCTTGGAGGAATCACCACCCCAACTAGACAGGAGCCCCGAGTCCCCTCCTGAACTTGAGAGGAGCCCTATACCACAGCTCAAGAGAAGCCCATGGCCACAATGAGAGAAGAGCTCACCTGCCAAAACTGGAGAGTGTCCCACCACCGCAACAGGAGAGGAAACCCTGGACATTGCACCTAGAGAGGGTCTGCTCCACTGCCAATAGATACAATCCCTGGCTGCAAGTCGAGTACACACCCCTACCACTGTCAGAGAGGAGCATGCTCGCCACATCTAGAGAATAGACCCCATGTCACAAATAGAGAGCAGCCCCTTGAACATTGCCAATTGAAAGGAGCACTCCCACACATCACAATTGCACAGAAGCCTCCTTTCACAACTAGAGAGGAGTCTCCCAAGTCACAACAAAAGAGGAGGGGCCTTGCAAAAATTAGAGTGTAGGCTCACAAATATCGCACCTGGAAATAGTGCCTGTGCACATCGCTACCAGAGAGGAAACTCCCTTCCCAATTCGAGAGGAAAATTCTACTGCAGCTCTAGAGGTGTCCCCAGAACACCATAAATAGAGAAGAGATCCCTAACACAACTTGAGAGGAGACTGCACACCACAACTAGAGAGAAGCCAAACCAACACAACTAAGATTTGGCCCCCACACCAGCTAGAGGGGAGACCCATGCCTCAGGGAGTTTAGCCACCTACATATCACAACTAAACAGAAGCCACCTTGCACAATGCTACTAGAGAGGAGCTAACCCACTAAAACTCGAGTGGATGCCCCGCCTCACCTCGACAGGAATACCAAGTCTCCCGATGAAACTCAAGAGGCGTCCCCCACCACAACTAGAGAGGAGCCCACACACTGAAACAAGAAAGGAACCCACCATGACACTGCATGAAGAAAGAGGCCCTGCACCCCGCTTCTAGAGAGGAGCAATCTCATACATCTCATCTAGAGAGGAGGCTCTACACCACTACTAGAGAGTAGCCCACCAAATCACATATAGAGATGAGCCAGAAAACTGCATCTAGAGAAGCGCTGCACAGCTTGATGCAACAAGACAGGAGTTCCCACTCCACAGCTGAAGAAGACTTCCCCAGGCACAACACACTTAGGGAAGAGCGTCCAAGGACATCACAACTACAGACAAGTCCAACCGCCAAAACTGGAGAGTTGAATACACGCCACAACTAGATAGTTGACCCTCAGGCGCAACTAGAGGAGCACACCGCCAAAACTAGAGAGGTGCCCCACCCTCCCTTACATCGCATTTAGAGTGGAGAACCACTGCCACAACTAGAGTGGACACCCCTCCCACAGGTCGATATGAGTGTGCCCCACTCATCACAATTATTAAAAAGTGCCCATGTGCATCACAACTAGAGTGGGATTCCCACACGAATCACAATGAAAGAGGAGGCCAACACTGCAGCTAGAGAAGAGACCCCTGCCACAATTAGAGATATCCCCCGCCCCTTAACATTGCCATTAGAGAGCATACCCATCTATCACAATTAGACAGAAACTTCCTTCCACAAGTAGAGTCCAGCCCACCATGTTACAACTCAAGAGGCCTCCCATTGTCACAACTAGAGAGTAGCCTCCTACACATTAAAGCTAAAAAAATTTCTCTTTCACGTCACAACCAGACAATAGCCATCCCCATCAGTTTGAGGAGAGCACTCTAGCACAACTAGAGAGAAGCCCGACTGCCACAACTAAAGAGGAGCCCCCCTGACACAACTAGAGAGGTGTCTGCAAATGACAAGTAGAGAGGAGCCAACCCACCACAAATAAAGAGTGGACCCCCACTGCAACTAGAGTGGCACCCCATGTCGCAACTAGAGAGTAGCCTCCCACACAATGTAGGTAGACAGAGGTAGCCCTCACAGAGCTACTAGAGAGGATCTTCCCCACTGCAGCTCGAGAGGAGGCTCCACCACAAATCTAAAGGAAGCCTGAGTCACCTGCTATAACAAGCGGCACACCAAGTTCCCTGCTGCAATTTGACAGGAGCCCTAGGAAATAACAAGAAAAGGGGTGACTAGTCATAATGATACTGGGGCTCCCGGATAAAAATGAAGCAGATTCCCCCAGAAAAACTAGAGTGGATTCCCCCAGAACATCACACCTAGAGAGAAGCCTCTCTTCCACAAATAGAGATGAGCTACCTGAAGTAAGTTGAGTGGCATCCTTCACAACTCGAAAGAAGCAATCCCCCTAATGTTAGTCAGGAACCCCTATCGCCAAAAATAGAGGACCTTCCTCATGGAGCCCCACACACTCCAACCAGAGAGGACATTGCCCTGCAACTCAAGAGGAACCCAATAGACATCACACATTGAGAGGAGTCCGTCTGCTGCTAATAGAGACGAACCTCACACCACAACCAGAGAGGAGCTTGATCACCACAACTAGAGAGAATCAAACACCCCACAACTACAGAGTTGACCCTGAACACAACTAGAGAAATTCCATGCCAAAACTAGTGAGTAGCCACACGCAGATTGCGACAAGAAAGGAGCCGCCCTGCACATCCCTGCTAGAGATGACTTACCCCAAGGAAACTCGAGAGGAGGCCCCACCACAAGTCAAGAAGAACCCTGGGTAACTTATCAACTCAAGAGGAACACAAGTTCCTCACCATGCCTCGAGTAGAACCCTGAGTTCCATGCCACAATTGGAGAGGAACACTGAGCTCCCACTGCAAGTAGAGGGCAGCTTTGAGTCCTCTGATACAACTCGACAGGAACCCCATGTTCCCCACTGCAACTCTAGAGGAACCCTGGGATTAGATTTCCACATTCTCCAGAGTGACACTCTTCACAGACCCTGAAGCTGGTTCACACATCCACATTCACCAGGGTGTAAACCCTCTATGTTCACATACCTGGTCTCACCCGTCCACAGTCTCCAGTGTGACCCCATGTCTCAGGTGCTGCACCTGGAGTCACATGGCCACAGTATCCAATATGACCCCCCTCTTCCACCTGGGGTCACACATCCATAGATTCCAGGGTGACACCCCTCCCAGACCCTGAAGTTGGGGTTACACATCCACAGTATCCTGTGTGAGCCCCCTCACCAAACTTTGTACCTTAGTTTACTTGGCCTCTGTTTCCAGGGTGACCCCATATCCCAGACCCTGTACCTGGGGTCACATGTTTATGGTGGCCAGGATGACAACCCTTCCCAGATGCTGTACCTGGTGTGACATGGGCACAGTCGCCAGGGTTACCCCAACTTCCTGACCCTGTACCTGGGCTCACACATACACTTTCTCCAAGGTGAGACCCTTGCAGACACTCCCCCTGCAATCACATATCCACAGTCTCCAGAGTTTCTCATCCAAAATCCTGTACCTGGGGCCACACGTCCAGTCTCCAGTGTCACTCTCTCCCAGACCCTGCACCTGGGGTCACATGTCCACAGTCTCCTGTGTGATGTCACATCCCAGGCACTGAACCTGTGATCACAGGTCCACAGGCTCCAGTGTAACCTCTTTCCCAGACTCTGTAAGTGGGATCACATGTCCTCAGTCTCCAGTGTGACCCCACCTCTCATAATATGTAGCTGGGGTGAGTTGTCCACAGTTTCCAGGGTAACCCCACCCTGCCAGACCATGTACTTGTTTCCACACATCCAAAATATCGAGGATGACTGTCTTCCCCTACCCTGCAGCTGGATTCACATGTCCACATTCTCCAGTGTGAACTCCATTTCACACACTGCACCTGGGCTCACATGTCCACATTCTCCAGGGTGACCACCCCGTCCTTGTCCATGGGGTCAAATATCCACAGTCTCCAGGGTGACACTTCTCCCCAAACCCTGAACCTGGGGTCACACATCCACACTTTCCAGGGTGACAACCTTCCAGACTCTGAAACTGGGGTCACATATCCACAGTTTCGAGGGTGACTGCATCCTCCAAACTAGAACCTGGGGTCACACATCCACCGTCTTCATGGTGATCTCGCACCCTACACCCTGCAACTGGGATCACACGTCCACAGTCTCCAGGGTGACCCCACACTCAAGACCATGTTTGTGGGTTCACACATCCACAGTATCCAAGATGACCCCACCACCCAGATCCTGCACCCAGGGTCTCATGTCCACTGTCTCCAGGGTGACACCCCTCCCAGACTCTGAACCCGGAGTCACACGTCCTCAGTCTCTGGGGTGACAACACCTCACAGTGCCTCCATCTGAGGTCAACTTTCTACAGTCTCCAGGGTTACTGCCTCCCAGACCCTGTACCTGCAGACACACTTCCACAGTCTCAAGGGTGATCCCACACTCCAGACCCTTTTCCTGGGGTCACATATCCAGTACCCATGGTGAAGCCCTTCCCCAGGCCCTGTACCTGGGGTCACACATGCACAGTCTCAAAGGGGACACCCCTCGCAACATCCTGTACCAGTGATCACATACTCAGTCTCCAGGTTAATCCCACCCTCAAGCCCTGTACCTGGCTTCACAAGTCCATACTCCCGGTGACCCCACCTCAAAGAATCCACACCTAGGCTCACACATCTACAGTCTCCAGGTTGACCCTACCTCCACGTACTGCACCTGGGCTCACACGTCCACAGTCTCAAGGGGAACCCTACCTCCTAGAACCTCTGTAGGGGTCACATGTCCACAGTCTCCATGGTGAACCCACCTCCCAGAACTTGCACCTGGGTAGCGGTTACAACAGACAATGCAGACATACAAAGGATTATAATAGACTACAATGAACAACTATATGTCAATAAAATTGATAAATGGAAGAAATGGACAGATTCTTAGAAAATTTCAATTATTCAAGACTGTATCCATAGTTTCCAAATTGGTGAAGGTTGAAACACACACCTGGCCAAAGAAGATAAAGAGATTGTAAATAAGCATACAAGGGCATAATCAGGATGCTGGTTGAATGCATGTACAGTCAACTCTGGAAGACAGTTTGGCACATTTCTCCAAATCTAAAGAGTCTCACCTTAGGAATCAAGAAGTGCACCTCTTGTATTTAGACAACTGCTTTGGAAAACTGAAATAAAAATTACTACCAAGTAATGTATGAGAGCACTATTCATAATTCATAACAATTAAAAACATCAGGATATCCTTACATAGATGTGCATTCACAGGTAAATTAGGGCATAGACATTTCAAGGGTATCACAAAACAGCACACGCAAAATATGCCCATTTGACAAAAAGATTATTTTAGACTGATTAAAAAAAAAAAAAAGCAGCCCCAGAGAATTTTTAAAACCAAGGAGAAATGCCATCTTATAAAGTGGATTTATGTTTTTTAAGGATATCTCCATTTGTAAGGATGCTTCCATCTCTGGACAAGGAAATGGAGGATGACTAAATATCAAGAATGACTTGACTAACAAGAAGATCTATGGAATGGACCTGGATGTTAATCTGCATAACCACCATACTTTTGTTTACAGTGCTTCACTTAATAATCTCCCTTAAATGGCTTCTTCCATCCCCTAACCTCCTTCTTTCATTCTTAGCTGATGATAGCATTTAAGGTAAAGTCTTGGACCATTTCAGGAAGTGACTCGGTTTTCCCAGGTATCTTTCTACTATACAGGAGTTGTGCATGGCATATATTAGACTTCTGATTGTTTTTCTCCATTCCATCTCCCTTTCATTATGAGCATCTCAATGAAGAACACTGAGGGTAGAGGTAAAATTATTTTTCATTTCATATAATGCAATACAATAGTATTCAGACATATAAAGGAATGAACAACTAACACATTTATTAAAAAAAAAAAAAAGCATGAATCTAACACTTATATTACGAAATGGAGGAATCCAGCCTCAAGTGCTACACACTGTATGACCTTATAAGACATTCTAGAAAAGGTAAAATAGACACGATAAACAGTTTATGCAATATGTGGCTGAAATATTTCACATGACACTTTAGTGATGAACACCTGCAACTATGCATTTGTGTAAGCACATAGATTTTTGTTTTCAGAACCCAAAAATTAAATTAGTACCTATTAACATTTATTAATTCATGGTATGGGAGTGTCAAAGACTGGAATGCAGAATTTAACAAAGAATCTAACAGATTGAGAAATATATGAAAAGCTTCAGACTTCCCTGATGGGCCAGTGGTTAAGACTCCACGTTGCCAATGCAGGAGAGGTGGGTTCAATTCCTGTTCAGGGACCTAAAATCCCACATGCCACAGCACAGTCAAGAGATTAAAAATGAAGAAGGAATTTTTGTAAAAAAAAACAAACAAAAAAAAAGCCACTCAATGTTAGGACAAAATTATCTGACATAAGTTCACTGTGGAAATGAATATAATCTGCAGGACAAAGGCAAAATGTACCAAACAGAAACAATGAGCTCTGTAAGTTCTTTCTACAGGGATTTGGTAGTTAAGAGGACTGAAACTACTATTTCAGTCATAGATTGGAGCAAGCACTGAATTTGATAAATGACAAGTAATGGAAACCAAGTTTCTTATCACTGGAGTGGGAAGTTACAGGCAGACAAAGAGAGAAGGTTGTAATATCTGTGTCATAAGAAATCAGGTTGGAGACATCATTATAATCTATCTTTAGCCTAATACAGAAATACCTAGCTCCATGTGAAAATCTTCATAACCATGTGTATTTATAGTCTGGTATACATGTGTATGTATTTCCATGCATTTTCTGCTAAGATTAAGTTTCCACATGAAAATTTTTATTAACATTCTTTAATGGAAAGGAATAAGGAGTCTTTAAATATGTGGCTGATACTAGGACTGAGACAGTAAATCTATAAAGCAGCATAATCTTAAAATATGAGAAAGAAGAACAATGAAACCTGAATTATGTAAAATAAATTCAGGAGAGCATGGAAAAAGCTCTCATTAGACAAAGCAAGAATAAACTAAGCAGTCTAATTGACTTGATCATAGTCAAAAGAAAGTGAAAGTGAAGTCTCTCAGTCGCGTCTGACTCTTTGAGACCCCATGGACCATACCCTATGAGGCTCCTTCAGCCATGAAGTTTTCCAAACTAGAGTACTAGAGTGGGTTGCCATTTTCTTCTCCAGGGGATTTTCCCCACCCAGGCATCGACCCTAAGTCTCCTGCATTGCAAGCAGATGCTTTTACAGGCTGAGCGACCAGGGAAGCTCCCAAAAGTTTAAAAGAAATTTCAGGTGTCCAAATAGGTTAAAAAAACATGAACAAACATAGGTTTTATGAGTAGTGTTGAATAAAAATCTATACACAGAAACATTCTAAATAATTGATGTGGACACTCAGCTATCCATCAAGTATGTGAAGCTAACTCCCTTCTCCTCAAATGTGGGTCCTGCATTATTACTTCCTCCTTAATAAGGCACTCAGGATGGACCTGGGGGAAATCAAGAATAAAGACCAATGACAAATGTTGGGGAAAATATACAGAAATTGGAACTCAAACTTTACTTGTGGAGATGTAAAATAGTGTAGTCTATGTGTGCAGAACCAGCATTTTCTCAAAAACATAAAAATGTAATGATCATATCACTCAGAAGTAGCCACAGGATCTAAAAAGTTCAGTTTTCATTCCAATCCTAGAGAAAGGCAATGCCAAAGAATGTTCCAACTACCAAGCAGTTGCACTCATCTCCCACGTTACCAAAGTAATGCTCAAAATTCTCCAAGCCAGGCTTCAACAGTACATGAACCATGAACTTTCAGATGTTCAAGCTGGATTTAGAAAAGGCAGAGGAGCCAAAGATCAAATTGCCAAAATCCGTTGGTTCATTGAAAAAGCAAGAGAGAAAAACTTCCAGAAAAACATCTACTTCTGCTTTATTGACAATGACAAAGCCTTTGAATGTGCAGAAGACCACAAACTGTGGAAAATTCTTAAAGAGATGGGAATCCCAGACCACCTCACCTGCCTCCTGAGAAATCTGTATGCAGGTCAAGAAGCAAAAGTTAGAACTGGACATAGAACAACAGACTGGTTCCACATTGGGAATGGAGTATGGCAAGGCTGTATATTGTCACCCTGCTTATTTAACTGATATGCAGACTACATCCTGTGAAATTCCGGGGCTGGATGAAGCATAACCTGGAATCAAGACTGCCGGAAGAAATATCAATAGTCTCAGATACGCATATGACACCACTCTTATGCAGAAAGCAAAGAAATGAAGAGACTCTTGATGAAAGTGAGAGGAGAGTGAAAATGTTGGCTTAAAACTCAAATTCATGAAACCAGAATCAAAAGAGACATGTGTACCACAATGTTCATCGTGGCACTGTTTATAATAGCCAGGACATGGAAGCAACCTAGATGTCCATCAG
Organism: Tragelaphus eurycerus; assembly: GCA_935064755.1. Taxonomy (NCBI): domain Eukaryota; kingdom Metazoa; phylum Chordata; class Mammalia; order Artiodactyla; family Bovidae; genus Tragelaphus; species Tragelaphus eurycerus. Next base: position 17,362 of record CAKXYN010000266.1, read on the forward strand.
CAGATGAATAGATAAGAAAGCTGTGCTATATATATACAATGGAATATTACTCAGCCGTTAAAGCAATGCATTTGAATCAGTTCTAATGAGGTGGATGAAACTGGAGCCTATTATACGGAGTGAAGTAAGTCAGAAAGAAAAGCACAAATACCGTATACTAATGCATATATGTGGAATTTAGAAAGATGGTCATGATAACCCTGTATGTGAGACAGCAAAAACAAACACAGATGTATTAAACAGTCTTTTGGACTCTGTGGGAGAGGGCGAGGGCGGGATGATATGGGAGTATGGCATTGAAACATGTAAAATATCATATGTGAAATGAATTGCCAGTCCAGGTTTGATGAATGATACAGGATAGTTGGGGCTGGTGCACTGGAGTGACACAGAGGGATGGGATAGGGAGGGAGACGGGAGGGGAATTCAGGATGGGAACACATGTACACTCATGGCAGATTCAAGTCAATGTATGGAAAAACCAATACAATATTGTAAAGTAAATTCAATCAATCAAACAATCATTCTTGAAAGAAGATTAAAAAAAAACAAAACAAAACCTCAGTATTCAGAAAACTAAGATCATGGCATCTGGTCCCATCATTTCATGGCAAATAGATGGGGAAACAATAGAAACAGTTACAGACTTTATTTTCAGGGTTTCCAAAATCACTGCAGATGGTAACTGCAGCCATGAAATTAAAAGACACCTGCTCCTGGGAAGAAGAGTTATGATCAACCTAGACAACATATTAAAAAGCAGAGATATTACCAACAAAGCTCTGTGTACTCAAAGCTATGGTTTTTCCAGTAGTCATGTATACATGTTAGAGCTGGACTACAAGGAAGACTGAGTGCCTAAGAAGTGATGCTTTTGAAATGTGGTGCTGGAGAAGATTCTTGAGAATCCCTTGGACTGCAAGGAGATCCATCCAGTCAATCCTAAGGAAAATCAGCCCTGAATATTCATTGGAGGACTGATGCTGAAACTGAAACTGCAATACTTTGGCCACATGATGTGAAGAACTGATTCACTGGAAAAGACCCTGATGCTGGGTAAGACTGAAGGTAGGAGTAGAAGGGGATAACAGGATGGGATGGTCGGATGGCATCACCAACTCGAAGGACATGAGTTTGAGCAAGATCTAGGAGTTGGCAATGGATAGGGAAACATAGTGTGCTGCAGTCCATGGGGGTCACAAAGAGTCAGACATGACTGAGTAACTGAACTGAATTATCATATGTTTTGGCAACTCCACTCCTAGATATACATCCAAAGAATTTAAAGCAAATGTTCAAATATAAACTTGTACACCAATATTTACAGTGCCAGTGTTCTTGAGAGCCCATGTTAAAAACAATGAAAATGCCCACCAACACATGAAGGGAAGGGTAGATCCATACATAAGATGAATTGCACTGCCATAGAAAGGAATATAGTAAAATAGTGCTACAGCTGCAGAAAACAGGGGGCTTCTCAAAAACTTAAACACAAAGTTAACATAGAATCTATCCAGTCAGGTCCAGGTTATACACCCAAAATATTTAAAACCAAGAACCAGAACAGATATTCAAACCTCATATTAATAGCAGCATTATTCATAGTAGCCAAAAGGTGGAAGCAACACACGGGTTCAACAGATGGCTGGACAAGCACAATGTAGTATAAACACAATGGAATGTGATTCAACTTTTAAAAACAAGATAACTCTCACACATGCTATAATGTGGATGAAACTTCAAGTTATTGTGCCAAGTGAAAGAAGCCCGACATAAAAGGAAAACTGTTCTATGATTCCACTAGTATGAGGTATCCACATAAGACAAATTACAAGTAGAATAAGATGGCCAGGGATTGAGAGTGGTGAATGTTTAATGGTTACAGTGTCACTTCAGGAAAAGGAAAAGATACTGGAGATGTATGGTGGGGAAATTTTTACAATGTGAGTGCAGTTAATGCTATAAAAGTGCATACTTAAAATGACTCAAATGATAAATGTTGTTATATGTCTGTAAGCTCAGTGAAAAAATGACACATGAAACAACATGGAAAAGCACTGAAAACAGTGCTTTTTTCAGTGAAAGAAACCACACAGAAAAAGCCACCCAGATCATAGTCATCTTGTCACTTTAAATCCATGAAGGTTTTTCATATGTGGGAAAGTCCCGGTGATAGCTCCAGAAAATAAAAACTGCATTAGAATGGAGAAAGATATTTTCACAAATCTTGGGCAGCTGATGAAAGCTGAACTGGTCCTATGGATAGGATTCTAATGTGGAAACAACAATTATCCCCCATTTTGGGGTTATGGGCTGGTTCCCCGGGAAAGTGCTCCTGTTTTGGGAAAAACACATTGCAGTATTTGCTATGAATGTAGAAAACTTTGTGCCACTATTTAAAGTTGAAACATTCAAAATTTTACTAGAAAGTAAATTACTGTTCAATATATCCATGTATGTCACATGCCAGAAAATCAGAAATGACATTGAACATTGCAATAGAGGCCAAGAGTTAACCAAACCAAATTCAACAAAAGTAGTGATGCTAATTGCCTTGTACTAGTCCACATGGTATTAAAAAGCACCATACAAAGAGCATATCAGTAGACACCATGCCTTGGGTGTTGTGGATGACCCAGATGGAACTAAAACTATCAGATGTCTTAATTCTAGTTGTCCACATAACACTATATCACAGCAAATTTCAGAACTAAAAAGCAAATTCATGGACTTATTTGTCAGTCCAGTGTTTAAGACTCTGCACTTCCACTGCAGGGGGTATGGGTTTGATCCTTTGTCAAGGCCCTAAGATCCAGCATGTCGAACTGCAGGGCCAAAAATACAAAAGTCGGTAGAACTGCAAGATCATTTGTGAATTCCTATACTAATAATGAACTATTAGAAACAGAAATTAAGAAAATATTCCCTTTTACAATTTCATCCCCCCACACACCCAGCTAAAAATCTAGAAATCTAACCAAGGACTTGAAAGACCTGCAAGCTAAAAACTACAAGACAATGATCAAAGAAACTGAATGGATACAAGTAAAAAGATATCCCTTGTTTATGGGTGAAAATGTCATTAAAATATCCATGCTAACCAAACCAATGTACATATTCATGCAATCACTGCCAACATTTCCATGACAATTTTCACAGAAACAAAAGCAGTCTTTACATCTGTGTGGCACCACAAAGGAACCAGAAGAGCCAAAGGGACTCTGAGAAAGCAGAATAGGCTGGCGGCATCTCCATCCCTGACTTCAGTCTGGAGTATACACCTAAAGCCACCACAAGACGTGTGGAATTGGCACAGAAATAGGCACAGAGAAAATAGAGCTCAGAAGTAAACATACAGGTACATGGTAATTAATTGAAAAGAAAGGAATTAAGAACATACATGCAGGAAAGGACATTCTCCCCTACCCAATAAACCGTGCTGGGAAAAATAGAAACCACACACCAAGGAACAATACAGGACACCATCTTATACCACAGACAAAAACTGACTAAAATCCCATAACTTTCCACATCAAGCCCTGTTAGTCCTGAGTTCTGGTAAGGCAGACTTTCAGCAACAGCTGCACACAGAAAGCTTCTTCCCTATTTCCCTCACATTTTCCTTCAGCAGCACCACCTCTTTGCAGGTCTTGAGGAAACTAGACTCCCATCAGACTCAATTGAACCCCACAATGCCCCAAAACTGAAGCCCCAGTAGGTCCTGAGGATATCAGCGTCCTGTCAGCCTCAACTGAATTACACAATGCCTTAAAAGTGAAGCTCAAGTGCGTCCTGAGGGACAAGGCTCCCATCAGCCTCAACTGAATGCCACCATGCCCCCAAATTGAAGCCCAAGTGGGTCCTGAGGAGACCAGACTCCATCAGCCTAAACCAAACACGTCAACACCGCAAAACGGAAGCCCCAGTGGGTTCTGAGGAGGCAAGACTTCTATCCACCTGGGCTGAACCCCACCATGTCCCAAAGCTGAAACCACGTGGGTCCTGTCAGCCTGAACTGAACCTCACACTGTCCTGTAGCTGAAGCCTCAGTGGATCTTCAGGAGGCCAGAGTCCTGTCAGTGGCCACCCACAGCCACTGGAAGTGCGCCAGCAGAGTGGGGAGTTCCACTGGGAGCAGGGAATGTCAGGGAGGCGGATCTGCATTAACACGAACAGGGATGATCAAGCAGGCTTGCAGGGACCAGGAAAAGGGTGAAGGAGGCAAGCTCCAGCTCCAAGTATTGTAAGTCCCCACTTTCTGAGACTACGTGACCTACATGAACCAGACTTTGCAAGGAGGAAGCTGAGTTATAGAGGCAGAAGGAGTAGGAGGTGATGTAAAATTTAAGCGTTTCCTCTTCAGGTTCAGGAGCACTAAGTCCTCCCAGGTTCCTAGTTCCTTGTGCCCCAATGACTGTGAGCTCCTCCTCCAGAGCATATGGCCAACCCTCACACGAACTCCCTTCGACATCTGCAGCTCTGGCCCAAGCCTAACCCCTCCATCAGGCCCTGACAAAGCTCCCTGCCACCAGGGTGCATCTCACATTCCACCCCAACGTGGGCTTTTTGAAGCCTTAATAAGGCATGCCCCTCTTCTCCCTGTGATTTCCCTCGCCTGATGAAGCCAGGCCTGCATCCATTCCAGGTGACTCCAAGGGCCTCATTCTATCCAGACTCCATGTGTGTGTCCACCTATATAAGCCTGTGATGATCTCCTAAAATGAGGGTTATTTGATACACAGAGAATGAGGTGCATGGTGGCCACCAAAGATGTGTCCCCGCAGAACACTGCCATATGTGGGAAAAGGGTCTTAGTAGATGTAGCTAAGGATATCAAGGTAAGGTAATCTAGGGTTTGGGTGACTTTCAATCCAACTGCCAGAGTCCTTCAAAGAGATGAAAGAGGACACAGAAGAGAAGCCTTTTAAAGGCAGAGGCAGAGATGGGAGGGAGGGGAAAACAAGCCCAGGGTCCCCTGGAGCCCCTGAAGCTAGAAAACGCAAGAAGGACCCTATCCTGAAATCTCTGGAGGGACCTCAGCCCTGTGACTTGTTGATCTCAGGTGTCTGGTCTCCAGGATTGGGGGAGGATGAATTTCTTTTTTTTTTTTTTTAACCCTCCCAGCTTGTGATCATTTGTTAGAGAAGCAACAGAGCAGCCACACAGACCCTGCTCTTTAGAATCCTAGAAGTGTGGATATCACTAAAGGCAGATGGAGGGTGGATTACAGAACCTTAGAGTCAGCACTGGGCCCTCGGCAATGCTAAAGCAGTAGCTGGACTTCAGAGTTGTTGAGGTGCCAAGTCTGAAGCCTGTCCCTAGGGGTACTGGCTGCACACACCTCCTCAGGTTCTTACACTGGTACATTTGGTGTAACATCTCAGTCCTGACTGAGGATATTTTCTGATCACTGTTCATATTGCTAATACAGAAGTCACTAGTTACACAGGTGAAAACCCAATTAGGATGCTTACTCCAGGGATGAGCAGTTCTGAAAATGGTCAGCGGTGGGGACTTATGCATGTGAAGCCAGCAGCCCTTCCACACTCCCTACCCCCATACCTCCCAACAAGGGTCTTCAGTGTGTAGCTGGGAGAACCCCACAGAGTCATCTCTAAGTAAACGCTGGCTGACCCCCTGGCTAGCCACTCCTGAACCTCATCCACACTTTCCAGGTAAACACCTGAATATGTGCAAAGACCTCACAGGATAGAGAAAATGATTGGAACCCCTCCAGTGACAGCATGCTTACCAAGTTGGCTCCTGTAGGTCAGGCACGATGGTCCTGGCCCGGCTGATCTTCTGAAAGCTTTCCACTTTCCTACCTGAGTTACTCCTCCTGTCCTGCTCCCACTGCCTGTTTTCATGCTTCCTCACCTCTGCCTGAAACAATTTCCAACAGCAGGAGCAGGAGACACAGCCCATCCTTAGATAATGACAGCCTAGCACCTCCTGAAGAACATCCAGCAGAGCCCCACACAGACCAGATCCCCTGACATGCCATGGCCCCTCACTCTCGCTCACCAAACGGGCTCTGCAATGTCTAAGCAGAAAAGACGGCATCAAGTACAGCTGCAAGCACTTGAGTGGGTTTGAGTTGGTTTCAACCCACGCACCTGTGTAAAGTCAGGACAGCCAGGTCAGCCAATCATTTTCCATATGGGCTTGTGCTTTTAGAAAATGGGCCTCATTGTGCTTGTCAAGGTTCTAGGAACACCTGTGGGTCCTGAGGGTAAGGATGGATATGGAGCTGCAGCTCTTACTTGTTTTCTAATCATTTGATCTGGCCCAAAATTGGGAGAGAATTTCAGGAAGAACTTTTTCTAATGAGAGAGACCCAGGGGTCAGGGACAGGAGGGGTGGTGGGTGGAGACAGGCTCAGTGCCCAGGTGCAATGAAAGCCTCTGGAAAACCTGCTGGAAGGAGGCTGCACACAGTGAAGCCCAGGGTCACAGACCTGTCAAGAAGCTGCTGTTTGTTACCTCAGATCCTGCTCCGAGGGGCTCAAAATCAGATCTGTCCAGCAGAGGGGCTCAGGATGCTCTGCAATGAGAAGTTTGTGGACAGTTCCTGGATGCTGAGCCCTGTTGCATAACTGTCCAGCTGAACCCACTTTCCTGGGAGGTGTCTGCCCATAAGAATCCCATGTTCCTGGGAGGTGCGAGTGAACAAGTTTCGTCTCTGTGCAGTCATCGCAGAGTAGCTTAGTGACTCTCACGTGGACAGTGCTGGGGTTAGATGAGAACAAGGACATGTTGGGGGACTTCCCCTGAAACACCCCCAGGCCCATCTACAGTGAAGAGGTCAGTTTCGGTGTACTGGTTGCTGTGCTGGTGTGGGAGACGTCATGGGTACCTCTTGTTTCTTCCTCATGACACTACAGAGGCCTCTCCAGTACACATAAGACAGCCTGCCCAGGAACAGTGGAATGTGAGAAGGAAGGACCAGGCTGAGAGGGCCTTTGTGCTCTGAGTTGGGAGTGGAAAACAAATGGTGAGTGTGATCCAGAAAAGCAGCCCTGGTGATGGGAGACTTGTTCAAACAATCTGAGTACGAGTTGGAAAGAATTTCCAGACATAGAGTGTCTCAGAAGGGAGTGAGTTTTTATTAAGAACAAAGAGCAGAGATAAAGTGGGCACTGTGAGTGCAGCAGGCGAACCTGCTTACAGACTCAGGAAAGTTGACAGCTTTTGTGGCTTCAAGACAAAGAAAATTCCTGCTGGAAGGTTGATGTTAGGTGATTGGTTGGAGCACCATAGGGTGTTTACTGGAGTTGGCATCTTTGCCTGGTAGGAAGTCAGGAAGCTTGCTCATGATGATCAGGGACTTTTGGCAACAGTCGCAAAGGGATTCAGTCAGATTCATAGTTGACTTTGGTTCTGGGCTCCACTTCTGTGGCCTTGGTGTGAGGCCTCCCAGCTGTGGCCTTGGAGAAGTACTCACCTCAAGACTCACCCTTCAGAGTAAATTTCCATCACGTTATCTCTGTAGGAGAGATCCAGTGATCCTAGGTCTGTTTGGAAAATTCTTGGATACCACAGAGACACATACTGAGTGTCAACCTGGTTATTGAACCTTGTTGGCAAAATTAGCATTTTCTCTCTGTTGGTGCTAAAAGGGTGTGGGCTGGCAGCTGCCTAATAATCCATTCAAATGATGTTTTCCTACTTATGACATCAATGGTACATACCATTTCTGTCCTTTATCGAGCCCATCTTTGCATGAAATGTTCCTTTGGTATCTCTGATTTTCTTAAAGAGATCCCTGGTCTTTCCCATTCTGTTGTTTTCCTCTATTTCTTTGCATTGATCGCTGAAGAAGGCTTTCTTATCTCTTCTTGCTATTCTTTGGAACTCTGCATTCAGATGTTTATATCTTTCCTTTTCTCCTTTGCTTTTTGCTTCTCTTCTTTACACAGCTATTTGTAAGGCCTCCCCAGACAGCCATTTGGCTTTTTTGCATTTCTTTTCCATGGGGATGGTCTTGATCCCTGTCTCCTGTACAATGTCACGAACCTCATTCCATAGTTCATCAGGCACTCTATCAGATCTAGGCCCTTAAATCTATTTCTCACTTCCACTGTATAATCATAAGGGATTTGATTTAGGTCATACCTGAATGGTCTAGTGGTTTTCCCTACTTTCTTCAATTTCAGTCTGAATTTGGCAATAAGGAGTTCATGGTCTGAGCCACAGTCAGCTCCTGGTCTTGTTTTTGCTGATTGTATAGAGCGTCTCCATCTTTGGCTGCAAAGAATATAATTGATCTGATTTTGGTGTTGACCATCTGGTGATGTCCATGTATAGAGTCTTCTCTTGTGTTGTTGGAAGAGGGTATTTGCTATGACCAGTGCATTTTCTTGGCAAAACTCTGTTAGTCTTTGCCCTGCTTCATTCCGTGTTCCAAGGCCAAATTTGCCTGTTACTCCAGGTGTTTCTTGACTTCCTACTTTTGCATTCCAAAGTTTTGCATACCAAAGTTTGTTAAAATTCTTCTCTGTGTCTCATTGTCTTTGCATAGCCTAGCACACATTTGTTTACCAAACATTTGTGAATTGCCTTGCTCATTTTTGAAGTCTCAAATCCGTACCCCAAGGTCCTTTTATCTTTAGCTGGAAATGGTGCATAAGGTGAGTGTTTTAGCTGTTTTGAGGAGTTACACAGCTTTCCTGTAATCTCCAATGTATATATGTTATTAAGCTTTTGTTTGATTTACTATTGTCCATCTGTCTCATGACAATTTAATTCTTAGACCAGTCAAAAGAAAATAGAATAGTTGAGAAAATTTTCTTCCTCCTTGACAATAACTTCCCCAAGGAGTTTTGTTTTGTTCTGTTATTTTACAGATACAGTATTTTGAATAAAATATATAACAAGCTTGGCACATAATAGACACTAAATGAATGTTAATTCCCTAATAGTGTTAGTTGCTCAGTTGTGTTTGACTCTTTTTGACCCCATGACTGTAACTCGCCAGGCAACTTTGTCCATCAAATTTTCCAGGCAAGAACCAGGAGTGTGTTGCTATTCCTGTCTCCAGGGGAATTAATTCCCTAATAATGAGATTGCTAATCAGAAACAGTGGTATAGTAGTAAGAGTCCTGAAGAACAAGGGTGGAATCCATGTATCATCACTTAATTAGTGGATAAAAATGGCAAGTTATTTGCTATTTCTAGGTGTTATTTATTACCCTAAAATTGAACTAATAATGACTACCTGATTATACTGCCATAGAAGAGTCAGTCAGTGTAACACAGGAATGGAAAGTATGCTTCTGGAGTCAGAAAATTCACATCCAGCTATCCCATTCAACTTGTTGATGACTTTGAATTTTTAGGTCCTGGACAAAGGTGGGAATGATTTCAATTATAGGGCAAAGTTGAACTTTATGTTCTTTACATGAGCAATAAAGTGGACATTTCAGAACACCAAAACTAAAAAAAAAAAAAAAAAAAAATGAAACATCAGATATTTTTACTCTAGTTTCAGTCCTGAACTTATGAGAAGTCATCTAACTTTCATATGTGCCACCATCTTTTAGATATCGGAGATGTGAAGAATTTTGACTGTAACAGGTTACATGCTTTTGAGGAAGAAGATGTCATTTGCTTTTGTAACCTCTCTTGGGGTGTAAATAAATGGCAGCGATGACAAAAAATCAGTCAATTTTTCTCATTTGAGGCAAGTTTAATGAACAAGTCTCTGTAATTTATAGTAATAATCTTAAAAACACATACTTTTTTTTTTAACCTTTTCTGAAAAGAGATTTTTCCCTCTACAGAAAACTCACAGACTTTAGATATTCTACTCACAATAATGAAAATGAAACCTCTGTCTTCTAAGAAAAATACAGATTTTAGTGTGACCTTTGAACAAAAGACTAATCATACTGTATTAATTTCATTTGTTTCCCATGAGAAATGAAGTAGCATCAGTTGTACAGTGAAGATAAAGGCCTTTATGGTTGTTAAAGAGGCTCCTAAACCCTTGGGCAAGTTTCTTAATCTTTTTATGCCTCAGTTTTCTCATTTGTAAAATGAAGACAATGATAGTACATTGTGGGAAATAAATATGATAATAAGAAGAAAGCTCTTACAGTAGATAATCACTAAATATTAAACATTTATTAGAAGTAAGCTGTAGTAAAAAAAAAATACACCACCAATACTACCATCTGGTTTAAACTAAATTTTTACAGTAGGCAGTAATTTTTTAAGTAGCTTGGAAAAATAATCTAATATTTACACTCTTTAGATTATATAACCAATTGAATTAAATGATTACCTATGTGCGATCTCTTGAAAATTCATGTATGTGTATCATACAAGTACTATAAGTAATGACTATTTATAAGGTTAGTACACAGTATGTGATTTAGTTAAATTATGAAAATATTTTTGGACTCATGTTAACACAGATTATGCTTAATAAAAGGTAGTATCATTATTATTGTTTCAAAATGAAATTCAGATCATCTTTCTGTGCTACCCATCTCATTCTTTGGGCAAAATATTAATTTTTAGCTTTTGGCTATATCTGTAATGTTTTGAATAAAATACTATAAATTTTGAAGACATCCAGAAAGTTTCAGTACTAGTCTTTGGGTAGTAAAAGTATTGAGTAATCTTAAGCTGAATCTTTTTGATACAGTTACCACCTTTAGATACGTTAAATTCAGTGTGTATAAATGTACACATTTATAGCAGGTTTTATGGTTAATGTATTTAAATAATAATTATAGTTTATATACACTTAATGTACTTTGATTAAAGATGGAAACTTTGCTTCTGTACTTCTATTACCAGGAGTTTAAGATATTAGATTTTATCCCAATTCTGAGTTTCTTTAAGAGAATAAATGAGCTTACATAGTTATTTATATCTTACATAAGTTTTTAGTTCTGACTTTCTTGAATCCTGGAACACTCTTCCATATGATGTAGATTAGTATCCGAGTTCTTATTCTTATTGATAACATGCATATTAATTTACCTTCTTCAGTGACACATCAGAAGGGAGCTGTTAAACAAGTTTTAACACCAATGAAATTTTTACTTTTTTTTCTAAATTAAGGTAACATAAACTAAGAGTAATACCAATAGTGGAGACACAATTTTAAATAAGTTTTATTAGTCTTGCTTTTTACTAGAGAAGGGAAAGTTAGTATTGTCATATGGTTTCACTATAGGTAAACCAATAAGGTTTATTTATGAATCATTTAGGTAAGATATTTTCAATTCATAGTTGTCACTATTGCAAAAATTGTATTTGAAAGTAGATAGCAAAATATACCCTAGAGATTTATTTTTAACTGAGATTAAAATGAACCAAATATATAAAGTATTAACAAAAATTATTTAAAATCAAGCCCATCAAACAGGCATTTTGTTTATTTGTTTTTTTTTTAATAAGAAACTATCACAATTTTATGTAATACAGTATTTAAATACTTGACCTTTAAGAGATATACTCAGGGTTGGGGGCTCTGAGGAGTGGGAGCAGCTATCACTATTTCACATTATTCTGTCCATGTGCAAACTCTCTTTCAGGATTACAAATCACTAAAGACAGATAGAGTCATCTGTACACTGTTTGAGGAAGACATTTCCTCTCTTCTGAATCCTATTTACAATTCCACTGGGTTCATAAAATGGTCAGATGCTACAGAGCCATGAACAAACTACAGTGCTTTTAATAGAGCCATTCATCTGCTCCTTTTGAAGGTTAGTGCTCTCTCTCGAGGGAGGATTCTCAGATAATAAGAGGAAAATGAATGCCAGTTGAGCACCTGTAATCAAATTACTCTTAATTCCCTCACCTCTTGTCAGATATTGAGCTCCTCATATCATTTTGTAGGTGGGCACTTTACAGACCCCCATGGTATAATGCAGTTAGTTTCCTTTCTACCTTCCCTTTCTCTTTCCTCTGCTTTAGCTGCCATCCATCATGACTAGGTAAATCCTGTCAGATGGAAAGTCCCAGCCATTCAGTCAGACACTGAGCCAGCCTGGTCTACCCGTGCACCTGTCACTTTCCAGCATTCAGCTTGTGAGAAAAGGGGGCCAAGAGAAAATTTATGAAATAGATGCAGGCAGTATGCCCAGTGTGTCAGCAGGCACAGTGTGGCCTCAGCCTGGGTCCTGACGATACTGCTTCTGAAAGGATTCAGTCTTCCCACCCCCACTCCCCAAGGAAGAACAGATCCATGTAAATGCTTGCTATTTCAAACCTAGAGCAAACCGTGATTTAGTCCAGACTCTCACAGACCCAGCATGTCACACGTAACAAAACAAGCGCAGTACAAAGCACCGAGCTTCTGACTCTTTTGGCTGGTCCATAACTCATCCTTCTGTAAAGGCTTCAGAGGGAATTTGTAGAATGGGAGCAAGTGTTCCATTTCATTTGTACTGTATCACTTGGGATCTGAGATGAATTCTGGATGTGGCCACAGACATGCTTGGAATTTCATTGATTTTATTACATTGGTTGGAACTTACATATGCTTTATGGGTTTTGTAATCTCAACTATTATTTAATAAAATCCAGGCATAATGTGGAAAATAATAGTAGACAACGACTGAGGAAAGTAGAACGCTGAAGGTATTGTTTTTATTCTATGTCAAATAACTTTTAGTTTAACAAAACTTGAGTCAGGGATTTATGGAAGGATATAAATCGAAGAATTGTGCCCTTGTAATGAAAATAGTGCTTCAACTTTATTCTAAAACTATCTGAAACCAGATAACTCATTTATCAGTTATGCAAAATAGATGTTAGTCTTGAAAATGTTTACCTCACCAGTTTGTTGTAAGGACAAATTAAAATATTTTCTATCACAAATATACTTGTTAAGTCAGCTATGAATTGGTGTGCTTCCTGATTTTTGTCCTAAGCAGAAGAATATCTTTCTGTCTATATATCTATCATCTATCTATGTGTCTGCTGCTGCTGCTGCTAAGTCACTTCAGTCGTGTCCAACTCTGTGCAACTCCATAGGTGTCAGCCCACTGGGCTCCTCTGTTCCTGGGATTCTCCAGGCAAGAATACTGGAGTGGGTTGCCATTTCCTTCTCCAATCTATCTGTCTATATTGTATTAACTCTGGATTTGAATAGTAAATGAAACAGATAGCCTCTCAGTGCTTTTTGAGTTTTTCACCTCATATTTTCTAAATTTTTACCAACAATGAAAGTGATTATATCTACAAAAATCCTTACTTAAAAGGATTCTTTAACCAACAAAGTTATGTGGACTCTAAAAATATGTAGACCATGACTGAACCAGACTCTGCCATGAGAATAATACGTAAATTTTAGTACTTTTCCTTTCATAAAGATCCCCACACATGCACCCTAATACTAATATGCAGTTTATTCTCCCTCTAGCCCTGATGATAAACCCTTAGGAGGACATATATGGCAATAATATCTTTGCTATTTGGATCTTATGTGTCCATACCTATCATTTCATTGTATTTTCTTAGGATGGTCATTTTTGCTCCAAGGCCTTCTTTGTATTTGTTCAAAAAACTAAGACTTTGTCATTTTATTATAAAGAAAGACATTAATTCTTCTGAATACACTAAAAAAGGTTACATGACTGTTGCTGCTGCTGCTAAGTCGCTTCAGTCGTGTCTGACTCTGTGCAACCCCATAGATGGCAGCCCACCAGGCTCCCCCATCCCTGGGATTCTCCAGGCAAGAACACTGAAGTGGGTTGCCATTTCCTTCTCCAATGCATGAAAGTGGAAAGTGAAAGTGAAGTCGCTCAGTCGTGTCCAACTCCCAATGACCCCGTGGACTGCAGCCTACCAGGCTCCTCCATCTGTGGGATTTTCCGGGCAAGAGTACTGGAGTGGGGTGCCATTGCCTTCTCCATGACTACTGACAGGTAAATATTGTCTGCTCTGAGTCTCTAACTCAGTGTTTTTTCCATACTTCATGATCCGTGAAGTTTTTGAAAGCAAAAATATTTCTCACATTCTGTGAAAGAATGTGAAAGTTCTCATCTAACCAGTAGTCATTTCCATCTTATTCCTCATTGTTAATACCTGACTTTTTTTCCTCATTAAAGAGTGTTCAAGTACTTCTAAAAAGAATTGCTAAGGGAGAATCTTGAAGCCACTTAGTGCGTTTATGTCCCATGATAATTAATTGATCAGGTTGTGATCATGTGACAGATTCTGGCCAATGAGATGTTTAGGCAATTCCAGAAAGATTCCTCACTTGTGAAAAAGACAAATAAAGGAATATTTCCTTTTCTTCATTGTAACGTTGTTTCTGAATGTGATTCCTGGAGCTGAGATAGCCACATGAGGATCTGGAACAGATAAAACTTAAAACAACAAGTCAAAACTCTGGGGAAGTAAGTAAAACAGAAAGAATTTGTCTTTGAAAATATGTTTGCTTTCCCAGTCCTGGAATTACCCTCCTCCCATGGCATTTTGTTAAGTGAGATAATACATATGTGTGTGTTGTGCTTAGTCATTCAGTTGTGTACAACTCTTTGTGACCCCCATGGCCTGTAGCCTGCCAGGCTCCTCCATGGGGATTCTCTAGGCAAGAATACTAGATGGGGTGCCATGACCTCCTCCAGGGGATCTTCCCAACCCAGGTCTCCTGCATTGCAGGCAGATTCTTTACCGTCTGAGCCAACAGGGAAGCCCAAGAATACTGGAGTGGGTAGCCTATCCCTTCTCCAGGGGATCTTCCTGACCCAGAAATTGAACCAGGGTCTCCTGCATTGTAGGTTGATTCTTTTACCAGCTGGATAATACATATATATATATACTCTTTACTTTGCTTGCTGTGTTTTCTGTGATGTGTAGATAAACTATCTTCTAACTCACATATCTTTCTTTAAAGATCTTTAAGGTTTCAAAATATAATGGTGTCAAGACAAAGATTACATCAGCCCAATTTTGAACCTGAAGGAAATACATTTTTACTTGATCAATTGGTGTCACTGTAAGAACTGAGATTACTTGATTGTCCTAAGCTTTTACTTTCTACATTGTGAGGATGGAAAATGACAAGGTAGATCACTTTCGATATCATACCTGTGTTCTATTTCTAACAACAAATGTACCACTTTCTATACTCTTCCAGTTCATGTCCTCTTAAAGTAATATAGCTCTAACATAACATACCCAAGTCTGTTGTTTCTAGGCTTGTGGTGATGAGATGGATGTTTCAACTCCTGTGATAGGCAATCACATCCTGCTGGGAATAGAACTAAAAATATGACCCCATGTTCATCTCACAAACATTCAACACTTGTACCTCTTAACTGAACCTGTATAAACTGAGGTCTTGTGATGGGCTTCTTCCCCATTATATTGGGTAGGGGGGTGCTAAGAATGAAGCTAAATCAGAAAAAAATGTTACCAAGATAGAGAGTCACAGAGTCCTGTGGATGTTTTTGAATCAATAGCTTCAGCTCTCTCTAAAGCTCAGTCTACTCACTAGATTTTTTCAGTCTCATTGTTTGAGTTACAATTACCATGGTCAGCAGAATAATGGCAAGATGCCCGTGCCCTTAATTCTCTGTGAACACATTACCTTATATAGCAAAAGAGCCTTTGCAGACATAATTAAGGGAACAGATCTTAAAATAAAATGTGTTCTGAATTTAAATGTAGGCCTGATCTAATCACTTGAGCCCTTAAAAGCCAAGAACCTTCTCTGGCTAGAATTAGAAGATTCATGAAACAGAGCAAAGTTAGAGAGATCCCAAAGTGAGAAGGATTGAATTTCTGATGTAGGCCCCCATACAAGAATCAGAGAGGCTTTGGGGACTTAAAGATAGCTCCTAGCTGAAAGCTAACAAAAAAATTAAGGAATTAAGGACCTCAGTCTTACAATCAAAGCACAGGGAATATTCTGCTAACAGTTTGGCTCTATTTGAAGTAATTCTCCTCCAGAGCCTTCCAGTGAACTGCGTGACATTGTAAGACCTAGAACAGAGATACTTTTGACTTACAGAAATGTGAGACAATGAGCATGTGTTGTTTTAAGCTGCTAATTATATGGTAACTAGCTATAGCAGCAATAGAAAAGCTAATATAGTTACTAAGGAGGATTTGGGGTTTTTCTTAACAAAAGTGTCTAGAATGTATTACTGTTTTTGTTCACAAAGATACTGCAATATTGGGAAAAATGAATTTCCTTTTGAGTATAAAATAGCCATAGTCTTGGGGAAAAATACAGAAAATTTGTTCTGAAATATACTTGATGTCTTATAATGTTGTGGTTAGTTTTTATTTATTTCCTAATGTTAGAAAAACAGATTATTTTGAGAACAAATATTGTGCCAAAGATTGATAATAAGTAAATTATATCAGGGGATGGGGTGGGCGTGGGTGGGTAGAAATTAAAAGAAAAGAACACATTTGATGTACTGGATTGACAATGGAACTCGCTTCAGGGGTGGCGGAGCATATTAACAGGACAGAGTCAAGTTAATCAGGAAAGACTCACAGGCTTGCATATAATACCTTGGCAGGTGAAAGGCTTGAGGGAAAGGAAGGCTGATGAAGAGGGACTGGGCAGAACCAAAGAAAAAGGAGACCTCTCAGTCTGATTAAAGGATGTTGGAGTGAAGATTTTAAACATAAAATCTAGGGATAAAAATAAAAATCTAGGAAATTAGATTTATAACTCCCAAACTGAAAGTAATAAAGGAGATACTTGGAGAAAATTCAAGTCATGTCAAGTTAGATGTTGTTCTGTTAAATGTAACAAAACAAAATGCTACTAAGGATGCTCTCCTGAAATGCTTACCTTGGTGTTCAAAATTTTTACTGGAGGTCAGTCACACAGACTTGACTTTCCTCAGCTATTCAGACTCCAGTGTCACACAGCAAAGGTAGGCATTCACACAAAATCACACTATTAGCATAAAGTATCAAACTGGTAAATTGTGGCCTAAGTCTCAGGCATACAAAATGACTATCATAAAGCAGAATATTCCAAAGCTCAGCGCTCATATCCCAGAAGCTGGCCAAGGGCTGACCTGAAAACAGGTTAATTTGGAGAATGTACAAAGTTTGATCAAACAAGTCTGTTGACTCTTTCCTGTACAAAAAACATTTTTTTTTTTTTTTAAATCAGAACCCTAGGGTTATAAAGCCCACTAGGTTATATTAAGAATGATGAAATGCCAGTTCACAACATGCTGTGACTGGATCAGGACGTACTGTAGTAAGAACTCTCTTCATTGGAGCCAAATACCCACAGAGGAAGTCTGTGCTGAGAAGCAGCAGCAAAAAGAAGTGTGTTCTCTGGGGTCATTGCCTCCACCTAGGCTGGAGTCTATAACCTTTTGCCATGAACTAGGAGGCCTGTTTCTCAAATGCCACAGATACCTATCAATACTCATGTAGCAGCTTCAAAGCTGTGGAAACTTCCTTACTTTTCAGTGCTTCCCGTCCTTTCTTATGTTGTAACTCATGCAGAATATAACATAATGAACAGGAAAGGCCACTCTTAGCCAAAGGAGACCAGTCCAAGTGTTCCAGGTGCCTCAGGCCCTACCCAGGCATCCAAAGGCTGAGAGGATCTATATGTTGCCCATCTGCCATTGGGAGTTCTTGCTTTCCAATTCTTTAGCATGTTAACTCCAACCCTGTGAGGAAAACCTGCTCATTCACTCTGAGAACTATGACCTTTCTTAGCTAAACCACCCTACCTTTCTCACACAAGGAAGTAGAGGTATGAATTTGATTTTTCCCTGTTGGAAAATGATATTTTTCTGTTATTATGCTGCTTAAAGTTAGCAGGTTCTATTTTGGAAAGTCCCCTGGAAAAATTACACAGAATGAACAAGAGAGAGAAAGAGAGATTTAGAGAGAGAGAAACTGACTGACTCTGGGGAATTTGTGAAGAGTAATAAAGAATCATTTATTTGTGGGGGGCTGGTTTAGTACTGGGCTACAGCAATGAAAGAAATTGCTCTACTTCTGTCTTTAAGGAGTTCACATTCCACTAGAGGCAAGGGATAGGCAGAGACAATTAAAATGAAGTTTACTCTGTGCTATTATAGTAGTAAGCACAAAACTGTTGGATGGGAGAAAAGACATTGTATTTCCCTTATCTAAAGTAATATTCTTCTTTAGTATCCATGGGGTATTAGTTCTAGGACCTCTTGCAGATATCAAAATCCAGGATTATTCAAGGCCATAAAATGGTGTAGTAAGCCTGGCCCTCCACATCCCTAAGTTCACCATTCAACCAGTGGAAATTAGATCTGTGGTCCAATCTGTTGAATCCTCAGATTCTTAGTCCACAGATAACAGCGGGCCAACCAGATTAACTTGCTATTCAGTCATTAATTCATGTCCGACTCTTTGCAATACCGTGGACTGAAGCACGTCAGGCTTCCCTGTCCTTCACTATATCCCAGAGTTTGTTCAGATTCATGTCCATTGTGTCGGTGATGCTATCTAACCATTTCATCCGCTGTCACTCTCTTCTTTGTTTGCCTTCAATCTTTCCCAGCATCAGGGTCTTTTCCAGATTACATACCTTTAAAAGGTTATTTTGGGTTCTATTTCTCATCATGGACTTTGGTGTCCTGAAAGCTTAAAAAAAGATAAGGCTTGGCACCTTTGAGGATGTTTACTGTGTGTACACAATGAAGGGCCCTTGAGTACAGCAGCCCAGGACATTAGCTATTAATAGTTGAGGAGGCTACAATGGGGACTGTGATTAATATTCTTTAGCCAGCACTTCCCCATCGCAGCCAACATTTCCCCACCACAGCCAACTTACCTTGAGATCTGTTCTCAAATTTAACCTGCTCTCAATCAGACACATGTTAGAGAAACTCACAGAGTTGATAAAAGGCAAACAGTGAAGGGGAGAATTTTAGAAATATTGTCTATGGGCTGGCATGAATTTCTAGTCACAAATATAAGTGCAAAATTGCATCTTTTGAAATTTCTCTAGTTTAGCTCTGAGGTCATTTCGGCTAATTGTCAGAGTAAGCTTAAACTCATTCGAACTCAGTTAAGCCCACATTTAAATGTTGTTAATTCAGAATTTTAAAAAGCTTTTCAGGGCTTACATTCGGCAACATCGTCCTTCTTCCCCCTCCCTTCCTTCTGTCTGTGATCGTCACTAAGTTCATAGGGGAGAGTGGACAGTGCTCATGTGGATCACTGCTTCCTGGTGAGGGTCCACTCCAGGTCACTCTCTGAAGCCCTGGACATCATTGAGATGTAATTCTACTTTTCGGTCCTCATTTTCATGCTATAATTCCCACATCTCAAGTCTCAGGTCCACACATTCTGCATTTTTTTAATAAATATCTCAAAATAATATCCTACTAAAAAGGAATATAAACATAAACTAACTTGCCATTGTGAGCACCCTTTGTTTTAGGGATCCCCTCTCACTCCTTTATGAGCTCTAGGCATCTTGAGAGGCATCACCCACAAGGTGTGAGACGTTCATTGCTGACTACACCTCTGATGTTTCAATGCCCTCTCTTTGCCATACCCAGAAACTATAGGTATGTAGGCCAGGAATCTACTGCTCCTACCTTTAAAATTGTGAAAGAGTAGAAAGCATTGTAAGTGAAGACCGTTGTTAGGGTATTCTGGAAACACAGGCTAGAGTATAAAGAACAGCTCCTGAATTCTGAGTGAAAGCACTCTAACCTTGCCTGACCTTGTCCTCTTATTTTAGAAAGTTCTTTGTATCCATTGATGCTCAACACATTACTTAGTGCATAGGAGAATACTAACTGTGGCTATCATTAGAGTTAATAGAATATGTGGAAAATGAATAGCGTGGTGACAGTATAGTGATTGTTTGCTAATCTCACGGCAAGTTATAATTATTTATTCAGCATATATATGTAACAACCAAACTAAAAAGAATGGGACATGCATTTATGGGAATTACTCCGTAGCAGAAGCATTCATAAATTTAAACTATATTGTAAGCAACATGTGCCTAGGTCTTTTAGTGACTGCTCTGGCTATTACCTTGCTTTGCTGTTGGTACTGGCCACCTAAAAGAAAGAATCTGATTTCAAATGTACTTTTCTTTCTCTAGATCAACGGTTTGCAAACTTGTTTTGTAATAGGCCAGACAGTAAATATTTTAGGCTTTGTAAAACATACTGTCTCTGTCACATCAATTCAACTGTCTTTGTAGCATAAAAGCATAAAAAAGAACCATAGAAAATACATAAAAAAATTGAGCATGAATCTGTTTCAGTAAAACTTTTATTTCCAAAAACAGGGGCTGGCTTTGGTCATTGGCAGACCTTTCTCTAGTTTTGAAAGCAATCCTTTCCCAATGTTTGTCTTACTGGAGCAAAATGATTAAGAAAGATGTGTTTGGGGGAAAAGACACCCATTAAAAAACATCTCTCAAGTCTCAAGGCCAGTCTGTATCTCATTTGTTCCACTCTGTCACCCATGTCTGACATGATGTTCAGTATACTGGAGGCATTGCAGTTCCTTAAAAAAAAAAGATAAACTTTCTACTCTTACTTTGCACAAATGAGTTCTTACCTATTCTTGGCAAGTGTCTGTGGTCCAGGGCGAATCAGAGACATATGGAGTACTTTTCAGTAAAGAAGTAACAGACACTACTATTGACAGCAAGAACATTCTCTCTGAACCAGACCAGATTCTAAACATGATCCATTCAACTGCTGAGCTTGAGTCTTTTCCAAAGTTGACATTTTTCAAATATGTGTTCTTTATAGATAATTTTAAATGTTTAGCACCTAAGAATTGTTCTGAATAGCCTTGTTGCTTGCTAATTGTCTGTTGCCATTTGACTGCTCCTTTTGAGTGGGACTAAACGATGTCAACTATTGTTTCATTAACCCTAAAGGATGGAGCTGTGATCTCCTCCAAATTATATTCCCCAGCCTTTGTTCCTTCTAATTACCATTGTTCTTATTAGCATGTTAGAGAGCAGGCAAAAATATATTTCTGGTAGTTCATTCATCCTAAAGATATATCTATTTGTAGATGAAATTGCAAACAATTGGTTTGTTGTCATAGTTAGTTATCAACAAGACTCACAACACTAACAGATTGTAAGAGATTTCCATGCCAGCGTTTTATTCACGACACACACTGACACTTTCCACTTGGGGCAAGATGAAAAGCCCCTTATTTTCTGCATTGTGATCCAAATTAAAGCAAAGTTTAATTAAAGTTTCATTACAGAAATATCTTTTGTAGTTCTGGGAAGCATCTTTCTCTTTGAGCCAAATATGTTTTAGAATGACATGCTTTCATCTCAAGTTTTTAATGTTTTGCTGAGGGAAGAAAGGGAATAGATATACCATTAATGAGGTGTGATGTAGCTTAGCTAAGAGTATAAAGCACCGTGTGTTCTATCAGTTCTGACGTGGGCTGGTATACTGCAGGGCAGCACCCATAAGCTTTCCTGACCGGCAGTCTCTTCACATGTTGTACCTGAGTGACCTCTAATAGGGTGCTACTCCCATAATCAGGCTTCCAGTTGCATTTGCACCTCCTTAAATATTATTCTTTCACATATGCCTTTAATATGTAAAATTTCTTCCTCTCTCTTTTTTAGTTGCTTCACTATCTGCCTACAAATCACTCCATCATTTGCAAACAAATATATCCCGCTAGTTATTCTCCTTAGAAGCACTATATAACTCTTCTTCACATTTTCAGTATTTTACACATGCTTTAATTTGTTATTCTATTTGGTCTTTGAAATTACTACTTGCAAATGAATTTCAGCATTTTGCTTATAATTTGGGTAGATTATATGTAGGGGTATATAATGGGACATGAGAGCACAAATAAAATGTATACATTTTCTTAACTCACATTTCCCTGGAAAATAGACCCCCTGAGACAAAAAAGTGCATGCAGGAAGGCTATTGCAGAGTACCCTAGAGAACAGTATCTTTGAGAAAACAAGGGAACCAAGATTAGAGAGAGAACTTAAGCTGCAATACAATTTCAGCTGAGAGTTTAGGTGATCCACAGAGAACTCACGCACTGTACTGACCCTTTACACATATACCTTACTTACTGCTACTGCTACTGCTATTGCTAAGTTGCTTCAGTCATGTCCAACTCTGTGCAACCCCATAGACAGCAGCCCACTAGGCTCCCCCATCCCTGGGATTCTCCAGGCAAGAACACTGGAGTGGGTTGCCATTTCCTTCTCCAATGTGTGAAAGCGAAAAGTGAAAGTGAAGTTGCTTAGTCGTGTCCAACTCTTTGCGACCCCATGGATTGCAGCCTACCAGGCTCCTCCGTCCATGGGATTTTGCAGGCAAGAGTACTGGAGTGGGGTGCCATCGACTTCTCCAATACCTTACTTAACCAGCCATCAAATACAGCAAGAGGGCATTCCTTTGGGCAAGGAAGTTTTCTTTGGGTAAGGGACGCGCCCCCCCGGAGTGTTATTCTCCTTGAAGAGTGAGAGCAGTCGTTTACCTTAGCCATTTTCCACCCTCCACCATGGGATTTTCCGGAGAGAGGGGGTGCCATATACCAGCCTCAGAATCTGTCCCTCTACTGCCTCTTGGCTACTAGCTGTGCAACTTGAGTTGAGTCATTACATAATCCAGCTATGGTCAAGTGAGTCTGGTAAGGAAAGAAAGGGACAATTCCCCAAAGGGGTTGTAAGATGTAGCCAGCTTGTATTGGAAAGGACCAAAATCTGAGAGTCCTTGGTTAAGGAGAGCAGAGTATAAGACTGTATAGAGAAGAATTTAAATTGGAGCACTTCACTGAGATACACAAGATTGATATATCCTGGGAAAGATCCAAGGAAATGGGTGAACTGGTGACTAGGATGGTTCCTAAAAGCACAGAGAAATGATGGCTCACACTGTAACACTGAAATGTCAGAATTGTCTTCATAGATGGTGGAGAAAGAAATGGAGACATTCAAGAAGGTGGGCATATTAGAATATATGTGGTATATAAAGCTAGAAGACCCACCGGGTGATTGTGTCTCATGGAAAGGCCATAAGAAATGCACTTGTGAAAGGAGCACAGGTATCAGTAGAAAGCTAGATTGTGGCTCTCTTCTGTTAGCCAGGACTGATAGTAAGAAAATGCCTTACAGGACAGATAAGACTCTGAAACAATAATGGCCAAATGGCCATTCTTACATGCAGGAAGCCACATGTATACAATTATCATAATGAGTTGCAGGGTTGGAGTGACAGACGAGAGGATGTGACTTACAGAGAATATGGAGATGTAATAAAGTATTCCTAGAGGCAAAATGTTTGTGTCGTCAACATGGGTACTACTCACCCTGAGCTATCAGAAGACAGCAAAGATGCACCGTGCAGAGGCTGAGTGCTTTTGCCCTAATAAAGAATCATGATCCTCCATCCAGGTTCTGAATCAAGCTGGTTTTTAGACAGGAAACCTGAGAAAGGATGCTCCAATATTAAAGCAAGTATACACTGTGGTGATCTCTTTATAAAGATCTATATTAATTTACTTGAGCTGTACACTGAGGAAAGGGAAACACCCCAGCCTAAGAGTGGTTGGGTTTAGAGTCCAAGTTGACACTGATACCCTCAGAAGCAAAGTGTCATGGGTCCCCTCTTAGAGGGGAGCCCATTGAAGGAACAAGTAATTAAAGGAGTTTTGACCAACATCTTTTTTACGGTGGGTCTACTGGGTGTGCTAACCTATCCAGGGGTGTATTCTCTGGTCCTTGAATGTTCAGTTGGATTGGGGTGACACATGTCACAGCTGGATTAACCTCCACATCAGGTCTTTGGCCTGTGGTTTACGGAGTTTTCATGTTGGGTAATTCTAAAAAGAAGCTTCTGAAGCAACACCCCATTCCTCTTGTCAAAACGGCAAATCAAAAACAAGCATCCCAGAGTGGGCAAGTGGATAAAATAGTGCTACCCATAAGAATCTAGAGTAGTGCTGACAGAACTTTCTGTAATGATGGAAATGGTTATCAAGTGCTTAAAGTATGGCTAGTGTGACTTAGGAGATGAATGTATAATTTTATTTAACTTTTGTTCAATAAATATATATTTAAATCTAAAGAGCTGCATGGACCTAGTCTTACTAGATAACATAGGTCTTAAGGGTGGAGGTCCCCCTCTTATTTCCATTTAATTCACTGGTTTGGCCTCTGCAGAAACTTGTTGAATGTTGAAAGATGACAATAGGCTACTAAAAACTCAACTAAGTAGTATCCTCAATTACAGCTTCTTTTTTGGATGTGTTTTTCTAGAACCGTTAACATAGCCTCTGGCCTAAAGTCTGAGGCTAATAATTCGGTCAATACTTTTATCTGTTCCAATTAGAGAGTACAACAATTTTTGTTCACACAGAAGAGGCCATGATTTGCTCCAATGCCATGTCCAAAGAGAGCAGAACCATCTGGATATCCTGCAGAGGACACTGATCTAATACATCTATGGTAAACACGATAAATCTGCCTCCAGTGAATCTTTCCTAAGAGTTACTATCAGAGAGTCTTAAAAAATGTCATTGTCTTTTTACTAAGGAAAGTTTACATGAATGCCAAATTTGCCCTCAGACTTCTTTTCTTTGTATTCTTCCCCTTGGCATCATGTTTTTAGGAGAGGAGGCCTAATAACATTTACTTATCTCTTGCTCTGAAGAATTTAGTATCTGCCAAAATGTGAACAAATTGGCTTTGATCAGTTCTCAACAAGCCATTTATATCTAGGCTGGCTGGGTGTTGCTACTTCAATGAGAAATTGTATCTCTAATTCTAGAATAGTTTTCACAAAAATCAAGGCTGGTAATTTAGAATCAGAGCACTCTGTGTGTGCTTCGTCACTCAGTCGTGTCCGACTCTTTGTGATCCATTGGACTGTAGCCCACCAGGCTCCTCTGTCCATGGGATTTTTCAGGCAAGAATACTGGAGGGTTGCCATTTCCTTCTCAGGGGATCCTCCTGACCCAGCGATTGAACCTGGGTCTCCTGTGTCTCCTGCATTGCAGGCAGATTCTTTACCTGCTGTACCATTGGGGAAGCCTCTTTCCTTTGAATGTTGATTAATTTGTACTATTTAGTGCTTTCTAAAGTTTACCCATTATACATGAGAACCTTTTAATGTTTTATTAACATAATTATTTTATACTTTTTTATAAGCTGTGAATAAAATGATTATATGTTTAACATTCAGTGATACCATAATCATGTTTTCTAATATGAAAAAAATCTTCCCTTCCAACATATTTCCAAATATTGGCTTCACTGTTGACACCCTTGGAAGTTTCCTTGGGTGACAAGTCTCATCTACTTTGTGAAATTTTCCAACCAATAAAGTCTATATGAGTACCAGCGTTTTGTGTATTCTTAGTCTTTAGTCTTTGGGTCACTAGTGATTCCCTTTTCTACTTAATAATTTATGTATTAAATTTAATATTTGACTTAACTGTAAGGTAACGTTACTTTATCGTGCTTCATCTGCATTCAATCTGTGTAAAACCTCAGTAATATCTCTTGGTTTAGTAATACTTAAAATTCCTTACAGCTTTAGAGGACTATTCACACTAACCAATTTCTGGTTTAAAATGACCTCATGAAGCCCATTGCTATGTAGGCATTCTATGACCAAGATTCCATTACAAAACGGGGCTGCTTGATGAAGTTTGAGCAGTCTCAGCTGGTTGTCACAGTTGTGGGTCACAGCATGCTACGAACAAATGTTCAGTTTGTAGACTGAAATCTTTCACTGATGGAAGTCCTTTTGACTCTGAACAAAATATATCCAAGTGTCTCTTCAATGATCATGCTAGACAGGTGAACAAAACCTTAGTACTCGACATTTCTGTGCTTATAGAAAGAGTTATAACTAAAGTTTATCTGGAAGGGCAAAGCTTGTTCACCAATGTAGTGGTCATATAGATAAGACTACAATCTTCCTTTTTATAAGCTTCAGGCTACTCAATATCTGTATAAAATAGGATTCAGTTCATTTCAGTGGCTCAGTCATTGTCTGACTCTTTGCAACCCCATGGACTGTAGCACACCAGGCTTCCCTGTCCATCATCAGCTCCCAGAGCTTACCCTAACTCATGTCCGTTGAGTCAGTGATACCATCTAACCATGTCATCCTCTGTCATCCCCTCCTGCTCCCGCCTTCAATCTTTCCCAGAAAGCATCAATTCTTTGGTACTCAACTTTCTTTATAGTCCAACTCACATACACACATGACTACTGGAAAACCATCAGATGAGATCAGATCAGATCAGTCGCTCATTCGTGTCCAACTCTTTGTGACCCCATGAATAGGAAAACCATAGCTTTGACTAGATGGACCTTTGTTGGCAAAGTAATGTCTCTGCTTTTTAATATGCTATCTAGGTTGGTCATAGCTTTTCTTCCAAGGAGCAAGTGTCTTTTAATTTCATGGCTACAGTTACCATCTGCAGTGATTTTGGAGCCCAAGAAAATAGTCTCTCATTGTTTCCATTGTTTCCCCATCTGTTTGCCATGAAGTGATGGGACTGGATGCCATGATCTTAGTTTTCTGAATGTTGAATTTTAAGCCAACTTGTTTTTGATGACTGTATAGAGCTTCTCCATCTTTGACTGCAAAGAATATAATCAATCTGATTTTGGTATTGACCATCTGGAGATGACCATGTGAGTTTTCTCTTGTGTTGTTGGAAGAGGGTGTTTGCTATGACCAGTGCATTCTCTTGGCAAATCTCTGTTAGCTTTTGACCTGCTTCATTTTGTACTCCAAGACCAAATTTGCCTGTTACTCCAGGTATCTCTTGACTTCCTACTTTTGCATTCCAGTCCTGTATAATGAAAAGGACAACTTTTTTGGGTTTTAGTTCTAGAAGGTTTTGTAGGTATTCATAGAACCATTCAACTTCAGCTTCTTCAGCATTACTGGTTGGGGCATAGACTTGGATTACTGTGACATTGAATGGTTTGCCTTGGAAACGAATAGAGACCATTCTATCATTTTTGAGACTGTGTCCAAGTACTGCCTTTTGGACTCTTTGTTGACTATAATAGCTACTTCATTTCTTCTAAGGAATTCTTGCCCACAGTAGTAGATATAATGTGTATCTGAGTTAAATTCACCCATTCCCGTCCATTTTAGTTTACTGATTCCTGAAATGTTGATGTTCACTCTTGCCATCTCCTGTTTGACCACTTCCAATTTGTCTTGATTTGTGGCCATAACATTGCAGGTTCCTATACAATATTGCTCTTTACAGCTCTGGGCTTTACTTACATCACCAGTCACATCTGCAACTGGGTGTTGTTTTTGCTTTGGCTTCATCTGTTCATTCTTTCTGGAGTTGTTTCTCCACCTGTCTCCTGTAGCATATTAGGCACCTACTGACCTGGAGATTTCATCTTTCAGTATCCTATCTTTTTGCCTTTTCACACTGTTCATGGGGTTCTCAAAGCAAGAATACTGAAGTGGTTTGCCATTTCCTTCTCCAGTGGACCACATTTTGTCAGAACTCTCCACCATGACCTGTTCATCTTGGCTGGCCCTACATGACATGGCTCCTAGTTTCATTGAGTTAGATAAGACTGTGGTCCATGTGATCAGTTTGGTTAACTTTCTGTGATTGTGGTTTTCATTCTGTCTGCACTCTGATGGATAAGGATAAGGAAGCTTCCTGATGGGAGAGACCGACTGAGGGGGAAACTGGGTCTTGTTCTGATGGGTGGGGCTATGCTCAATAAATCTTTAATCAGATTTTCTGTTGATGGGCAGGGCTGTGTTCCCTCCCTTTTGTTTGACCTGAGCCCCAACTATGGTGGAGGTAATGAAAATAATGGCAACCCCATGGACTGTAGCCTACCAGGCTTCTCGGTCCATGGGATTTTCCAGGCATGAATACTGGAATGGGTTGCCATTTCCTTCTCCAGAATATAATGGCACCTCCTTCAAAAGGTCCCATGTAGGCACTGCTGAACTCAATACCCCTGACCCTGCAGCAGGCCACCATCGACCCATGCCTCCATTGGAGACTCTTAGACATTCATGGGCAAGTCTGGGTCAGTTTCTTCTGTGGTCACTTCTTTCTCCTGGGTCCTGGTGCACACAAGGTTCTGTTTGTGCCCTCCAAGAGTCTGTTTGTCCAGTCCTGTGTAAGTTCTGGCAGCTCTATGGTGGAGTTAATGGCAACCTCATCCAAGAGGGCTTATGCCATACCCGGGTCTGCTGCCTTCAGAGCCCCTGTCTCTGCGGCAGGACACTGCTGACACATACCTTTGCAGGAGACACTCAAACACAGTTCTGGCTTTGGATTAATCAGCTAGAATGAAATGTTATTTCTGTATAGTTTCAAACAAGCTTGTCTGAAGTTCCTGAAGCAAATATTGCTCAAAGGATACAGCAGTCGTCTCTTCTCAATATTAAAAATTCCAAAGTATTTTAAATGCCATTTTGATAAATGTGGTTGAAAAAGATACCTGTAAAGGGAAATTGTATATATCACATCCAACTGTACTGACTCTAAGTGTAAACCTAGATAATGATTCTGAAAGCAGTCTTCTAAAATTGTGGGATTAAAAGTGAAGAGGCAGGAAAAAATACAAACAAGGCAGTGCTAGTCTTTTTACTTCTCTTTCATCCTTTAACTGTTATTCTTTGGGGTATCAAAACATCTTTTTCATTACATCTATTTTGCTACCTCAATCCAAAAGAGGAGAAAATGTGAATTGTGAGATATTAAAAACAGTATTGGGATAGATAGAGGCACTTCCATTTCCCCAGAGGGAAATGTCAAAGGAAACAAACACCCTTCTACCATTCTCATTCTCTGTGCTATTATTGGAAACCTTATTGTAATAGTTTCATTTTCAACCAGCATGCTTGTGATTTTCAAGTCAATATCTTAGCCATGTTATTGTTATTAATTGATACCTCTTCACAGTCTCAATTTCAAATACCTACTCCCTCATGAACATCATCCATCTGTCTCTTATTCGCTCTCTTTCTCTGGTACCCTGACTCCAACAATCCTTCTACCTCACCAATCCCAACAACCCATGATGCTATCATCTTTGCTGTACCCCATGCCTGTCTCATTTTCTCTCCTTTTTACATAGCCAACCTGAATTTAATCATTGTAAGGACTTCCTTCCAAACATCACAATTCCATTTTCTGTATTTTGTTTCATCATAATCTCTTAGTAAACATCAACCCTAAATAAATAAACTGCACTTGTATACCTAAGCATGACTGGAGAACCTTGTTGCCTGGTTTCACTTTAAATTCATGATCACTAACTCAAAAGTTAATCCTTAATAATGTCTAAAAAATAATAATAATTTCCATAGTCCATTCACTCACCTACTTCTAATTCTTATAATTTTCTCTCACCTCAAATCTCTCACACTTTCTCCTCTATTCTTACGCACAGTTGCGGATCTCATTTTGTATTTCATTAAGAAGGAATCAGTTGAAAGAGTTAGTCTCTCAGTTGTGTCCAACTCTTTGCAACCCCATGGACTGTAGTCTGCCTGGTTCCTCTGTCTCTAGAATTCTCCAGGCAAGAATCCTGGAGTTGATTGCCATGCCCTCCTCCAGGGGATCTTCCCAACCCAGGGATTGAATCCAGGTCTCCTGCACTGTAGGCGAATTCTTTACCAACTGAGCCTCCGAGGAAGCCATAAATTCCATCCTCATATCTACCACTTTCCTGCATTATCTGCATCTACATAGTCTGCCTTTCCTCATACTACAGTAGATTGAACAACTTTGCTCTCATTCAATACCAGGGCTCCTCTTGGATTCACATTTACCTCTTTTTTTCCTCTCTCTGTCTCTCTACACTCAACTTTCTTGTCCACTTAAAAACAAACCATTATTTACTTTGTCTTTAAAATCTTTTTTTCTTGACCCCACTTGAGAAGTAGAATTCACTTAAGGGTGGGACCCCCAACTTCACCTATCACTCCATTTCTCTGCTTCTCTTTATAGAAATTCATTTAAAAAACTCATTGAAATAATTAACTATGCTGAGTCTTTCTTTTTTTCTGAAATTTTTTTAAAATTAAATTTATTTTTTAACTTTACAATATTGTATTGGTTTTGCCATATATCAACATGAATCCGCCACAGGTATACATGTGTTCCCCATCCTGAACCCTCCTCCCTCCTCTCTCCCCGTACCATCCCTCTGGGTCGTCCCAGCACACCAGGCCCAAACATCCAGTATCGTGCATCGAACCTGGACTGGCGACTAGTTTCATATATGATATTATACATGTTTCAATTCACTTTTCCACTTATCTTTTAAAGCCAGTCTGGTCAGGCATTTCTCCACATCTATTGAACAGAAATGCTCTTGCATTTGACAGTTATCAACTTGTCCTCCTTGACAGACTTTGTTTTGGATTCTAGGCAACCCATGCTCTTGCATTTCCTTCCCTTCCACTAGCAACTTTCTCCTGGTATCATTTTGAATGTTTTTGTTTTGCACACTGAAAACATTTTCTTTCTTCACAAATATGCTCTACCTGCTCCAGTCCAACTCAGTAAATTGCCACTCCTTCCTTTTGGTTGCTCAGGTGAAAAATCTTGCAGTCATCCTTAACTCCTATCTTGCTTCCCCTCAACCCTGCATGTGTTTCCTTAGCAAATCCTATTGCTTCTGACTTTAAAATACACCCACAATCTGTCTTTCTATTGATCTGAACCATCATCACCTCTTGCCTGTCTTATAGTATCAGCCTCCTACTGGATTTCCCTGCTTCCATCCTGCTCTCCACACTGTCTTCTCTCAACACAGTGGGCAGTATGTCCTTTAAAGAGAAAGTCAATTAGTCTTCTGCTCTGAATCATCCAAACTAAACCCCAAATTCCTACAACAGCCTATGAAGCCCTACATGATCTCAGTCTGTTTCCTCTCTGATCTTATCTCCTAGTTTTTGTCCTCTGCTCTGCTTTTCTTCAGTTACATTGGCTTCCTTACAGTTCCTTGAATAAACTAGGTATCTTCCTGCTGCAGGACCTTTGCACTGACTGTTTCCTCAGGCTACTTTCTCCCTTGGCTCTTTAAATTTTTGCTCCAGAGTCTTCACAATGCGACTACCCTGACTACTCCCTCTGTAATACCTCAAGCTTCTTCCACCACTACTCCCCAGCATTGGTAA
This sequence comes from Tragelaphus eurycerus, assembly GCA_935064755.1. NCBI lineage: Eukaryota > Metazoa > Chordata > Mammalia > Artiodactyla > Bovidae > Tragelaphus > Tragelaphus eurycerus. The sequence continues at coordinate 48,473 of CAKXYN010000266.1, forward strand.
CCTTGACCAACTCTTCTTTCTTCTGCATATGCATATGATCTTCTATTTTACTTATTATGTCTATATTCTATCTCTACCTGTTAATAGGTAAGTTCCATGAAAGCAAATATTTTTGTCTGTTTAGATCTTTAGAGCTAGACTGTTGCCTAGAACGTGGTGCACACTCAACAAGTAGTTGTTAAATGAATGAATTAATGAGATCCAGACTCTTGCCCACACATATCTATTGATCAAGTGTACTTATCTTGCCAGTTCCGTTGGTTCTACACACAACTATACAAGACTCCTATCTACTCAGTGATCCAAGAGAGTGGCCCTTTCTCTTGTTGGTTTTAAAATATCTATAATATAAAATGCATCATAAAATGTTTACTTAGGAATGTCTTGCAGACATCTGATATAGCACTTATTAAACTTTAATCATGTATATTGAATTTTTAATTTTTATTTATGAATTATTTAACCTAAAAATGTTTTGACAAATTCTCATGTATTCTTCCCACAGGTTTAGGAAATAATAGTATTTTGACATTCTTTTGCTTCCTGAAATGGTAGTCTTATCTGTATTTTTACATTCCCATTTCTATGCCCTCTTTTCCTAGTGATAACCACTGTCCTAAAGTTAGAGATTTATACTCAAATAGGGGGCTTCCCCAGTGACTCAGAGGTAAAGAATCCTGCTGCAGTGCAGGAGACACAGGATATACTGGTTCAATAACTAGGTGGGAAAGATCTGGAGGAAAAGATGGTAACCCTCTCTGGTATTCTTGCTGGGAAAATCCTAGGGACAGAGGACCCTGGTGGACTATGGTCCATAGGGTCACAAAGAGTTGGACACAACTAAAGCCACTGCGCATACTCAGGTAGGATTCTATATTCCATATATGTAGCCATAAAAATGTTAATATTTATTAACAGTTATAATTTTTCTTAAATACTATCATACTGTACCTAGTTTCTGATGGATTACTCTGTTTTCTCAGTGTTGTGTTTTGGGTTTATCTATATTTGATATGTTTTCATTGCTTTAATGCATTTCCCTTGATGAATCAGCAGTAGATTATTCACTTACTCCTCTCAGTAACAACTGTGTCTTTCCAGTTTTTACTGAGAACATGTGCTAAAATGATCCTTCTTGCATTTGATTCATTGTGTATTTTTGTTGGATTTTCCATATTGAATATATCTACAAGTGGAATTGCTGAGTATTATAGTTTGTACATCTTTGCTTCATTAGATTTTGTCAAATTTCTCTCAGATATAGCTGTACTTTCTAGTTAGCAACCAGACACATTCAGTTTTGCCAATTGGATCAATATGAAATGGTATTTACTTGCTTTAATTTGTGCTGAGAATCAGTAAGGATGAGAAACTTTTCATGTGATGATTGGCATATGCAGGTTTCTTTTATAAGTACCTTTTCATAAAATTCCTGATTTTCTATTAGATTCTTTACAGTGATTTATAGGATTTTATATATATGTCCTGTATGCTAGCTCTGAGTCAATTAGGTTGAAAATAACTTTTTCCAGTCTATGACTTCTCTTTAAACTTGATTTACATTGTGTCTTTTGTCATGAATAACTTTTTAATTTTTAATGTCAAATGACAGTCTTTTCTATGAATTTGTGCTTTGTACATCTTGTTTAAGTAATATTTTTCTTTATGATGTAATAAATATATTTTTCTCTAAAAGTTTTTGTTAGTGTTAAGCTTTTAACCCCTCTGAGATTTCTGTATATGTATTTGTAGAGTGAGATATGGTTATGGCTTTATATTATTCCAGCATCACTGACTTAATTGTCCATTCTTTGGACTTAAATGTGCAAAGTGATTTGTGGTGCCACTCCCTTCATATATAACTTTTTGATACATGTATGTCAGTTTCTTGGCTTTTCATTCAGTTTCATCTCCATTTTCCATATCCCATTGAGTTGACTGGTACAGATTTATGATTTTAATTATGAGGGAGTGGACCTCCATGCTTTTCCTTTTTAAACCTTACTTTTGCCATTCCATTTACTCTTTGATTCTCTCTGATCTGGCTTATTTGGCTACCACTTTGTTAGTCATATTTTTACAAAGATCGAGACACTCCTAATAGGTAACGTAGATGCTCCTTACATCTTTTAAAATGTGTTCGTATGGCAAAACCAATACAATATTGTAAAGTAAATAACAAAAAATAATAATAATAAATAAAATGAAATTAAAAAATAAAGTATTGAAAGACAAAAAAATCTATTAACTCATAAAAAAAATAAAAAATAAAATGTGTTCGTAGACAACATTGAATGCAAGTTAACTGCTCTCTTCTTTTTTAAAAAACTCTTGGCAGATGTTCAAGGCCTACTACTATCAGTGTCCAAGCTTCTGGTCTGTGTTTGTCTCCTGTCTTCTCTGGCACCCTAACACTGCTGTTAAAATGTCCTTTGTTCATTTGTTCCTTTGTGATTTTTTTTTCTTTGTCTGAAATGGCATTTCCCATCTAGCTTAGGGAAAACACACTTTCAAAGTGGCCAGAATGAATCCTACCCAAGAGTCTTCAAAATTAATTTTAAAGTAAAAGCATAAAAATAAATAGCAAAATTGTATCATAGCTAGCTACAAAGCTCTTTATTTCCTTCATTGGGAGGTTGTGAACTTGAGAGCAAGGACCACACATTTTTGCTTTGGTTTTCTTAACATAGTACAGAGTGCACAGAAGCATTCTTTCATTTATCCATTCACACAACAAATATTTACTGAGATCTCTGTAACAAATATTTTTCTATGCACTTGAGATACATCAGTGTATAAAATAGACAAAAATTCTGGTTCACAATTGGGAAAAGCTGAATCATATGATCTATGCTGCTGCTGCTGCTAAGTCGGTTCAGTCATGTCCAACTCTGTGCGACCCCATAGACAGCAGCCCACCAGGCTCCCCCGTCCCTGGAATTCTCCAGGCAAGAATACTGGAGTGGGTTGCCAGTTCCTTCTCCAATGCATGAAAGTGAAGAGCGAAAGTGAAGTCGCTCAGTCATGTCTGACTCTTAGCGACCCCATGGACTGCAGCCTACCAGGCTCCTCCATCCATGGGATTTTCCAGGCGAGAGTACTGGAGTGGGGTGCCGTTGTCATCTCCTATACCATATGCTAAATGTATAATTTTCCTATCTTATTTATATATGATGAATGGTGTCTACAGTTACAAAGCAATTAACATTGACAATGTTTTAAGAGCTTTTCTACACTCTGAAGTTAAATTTAGAAAAATTTAGCATTAAATGAAGTATATAAGCACAAGAGTTAATAGAGAGAAATTGTAAGGATGTTGAGAAACTCAGTTGAGTGTATCTTGCTTCCTATAGCAAGTATATGTGTATTTTTAATCTTTCTTTCTTGTGTCAACTTTTATGGCCCACTGATCAGCCTAATTATATTCAAGTGAAAAATGTGTGAAATCAAAGTCATCAGATTTGTGTTTATATTTGTGAGCTCAAAAGGGGATATATGGCATATATTTTAAACAATGATAGAGCTTTGGCCCAAAAGTGCTAAAAAATTAGTTTTCTTTGTCCTAAACTTAACTTTGAAATTAACTTTGGGACAAAGGAAAATCAAACTGTAGTTTATACACATTTTTTGTTTGTTTATATAACCTAATGATTGTTTGGTCAAGCAATGTCTGAAAATACTTTTATGTCTTCCATTCAGTAATTACTGGACCAGGAAAGACCTTCACACAGGTCATGTTATTGCTTAATTAATTCAGCATTAAAGCATGACAGGGTGTGTTTTAGTGTCTATGAATGCACGCCTTGGGTGCCTTCAGCTGCTGGAGACATGTATTAATAACCCAGTAAAGCATGCCCCAGAGTCACCTAGTGTCACTATAAAATGGTTATTTAATTTTGAATTTTATTTTTAAGCCTTATTTTCCAATGAATTTATACTCTCCATTCTTCTCCTGTATGAAATAGTTTCTTCCCAGTTAAAATTTTCAAATTAATTTGCCATATGAGGGATGAAAAATCAGCAGGACCATTTAGTTTCCCTGTTGTGAATATATTATATATGTTTAAACTTGCTGCATAAATACAAACACAACAGTAAAGAAGGGCTTTGTCTACTATATACATGTTTTTAGAAAACTTGTCTGATGTGTAGAGGAGTCTTTTCCATTCAGTAGAACTGAATTTTCTGTTACCAATAAACAGCATTTGATGACTCTTTGTTATTTTTCCCCACGAAGATAAGCATATAATTGATCAATTGGCTGGCTCTTCCCTTCTCTCTAAAATGTTACTTTTGGTTGATTAATGAACTAAGATATAACCATAATAATGAAATGAAAGCACATGAGGAGCTATTGGATATCTCAACATACCCACGGCCCCTGTATACCACTGATGATCCCTGATAGAAGCAGCCACAACCTCTATGCTCCACCCTTCCCCCACATTGTTTATGTTGTCTTTTTTGTGTGCCTGGAGCCCTTGAGTTGACATTACCCTTGGTCATCATCTTTGAAGAGGACGACAATGCTTCTCAGGTCACACTTCCACCAGTCCTTATTGCTTCCAAACCTATATCAAAAGTCAGATCACCCAAAAGGCTCGGAAGAGATTGTAATTTTGATACCAATTACAATGTCAAGCTTGGGAGAAGACAGCTTGCACATCGAAACAATTATGAGGTTTCTTTTCTGTGTATCAGTAAAAATTTGGAAAAAGTATGTGCAAAGTTTTGCTAAGGGGGTCCGGGGGAGGAAAAGAAGATGATTTCTATGTCTGCAGTTTTTGGAAAGTACACATAAAATATATTATGGAATCAGTGGCCTGGCTTGAGTGTGTGGAATTGGTTTTCATGGAAAATGCATGAGTAAAGGTTTTCATAACAACACATTTAACTCATGTGGTGGGCCTATGCAGAAGACTTGTGGGTCTGGAACAAGGACAGTGGTTATTACAGGTTTAATTACGTAATATCTTCTATCGCCGCTGTTATTGCATAAACATGCAAATCAGCTCAGTACCTGGTAACTGTTATGCAGCTATTGAGCTGACAAGTGCTTTTTTTAGCTTTATTATATCAATAAGCAAACCCATCAGAAGCCATTTGATTTTACCTGACAGACAACTATTTACCCTCATCAACTTGCATCAATGCAGCAATATACTGGTATGCTTAGAAGATTTAAACAGTAGTGAGTATTCTAGAAGTCATAAAAGATAACATGACTGCCAGAGACCAGAAAATGAACTCTATTAAACATATGGAGTTCTAAGGTATCAGTGATGTTTCTAGACTCTTATTTATGTCAAAATAGCCTTTTCAAACTAAATGTTAGTTGCTATATATTAAGGCAATGGCACCCCACTTCAGTACTCTTGCCTGGAAAATCCCATGGATGGAGAAGTCTGGTGGGCTACAGCCCATGGGGTCGCTAAGAGTTGGACACGAGTGAGTGACTTCACTTTCACTTTTCACTTTCATGCATTGGAGAAGGAAATGGCAACCCACTCCAGTGTTCTTGCCTGGAGAATCCCAGGGACAGGGGAGCCTGGTGGGCTACCGTCTATGGGGTCTCACAGAGTCGGATATGACTGAAGCGACTTAGCAGCAGCAGCATATATTACATCTCCTACCACTAAAACAAACACACAAAAGAATGCCTGGTAGACCTCTTTGATGTTTGGGAACAACTTAAACTTGATAGATGATCAGAGTTTGAAAATACTTCCAGCTGGTTGGGGCAGCAAGGCAGCCACAAGGGCACCATCTTCTCTGAATCAGGGTACTCAGTGGTGCAGGAGTGTTGGGAGCCAGTTAGAAAACTGTCTAAACTGATGGAAAGACACATCAGTAGAATTGTAAGGAAGACCTTAGGATTTTGGAGCAAAGCCATGCGTATTTACCTAATAGTACTTTTCTTGTGAGAAAGGCTTTTGTTTTTACGCTGGACACACGTATAGATCTAATGCCTAATCATTGGGCAACAGCTGACCATGGAACCTGAGATGTCCATTTTGAACTTCCCAAGAAGTTATAAAGTCAGAAGCCTGGCATCACTATATTATTAATTATAGGTGATATGTAGATAGATAGATGATAGATAGATATAAACAGCAGAAATAGGTAATGTGAGCATTCCCACTAGCCCCAGCTCTCTCATATTACCAGTCCTGCTTCAGTCCACACCTCCGGCTTCATAGGCAGTTTCAGTGACCTGAAGAGAATGCTGGGGATGTCACTTAAACCTGAATAACAGAACATGTTGTAATATATGCTGACATCAACCAGAGGTAGGTTATTGTGACCTTTGTAGCTATGAAGGCCTGAAAAACACTGGAGAGCGTCTGCTCCCTGTGGTCATAATTCTAAGTGGTATATCTCACTGTACACCTTGGTAAACGGATGTCTAAAGCTGTCGATCTCCACTGATATAGAAGCAGCAGCTAATCATGTAACTGAGCAAGGAATAAAATTTTGGGTGAGAGAGGTACTGATGATTCGTAACAGAGAACATTCAGTAAGAGTGGCTTAGATGAGCTTCTAAGAGTTTGAAAATGTATGTTTTCATGAGAGTGATCGTGAATCTCTGGTGTAGATCAGACTTTCAACACTCAGTTAGATGTATGACCTACATATGGTGTCAGACAGCCACCTTCCCTGGCAAGGAAGTCACTTCAGTGCACTTTCAAAGAGGTCATGAATAGTGTGGTCATTGCATGAGGAAAAAATTTTTATTTGTCATTGTTCATCACTCAGACATGTCCGACTCTTTGCGACCCCATGGACCATAGCACACCAGGCTTCCCTGTCTTTCACTATCTCCTGGAGTTTGCTCAACTCATATTCATTGAGTCAATGATGCCATCCAACCATCTCATCCTCTGTCATCATCTTCTCCTCCTGTCTTCAATCTTTCCCAGAATCAGGGTATTTTCCAGTGAATCGGCTCCTCATATCAGGTAGCCATAGTATTGGAGCTTCAGCTTTAGCATCAGTGCTACCAATGAAAATTCAGTTGATTTCCTTTAGGATTGTCTGGTTGGATCTCCCTGCAGTCCAAGGGACTCTAAAGAGTCTTCTACAGCACCACAGTTCCAAGACATCAATTCTTTGGTGCTCAGCAAAGGTCATGCATACTTGATTACTGGAAAAACCATAGCTTTGACTATATGGACTTTTATAGGCAAAGTAATGCCTCTGCTTCTTAATACGTTGTCTAGGTTTGTCAGCGCTTTTCTTCCAAGGAGCAAGCGTTGTTTAATATCGTGGCTGCAGTCACCATCCACAGTGATTTTGGAGCCCAAGAAAACAAAGTCTGTCACTGTTTCCATTGTTTCCCCATCTACTTGCCATGAAGTGATGGGACTGGATGCAATGCTCTTAGTTTTTTGATTGTTGAGTTTTAAGCTGACTTTATCACTCTCCTCTTTCACTTTCATCAAGAGGCTCTTTAATTTCTCTTTGCTTTCTGCCAGTAGAGTGGTATTATCTGCGTATCTGAGGTTTTTGATATTTCTCCCAGCAATCCTGATTCCAGCCTGTGCTTCATCCAGCAAGGTATTTCACATGATGTACTCTGCAAGTAAATTAAATAAGCAAGGTGACAAAATACAGCCTTGATGTACCCCTTTCCCAATTTGGAACCAGTTCATTGTTCCATGTCTGTTTCTAACTGTTGCTTCCTGACCTGCAGGAAGGCAGGTCAGGTGGCCTGGTATTACCATCTCTTTAAGAATTTTCCACAGTTTGTGTGATCCACACAGTCAAAAGCTTTGGAGTAGTCAACGAAGCAGAAATAGATGTCTTTCTGGAATTCTCTTGCTTTTTCTATGATACCACAGATGTTGGCAATTTGATCTCTGGTTCCTCTACATTTTCTAAATCCAGCTTGTACATCTGGAAGTTCTCGGTTCATGTATTGTTGAAGCCAAGCTTTAAGGATTCTGAGCGTTATTTTATTAGCATGTGAAATTAGTGTAATTGTGTGGTAGTTCAAACATTCTTTGGCATTGCCTTTCTTTGGGATGGAATGAAAACTGACATTTTCCAGTCCTGTGGCCACTGCTGAGTTTTCCAAATTTGCTGGCATATGGAGTGTAGCATTTTCACAGCATCATATTTTGGAATTTGAAATAGCTCAACTGGAATTCCATCACCTCCACAAACTGTTTGTAGTGATGCTTTCTAAGGTCCACTTGACTTCGCATTCCAGGATATCTGTCTCTAGGTGAGTGATCAACACCATCATGGTTATCTGGGTCATTAAGATCTTTGTTCTACAGTTCTTCTCTGTATTCTTGCCACCTCTTCTTAATATCTTCCACTTCTGTTAGGTCCATACCATTTCATTCCTTTATTCTGCCAATCTTTGCATAAATGTTCCCTTAGTGTCTCTAATTTTCTTGAAGAGATCTCTGGTCTCTCCCATTCTATTGTTTTCCTCTATTTCTTTGCATTGTTCACTTAAAAAGCCTTTCTTTCCTTTCCTTGCTATTTTCTGGAGCTCTGCATTTCAGATGGATATATCTTTCCTTTTCTCCTTTGCCTTTCATTTCTCTTCTTTTTTCAGCTATTTGTAAGGGCTCCTCAATCACCCATTTTGCCTTCTTGCATTTCTTTTTCTTGGGGTTGGTTTTGATCACCACCTCCTGTACAATGTTACATCTGTCCATTGTTTTCAGGCACTCTATCAGACCTAATCCCTTAAATCTATTTGTCACTTCCACTGTTTAGTCATAAGGGATTTGATTTAGGTCATACTTGAATGGCCTAGTGTTTTCCCCTATGTTTTTCAATTTAAGTCTGAATTTTTCAATAAGGAGTTCTTGATCTGAGCCACAATCAGCCTCTGGTCTTGATTTTGCTGTCTATATAGAGCTTCTCCATCTTTGGCTGCAAAGAATATAATCAATCTGATTTCAGTATTACCCATCTGGTGATATCCATGTGGAGTAATCTCTTGTTTTTGGAGGAGGGCGTTTGCTATGACCAGGACGTTCTCTTGAAAAAACTCTGTTAGCTTTTGTCCTGCTTCATTTTGTACTCCAAGTATTCATAGAACCATTCAAATTCAGCTTCTTCAGCATTAGTGGTTGGGGCATAGACTTGGATTACCATGATATTGAATGGTTTTACAGTGATAGAGAATGATATTGTTTAACAGCAATCTTAGTTTTCTTGAAACTAGTAAACATAAGGGCCCTCTTTTGGTTGATTTATTCAGGGCATGAGGTTCCTATGATGGCCAAGAGCAGAAATGTACCACGACCATTCTGTTGTTTTTGAAATTGCACCCAATTACTGCATTTTGGACTCCTTTGTTGACTATGAGGGCTACTCTTATTCTTCTAAAACCAATAGACTTAAAATTGAAATACCAATAGATATTTATAGTCACTGAGGCTAACCTAGCAACAGTGACAAATATGGAACATTACTATACCTTATGAATCAACCAGCTCTATAAAGATAGTTCAAATATATTCATTCTTATTTTATAATAGATAGCTATTTGTATTTAGATTCCCTTTCCTTGATTTTCTGCCAAGAACCCCACCTGTGAATTTACTAAATGCCTCGTTCATCATCATATGTGAAGGATCTGGCGTTATGAAAAGATGATAGGTCAGTTGAAGTCTTAATTTCTGCAATTTCTGGAGGACCGTGTGAGACTGGATTATGTCCCATAGAATCTGGTATAGAATAAGCCAATGCCTAATATTTTGTGATCATTCTCCCATGGCTGCAAAACATGGGTCTGGGCAATAAGTAGACAGAAGCGAGAGTGGCTTCTTTACTTTTTCAGTTCATGATCTATTCCCCCAATTTTTACCCCATATTGACCTTTTCCCTAAGCTCTACAAATTTAGAGGTATTAGGTATTGCATGAATGCTTTTACCAAGGGACACAGCAATGGTTCCATTGAATTAGAAGTTGAAACTGCTCTTGGCCATTTTAGATACCTCATGCCCTGAATAAATCAATGAAAAAGAGGGTTCTTGTGCTTAAACTATGGAAAATTCTGAAAGAGATAGGAATACCAGACCACCTGATCTGCCTCTTGAGAAATCTGTACGCAGGTCAGGAAGCAACAGTTAGAACTGGTCATGGAACAACAGACTGGTTCCAAATAGGAAAAGGAGTACGTCAAGGCTGCATATTGTCGCCATGTTTGTTTAACTTATATGCAGAGTACATCATGAGAAATGCTGGACTGGAAGAAACACAAGTTGGAATCAAGATTGCTGGGAGAAATATCAATAACCTCAGATAAGCAGATGACACGACTCTTATGGCAGAAAGTGAAGAGGGGCTAAAAAGCCTCTTGATGAAAGTGAAAGTGGAGAGTGAAAAGGTTGGCTTAAAGCTCAACATTCAGAAAACAAAGATCATGGCATCTGGTCCCATCACTTCATGGGAAATAGATGGGTAAACAGTGGAAACAGTGTCAGACTTTATTTTTCTGGGCTCCAAAATCACTGCAGATGGTGACTGCAGCCATGAAATTAAAAGACGATTACTCCTTGGAAGGAAAGTTATGACCAACCTAGATAGCATATTCAAAAGCAGAGACATCACTTTGCCAACAAAGGTTCGCCTAGTCAAGGCTATGGTCTTTCCTGTGGTCATGTATGGATGTGAGAGCTGGACTGTGAAGAAGGCTGGGTGCCGAAGAATTGATGCTTTTGAACTGTGGTGTTGGAGAAGACTCTTGAGAGTCCCTTGGACTGCAAGAAGATCCAACCAGTCCATTCTGAAGGAGATCAATCCTAGAATTTCTTTGGAAGGAATGATGCTAAAGCTGAAACTCCAGTATTTTGGCCACCTGATGCGAAGAGTTGACTCATTGGAGAAGACTCTGATGCTGGGAGGGATTGAGGGCAGGAGGAGAAGGGGACGACAGAGGATGAGATGGCTGGATGGCATCACTGACTTGATGGGTGTGAGTCTGAGCGACCTCCGGGAGCTGGTGATGGACAGGGAGGCCTGGCGTGCTGCAGTTCATGGGGTTGCGAAGAGTCGGACACGACTGAGCAACTGATCTGAACTGATCTGATCTGTGCTTACTAGTTATCAAGGGAAATAAGATTGCAGTTAAGCAATGGTAACAGAGAGGAATGTCCTTTTGGGACAGGGAATGCCTCTTTTTTTAAGATTATATAATGTCTACTCAGGCATACTCCTTTTGAGTGAAGTTTTGACATCACCAGGCAAGGAAGCTGATCAGCTGAGGTGCTGCTGAAGGGAGGTAAATGGAGCATAGACTGGAGAGTGGAAGAAGGGACTTAGGAGTTCCAGCTACAAGCTCATAACATTTTTAGAAACAAAGATTGTTTTCTTTACCGATGTGATTTTCTCCCCATCTTCTCTTGTTCCTTGCTGTCTTATATAGGGTATATTAGAGATGATTAATATCACAAGGGCTTCCCTTGTGCCTCAGCTGGAAAAGAATCCGCCTGCTATGTAGGAGATCTGGGTTTGATTCTTGGGTTGGAAAGATCCCCTGGAGAAGGGAAAGTCTACCCCCTCCAGTATTCTGGTCTGGAGAATTTCATGGACTGTATAGTCCATGTGGTTGCAAAGAGTCGCACACAGCTGAGCGACTTTCACTCACTCAGTCACTCAATATCACAATTTACCTCTCAGCTTATAGTCCATCATTATATAGTGTTAGAACTAGAGGAAGAATGCTGGATACATCAACTGATAAGAATTTCAATTGTTCTTTTGTAGGAAAAGGAAGAACATATTTGTGTTAAGCAGCAGCATGTTGTTGCTATTGAGATGGTTAAGACTAGAAAAGGGAATACTGACAAAGCCAAAGCATAGAGTATATAGTTGCCCAGAACCATCTGACTACCCTTCCTGTGTGTGATATCCTTCCTGCCCTGTAAGTACCATCTGCCAAAGTCTGAAGTTCAGCTGTCTCTCCCAGCTTCCTTGGCCACTGTGACCAAAGCTCTATCAATCTTACTATTACTCAATAGCTACTAATTAGCTATGATTAATTATTAATTGTTAAGTTAACTGTTTTAAATACAATATTCAGTATATTGTACTGGAAATTTCTAAAATTCCTCAACTGTGTTCAGAACAGTAAAACAAATGGCGGAGCCTTAGAGAACAGACTTCTTAGGGGTGAATAAGGTGGAAAGCCACAAGGAGAACTTAAAGTCACAAGAAGAAAGATTTGGTCACATCACCTAGGTACTTCTTGGCTACAGAGGTTCTTTTCATTGCTCACACATTGCAGAATCTGAACTGTGAAGAGCGTTGTTCAGTTCTGTTTTCTCTTAAAAGCAATACAAAACTTCTCTGTGAGATGTTTTTCCCAAAATGAAACTTCTATTTCAGATGTAAAAATATAATGTTATTAATAGATGCAGACATCTCCAAGTTGATCTAAGTCCTATAACTAGAATTAAATTGAGGAATTTTTTCTCTCAAAGATACTTTGCTTGCAGAAGCATTTCCAAAGCTGCTCTTTTTATATCTGGAAGAGAGCAAGGGGGTGTGAATAAGTAAGTGCTTGTTTCTGAGTTATGCCAAGAACTGATCTAGCATTTTAGACTCCCATGCAAAATAATTTCACAGGCTCTTGAATGTGACATGTACATGAACGCGACAGATCCCTTTATTATCAGTTACTGGGCTTGGCTTTTCAAATTGTTTAAGAAAAAGAATACAAAAACATTCCAGAATGCTGTAAAAGTTTTGCAGTCTAAGGTTTATGCCACTTTATCCATTTTTAAAATTCTATTTTGCAGTGGTTAATATTCAAATATTTATTATTGTTTTGAATTTACATTAGAGTATAAGCATTCTTTCAGATAAAAAAGTGATTTTGTCATTATTCATTTAACAATCTAAAATACCATCCCGTAACAGAATTGTGTGAAGTAAGTCATTCTCTTATTGGAGAAGGAAATGGCAACCCACTCCAGTGTTCTTGCCTAGAGAATCCCAGGGATGGGGGAGCCTGCTGGGCTGTTGTCCCTGGGGTCACACAGAGTCGGATATGACTGAAGCAACTTAGCAACAGTAGCAGCAAGTCATTTCTCAGAGGTTCCTAATTTCAGAGTTGAAGGTGAAACAATTTTTTTCCCCACACAATAAAAAAGCTTTTCAGTATTAAACATAGAGAAGATATTAATGATACCAAAGGACTATTAGAGTGAAAATCGGGCTTTTTTTTTTCCTTTGGACATTAGGAGGGAAGTATGAGTATGCTGGATACTTGGTGGTTTGGGAAGAGTACGTGAATGAGAGGAGACCAAAGTAAATTGTAAGTAAAGCTGCTATTTTTGCCAAGCATGTGGGAAATGCAAAAAGTGAAATTTATGTCTTCGTTCTTATTAGATTAAATCTGTTATTCTTAAAGGAGGTCTCTCTCTCACACTCACTCTCTCTCCTCTCCCGCTTTCTGGTTCTTTTTAACTCCTCTTGCAAACTCAAGTTTGAAGTTAGGCTTGAGTTGACTCAGAAATTTCTGGTTTAGAACACATTTGGCTCAGAAAGAATATTCCCATTCAGCCTTTGGATCACAGAAATCCTGCTGGACCAAAATAAATACCACTGCCGCCTACACACTTATGTTCCCCTCTTAGGGGCCTGTCTTTCTAGTTCACAAAGGTCAAGAGCAAGCATCATTAAAATGGGCATGTTGGAAAGGGGTAAATATCCATTTAGCAGTAATTTATGATTTAATCCAGCAGGGTAAGTGCAAGTAGCTTGGCCTTACTTTACCTCTTTTTGTTATGAATAGCACCCTTTGATAAACACAAATTTTATTTTTACTTAATCACAGTCCATTAGAAGTCCATATGGGAGTCTTTCAATACTGCATGCCAGTAATGTTGGTCTAAATGCCTGTAAAGTTTCCCTAGCTAATCAGACTTCTATTATGTCATCACATAGACTTCCTGGGAAGACTGTTTAGAGAACTGAAGCGGGAAGAAGGGTAGTCAAGTTCTCAAGAGCATTTCATTGTGAATATAACCCTCTATAACAGACTAACTGTTGAGGATAATATGGGAACTAGCACACACACATCTCTGCAATAAATTATTTCTGTTTTTTTCTCTTTTGCACATTTTTGGCAACTCCTTCTGTGGCTGTTCAAGCATCAGTTCCCCATATGTTGGAGGTGTTTCCACATTTATTAGTCAGGCTGGGTTGGTTGTGATTTGCAGTGTTTACTTTCACAATAGCCGTGTGCACTATATATTTCTTGAAGGGGACCTGGTGCAATGCTTCCCATTTGCCTTCGAACACTAGCAGATGCAGAACCGTCAGATCATTTCCCCTTAACTGGCCTTAGGGACTAAAGGAATTCAGAGGAATTCTAAACTAAGGATTCCTCTGTTTTGCCTGACTTCACTTCTTCAACCTAAGGCTAAGAGTCTGGGTAACATATCCGACTCCTTTCTGAAATATTCATTTCCTTTCTTTGTTTTTCTTTTGAGCATCAAACTTCATTAACTCATTTATCTTTAGACATTCACGCTACATGTGAGTTGGTATTGGAAGAAGTATGAAAGGTGAAAGTGAAGTCGCTCAGTCGTGTCCGACTCTTTGCGACCCCATGGACTGTAGCCCACCAGGCTCATCTGTCCATGGGATTTTCCAGGCAAGAGTACTGGAGTGGATTTCCATTTCCTTCTCCAGGGGATCTTCCCAACCCAGAGACTGAACCCGGGTCTCCCACATTGTAGACAGATGCTTTACCGTCTGAAGAAGAAGTATAGCATTGAAAACTAATCTTGAACTTTCTGCTAATGCTTCTTGGGATATTTTTGAAAAGACTGTAGCATCACTTAGCAGACAGGTCCTTGGAGTCAAGTGGCCTGGGGTCAGATTCTGACTTTGAGATTAGCCCCCGGCTTACTGTGTGTGTGTGTGTGTGCATGCTACGTCACTTCAGTCATGTCTGACTCTTTATGATTCTATGGACCGTAGCCCTCCAGGCTCCTCTGTCCCTGGGAAGCCCCCAGATTATTTAAGGCCAATCAAATCCTCTGGGTCTTTCATCAATAGACTATGCCTCATAGACTCTATATTCATGACCTGCCTATCCCTGGTTACCCACAACTTTTGCCATTTGAAGTTATCTTAATTACAAATCTGTGCATATATGTATAAATATACCCATACTTACATATATCCATTAGGCCCCCAAATGAATCTGGTAATATGGAAAGGGAGAGGATTCAAAGGGGAATTTGAAGAATATGATGAAACAGAAATTAATGAAATTGGAGAGACTTTAGGCATGATGTTGAACATGGAAACTTGGGGAAAAAGGGAAAAGAAGAGAAGCAAGGGACAGTTTGAAAAAAAAACCAAAAGATAATTGTAAGGAGAAAATAAATAAAATCCCAAACTTCACTTGTCTCCATTTTCTTTTTCCTTTAACAAGGAAATTCTAATGCACAGATTTTTATTGATTTACCTCTGGTTTGGCCCCTGAGTTCTAAATTTTGGCCAAGAATGAAAATTCCCAGCTGAGGATGGAGACCACATTTCTTTGTGGTCAGAAGTAACTGGTTAAACACAGAATGTGTTGGGGCCTGTGAGACTTAAATCATTCAATGAGTGTATTTTCCAAAAGCCATTCTACAGTGAGGTAAGCATTGAATTAGAATAACCCTCTGAGTCCCACAATTCTTGCAAAACAGGCTTTTGTAATTTAGGGTGTTGGTGTGGACCAAATCTTATTTTGCCAAACAGATTGGCCCTTCTTTTAAAAACTTTCCATACTGTTAAAAATAACTGCTTTTACAAGTTTATAATATATCTTTATGTATATCCTATTTATTTACTCTTATTTTCGTATATGATTGTTTTCTTATTTGAAGTCCAGAAATATTTCAGATAGTTTCATGAATCCTGGTTCAAGAAGTAGAAAATTGTACCCTGAAATTTTGGACAATATTTGTATAATCAGTATGGAGTCTGAGTCTAAATTTATAAATTTTTTTAAAAAGAGACTAATTCCAAATGTTCAACATGCTAGAGTATTTCTAAGCAATATTGTGAGGGTCATCCAGAAAACTTCCTCAAAACCAGATAGTTACCAATGCAATGAAATATTTTCACTATGTGTTTATTTTCATTTTGCAAAATATCTCTTAATTTTAAAGCATTCAGTTTTGAACAGCGGTCATACAGTTTACTGGATGAAGTTTACTTTTATTTCTGGTTATTTGTTAAGGAAGATAAATGTTACATAGCATATCAAACACATAAACCTCAAAGATGTCACAGTTGCTTCAAAATGTCCCTCCTCTCTGTTGTTTAATTTATAATTCATTATATCTGACAATGTGGAGAATGCCCAAGTGTTAAAGCTAGGGCCATGGGAATATCTATCAGTTTATATGTTTGTGCCATTTGCTGTGTGTAAACTCCTGGCTGAGATTGTTATACAGTTTGTTTGTCTCAAAATGAGGATGTGTACAACAATCTTATTTTTCCCCACTTCATAAAACAGGTACGTGTGTGCTAGGTTGCTTCAGTCCTGTTTGACTCTTTGCAACCCTATGAACTGTAGCCCGCCAGACTCCTCTGTCCCTGGGATTCTCCAGGCAAGAATACTGGATTAGGTTGCCAAGTCCTCCTCCAGCGGATCCTCCTGCATCTGTTCGAACAGAGCATCCTCTGTTCGAACTCAGAGATCGAACCTGCGTCTCTTACGTCTCCTGCATTGGCAGGCAGGTTCTTTACCACTAGTGCCACTTGGGAAGTCCAATAAAACAGGTAGATTCTACTTTTCATTTTCTTGCCCTGCCCTTTCTGCTAATAGCCACATTTTTTCTATGCCATTATTAGTTGGGGTATTTGTGGGTTTTTTTGAGTGACATATAGCAACTTATTAGAATTACAGTCTGTCCAAATAAATATTCTACTGAAATAATATGTCCATTATGTATTCATTCATCTGAGTACTCAGAACAGGGCCTGGCACACAATATACTCTCACAACATGTGAGTTATTCTTGTTACTTTCTCTACTTCCCCAAACTCTACTCACTTCAAAGAGGAAAGCAAGTCGGCAGTCAGTCTGCCTAACCCATAAGGGAGAGAAGAAAGGAGGGTATGGGTTGCAAAGAGTGAGTTTAGGTTCATGGGCATTCTTCTTTTTTTTTTTTTTTTAAGGAGACTATGACTTAACAGCAAGATTGCTGTGACATTTTATTACCTTTACCAAATCCACTGATGATACTTTAGTTGAATATGCTCACCTGATCCCTGAGTCAGGAATCTGATCCCCTGGAGAAGGGGATGGCTACCTACTCCAGTATTCTTGCCTGAAGAATTCCATGGATAGAGGAGTCCTGACGGGCTATAGTCCATGGAGTTACAAGAAGTCAGCTGAGTGACTAACACTTTCACTTTTTCATTGAATAATGATTCAACACACAGGGCAAAGAGGGATATCTTTGAAGAAGGTACTTCAGATAGAATGTTAGCAAATCTTATGGCTTGGTTAAAACAAAAATGCATATTTGCTTAGTTGCAACTGACTCTTTGCAACTCCATGGGCTGCAGCCTGCCAGGCTCCTCTGTTCATGGGATTTCCCAGGCAAGAATACTGGAGCAGGTTGCCATTTCCTTCTCCAGGGGTTTTTCCTGACCTGGGAATTGAACCTGTATCTCCTGGGCCTCTTGCGTTGGCAGGCAGATTCTTTACCACTCAGCTACCTGGGAAGCCCCTAGAACAAAAATGAGCTATTGCTAATTCAGTCTAATTAGCAGCCTCATGAAGACTGCTCCTCCTCCCTGCAGCTGACTGCATGCATGGTCCATTCTTAAAAACAGATAACATTTTTTGAGCACTTACATATGCTTTTCATGAACTTTATGGTAGACTTCTCACAAGTACTCCAGGAAGCAGGGTTATTGTTTATGTTAATGATGAGGAAACTGAGGTTGAGGGAGGTTAAATTGTCCATGGGTTGCAAACTAACTCAAAGAGCTGGAACCCAGGTTAAAAGTTTTTAAAGCTTATCCTCTTAGCCACTATTCCAGTCTGCCTCCTTGTTTTAATCAATGGGCATGTTCTCAATTCTGTAAAGTAGCATCATGCCTGGGACATTGAAGTAAACCTTCAATAAATTTATGTTGAATTTTTTTTATCCATCTAATGTATGCAAAGTCAGGCACAATTGAGCGACTGAACTGAACTAAACTGAATGTATGTGGATGTGTATTTATTGTTTTGTGAGACACACAAAGTTGAAACCACAGTTCTGTTTTATACAGAGCCAGGGTTGACCTAGGACCATTACATCACGTTGCTCAATAGGGTTGGTCTGTGGATGGCGGTTAGTTATTAAGCATCTTTAGATGTCAAAGATGGTATCACTTTTATATATTCAGTTTGGCCACCTCATGCGAAGAGTTGACTCATTGGAAAAGACTGCTGGGAGGGATTGGGGGCAGGAGGAGAAGGGGACGACAGAGGATGAGATGGCTGGATGGCATCACTGACTCGATGGATGTGAATCTGAGTGAACTCCAGGAGTTGGTGATGGACAGGGAGGCCTGGAGTGCTGTGATTCATGGGGTTGCAGAGTCGGACACGACTGAGCGACTGAACTGAACTGAAATAAGACAGTACGTGGTACCTGTAGTATATAAACAGCTTTTCACTCCTTCACTTCAAGTATTTTTCCCCCCATTTTCATGTTCCTGCTTTTTCTATAGCATTCTCTATTCTCATACCCCTGTCTCCTGCTTAGCATTTCTTTCTCATTATTCTTATATATCTAGACCTCTTTTTTCCCAAGTCTAAACCCATAACTTTCAGTTAACTATGCTTCCAGGGCCACCCCCAAATACCAAACAATGCCTCCATCCTCTGAAATTTGAGAGCTCTTATTCTTTATACCACTCACATGGCACTTACTGCTGACTGTTGCTGGCAATTTTCCAAATTTTGTAAGATTTCTTTTCCCCTTCTCACTAGTTATAAGCTCTGCTAGGGCCGGAACTATTTTATATAAATGTGTATTTAACATAGTTGCCAAAGTAGTGCTTTTTTACGTAGTGAGTTTTCAGTTTACTACAAAGACAGCTTTATTACCTGCTACATTTCTGCGTGGAGGAAAAACATTTGCTCCATGTGGCCGTTCAGTTAGGCACAAAATGAAACTCAGGTGCAAAATGAAATTTCCATCTTAAAGAAGAATACTTTTAGTCAAATTTAGAATTCGTGTGTGTGTGTGTGTGTGTGTGTGTGTATGTGTAAATATTCTAAGCATATGTATTTAGGTTAAGAAAACTTAAAAATGTAGATTTTTTTTTTTTAAAGGAGCTTGTAATGAATGTCACATCATCAGGTCAAATTAGTACTTAGTAATTTAGGAAAGGGTGATAACAACCCCTGTGATGTGAAACTTGGGGTCTAGATGCTAGCATTTACTATGCCAGAAATTGCAATGGTAATTCACTACTAAATATAGTGAGAATGTGCTAAAAGTGACTTGTTAATCTAAAGGGGGATTTCTGATTGGGAACGGGCAAAGTATTTGCTTATACCATTACATATTGCTTTGTAAACCTAAGAAGCCTTGATTCACAGTTAGTGCAAAGGATGTTAACTTAAAAAAATAAAAAAAGATACATAAGCGAGTCATCTTTATGATTGCCCAGACTCTATGCAATTATTCTTTATATATTATTTTCTAGGGTTGATGCCACTTACTTTGATTCATTTATTCAGTTTCTCTAGGGATCCTGCTCAGGACCCAGGGGGAACATGCCTCAGAGATGTTAAAGTCTTACATTCTGCTAGCCATTCTGCAGTGGAATCTACACCTGATATCTTTAAATATCATTTATACTCCTTGACCCTGCATCATTTTTCCTGTTTTTTGTAAACTTCTGCTGTTATCACAAGTTCTTCCTCCTAGAAAGCAGTGATTGTGCTAATCTCTGCCTTTGGAGGTGGTTGACTATTTTTTATTTGTTTTGGTTTTGTTTAATTGGGAGATTTTATAGTGTATCAAAGACTATAATATAAAAGTGAATTAAACTTTTTTTATATACTGAAAGGCACAATCAATTCAGCATAAAGATAATTTCTTTAAAGTAAGTCAGCTCTGTCTGAATATCATTGAAAAGCAAATGCTGACTTAAAAGGATCAACAATCAATTCCATGTTTTAAGACATCGTATTTTTTAAATGCTCCTTGCAATATATCATCATGTACATAGATTTCATTGATCCATCTGCTTCCTTCATTTAAAAGAAAAATGATTACTTATCACTGTTATCCTCTTTCCCAAACCTCCACCAACACCAAAAACAGTGGGAAGAGTGATTGCTCCATGATTTATGGCTTATGCTCAGAATTTTCCAAAAGGTGGTAGATCTGGCAAGTCTGCCTGTTCTTTGCCATACGCTTTTTCTAGTCACTGTATGGTTGACCCTTGAATAACTCAGGGGTTCATCTATGGTGTATAGTTAGTCCTCTGTATCTGCACCTCCTCCACATCCTTGGATTCATTCAGCCACGGACCATGTATACTGCAGTATTTACTATTGAAAAATATCTGCCTACAAGTGGACCCACATAGTTCAAACTTACATTATTCAAGGGTCAACTGTGTTTCATATTGCTTTGGGTCTGGAAAGCTGCTCCTATTTCAGGCTTACGTTAAGTAGGATAAGGTTTATCTCTTTGGATTTTCCAAAGTGTTTCTTTATTTCTTAGAGAACTTCTGGGACCTTCATTCTTCTGTTGGGAAGGAACACATTTTTTTTCCTACCCTTCTAGGTTCTTCTGACTAATTTAAAATTAAATTGACATTAGACAGATTAACAGGAGCAAATCAAATTAAAGTTGAATATACATATACATGGAAGAGACCTGGAAAAACTGAGTAACTCACCAAAATGGCCAAAGACATCTTTAAACACTGTCTTCAGCTAAAATGGAATTCCAGTGGAATGGAATTCCAGATGGAATTCCAGTGGAACTATTCCAAATCCTGAAAGATGATGCTGTGAAAGTGCTTCACTCAATATGCCAGCAAATTTGGAAAACTCAGCAGTGGCCACAAGATTGGAAAAGGTCAGTTTTCATCCCAATCCCAAAGAAAGGCAATGCCAAAGAATGCTCAAACTACCGCACAGTTGCACTCATCTCACACGCTCGTAAAGTAATGCTCAAATTTCTCCAAGCCAGGCTTCAGCAATATGTGAACCATGAACTTCCTGATGTGCAAGCTGGTTTTAGAAAAGGCAGAGGAACCAGAAATCAAATTGCCAACATCTGCTGGATCATGGAAAAAGCAAGAGAGTTCCAGAAAAACATCTATTTCTGCTTTATTGACTATGCCAAAGCCTTTGACTGTGTAGATCACAATAAACTGTGGAAAATTCTGAAAGAGATGGGAATACCAGACCACCTGATCTGCCTCTTGAGAAATCTCTATGCAGGTCAGGAAGCAACAGTTAGAACTGGTCATGGAACAACAGACTGGTTCCAAATAGGAAAAGGAGTACGTCAAGGCTGTATATTGTCACCATGTTTATTTAACTTATATGCAGAGTACATCATGAGAAATGCTGGACTAGAAGAAACACAAGTTGGAATCAAGATTGCTGGGAGAAATATCAATAACCTCAGATATGCAGATGTTACACCACCCTTATGGCAGAAAGTGAAGAGGAACTAAAAAGCCTCTTGATGAAAGTGAAAGTAGAGAGTGAAAAGGTTGGCTTAAAGCTCAACATTCAGAAAATGAAGATCATGGCATCTGGTCCCATCACTACATGGGAAATAGATGGAGAAACAGTGGAAACAGCGTCAGACTTTATTTTTCTGGGCTCCAAAATCACTGCAGATGGTGACTGCAGCCATGAAATTAAAAGACGGTTACTCCTTGAAAGGAAAGTTATGACCAACCTAGATATCATATTCAAAAGCAGAGACATCACTTTGCCAACAAAGGTTTGCCTAGTCAAGGCTATGGTCTTTCCTGTGGTCATGTATGGATGTGAGAGCTGGACTGTGGAGAAGGCTGAGCGCCTAAGAATTGATGCTTTTGAACTGTGGTATTGGAGAAGACTCTTGAGCGTCCCTTGGACTGCAAGGAGATCCAACCAGTCCATTCTGAAGGAGATCAGGCCTGGGATTTCTTTGGAAGGAATGATGCTAAAGCTGAAACTCCAGTATTTGGGCCACCTCATGCGAAGAGTTGACTCATTGGAGAAGACTCTGATGCTGGGAGGGATTGGGGGCAGGAGGAGAAGGGGACGACAGAGGATGAGATGGCTGGATGGCATCACCAACTCGATGGATGTGAGTCTGGGTGACCTCTGGGAGTTGGTGATGGACAGGGAGGCCTGGCATGCTGCAGTTCATGGGGTCGCAAAGAGTTGGACATGACTGAGTGACTGATCTGATCTGATCTGATCAGCTAAAAGCCAAAAAGGATGTTGGGGATAATGGTTTGGAACTTATGGGGCTGGGAGGAAGGTAGCTGACATAGAGACAGAAAATCAAATGTTCAGTAAATAAATGTTTGCTGGGTCATGCAGAAACAGTAGGATGCACATTGAACTCTTATCTCCAGGCACTGTGTAGTTTCCCCCCACTACATCTAGCTCCTGTTCTTTTCAGATACCTCTGTTGATAGGTCCATTCTGGAGACAGACCCTCTATCTAACTTCTTCAGGTAGTTAAAGAAAGGTTTTTTTGAGTCTTGATTTTTTTCCAACTTAAAATAATCGACATGCCAAAGAGATATTTTCTGGTGGCAAGTTTTGTTTTTTTACCCTTCACAGACGTTAGAACCACTGAAGTACATTTGTACTGTGACTCCTCAAAAGTAAAACAGCTGTGTGTTGTATGTTTTTAAAACACCAGAAATGCACAAGCCTTTCTGATCTCCTTTTCTTCTTCATAAATCTAGTAGCATTTGGAAGGGAAATTAGAAGAAAGGTTAGAGACACTAACTTATCTTTTACTGAAAGCGTAGAAGGGTTAATAGAAAAAGTACCTCTATTAGTTTTTTCCTGTTTTCTCTCTGTTAATTCCCCCCAAATTATACTTACAATGAAATATCACAAAGCTATCATGTTAATCAGAGAGAAGTTTTTATTCCCCTATGTACTGTGAAACTTCAGGTAAATTTACATTTCCTAAATGTATATTTCATATATTTTTCAGCTTTAGAAGAAAAATTAATGGGCACCACACACACACACAAAATACGTCAAGTCTTTGTCGGAATGGGGGATCATTTCTCAGTTGAAAGTACAGTTGTGGCCGATGGACTCGACTAAGGGAAGACAGATAATACAAAAAGACCTTTCTGTTGTGTCTGAATCAAGGACCAGTACCTGCAAGAGTTAACTACCACTCCACCTTCCTTCAGACAGCATTCCACTGAGCTGGAGCTCAGCCTTGTTCAACACAGCTCATTGCTTTTGCTCTGCCAAAGTCTGCTGAGATATATCAGTTTGGGAAAGAAACTGAGATTACACAAAGCTAAAGGGAGATGTGGGAGAGATGAATCCTCAACTGATAAGGTCTTCTTTGGAGATGTTAATAGTCAACACATTCAGAAATATCACGGGAAAGGAAACAGATCCCTTAACAGGGCATGTCTTTATATCCTGCGCAGCGACATATATACATATAATTCCCTTTTGTCCAATGGGACTTTTTTTTCAATGAACTAGCAAAAAAGAACCATATGATTTTTAGCAGTGTAAGGAGAAAAATGCTTTGTGACTGCTCTGTGCTGAATCGTACTCTCTGAACTTGTTGTATATGCCACTGTGCATGAAAGGGGACATATTTTATCCTCCCAAATTGAAGAAATAATGTGCCAAGGCGATAGATTTTAGATTTGAGACAAAAGTGACTGTGCCCTATTAAAAAAAAAAAATGTGGCAAATAAGCCTACTGCTGAAATATTTTTAAAAAGAAAAGAAACCTCAGTTGAATCACATCAAAAAATATATCCACAATAGTCTAGCTAAAATCTAACAGTGTGGAGTGCATTAAGCTACTGGAATCTTTGTCTTGCAGCAGCTTCAAGAACGTATTCTTGATACAGAGGGGCAAGGTGTGCACTGGAAACTCACATCCCACACCACATCACAGCTGCCCCAGGTTCCTCTCATCTTTTCACTCTGTTCTCCTTGCCTCAGAAATGGAAGGAAGAAACAAGAAAACCTGTCCCCATAAGGCTGGTGTGAGGCGGGAGTGGGAGAGGGGGCGGGAGGGGAGGAAGGAGGTTATGGCGCTGTCAGTCAGCACCAGAAAATGCCATTTATGTGGCTCTAGTGCTCACTAAGGAAGCAGAAATAAAGCACTCTGATGTGTCGCCGCCCCCTCCCCTGCTGCACTTTCGCTCATTACAGCTCTTTCTTTAAACTGCTGGGTAGACAGCTGGCAGCCAGTGCCTCGGAGGAGGCTGGAGTAAGGGAGCATATAAATTACTGTTGCATTTTACAGCTAAGATAAACTCAAACTGCAGGGTTATAGCCTGAAATGACATGAAGAGAAGGCTCCAGTAGGCCTCTCAAAAGAATAAGGAATTGAAAATAGATAGAAAGAGTTACTCAGGGAATATGGGATCATGGAGAAGGGAAAAAAATCTAAACAAGTTGTGTAAAATCTGCTGCTTTAGTGGGTCTTAAAGAGCTTATGTCAGCTTAATTCTGTGTGGTAGCATAATGTAAATCTATGGGAAATGGGGCTTTCGGCATCTCTGCTCTATTCCATTTCTGCAGATTGCCAAGCATAGCAATAAATGTCAAGTGATTATTTATTTGATCATTAGAAACTTCATTAGATTTTGATTTGATGCTCTTCAACCTCCCCATTCCCCACAACTACCACCAAAAAGAAAGCTTGATTTTGAAATTCAATTCAGCTAGTTTTCTTGGGGGAAAAAAATGTTATGAAATAAAATCTAGCAAATACCAGCATCTAGATGACAACATTTTGAATAAATATAGAATCTCCTCTTCAAGGAGTTTGTAGCACTTTGCTAATGCGATGAAATATACATTTTGGCTCCAGGGGTAAAATTTTTGGAAGCCTCTTTAGTGTTTTGTTACATGGAAGGCTGTTTCTGAGGTGAGATCAAACCCCTCTGGCTACAGAGAGTCTGATTGTACGTTCTTGGCTTAAAAGTCTTAACTCATAATGTATTTAAACTTCCACTCAGCTTTCTTGGACGTGATTTAGTTGCAGATTATATCACCTGGGAAAGAGCATTTGTGGGTCCTTAGTTGGCCTCGGTACTAATTTGAGACTCGTCTAGTTGGTGTCTGAATGTTTGTTTCAGCCCTAGTCAGAGCACTGAACCCGAACCTCATTATCTTCATAAAACAAGGCTTTTTAAGTGTAGTCGGTGGTGTCAGGTATGCTGTTTACAGCTGACTTTTTCATTGCAGTTTCGGTTTCTCCTGTGTCTTTCATGCTACAATTTTCCTGAGAAGCGTGTAGAGTATGGGAAACAAAGAAAGGATGAGAGAGACAGTGCTGCAAGAGGCTTGCTTCCTCAGGGAACAGCACTTGCATGTCAAAAGATCCACCAAATAGGAATTGGACTGACTTTCATAACCAGGGATTTGAGCACAGTGTGGGGTATGTATTATTGCCACAGAGCACATGCTGCATAGGAGCATAAAGAGACAGGCTTTATCTCTCTGCCTGAAAACCTCTTGGAACCTTCTGGGAGTGCACATTTTAAATCAAGAATCAAAACGTTTTTCCCAGCACAACTGCAAATTGAAAATAGGCACTTGAAAAACACAGGCAGAGATGTAGGAGAATGACTTTGAAATGCCTACAATCCACCCCAAGCCACCCCGGGTCTGTCTGTAGACATGAGCGGTATTCATCTCCAGTAAAGGGTATGTAGCACTTGGTAGAAACAAATGACAGCTGACAAAGGGATCCATTATATGCCTGAACTTGCCCCTTGCCAGCACAAAGTACTTTTCTTTTCTTTTTCCATCGTAAAGAAAGGGCAGATATTTTTATTTCAAGAAGCAGTCTATAGCCATAGATTATTTTTTTTTTCCCCTGTAGCACTTTCTAGTTTATTGCAATTGAAACAATCACATTAAATGATGAATTTCTTTCATTAGTCTAAGTGGTGTGAAACATGCAGGGAAAACATGCCTAGGGATATGTTATTGTGCTGCATGTTTAAAAACAACAATAACAACAGTTTGGAGGTCAAGAAGTCCATCTTCTTTCTGTGGAAGAAGTTGCTGTCATAAAAACAAAACAAAATCTTAATCGCTGCATATTGATCAGTGACATTTATTGTGTTCCTGATGGCAAACTGTGCGCTAGGCTCAGCTGGCACAATGCAAACGCATAATTCAAGGGTCTGTGTCTAGTTAGGAGAATGGACAGCCCAGGAAAGGAAGGTGAGTCCCTCCTGGGTGAAGTCTTTGCTAAAGAGAGATGGAAGTTATTAATAAAGGAAATGTGTGAGGCCCAAAGCCCTCCAGAGCAGAGAATAAGAGTTTGGGGAAGTGGTTTCTTCTTTATCCAGAGATATTTGGAGGAGCTGAAAGACTGTTGGTTGAGAAAAGGAGACAGGGAATCAGATGTGCTGAGGCCCAGAAGAAGGGATGTACTCTAGATGAGGAGAGGGAGAGGTCTAGTGTTATCTAATCACAGGTTCTCTGTGAAAGGAGCATTGCCAACTATGAGACAAGTAGGAGTTTGGGCAGAAGTTCTCCAAAACCAAGTTGAACAGTATCTAGTTGATATGCTAAGAAGCTGGAAGCAATTATGATATGGCCTGCAAGGGTGGCCTGTCTATGAGAGTATACTGTAGGAGCGTGGACAGCAGAGATTGTGAGTCTTTGAATCAAGCTTTTTGAGACACAGCTAGCTGCCCTATCTATGTGTTTTATTCTAGGTGATTTGTTGATGCACAGATCATGACCCAACATTCAGTCTTGTGAGGGTGAAAGATATGGACTTAACTAACACAAAAGTGACAGAGGGCAGAGGAAAGAGCAGAGGGAGGGTGAGCATTATTACACAGAATAGCCTTCGTAGTTAGTACAGTCCTAGGGCTCTGATATGGGCTGAAGCACAATTTCTCAGTTCCAGGTCCTACAAGCAGCGTGGGTAGAGATGGAAGGAGGGCAGCGTGATGAAGAGGTTAGGAGTTTTAAGTATGAGATAAATCCACGGATATGGACAGATTGCTAAAGCTATGTGACCAATCAAACAAGAATGGAAACATAACCAGGTGTATTGCCAGAGGAGATATTAGTGTGTGTTTGTGTTTCCTTTAACTAGAGAGGTTGCTATCTGTTTCTGGGTGATACAAAGGCAGAGAATACCTTAAGACAAACATTCCTTGTTCTGTGAAAGGCCACTAGGATACTTATTTATGTAAATATAGAGCAAGTATTTATATAAATAATTGAACATTTATAATATTGATAAGTATTTATTATCAGATCAGATCAGTCGCTTAGTCGTGTTCGACTCTTTGCGACCCCACGAACTGCAGCACGCCAGGCCTCCCTGTCCATCACCAGCTCCCGGAGGTCACTCAGACTCACATCCATCGAGTCAGTGATGCCATCCAGCCATCTCATCCTCTGTCGTCCCCTTCTCCTCCTGCTCCCAATCCCTCCCAGCATCAGAGTCTTCTCCAATGAGTCAACTCTTCACATGAGGTGGCCAAAATACTGGAGTTTCAGCTTTAGCATCATTCCCTCCAAAGAAATCCCAGGACTGATCTCCTTTAGAATGGACTGGTTGGATCTCCTTGCAGTCCAAGGGACTCTCAAGAGTCTTCTCCAACACCACAGTTCAAAAGCATCAATTCTTAGGTGCTCAGCCTTCTTCACAGTCCAGCTCTCACATCCATACATGACCACAGGAAAGACCATAGCCTTGACTAGACGGACCTTTGTTGGCAAAGTGATGTCTCTGCTTTTGAATATGCTATCTAGGTTGGTCATAACTTTCCTTCCAAGGAGTAACCATCTTTTAATTTCATGGCTGCAGTCACCATCTGCAGTGATTTTGGAGCCCCCCAGAATAAAGTCTGACGCTGTTTCCACTGTTTCTCCATCTATTTCCCATGTAGTGATGGGACCAGATGCCATGATCTTCATTTTCTGAAGGTTGAGCTTTAAGCCAACCTTTTCACTCTCTTCTTTCACTTTCATCAAGAGGCTTTTTAGCCCCTCTTCACTTTCTGCCATAGGGGTGGTGTCATCTGCATATCTGAGGTGATTGATATTTCTCCCAGCAATCTTGATTCCAACTTGTGATTGTTCCAGTCCAGCATTTCTCATGATGTACTCTGCATATAAGTTAAATAAACATGGTGACAATATACAGCCTTGATGTACTCCTTTTCCTATTTGGAACCAGTCTGTTGTTCCATGACCAGTTCTAACTGTTGCTTCCTGACCTGCATACAGATTTCTTAAGAGGCAGATCAGGTGGTCTGGTATTCCCATCTCTTTCAGAATTTTCCACAGTTTATTGTGATCTACACAGTCAAAGGCTTTGGCATAGTCAATAAAGCAGAAATAGATGTTTTTCTGGAACTCTCTTGCTTTTTCCATGATCCAGCGGATGTTGGCAATTTGATCTCTGGTTCCTCTGCCTTTTCTAAAACCAGCTTGAACATCAGGAAGTTCACGGTTCACATATTGCTGAAGCCTGGCTTGGAGAATTTTGAGCATTACTTTACTCGCGTGTGAGATGAGTGCAATTGTGCAGTAGTTTGAGCATTCTTTGGCATTGCATTTCTTTGGGATTGAGATGAAAACTGACCTTTTCCAATCTTGTGGCCACTGCTGAGTTTTCCAGATTTGCTGGCATATTGAGTGCAGCACTTTCACAGCATCATCTTTCAGGATTTGGAATAGCTCCACTGGACTTCCATCACCTCCACTAGCTTTGTTCCTAGTGATGCTTTCTAAGGCCCACTTAACTTCACATTCCAGGATGTCTGGCTCTCGGTCAGTGATCACACCATCATGATTATCTGGATCGTGAAGCTCTTTTTTGTACAGTTCTTCTGTGTATTCTTGCCACCTCTTCTGAATATCTTCTGCTTCTGTTAGGTCCATACCATTTTTGTCCTTTATTGAGCCCATCTTTGCATGAAATGTTCCTTTGGTATCTCTGATTTTCTTGAATAGATCCCTAGTCTTTCCCATTCTGTTGTTTTCCTCTATTTCTTTGCATTGATCGCTGAAGAAGGTTTTCTTATCTCTTCTTGCTATTGTTTGGAACTCTGCATTCAGATGTTTATATCTTTAATTTTAAATAGTTACATGAATTTACATAGAAAGTTGCCCTGGGGCAGTAGCCTAACAAGATGTATGCATCTTGAGTGACATTTTAAGAAACTGCTTTATTGATTATAATTATAGAAGCTAGATAATAGGTATGCAGATATTTTGAAAATTTACGTCAAATATGTTCAGTTCAGTTCAGTTCAGTCACTCAGTCATGTACGACTCTTTGCAGCCCCATGAATCGCAGCATGCCAGGCCTCCCTGTCCATCACCAACTCCCGGAGGTCACTCAGACTCACATCCATCGAGTCAGTGATGCCATCCAGCCATCTCATCCTCTGTTGTCCCCTTCTCCTCCTGCCCCCAATCCCTCCCAGCATCAGAGTCTTTTCCAATGAGTCAACTCTTCGCATGAGGTGGCCAAAATACTGGAGTTTCAGCTTTAGCATCATTCCTTCCAAAGAAATCCCAGGGCTGATCTCCTTCAGAATGGACTGGTTGGAAGTCCTTGCAGTCCAAGGGACTCTCAAGACTCTTCTCCAACACCACAGTTCAAAAGCATCAATTCTTCGGCGCTCAGCCTTCTTCACAGTCCAGCTCTCACATCCATACATGACCACAGGAGAAACCATAGCCTTGACTAGGCAAACCTTTGTTGGCAAAGTAATGTCTCTGCTTTTGAATATGCTATATTTGGCATTGCCTTTCTTTGGGATTGGGATGAAAACTGACCTTTTCCAATCTTGTGGCCACTGCTGAGTTTTCCAAATTTGCTGGCATATTGAATGCAGCACTTTCACAGCATCATCTTTCAGGATTTGGAATAGCTCCACTGGAATTCCATCACCTCCACTAGCTTTGTTCATAGTGATGCTTTCTAAGGCCCACTTGATTTCACATTCCAGGATGTCTGGCTCTAGGTCAGTGATCACACCATCATGATTATCTGGGTCATGAAGCTCTTTTTTGTACAGTTCTTCTGTGTATTCTTGCCACCTCTTCTTAATATCTTATGCTTCTGTTAGGTCCATACCATTTCTGTCCTTTATCGAGCCCATTTTTGCATGAAATGTTCCTTTGGTATCTCTGATTTTCTTGAATAGATCCCTAGTCTTTCCCATTCTGTTGTTTTCCTCTATTTCTTTGCATTGATTGCTGAAGACGGCTTTCTTATCTCTTCTTGCTATTCTTTGGAACTCTGCATTCAGATGTTTATATCTTTCCTTTAAAGGTCAGTTTTAATCCCAATCCCAAAGAAAGGCAATGCCAAAGAGTGCTCAAACTACCACACAATTGCACTCATCTCACACGCTAATAAAGTAATGCTCAAAATTCTCCAAGCCAGGCTTCAGCAATATGTGAACCGTGAACCTGCTGATGTTCAAGCTGGTTTTAGAAAAGGCAGAGGAACCAGAGATCAAATTGCCAACATCCACTGGATCATGGAAAAAGCAAGAGAGTTCCAGAAAAACATCTATTTCTGCTTTATTGACTATGCCAAAGCCTTTGACTGTGTAGATCACAATAAACTGTGGAAAATTCTGAAAGAGATGGGAATACCAGACCACCTGATCTGCCTCTTGAGAAATCTGTATGCAGGTCAGGAAGTAACAGTTAGAACTGGTCATGGAACAACAGACTGGTTCCAAATAGGAAAAGGAGTACGTCAAGGCTGTATATTGTCACCATGTTTATTTAACTTATATGCAGAGTACATCATGAGAAATGCTGGACTAGAAGAAACACAAGCTGGAATCAAGATTGCTGGGAGAAATATCAATAACCTCAGATATGCAGATGTTACACCACCCTTATGGCAGAAAGTGAAGAGGGGCTAAAAAGCCTCTTGATGAAAGTGAAAGTGGAGAGTGAAAAGGTTGGCTTAAAGCTCAACCTTCAGAAAATGAAGATCATGGCATCTGGTCCCATCACTACATGGGAAATAGATGGAGAAACAGTGGAAACAGTGTCAGACTTTATTTTTCTGGGCTCCAAAATCACTGCAGATGGTGACTGCAGCCATGAAATTAAAAGATGGTTACTCCTTGGAAGGAAAGTTATGACCAACCTAGATAGCATATTCAAAAGCAGAGACATCACTTTGCCAACAAAGGTTCACCTAGTCAAGGCTATGGTTTTTCCTGTGGTCATGTATGGATGTGAGAGCTGGACTGTGAAGAAGGCTGAGCACCTAAGAATTGATGCTTTTGAACTGTAGTGTTGGAGAAGACTCTTGAGAGTCCCTTGGACTGCAAGGAGATCCAACCAGTCCATTCTAAAGGAGATCAGTCCTGGGATTTCTTTGGAGGGAATGATGCTAAAGCTGAAACCCCAGTATTTTGGCCACCTCATGCGAAGAGTTGACTCATTGGAGAAGACTCTGATGCTGGGAGGGATTGGGGGCAGGAGGAAAAGGGGACGACAGAGGATGAGATGGCTGGATGGCATCACTGACTCGATGGATGTGAGTCTGAGTGACCTCCGGGAGTTGGTGATGGACAGGGAGGCCTGGCGTGCTGCGATTCATGGGGTCGCAAAGAGTCGGACACAACTGAGCGACTGATCTGATCTGATCTGATCTGATCTAGGTTGGTCATAACTTTCCTTCCAACGAGTAAGCGTCTTTTAATTTCATGGCTGCAGTCACCATCTGCAGTGATTTTGGAGCCCAGAAAAATAAAGTCTGACACTGTTTCCACGGTTTCCCGATCTATTTCCCATGAAGTGATGGGACCAGATGCCATGATCTTCGTTTTCTGAATGTTGAGCTTTAAGCCAACTTTTTCACTCTCCACTTTCACTTTCATCAAGAAGCTTTTTAGTTCCTCTTCATTTTCTGCCATAAGGGTGGTGTCATCTGCATATCTAAAGTTATTGATATTTCTCCCCGCAATCTTGATTCCAGCTTGTGTTTCTTCCAGTCCAGAGTTTCTCATGAAATATGTTTTTCAATATCAAGTACATTATTGAATATATAAAATAAAAAATTAAAATGTATTACATATTAACTATTTATTTAATGTAAATTTCCAAAATGAGGGAATTAGCCCTAATGTCCACAAAGAGGCAGACATGACTTAGTATCTGAAAAGCAACAACAACAATCCATAATGGGGGAATTAATGACTAGAAGACAGAAGGAGCCTCTAATGGACAATGGAGCAAGTCATAATATGCTGTGCTCCCCGGCTTGAGGCCATAAATTACAATGCCAGAACTTTAACCCTGGAGGAAGACACTAAAACAGTACAGAGGGATTTCCTTCTCTCAGGACACCATCAGAGATTTGCTATAACATGGACCCTGAGCCAGAGTACCATGTTAGACTACTGGAGCTGTGGATCCAGCCCTCCTGAATCAGCAGGAGCATCAAGGTCCCCTCCCTGTAGTGTGAATCCTCCCCAGACAGACTCAGGCTTTGCCCAGCTCCTGGTCACCTAGTGCTCAAGCAGCACGGGGAACACTTATAGCAGCTCAGCTCTTCCCTGCCCAGCCCCTTGGTATGACTCGCACCAAAACTATCCCATCTCTACCATCAAAGAGGTTAACTTGGTCTACAAGGAAGTGACTCAGAGAAGAATTAAAAGAGCCTTCTCCTGAAGGGCTGCAGAGAGCTGGTTGCATCAGGGGCCCATAGAATCAGCTAGAGTAGAGAACATAACTCCTCCCCAGTGCTTTGTGCACAATCTTCACTGTTAGCTTTGTTGGCTCACATCATCTCTCCATTCCCAAACTATTTAGAATTCATTCACATTCTCAAGTAAAGGAAGTCAGTTCTGGGGATTTATGACCAAAGAAGACTTGAAGAAAGCTGCCTGAATAGGGAACAGAGGAGTCTTGCATACATTTGTTTCAAGACTAAGCTCAAAATCTCCCGTTCCTGAAGTCGTTATCACCTGACCCAGAAATAGTTTTTTCGTTGTCTTAACTTTCCTTTATTGGCATAAATATTTCATTTTAAATTGTAATTTATATTGAGATTTCCTAGCCACCCTACCTCCCCCATAGTGATTTTAAGTTTCTGATTGTGTAAGGGTAAGTTAGACACCTTTGTAAGTGCTATGGTTCGTAACTATTGTGTGCTGAGTTCTTAAGAGGAACTGAACACAAGTGCTAAGAATTTTACATGTATGAACTCATTTAATACTCATAAAATCATAAGTGTATGTGACAGTATTAACTCCATTTTATAGATGAGAAAATTGATGCACTGAGAATTTAATAAACTGTCCAAAGTCACAAGATTTGAACCCAGGTATTCGGGTTTTGGAGTCTGAACACTTAATAAATATCTTTTTTTGCCACACTCACAACACTTACATATAGCATGGGCTCAGTAAATATTGATGAATGACTAAATAGAAGTGGAATTAGTCATGACCTAGGCATGACCTAGGATCTGAACAGGGAGAAGGCAATGGCACCCCACTCCAGTACTCTTGCCTGGAAAATCCCATGGACAGAGGAGCCTGGTAGGCTGCAGTCCATGGGGTCGCTAGAGTTGGACATGGCTGAGTGACTTCATTTTCACTTTTCACTTTTATGCATTGGAGAAGGAAATGGCAACCCACTCCGGTGTTCTTGCCTGGAGAACCCCAGGGACAGGGGAGCTTGGTGGGCTGCCGTGTATGGAGTCGCACAGAGTCGGACACGACTGAAGCGACTAAGCAGCAGCAGCAGCAGGATCTGAACAAGGCTCTGAGGTGGGACTGTAGTGGTAGATGTGGATAAGATGTGCCTTTTATGTGATGAGATCTGTGTGGGAGTTAGAGGGTAACATGAACTAGTTTACACTTCAACTTGTGAAGCAGACAGAGAGAGGGTAAGGGGGAAGAGAATGGTTACTAGGCAAGTACTAGACAATAGAATATAATAACAATTGGTAGGGAAATGGATAAAAAAAATTAGAGACAGAATATTTTGAGGACTTTAGATTGGACTTCTCTGGCAAACTAAGTGCCAGAGAAAAGCAAGAAAAGAATGTGCCCAGACAGTGAGAAAAGTCTTATCAACCAGGGAAACCAATGGTATCAGTTAGAGATATAGTTGGTTGAAATCAATAATATGAAAAAAAATAACAAACATTGGGATATATATTTTTTTTCTGCATGACAAGATTTCCAGAGTTTCACTGTTGGTAGTGTTGGTTTATTTTCAATTAGAATCTTTCTTCCTTTCTGCTTGGACATCTCAGAATGTTGGTTTTCATCTCCATGGTTATCTCATGGTCACGCGATATCTGCTACAGATCCAGCCATTACATCTGCGTGGGTAACAGGAAAGAAGCAATGAAGAATAAAGCCTTCCTCCTCTATTCTCCTTTACAAAGAAAGCTTTCTAGGTGCTATCTTTCTCAGCAAAGTTCTACTCAGAATCTTACTGGCTAAACAGGTCACAGGATCACCCCTAATTGCCATGAATAGATTATGAATCACCAGGGCTGGGCAATTTGCTGTTCTGAACGAAGTCATAATTTTTTAGGAAGGAATAGAGATTGTTTTCATCTGAAAAACAAGTGAGAAATAAATATATTTCCCAGAAGAAGAAGCATATATCTACTTTATTTTGTCTTAAATGTATTGTGTGGTTGCCTACCAAGTAAGTTCTATAATATAACATTTCATGCTCATAAATGTCTCAATGTCATTCTTGGCCAGCATTTGTTACTATGCTATGATACACCTCATGACATTGCTACTGTTCTGGTTTGCCAATTAGAGTAACATATCATTAAGTAGTTATAAGACACTTCTTTACAGAGCTTTAAAAGTTTTAAAAGATCATTTTTATTTTGGCAACTTCTCAGCTTGATAATTTGGAGTCAGAGTCCTGTTGGGGTGGGAGAATGAAACCCAGATTCTCCAGCCTGAACTGGGAAACAGCCCATAGTTTCCTTCTGTGGGAAGAATTGTATCAGATCCTCCTGCTGTGTGTGTGTGTGTGTGTGTGTGTGTGTGTGTGTAAGTGATAGAGACAGAGAACAAATAATAGGCCACATATATTGTCTCTTGTTATTAAACTCACCTATGGCTGGATGGCATCACTGACTCGATGAATGTGAGTCTGAGTGACCTCCGAGAGCTGGTGATGGACAGGGAGGCCTGGCGTGCTACAGTTCATGGGGTTGCAAAGAGTCGGACACGACTGAGCGACTGATCTGATCTGATCTGATTGAGTTACAGTGTCAAATCCACAGTTCTTTCCTCTTTTTCTATCCCCAATTGCTGTTGGTGTTTCATGGATTTGTGCCTGTGATTTTTGTATAATGGCCACGTTTACACTATATTTAATTCTACTATCAATTTTAATTAGACTTTCTGAAGTTGGTTAGTTTAATCCAAAATCATTCTAGCATTGTTGTATGTTTTTTGGGGGGGTGGGTTTCTACAACTCTCAAATCAACTAAGTTGATACGCAATGATCAAAATAAGAGCAGAAGATTAAAAATATATATTTAAACTCTATAATCCTGAAAAATTAAGTTTTCTATTCTCTGATGATTGTAGATTAGTTCCCATCTCCTTACATTAAACATTTCTTCTTTCTTGTAAAAAGCTATCACATTGGTAACTGACTCCTCAGTCCCTTCCTATTTTAGTACAAAAGAAAGATGACTGTATTTAGAAAATTATTACAAAATTGCTGTGACAACTGACAACATTATGTGTATTCATTTATAATAATTGTGTACTCTTCTGTCTTCCCCACCGAAGCACTGGCTTCTTATTGGCAAGCACTTTACCTTATTTTCTGTTTCCCCAAAACTTCGGTTTGCTCTTATGTCAGCAAGGGGACAGACTGACAGACCCTGGGGGGCATAAAATAAGCTTGTGTCCTTAAATGGCTTTTCTCTCAGCCTGGGACCGATGATAGACACACATAAAAATGTTCTCATTGTTCTCATCCATTTCTTCCATTCTCAGAAAAGAGGAGCCAGCACTTTCAGATGCTTCCACTTCTTGAATCCTTTATTTCAAATTCTCCTACCCTCTCTGAGCTCCTGAACCATCCGTTATACCATCTCTTTAGCATCTTTAATCTCTTCCTCCCCACTTATGCTTTTCTCTCTGAATATTCGCAAACATTTGAGAATGAATGTTCTCAGATCTTTCTCATCCAAAAAATCCTTCCCCTCAGTCAATCCTTCACTCCTTTTCCCATCACTGTCAACCTCTTTCTCCACTTTGACGTTTCAATCATTCCTCACCTGCATTAGAATCTGGCTTTCACGGGATTAACAATTCTCAGCAAGAGGTTTGGATGAAAGAAATGGATCTGGCGCAGACTCTACTTCTAAAGAAACAGAAGGTCATCAGTTCTACTGGGATTTGTAACAAGACCAGAAACATTTACCAGGGTAGACACAGGTTAAGCCTCTAGCTCCATATTGTGTGGAACTCAGTTGTTAATGAGCTTGTCTGTGGATGAGGGAGGGTCATATTAGAACTTTTGGAAACTTAACTGAACCCCCAGATCCAACATCAGATAGCCTAGCCTGAATCACCTCAAGTGGACCCCAGGTGTATTTAATCAAGATCAGTTTCTCACAGGTATTGTGAATATACTCCAGTGGTTATCCATTGAACACTTAAAAGATAAAACACATATATTTGCATACTTAACTCACAGGGAGAACTTAAAGAGGCTAGATCTTAAATCCTTATGGTCATCCTGGATTCTTTATAAAAGCCCCATTGATTATAACATAAATGTGCAGACGTGTTTTGCTAGAGAGTGAGGAAAACTGGGAGATTATCAGACCCTTTGGAAAGTAGGTATGTATCATGAAACATGGCTGTCAACTCATACAGCAGATGGAGGGGAGGATCTTTTGGAACAGATGACAAGCAAAGTTAAGAAAGGGGGTGCAGCCATGGGAACACACATCATGAAAGATTTAGGCTCTAGACTGCTTTTCCCTTGGCCTAGGAGAGGCTCACAATCTTTTCTTCATATATTATGATCTGGTTATATTGGGAGATGAGTTGGTAAAGCCTGGGTACATGTGTTATGACTTGTGTAATGTGAAAGACACTTGGAGGAACCTAAGAGAGTTTGAGGACTCCTCGTTGTCTATGGGTCACATCTGTGCCCTCTCTCTTTCCAGATACATTCACTGGAGGTACAACTTAATGAGTGGAACAAAATGAATACATGTCTCATTAGCATTGCCTTCGTTTTTGTGTCACACTCTCTCTTCTGCCAGAATGTGTTTCTGGGTGGTCTGTTTTGTTTGTTTGTTTTTTAATTTTTATTTTATTAATTTTTTATATTTATTTTTGGCTGTGCTGGGTCTTCATTGCTGCATGGGCTTTTCTCTAGTTGTGGAGAGTGGGGTGCTGTTCTCCATGGACTTCTCTTGCAGTGGCTTCTCGGGTTGCAGAGCATGGACTCTTGGGAATGTAGCCTTCAGCAATTGCAGCATGTGGGCTCGAAAGTTGCCATTCCAGGGCTCTAGAACACAGGCTCAAAAGTCGTGGTGCACAGGTTTAGTTGTTCCATGGCATGTGGGAACTTCCTAGATCAGGGATAGAACCCTTGTGTTGGCAAGTGGATTCTTTACCACTGAGCCTGTGTTTGAAAAATCACCACCATTGTGCTAACTCCCAATCCTTACACTCAGCTCAGAGTATGTGTTCAGTGCAGACTCAACTTGATCCTGGACATCTCCTCCTGAACACATCTTCTCAGTCTGCTTCTCTCCACTACTCCACCACCTTCCTTCCTAGAAATATTGACATTTACACAGTAATGCAAGATAAACATAAGCTCTTTTGTTGTATGTGTTTGCATATATTTATAAATTCTTTCCATTTCATCTTTAATATATTTCCCAATATATAGAAAATAGAAACAAAAAATAGAAAATAAAGTATATAGTAAAGTTTGAAATTTCTATGTAGCATATTTTTAGTAAGTGTCACAACCCTATTAGTTTTATCTACCCTTACCTCCCTGGCTGCAGTGATAAGCCCTATATTCCAATCCTTTGATAGACAAGCTTTCCTTCTATTATCACATATTCATTACTTTTTGATCCATGATTTTGTGCACGTTATTTCTTCTAACCACAATACTTCTTCCTTCCCCATTTTCTCCAAGTGTCAAGCACATAATCATCCCACAAAATCAAACTCATATGTTAAGTCCTCAAGAAACAGTGTCTGACTCTTACCATCAGACCTCCTTAGACGTACTCTCCTTTTTTCCTAAGCCCCCTGTATACAAGTCTATGATAACATGTTTGAGAGAGGATGTCTAAATATTTTTTGACTGAGCTTTTTTCATTTAAACTCCATAACATAGAACAGTACTTTGTACATATTAGCTTCCCTATAAATGTTAAATAACCAAAGAGGGAGCAAAATGAGGGCAAAATCATGAAATACAGTCACTAAGAGTGGAATTCAAACCACCACTGGAGATGTGTGTTGTTGCACAGAGAAAAATTCCCACCTAATTCAAATGGCAAACATAATACGCATGGTACATATATGCTCTCTCCCTTGGGTAGTTTTTCACTAGCCTGTTAGGATAGAAACAGAAAATTTCCTCAACAAACATTGCTAATTTTATTTAGGATCAACGTGCATATTTTTATTCACAGAAGAATGAGATTTTCTCCTAAGGTTGCTAGTGTAGACTTCGATGATATATTCATGACATTTACCTGCAACGAGTAATGAGTCATCTCCCTGGATCTCACTCTGAGTCTGTAGTAGATCTGGAGAATTTTCTGAAGTTTTCTTTATGTCCAGCAAGACTGGCTGAGACTGGACATGAAAGCTGTCTAAATAATCTATTCCCAGCTCACCAAAATGCAGGCTTGACACTCTCACTGTTTGCTGTCATGAATCATAATGTTGACAAGAAAATTAGATGCATAATGTTAAACACAAGCCAATAGGAAGAACTTCTTCCTGCGTCTGTTGGGAAAAGGTATGGGTGTTCTCCATAGGTCTGAGCTTCTTCTGACAATGCCAATGTAAAACTAGAATAGAGATCCAAAGATATTTGGTTTCTATTTTCCAAATATCCAGATAAAAACTTATAAAATTTCATTTTCACTGGGATAAACATTTATTCTTTTTTTTTTTATCATGAGCAGTTCCTATCTTGTTTCCTTTAAAGCTACTTGCTGCCTTCTGTAAATTCCATTGTGTCATTGCACTGAAGTCTATTCATATTCTCTTATTGTGTTGTTATTATCCTGGCCTTTATTGTAATGAATAATAATACTCTGTAGCTACATGACATCTTTCTTCTTGGACCATCCTGCTTAGCCTCATAAAAGAAATTAATCAAGTTACACCTTTAAGGAAACCATTAAACTACTTCATTGTAAAAGCAAATTGTCTTTGTTTGCTCTGATTGCAATTGTGTACAGTTTTCTAAAGAGGCATATTAAAATATCAAGAGGAATTTCAAATTGCCTATTAAACTGATTGACTGGTCTCCCCAAAAATTAAAAAAAATAGTGTTTTGAAATGCTAAGTGTGTGAGAAAAGCATATGTATGCCCCTGAAGTGCAACAAAGAGATCAGTTCATACTTTAAATATGTAAAAATAAAGTTAGTCTTTTAGAGTACAGTACATGTTTTTAAATGTTTGTCAAGAAGAATGTCTGGTACTATTGAGCTGGCCATAATTCTCTTGTTCTCCATGCTCAGAATACTTTCAGAACTCTATACAGAAGCTATAGACAGGAAATGTTTCTGGTAATATCTCAATTTGATTCTTCATCACTCCCATCCCCTCCCCCAATCTGAATAACTATCACAGTTCCATTCCCTGCAGAGAGAAACAAAAAGGAAGTAATTTTCACATTTATATATGAAGAAATTTCTAATAACACATAATTGTTGGGATTAAACTTGAATTTAGTTTTTTATTCCAGTGAAGGTTTGCTAAGTACTTGGCATATCACCCCATCTTTTACACTTATATTTCAAATCCTCTACATCTGATAGAAGAAAATGGTAAGGAGATAAACAGGACACTTCCGATTTCAGCCATCTTCAACGCCATCCACCTGCCATCTCCAACTGCGTTTGCAGGCTCTCTGCCTCCCTATATACATATCAAGGCAGTCAGGTCTGGTTTTCATATGGAAAGTGTTCCAAAAAGTCAGGCCTTTGGGCTGTGTAGCCTTTGGTTTAGGGTCTCTGTGTGACTAGAAGCAAGTAAAGATAGTCTATTGAAAATTACAGCCATAATCATGAAGTATATACAAGCTAGGAAGACCTCATAGCAATTTCTTCCTATA
Organism: Tragelaphus eurycerus; assembly: GCA_935064755.1. Taxonomy (NCBI): domain Eukaryota; kingdom Metazoa; phylum Chordata; class Mammalia; order Artiodactyla; family Bovidae; genus Tragelaphus; species Tragelaphus eurycerus. The sequence continues at coordinate 89,012 of CAKXYN010000266.1, forward strand.
AAACAGAGGATTGAGTTATCTCATTTGAGAAACAATGTGTAATTCATATGTGAAAAAGAGTAAGAGAGTAAAATGAAAAGTCCCAGTAATCACTTCTAATTCCTATTTTTAATTCGGGTACTTCTCTTTCAAGTTAATTGTGACTGACTCTGGTAGGGTGAGTAATGCTATCTGCCCACTCACTCAAAGATGTTCCTGTCCTAATCTCCAAGACCTGTAAGTGTTTTACCTAAAATAGTACAGGGGAATTTTCAAGTGGAGTTAAATTAAATGTTTTGTAATGGGGAAGTTATCCTGGAATCTGTGGGTGAGTCCCATGTAGTTAAAAGAGTCCTCCCTCTTGTGAGACAGAGAATCAGAATTATGAACAGAAGGTGATGCGATGAACTGAAACAAAGAGAAAGAGACTTTTAAAGGTACAACCCTGTTGGCTTTGAAGATGGAGGAAGGAGCCATGAGCCAAAGAATGCAGATGACCATCAGAAGCTTGCAAAGTCCAGGGAACAACTTCTCTCCCAGAAACTCTAGAAGAAATAGAGCCTTGCCAACACTTTGATTTCAGCCCCTGAAGCCTTTTTAGACTTCTGACGTCTAGCACTACAAGATTATAACCCTGTGTTGTTTGAGCCTCCTAATTTATGGGTAATTTACAATAGCAGTGAGAAATAATACATTCATTAATGATGGTTAAAGGAAGTGTAGCGATTTGGGTCACGTACTCTGGATCTGACTTGTCTGAGTTGGAGTCTTGGCTCAGCCATTTATCAGTTCTGTGGCCTTGGGAAGTTATTTACATTCTCTGTGACTAAGTTTCCTTATCTTTAAAACGAGTATACATATGATGTAGCATTGAGTGCTATAAACATTAATTAGTTCATATACAGAGTTTTCTTGCCTGGAGAATCCCAGGGGCAGGAGAGCCTGGTGGGCTGATGTCTATGGGGTCACACAGAGTCGGACACGACTGAAGTGACTTAGCAGCAGCATACAGAGCTGAGAATATAACTGATCAACTATAGGGTAAGTGGTCAATTAATGTTAATCATTTGAGGAAAAAGTAATAAGAGTTAACTACTGCGTGAATTAGGGGAACTTTGACTCATGTAATGCTTAGTGAAAGGAATTTGAAGTTAATCTAATTGATCCCCATTTATCATGAAGGATGTAGTAGATGCTATATTAGTATATGTTTCAGTTTCCTATCGATTTTAATTCTCTGTCCATAATTGTGCTAAGATTACTATCTACCCCTACTTAGTTCTTTAGCTGTATGGAGGAGTCATTTGGCTTCTGAGTTCTAACTCACTCACTAAAATAAAATATCCATCCAGGGATTCTGTACAGTTTATTAATACTTACATATACTGGATTTTAATTCATTTTACCAAACTCTTGTCTTAGGCAAAGTATCATTACAAAATAATAACCCTTGGCCTTAATGCCATTTATTGATTTAAGGCGGGAAAGAGTAAAAGTATTTGAGGCAATGAGGGCTGAAGAACTTGTTTACCTTCAGGTGCCTCTTTGGAAAGTTCATTGACAGAAAACACGTGGTTTCTTAACATGGTATCAGATGTTCTTATGGTGTGGGCTTGAGAAAGATGAATACTAAGTAAAACCGAAGGTTATTAGAGTCATGTTTTGAAGAAAACTTTCAGAGTCCTGAGTTGGAGATGCAATAATGACAACCAATCATCTGAACAAATCTACTTTACAGTTCTTTATGAATCTCAAAAATGGAGATACAATAAAAAAAAAAAAAATCAAACAAGCACAAAGTGATTCTTTGTTTCCAAGATAATATATCATCCTGGTTGGTGAGAGAAAGAGAAAAAGAGTTGCACTATTCTTTGTCTCCTAAAGCTTTCAAAGATACTTTAATTTTGAGCAAATCACCCTTATCTCCTGCATAGTGAATATCTCTTTATCAGTACCAACTCCCTGCCCCCCAACCCCCACTTCCAGGATAGTCAAGAAGGAGTATTCAGCTAGGAAAGTCTCAAGGAATAAAGTTATCATGAAACTGGCCAGCGAACCAAAGTACTGGGCAATTGAAAACCCAGAGAAGGGCAGGCCTTTTCTATGAAGGGCTGTAAGTCCCAAATTGCTTTAGAAAATTGGGAGCATTTCTCTGAATATATGACAGAAAACATCTGGACAGGAGGGACTTGACTTAATTCCCTATGATTTGTTTTATTCATGATTTCTTTGAAAGGATTTTTTGATCAGAAGGATCACTGAAATAAGTAATTTCATACCACGACATGCTAGCATTACATAGACTCACACTATAATTGATATTGAAGTAACCTAATTATTTTCTCTAGTTTACTCCCCAAAGTCATACTCAGTTTGCTGTATTGTCACAAGGAGTTTCAGAGAAAGAAAAAAGACATAAAGAATTCTCTATTCACTGAAAGTTTATTATGCATTATGTTGTTTTAGGCACTGGGCTGGCCACTGGAATGTGTTAAAATAATCCTTTACAATAATGGATGGATGAGTTAAAAACATTACTATAGTTGAATAATTTGTTTACTGCTTGGGATGTAGCAAAGCACCTGTATGGAAAGGCTACGATAATAGCCAGCTTCCAAGTACAAACTACAGGCTCTAAAACAATAAGAAAGTTTGCAGACAGACACTCAGTTAGTTCAGTCGCTCAGTTGTGTCTGACTCTTTGCGACCCCATGAATCGCAGCACGCAAGGCCTCCCTGTCCATCACCAACTCCTGCAGTTCACCCAAACTCATGTGCATTGAGTCGGTGATGCCATCCAGCCATCTCATCCTCTGTCATCTCCTTCTCCTCCTGCCCCCAATCCCTCCCAGCATCAGAGTCTTTTCCAATGAGACAGACACTCAGTGCATCTCAAATATCACAGATAGGTCTTTTCAGGTCTGAAGTCATAATATCCCACAAAATAGTATAGATACTATGGGCTGCTGAATTTCATGGATCTCCTCAAAAAAGACCAAATTAAAATTTTTCCTTTTATGTATTTTCTTTCCATTGAATAATTACCTTAGGAGTCGATAATTTTGACTGCTTTGACATATTTGTATTAATATGTTTCTAGGAGAAATAATCATTTAGAAAGCATTCTAACTGTTGCAAAAGGGATTTGAGAGAAAAGTGCCCACTGAGACCCCTAAACCTTTGTGTCAAATAACAAAGAGCTATCAGGTTTGCTGCTTCACTTGTGGGGCTAATCAGTCCGCTTAGCCTTACAGGGTGGTCAGAGTAGTTAATTAAGAGCCAGGGGAACTGAGTTCCATAGAGCAGAGAGCAGTTTACAGTGAATGCAGGGTTAGGGAGCTCATGGCCAATGCTAACACATTAATCCCAAATCGGTTAACTAGAGTTTAAAGAACAACAACATCTAAATTGGGCTTTGAATAATTGATGACAGCAGCTGAACTATTAGAGAAAAAAACGTCTCTTTCCTCTAAGTCTATATGCCTATAATTGCTAAGCTTATTTTCTCTCTGATTGGATGTAGGTTCTCCCAGGAATATTTTCTTTCCTCTGAATCATGAAGAGGCACTCCAGTGACATATTTTTGATGGGAGTGATAGAAAAATTATATATTTTTAAAAGACTGCTGAATTAACTAAACTTACTTCAAAAATCATGCCACTAATTCTGCTATTCATGCATGTACACAACAGGAGGATCAGAAATTGAAAATTCCCTTTTTACTCAGGGTTGTTGGGAGTGAGAGTGGGATTGTGAGAGTGTCCACCACAGCAAAGACTTTGAGATAAAAAGAAAATGCTTTTAAAATCATATCAAAAGATGGGTTTTTGAAATATGGTGATTGAAAGAATCTTACAAAAGAACTGAGTATAACTCATTACAAATATGTGAATCACTTCCTCTAATGACACAATGATCTATCTAACCTTTAGAAAGAGTGTTATTTGTAGGATTGGTTTTTCAGAGCTATGAAATAGTGCATAATGTACTAATTTTTATTTTCTTGTACATTATAGGTGTTATGTCTCTAATAGTTTCCATAGAAATAGTTAAAATTGGACTTTTGAAACTAGTGGTAAGGGATAGAAGAGCAACGGAGATAGTTTGGGAATGAATGATCAACAGGTGTGTTAAAATAAAGTTAAGGATGTGTGACATTTTAGTGCTAAATGAAAAGCACAGAACTTTCATAGGTACAGCATGAGTAAGTACAGACTGTACATGATCAAGTTGCAAGTCAAAGTCTGGGCATTGCATTCTGATCTTAAAAGTTTGCATCTATTTACATGTATGTTTATAGTGTCTTAGGATTCTACGGTAATCCTCTAGCCTTCACTTGCCTTACTCATTTATAAAGCAGAATTAAAAATGATGATGCATTTCTTCATTCAATAAACATATGTAAAATGCCTACTGTATGCTAGATTCTCATCAAGGCCTTTGGGATATATCAGTCAATAAAGCAGAAAAGATCCTCCCCTTGCAAAGCTTATGTTGGGGTCGGAGGTGTAGTGAGTGGAGTAAAAAATAGTATAAATTGTTATTTTCTCTCAAAAAAAAGAAAACCTAGGGGTATGAGAGCTGGGATAAGCGAGTTGGGATGTGGGTTGTAATTTTGATAAGAATGGTCAAGGGAAGACTTATTGAGAGCATAAGTAAAGACTTGAAGGAATCGAGGATGTAAACCACTGAAATACCTGGAGAAGATCTCTGCTGATGAAAGGGACAGCACCAAGGCAGAAGACCGCTTGCTTATTTCTGCTATAGCAAGGAGGTCAGTATGGCTGGAGAGGAAAAAGCAGGTTGGAAGGTTGGGTTCAGAAATGTAGCTACCAGTCAGATCGTTTAAGTTTTATGCCATTCTAAGAATTTTGGCTTTTATTCTGAATAAACTAGGAAGAGAGCAGGTCATTGGTTCTTAAAGTAAAATCACCAGACCAGCAGCACAGGTCTTATCTGGGAAATTGTTAGAAATATGAATTCTCAGGCCTACCCCAGACCAAAATGGCTAGGGGATAGAACCCAGCAGACTTTGTACTAATAAGTGCTAAAAATGTCTAGGGATGGAGCCCAGCAGACTTTGTGTTAATAAGTGCTCCAAGTGATTCAGATGTGTGTTCAAGTGGGAGAAACAGTACACCAGATGATTCTCAGCCAGAAAATGCCATAATCTAACTTGATCATTTATCTTAAGACTTCTATAGATTGTCCATAAATAGGATGGCCACATGAATTATACTCTAACTTTAATCATTTTTTAGAGTAATGGATGTTTGTGTGCTAAGTTGCTTCAGCTGTGTCTGACTCTTTGTGATCCCACTGACTGCAGCCCAACATGCTCCTCTGTCCATGGGGATTCTCCTGGCAAGAATACTGGATCGAACCCAGGTCTCCTGCATGGGTAGGAGGATTCTTTACCACCTGTGCCACCTGGGAAGCCCTCTTGAAAGTAAAGAGGGAACTGAAAATAATGAACAGTTGTGATTTATCTGCAATAGGTTGTAAGTTGGAGTTTTCTGGGACAAACCAGGACATGTGAGGCCATAAGTCATTCATTTTTCCTATAAGATACTATAGGCTCTTGTTCTATAAAGAGATCTTAGTCACAAAGCAGGCTTTTACAGATTAAGAGGAGGAGGAGGAAAGAACTGCAAAACGTTGCTTCCCAGTCTGGATCTTTCACTCTCATAAACAGTTACCCAGTCTGAAGTTCATGGGAAGGATGTCTCACTTGAAAATATAGACAACTTACCATACATAATCTGAAATGATTTAAAATGAAGCTTGAGCTAGAATGGGATTTTTATGGAAGCCTGACCTTTGGTCTTGCTCATTTCATTACCAAGTATTTTACTGTTGACATTTAGTCTGGGCCAAAGTTTGTCCCTACGCATTTTGAAGTCATGACATTTCATCATGTGGTATTTTGCTTTTGATTAAGGTGCTATGGCATTTGTTACCTTATAAATTTAATAGTATTTAAATATTTTATATGAACATGCTCTTTTTAAAAAATGTGAGCATGTAAAGCTACTATCTAATTTGATATAAAATATTTAAATGAGAAATCTCTCAAGAGTGAAGAGTTGCTATTATCAAGGGTGGGCTGAGATGTATTCTAAACATGCTCCACCATAGACATAAAGTGGGAGAGCATGAAGTGGCAGAGCTTGTGATCAATACCTGTGCCTCCTGTATTTTTGTTTCCTCCCCATTACTTTGTGGAATGCTTCAGTTCTCAGCTGCTGCTGCTGCTAAGTCACTTCAGTCGTGTCCGACTCTGTGCGACCCCACAGACGGCAGCCCACCAGGCTCTGCCGTCCCTGGGATTCTCCAGGCAAGAACACTGGAGTGGGTTACCATTTCCTGCTCCAATGCAGGAAAGTGAAAAGTGAAAGTGAAGTCGCTCAGTCGTGTCCGACTCTTAACGACCCCATGGACTGCGGCCTATCAGGCTCCTCTGTCCATGGGATTCTCCAGGCAAGTGTACTGGAGTGGGGTGCCATTAAGCATTCATTTAAACATGGTCAAACCACAGAAAGTGAGGATGATAACATTCACTATTAAAATTGTTGCCTGAGGAATGTAACCTAGCTAAAAATAGAAAGAAACACATAATTTAAACTTGAAAAGAGATTAAGGATTGAATAGGATGCTTCTCAAAGAAAATCTACAGACCACCTGCATAAAGGTCACATGGGGAGTACATGAAATGTACAATCACAGGCTGCCTGCCAGGCGTGCTGGATCAGATTCTCTGGACAGGAGGCTTAGAAATCTGCATTTTTAATAAGTACCCTAGGTGACTTTATACACGCTAAAGTTTGTGAAGCACTATGACATGGACAGTGTCCAAAAATTTTCCTTAGGGCTGCAAAAGGTGAAGATAAAAGAATACTTGTAATGATAAGATCATTTTCAATGTTTAAACTATTTTTTTGGTTTGAATGCCTGTAAATTGAGGAGAAAGAGGGAAGAAAGAGATATACCAAAGCCCAAAGGACTCAGTACAGTAAGTCAGAGGAAATGTTAAAAGCTTAAGAAGCCGCCAAATAATTGCTGAGGGTGGGAGGTTGGAGGAGTCTGCTTGGAGATCTCTCGGGACTAACTTCATATTGCTAATTTACAATCACATGCTGCATCTGTCACTTTTACAAAGCAGTGAGAATGCCCATCCTTTAATAGCATGGGGTTACTTGCCATGGTCTCTGGAGTGGGCCATCTAGACAAGACCTTTCAGGATGTCAGGAAAGAACCTTGGTGACGCACATTAACACACACATGCTCCTTTATGTCACTTCTAATTTACTTTATCTTAAATTGTCAGCAAGAAAAACTCACACTCATATTAATAACTAGAGGTTTGTATTTAAGCCAAGAAAAATAAACCCTGCTGATAGCTCAGCAGACAGCTGGTTTTCTCTAAGTAGAGCCAAAAAAAAAAAAAGACATAGTTCTTTGTATTTGTGAAAAATTTATCATATTCAGGAAATGGAACTATTGGATGAATAGTTTTGATGTCTGTGTTTAGAAAAGGCATCTTGAGAAAATAAATGAACTTATCATTAAACATGATTTTTACTATAAGCAACAGAAAAAATACAAACACTATTAAGATAAAATCATGATAAGTTTAAGCCATCTGGGGATCTAATTGTGCTGAAAAAATAGGGTCTAAGATATTCTTTTTACTTTTCTGAAGACAAATGAAGAAATTAAGATGCTGTTCTAATAATCTAATATTGATCAAAAAAGCAAGAAATTTTTCATGATAAGAAGTGGTTAATGGAAATAAATATTGGCCATAACCACACTTTGGACTTCTTGTTGTTCAATGGCTCAGTCATATCTGTCTCTTTGTGACCCCATGGACTGCAGCACTCTGGGCTTCCCTGTCCATCACCATCTCCCAGAGGTTGCTCAATGTCCATTGAATGGTGATGCCATCCAACCATTTTGTCCTCTGTCATCCCCTTCTCCTCCTGCCTTCAATCTTTCCCAGCATCAGGGTCTTTTCTAATAAGTCAGCTTTTTGCATCAGGTGGCTAAAGTATTGGAGTTTCAGCTTCAGCATCAGTCCTTCCAATGAATATTCAGAACTGATTTCCTTTAGGATGGACTGGTATGATCTCCTTGCAAACAGATTCTCAAGAGTCTTCTCCAGCCCCACAGTTCAAAAGCATCAGTTCTTCAGCGCTCAGCTTTATTTATGGTCCAACTCTCACATCCATGCATGACTACTGGAAAAACCATACCTTTGATCAGATCAGATCAGATCAGATCAGTCGCTCAGTCGTGTCCGACTCTTTGCGACCCCATGAACTGCAGCACGCCAGGCCTCCCTATCCATCACCAGCTCTCGGAGGTCACCCAGACTCACATTCATCGAGTCAGTGATGCCATCCAGCCATCTCATCCTCTGTCGTCCCCTTCTCCTCTTGCCCCCAATCCCTCCCAGCATCAGAGTCTTCTCCAATGAGTCAACTCTTCGCATGAGGTGGCCAAAATACTGGAGTTTCAGCTTTAGCATCACTCCTTCCAAAGAAATCCCAGGTCTGATCTCCTTCAGAATGGACCGGTTGGATCTCCTTGCAGTCCAAGGGACTCTCAAGAGTCTTCTCCAACACCACAGTTCAAAAGCATCAATTCTTCGGCGCTCAGCCTTCTTCACAGTCCAGCTCTCACATCCATACATGACCACAGGAAAGACCATAGCCTTGACTAGGCGAACCTTTGTTGGCAAAGTGATGTCTCTGCTTTTGAATATGCTATCTAGGTTGGCCATAACCTTCCTTCCAAGAAGTCAGCGTCTTTTAATTTCATGGCTGCAGTCACCATCTGCAGTGATTTTGGAGCCCATAAAAATAAAGTCTGACACTGTTTCCACTGTTTCTCCATCTATTTCCCATGTAGTGATGGGACCAGATGCCATGATCTTCGTTTTCTGAATGTTGAGCTTTAAGCCAACCTTTTCACTCTCCACTTTCACTTTCATCAAGAGGCTTTTTAGTTCCTCTTCACTTTCTGCCATAAGGGTGGTATCATCTGCATATCTGAGGTTATTGATATTTCTCCCAGCAATCTTGATTCCAGCTTGTGTTTCCTGGGACTAAGAAGTTTAAAAACTAGACTTCAAAACTACTAAAAGGAAAAAATCAGATTTGTCTTTTTTATGAGCCTTAAAAGGGACATGTTGCTCAAGGAGCATGGTAAAATGATTAACTTTGGTTTACACAGTCTCCATTCAAACAAGTAAGAAAATATTTCTAAGGGAACTAAATTAGTGGCACAGGATGCTCTCTCAAGTACCGGGAATATAAAAAGCATGTAGAAGAGGTAGAATGGGGGAATGAAAACAAAAGGGCTGCCTAGACTGAGAACAGTGTCAGAAAGATTTGAGGCCAGACTTGCTGAGGCTGGAGGAAATGCTACAGCAAGGAAAGGCTTGGTTAGCAACCTTTGTTCATAGACAGACTGTGAACAAAGAAGGGATGGAATCACTGCTGGGGGAAATGGTACACTGTTAACAGGTGACAAATGTTTCCCAAATTACCAATTTATTACCTTTCATATGATGAAGGTCTAGCACACTGCCTATCACCTTTTAAGTATACTATACCAGACCACCTGACCTTCCTCTTGAGAAACCTATATGCAGATCAGGAAGCAACAGTTAGAACTGGACATGGAACAACAGACTGGTTCCAAATAGGAAAAGGAGTACGTCAAGGCTGTATATTGTCACCCTGCTTATTTAACTTAAATGCAGAGTACATCATGAGAAATGCTGGGCTGGAAGAAGCACAAGCTGGAATCAAGACTGCCAGGAGAAATATCAATAACCTCAGATATGCAGATGACACCACCCTTGTGGCAAAAAGTGAAGAATAACTAAAGAGCCTCTTGATGAAAGTGAAAGAGGAGAGTGAAAAAGTTGGCTTAAAGCTCAACATTTAGAAAACCAAGATCATGGCATCTTATCCCATCACTTCATGGGAAATAGATGGGGAAACAGTAGAAACAGTGTCAGACTTTATTTTCTTGGGCTTCAAAATCACTGCAGATGGTGACTGCAGCCATGAAATTAAAAGACGCTTACTCCTTGGAAGGAAAGTTATGACCAACCTAGATAATATATTGAAAAGCAGAGACATTACTTTGCCAACAAAGGTCCGTCTAGTCAAGGCTATGGTTTTTCCTGTGGTCGTGTATGGATGTGAGAATTGGACTGGGAAGAAAGCTGAGTGCCAAAGAATTGATGCTTTTGAACTGTGGTGCTGGAGAAGACTCTTGAGAGTCCCTTGGACTGCAAGGAGATCCAACCAGTCTATCCTAAAGGAGATCAGTCCTGGATGTTCATTGGAAGGACTGATGCTGAAGCTGAAACTCCAATACTTTGGGCACCTCATGCGAAGAGTTGACTCATTGGAAAAGACCCTGATGCTGGGAGGGATTGGGGGCAGGAGGAGAAGGGGACAACAAAGGATGAGATGGCTGAATGGCATCACCGACTCGATGGACATGAGTCTGAGTGAACTCTGGGAGTTGGTAATGAACAGGGAGGCCTGGTGTGCTGTGATTCATGGGGTCACAAAGAGTAGGACACAACTGAGCGACTGAACTGAACTGAACTGATACATGTGTAAGGAATGGGTGGTTGAGGAGTTCAGACAGTGAGAGTGATTTCAAAAATAGAAAAGTAGAATAAATGATTTTTATAGAAGTTTCAACACCAAGGTAAAATGTGGAGTTAATAAAGGGAGTTGGTTATTTTAAAATTACATCTCTCAGCAGACTAAGAATTGACATCCCAAGAGGCAAGAATCTAAAAATCTGATGTGAGACGTGTCATTAACAATATTTGGGATCAAAATGTAGAAGTTTCAAAGATGCAATCAGAGTAAGAATCCACAATTTCAAAAGGAAAAAAAAGGTGGATGGGGATATTTCAGAAGAGTACTTTGACTGTGTCTCCCTTAATTCTATACTATCATATGAAGCAGATAACTTGGAATGATTTAGATTTTTTTAAAAGGATGTTTAGATTCTACTAAAAAAGAAAAGTGTATTCACAAGTAGTAGAATTTATTTTTTATGGGATCCCTGATCTATTTATGAAGAAAATGCTATCATCATTGTGATTTCAGTAAGGCATCCTACAAAATTTTACTCTTATATGTAGAGAAACCATGAAAGATTAACTTGGTGATGATATAAACAAATGGATTCATCCTACTCAAATGTACTGCAATAAAATAAAAATGGAATAGCTGTGATATTTGACTCTGTGTTTGGCCTTATTCAATATATTGATCAGTGATTTCAATTAAATACATACAAACAGAACAGGTACATATAAAATTTAAATTTGACACAATGCTAGAGACAAAAATAATAGTTTACTCTTGTCCAAGAAAAATAATATATACTCATGTCTTAGTTCAGGCCGCTATAACAAAGTACCACAGACTGGAATCTATTTCTCACAGTTCCCAACATTAGAAGTATGAGGTCTTGTGAGGACCCTCTTCCAGGTTGCAGATTGCCATTTTCTCATTGTGTCCACACAAGCTGAAAAGGTTGGGGAGCCTCTTTGTGGTGTCTTTTATATGGGTATTAATCCCATTCATGAGGGAAAAGCCCTTAAAATCTAATCATCTCCCAAAGTCCTTAGCTCCTAATAGTATCATCGGAAATTAGATTTCAATATATGCCTTTGGGATAGAGACAAACATGCAGTCTGTAAGACATCTCTTTGTTCTCTTCTCCACTAAATACAACTATGTACCCTAGAAACAACACAAGACTCAACCAGAGGAGATTTCTGAAGGTGTGTGGTAGGTTGAATAATGTCCCCCCAAAGATGTCTACATTCTAAAACCCAGGGTATGTAAATATGTTACCTTATGTGGTGTAACAAAAGGGGCTTTACAGATGTGATTACATTAAGAATCTGGAGATGAGATTATCCAGGATTATTTTACAGGACTCAGTGTGACTACAAGGGTTCTTACAAGAGTGAAGCAGCTTTGTAGTATAGTCCGAAGTCAGGGAGCCTGATTCCTCCAGCTCTGTTCTGTTCCAAGATTGCTGTGGCTATTCGGGGTTTTTGTATTCCCATATAAATTTAAGCATCTTTTTATTCTAGTTCTGTGAAAAATGCTGTTGATAATTAGATAAGGATTATATTGAATCTGTAGATTGCCTTGGGTAGTAAGGTCATTTTAATAATATTGATTCTTCAAATCCAAAAATATGGCATATCTTTCCATATATTTGTGTTGTCTTCAGTTTCTTTCATCAGCATCTTATACTTTTCAAGTATAGTTCTTTTACATCTGATAGGTTTATTCCTAGGTATTTTGCTGTTTTTGATACAAGGGTAAATGTGATTGTTTCTTTATAACAGTTTGTTATTAGTGTAAAGAAAGGCAACAGATTTCTGTATACTAATTTTGTATCCTGCAAACTTACCAAATTCATTGATTAGCTCTGTTTTCTAGTAGAGTTTTTAAGGTTTTCATGTATAGAATCATGTTATTTGCAAACAGTGACAATTTTAATTCTTCATTTCCAATTTGTATCCTTTTTACATCTGTTTATTCTCTGACCCCACGACCGAGATCAGGAAGGGCGGCGGTGAGGAGAGACCCCTCATCCAAGGTAAGGTGCGATGGCTGTGCTTTGCTGGAGCAGCCGGGAAGAGATACCCCACGCCCAAGGTAAGAGAAACCCAAGTAAGACGGTAGGTCTTGCAAGAGGGCATCAGAGGGCAAATACACTGAAACCATACTCACAGAAAACTAGTCAATCTAATCACACCAGGACCACAGCCTTGTCTAACTCAATGAAATTAAGCCATGCCCGTGGGGCAACCCAGGATGGGCGGGTCATGGTGGAGAGATCTGACAGGGTGTGGTCCGCTGGAGAAGGGAATGGCAAACCACTTCAGTATTCTTGCCTTGAGAACCCCATGAACAGTATGAAAAGGCAAAATGATAGGATACTGAAAGAGAAACTCCCCAGGTCAGTAAGGGCCCAATATGCTACTGGAGATCAGTGGAGAAATAACTCCAGAAAGAATGAAGGGATGGAACCAAAGCAGAAAGAATACCCAGCTGTAGATGTGTCTGGTGATAGAAGTAAAGTCCGATGCTGTAAAGAACAATATTGCATAGGAACCTGGAATGTCAGGTCCATGAATCAAGGCAAATTGGAAGTGGTCAAACAAGAGATGGCAAGAGTAAATGTTGACATTTTAGAAATTAGCGAACTAAAATGGACTGGAATGGGTGAATTTAACTCAGAGGACCATTATATCTACTACTGTGGGCAGGAATCCCTCAGAAGAAACGGTGTGGCCATCATGGTCAACAAAAGAGTCTGAAATGCAGTACTTGGATGCAGTCTCAAAAACGACAGAATGATCTCTGTTCGTTTCCAAGGCAAACCATTCAATGTCACAGTAATCCAAGTCTATGCCCCAACCACTAATGCTGAAGAAACTGAAGTTGAACGGTTCTATGAAGACCTACAAGACCTTTTAGAACTAACACCCAAAAAAGATGTCCTTTTCATTATAGGGCACTGGAATGCAAAAGTAGGGAGTCAAGAAACACCTGGAGTAACAGGCAAATTTGGCCTTGGAACACGGAATGAAGCAGGGCAAAGACTAACAGAGTTTTGCCAAGAAAATGCACTGGTCATAGCAAATACCCTCTTCCAACAACACAAGAGAAGACTTTATACATGGACATCACCAGATGGTCAACACCGAAATCAGATCGATTATATTCTTTGCAGCCAAAGATGGAGAAGCTCTATCCAATCAGCAAAAACAAGACCAGGAGCTGACTGTGGCTCAGACCATGAACTCCTTATTGCCAAATTCAGACTGAAATTGAAGAAAGTAGGGAAAACTACTAGACCATTCAGGTATGACCTAAATCAAATCCCTTATGATTATACAGTGGAAGTGAGAGATAGATTTAAGGGCCTAGATCTGATAGATAGAGTGCCTGATGAACTATGGAATGAGGTTCGTGACATTGTACAGGAGACAGGGATCAAGACCATCCCCATGGAAAAGAAATGCAAAAAAGCAAAATGGCTGTCTGGGGAGGCCTTGCAAATAGCTGCGAAAAGAAGAGAAGCGAAAAGCAAAGGAGAAAAGGAAAGATATAAACATCTGAATGCAGAGTTCCAAAGAATAGCAAGAAGAGATAAGAAAGCCTTCTTCAGCGATCAATGCAAAGAAATAGAGGAAAACAACAGAATGGGAAAGACTAAGGATCTATTCAAGAAAATCAGAGATACCAAAGGAACATTTCATGCAAAGATGGGCTCGATAAAGGACAGAAATGGTGTGGACCTAACGGAAGCAGAAGATATTAAGAAGAGGTGGCAAGAATACACAGAAGAATTGTACAAAAAAGATCTTCATGACCCAGATAATCATGATGGTGTGATCACTGACCTAGAGCCAGACATCCTGGAATGTGAAGTCAAGTGGGCCTTAGAAAGCATCACTAGGAACAAAGCTAGTGGAGGTGACGGAATTCCAGTGGAGCTGTTCCAAATCCTGAAAGGTGATGCTGTGAAAGTGCTGCACTCAATATGCCAGCAAATTTGGAAAACTCAGCAGTGGCCACAAGATTGGAAAAGGTCAGTTTTCATCCCAATCCCAAAGAAAGGCAATGCCAAAGAGTGCTCAAACTACCGCACAATTGCACTCATTTCACACGCTAGTAAAGTAATGCTCAAAATTCTCCAAGCCAGGCTTCAGCAATATGTGAACCGTGAACTTCCTGATGTTCAAGCTGGATTTAGAAAAGGCAGAGGAACCAGAGATCAAATTGCCAACATCCGCTGGATCATGGAAAAAGCAAGAGAGTTCCAGAAAAACATCTATTTCTGCTTTATTGACTATGCCAAAGCCTTTGACTGTGTAGATCACAATAAACTGTGGAAAATTCTGAGAGAGATGGGAATACCAGACCACCTGATCTGCCTCTTGAGAAATCTGTATGCAGGTCAGGAAGCAACAGTTAGAACTGGTCATGAAACAACAGACTGGTTCCAAATAGGAAAAGGAGTACGTCAAGGCTGTATATTGTCACCATGTTTATTTAACTTATATGCAGAATACATCATGAGAAATGCTGGACTGGAGGAAACACAAGCTGGAATCAAGATTGCTGGGAGAAATATCAATAACCTCAGATATGCAGATGATACCACCCTTATGGCAGAAAGTGAAGAGGAACTAAAAAGCCTCTTGATGAAAGTGAAAGTGGAGAGTGAAAAGGTTGGCTTAAAGCTCAACATTCAGAAAACGAAGATCATGGCATCTGGTCCCATCACTACATGGGAAATAGATGGAGAAACAGTGGAAACAGTGTCAGACTTTATTTTTATGGGCTCCAAAATCACTACAGATGGTGACTGCAGCCATGAAATTAAAAGACGCTTACTCCTTGGAAGGAAGGTTATGGCCAACCTAGATAGCATATTCAAAAGCAGAGACATCACTTTGCCAACAAAGGTTCGCCTAGTCAAGGCTATGGTCTTTCCTGTGGTCATGTATGGATGTGAGAGCTGGACTGTGAAGAAGGCTGAGCGCCAAAGAGTTGATGCTTTTGAACTGTGGTGTTGGAGAAGACTCTTGAGAGTCCCTTGGACTGCAAGGAGATCCAACCGGTCCATTCTGAAGGAGATCAGACCTGGGATTTCTTTGGAAGGAATGATGCTCAAGCTGAAACTCCAGTACTTTGGCCACCTCATGCGAAGTGTTGACTCATTGGAGAAGACTCTGATGCTGGGAGGGATTGAGGGCAGGAGGAGAAGGGGACGACAGAGGATGAGATGGCTGGATGGCATCACTGACTCGATGAATGTGAGTCTGGGTGACCTCCGAGAGCTGGTGATGGATAGGGAGGCCTGGCGTGCTGCAGTTCATGGGGTCGCAAAGAGTCGGACACGACTGAGCGACTGATCTGATCTGATTCTCTGATTGCTGTGGCTAGGACTTTCAAAATTATATTGTATATGAGTAATATGAGTGAAGATCCTTGCCTTTTTGAACTTAGGGGAAAAGTTTTCAGGTTTCACCATGGAGTATGATGTTAACTGTGGATTCATCATATATGGCCTTTATTATGTTAGGATTGTTCCCTCTCTGCCTGCTTTCTGAAGACCTTTTAACATAAATGTTGAATTTTATCAAAGGCTTTTTTTAAAAATCTAGATTAATTTCCAAAATATACCAACAGCTTCAGTTCAGTTCAGTTGCTCAGTCGTGTCCAACTCTTTGCAACCCCATGGACTGCAGCACACCAGGCTTCCCTGTCCTTCACCATCTCCTGGAGCTTGCTCAAACTTATATCAATTGAGTCAGTGATGCCATCCAGCCATCTCATCCTGTGTCATCCCCTTCTCCTCCCACCTTCAATCTTTCCCCAAATCAGGGTCTTTTCTAATGAGTTGATTCTTCTCATCAGGTGACCAAAGTATTAGAACTTCAGCTTCAGCATCAGTCCTTCCAATGAATATTCAGGACTGATTTCCTTTAAGATGGATTGGTTAGAGCTCCTTGCAGTACAAGGGACTCTCAAGAGTCTTCTCCAATACCACAGTTCAACAGCATCAATTCTTTGGCATTCAGGTTTCTTTAGGGTCCAACTCTCACATCCATACATGGCTACTAGAAAAACCATAGCTTTGATTATGTGGACCTTAGTTGGTAAAGTAATGTCTCTACTTTTCAATATGCTGTCTAGATTGGTCATAGTTTTTCTTCCAATGAGCAAGCGTCTTTTAATTTCATGGCTGCAGTCACCATCTGCAGTGATTTTGGAGATCAAGAAAATAAAGTCTCTCACTATTTTCTTTGTTTCCCCATCTATTTGCCATGAAATGATGGGACCAGATGCCATGATCTTAATTTTTTGAATGTTGAGTTTTAAGCCAGCTTTTTCACTCTGCTCTTTCACTTTCATTAAGAGGCTCTTTAGTTCTTCTTCATTTTCTGCCATAAGGGTGGTGTCTTCTGCATATCTGAGGTTATTGATATTTCTCCCGGCAATCTTGATTCCAGCTTGTGCTTCATCCAGCCTGGCATTTTGCATGATGTACCCTGCATATAAGTTAAATAAGCAAGGTGACAATATACAGCCTTGACATACTCCTTTCCCAATTTGGCACCAGTCTGTTGTTCCATGTCCGGGTCTAACTCTTGCTCCTTGACCTGCATGCAGATTTCTCAGGAACAGCTAATACAGCTCCATTAAAAAAATTTTTTTTAATGGGCAGAAGACGTAAATAGACATTTCTCCAAAAATGACATCAGATCAGATCAGACATACCGATGGCCAAAAGCACATGTAAAGATGCTCAACATCACTAATTATTAGAGAAATGCAAGTCAGAGCTACCTCACTACTACAGTGAGGTAGTCAAAATGGCCTCACACTAGTCAAAATGGCCATCATCAAGAAGTCTATAAATAATAAATGCTGGAGAGGATGTGAAGAAAAGGGAACGCTCCTACACTGTTGGTGGGAATGTTAAATTGGAACATCAGTATAATTGGATAACAGTATGAAGGTTCCTTAAAACACTAAAAATAGAGCTATCATATGATCCAGCAATCCCACTCCTGGGCATATATCTGGATAAAATGTATACTTGGAAAAAATATATACAGCCCAATGTTCACAGCAGCAATATTTTCAATGGCCAAGACATGGAGACAACCTAAATGACCATCCATAGATGATTGGATAAAGAAGATGTGGTATATATACAATGGAATATTACTCAGCCATAAGAAAGAGTGAAACAGTGCCATTTGCTGCAACATGAATGGGCCTAGAGATTATCATGTTACATGAAGTAAGTCAGAAAGACAGCTATCATGTGATATCATTTATATATGGAATCTAAAAAATATACAAATAAACGTATTTATAAAACAGAAATAGACTCATGGACAAAGAAAACAAACTTATGGTTAACAAAGAGGACAGGTGAAGAGAGAAATATTAGGGGTTTGGTATTAACAGATACACACTACCAGATACTACAACTACTTGTTGTAGATAAACAACAAGGACCTACTGTATAGCACAGTAAACTATATTCAATATCTTTTAATAACCTATAATGGACCAGAATCTGAAACACATAATCACTTGGCTGGCTGGCTGAAATGTAAATCCACTGTACTTCATAATTCAAAAAGATCCATGTATCCCAATGTTCACTGTAGCACTATTTATAATAGCCAGGGCATGGAAGCAATGTAGATGTCCATTGACAGATGAATGGATAAAGAAGTTGTGGTACATGTATACAATGTAATACATTTGAAATAAAGGAATAAACTTGATTAAGTTGAACTGAGGTGGGTAAAACTAGAGCCTGATATACAGAGTGAAGTCAGAAAGAGAATAATATCATATATTAATGCATATATATGGAATCTAGAAAAATGGTACTGATGAACCTATTTGCAAGGCAGGAATAGAGACACCAAAATAGAGAACAGAGTTGTGGACACAGTGGGTGGAGGAGAGGGTAGGCTGAATAGAGAGAGTAGCATTGAAATATATACATTATCATATGTAAAACAGATAGCTAGTGGGAAGTTGCTGGAGCTCAACCCAGCACTCTGTGACAACCTAGAGGGGTGGTATGGGGGGGTGGGATGGAGGCTCAAGAGGGAAGACATATATATATATATATATATATATATATGCTAATGCTATGCTAAGTCACTTCAGTCGTGTCCGACTCTGTGTGACCCCTTTGATGGCAGCCCACCAGGCTTCCCCGTCCTTGGGATTCTCCAGGCAAGAACACTGGAGTGGGTTGCCATTTCCTTCTCCAATGCATGAAAGTGAAAAGACAAAGTAAAGTCGCTCAGTTGTGTCCGACTCTTCGTGACCCCATAGACTGCAGCCTACCAGGCTCCTCCGTCCATGGGATTTTCCAGGCAAGAGTACTGGGGTGGGGTGCCATTGCCTTCTCCATATATATATATACTTATGGCTGTTTCACATTGTTGTACAGCAAAAACCAACACAACACTGTAAAACAAGCATCCTCCGATTAAAAATAAATTTTAAAAATTTGTGATAGAGGAAAAAAAAAATTTAAAGGGGTGGGGATTAGCCACGAGGATCAGACGTAGAAAGGGAAGGCTATGTCATGAAGGAAGCAGAGAGAGGTTTGAAGATACAATGCTGCTAGCTTTGAATGTGGAGGAAAGGACGAAAAGTCAAGGAATGCAGCTAGCCACTGCTGCTGCTGCCTACTAGGCTCCCCCATCCCTGGGATTCTCCAGGCAAGAACACTGGAGTGGGTTGCCATTTCCTTCTCCAATGCATGAAAGTGAAAAGTGAAAGTGAAATCACTCAGTCATGTCCGACTCTTTGCGACCCCATGGACTGCAGCCTACCAGGCTCCTCCATCCATGGGATTTTCCAGGCAAGAGTACTGGAGTGGGGTGCCATTGCCTTCTCCAACAGGATGCTAACTAAAACAAAATCTTATGACAACTCTAAATGTTGCTGAAACTGTGTCAGTCATACAACATTGCTGGGAATGTAAAATGGTAATCTATTCTGGAAAAGTTTGACACTTTCCTGTAATACTATACAGGCAACTCACATATGATGCAATGATTGATCTCTTGGGCATTTATCACAGAGAAAAAATCTAGGCTAAAACAGAAATCTGGATATAAATATCCATTACAGTTTCTTTCAAAATAGCCCCAACTGGAAACAAAGGCATTTTTCAATGGTTGACTGGTTAAATTATCAGTGATATGTCTATAGCATGGACTATTACCTAATAATTAAAATGTATAGACTTTTCATGCATGGAACAATTTGAGTGAATTTTTAGATAATTAAGCTGTTACAAAAGCCAATCTTGAAAAGTGTTAAACAGGTACAATTATAGAAATGGGGAATAGGGTAATTATTGTCAGGGGTTAGGGATGGTGAGAGGAGGGAGGTATTACTATGATATGGAATTATAAGGAATCCTTTACGATGGAATTGTCTTATGTTATGGAGAAGGAAATGGCAACCCACTCCAGTATTCTTGCCTGGAGAATCCCAGGGACAGAGGGGCATAGTGGGCTGCCGTCTATGGGATCGCACAGAGTTGGACACGACTGAAGTGATTTAGCAGCAGCAGCAGCAGCAGCAACATGTTGTATCTTAGGTTGATTATATCAATGTTTATATCTTGCTTATAATATAGAGTTTTGCAAGATGTCTCCATATATGCAGAGTACATCATGAGAAATGCTGAGCTGGAAGAAGCACAAGCTGGAATCAAGACTGCTGGGAGAAATATCAATAACCTCAGATATGCAAATGACACCACCCTTATGGCAGAAAGTGAAGAGGAACTAAAAAGCCTCTTGATGAAGGTGAAAGAGGAGAGTGAAAAAGTTGGCTTAAAACTCAACATTCAGAAAACGAAGATCATGGCATCTGGTTCCATCACTTCATGGGAAAAAGATGGGGAAACAGTAGAAACAGTGTCAGACTGCATTTTTCGGGGCTCCAAAATCACTGCAGATGGTGACTGCAGCCATGAAATTAAAAGACGTTTACTCCTTGGAAGAAAAGTTATGACCAACCTAGATAGCATATTGAAAAGTAGAGATATTACTTTACCAACAAAGGTCTGTCTAGTCAAGGCTATGCTTTTTCCAGTGGTCATGTATGGATGTGAGAGTTGGACTGTGAAGAAAGCTGAGGGCCGAAGAATTGATGCTTTTGAACTGTGGTGTTGGAGAAGACTCTTGAGAGTCCCTTGGACTGCAAGGAGATCCAACCAGTCCATTCTGAAGGAGATCAGCCCTGGGATTTCTTTGGAAGGAATGATGCTAAAGCTGAAACTCCAGTACTTTGGGCACCTCATGCAAAGAGTTGACTCATTGGAAAAGTCTCTGATGCTGGCAGGGATTGGGGGCAAGAGGAGAAGGGGACGACAGAGGATGAGATGGCTGGATGGCATCACTGACTTGATGGACGTGAGTCTGGGTGAATTCCGGGAGTTGGTGAAGGACAGGGTGCTGTGGTTCATGGGGTCGCAAAGAGTCGGACACGACTGAGTGACTGAACTGAACTGAACTGAACTGAACCATTAGGAGAAGTTTGTTAAAAGGCACACAAGATAGCTATCTCTGTATTATTTCTTCCAACTGCAAGTGAATCTATCTCAAAATGAAGAGTTTAATTTAAAAAAAAAAGACCTCATGAAAAACAATCAGAAATACATTTCATAGGTAATAGAATACTCAGCTATTATTTGTCATAAAAAGTTTTTATTTCTTCTTTGTTTTTGCTAGATATGTTCATTGTGAATAGAATATTGGGATGATTTTGTTTGTTTGTTTTTTCTCTAAAGATGTCATCCTGTTGTCTCCTAGCTTGTATAGTTTTTGATGAAAAACGTTGTACATATGTAGGTACAGGCTTCTTTTTACTCACTGACTTTCTTTAGGACTTTCTCTTTTTCTTTGATTTTTCAAAATGCTTGAATATGATGCAGCTAGGTCTAGTTCTTTTGTTCTTTTTTTCTACTTGAGGTTTTCTGCACCATTTCAGCAATCTTGAAAAAATGAGCTAAAATTATGTTTTGGGAAGAAGTCTTTCACTTAGTCATAGGAAAGCACTTCCAAATGGCAGAGTAAGAAACTCTGAAAACCCTTTGATCCATATAAGCACCATTAACAGTGCAAAATGGTCAAAATCAACATTTTTCTGAACTCTTCAAATTAATCCAAGTTGAGGAACAACGGTCAAGGAACGTTTATTCAATAAAAATGATTGAATCTTGGTATGAGTAGCTGATAATGCTATATGGACTTGGTTATAGTTGTGCTTTTCTTCCCAGCTTAGTGGAATCCTTGAAAATAATTAGCCTCACAGCCATAATAGCTGTGAAAACCAGCTATGAAAAACAGGGTCTAGCAGCCACTTTACAGACACAATCTCTCTGAATCTACCCTAAAGTCCATATCACTGAAGAATTGTCACTCATTGATTTATATGACAGCTCTCTATAAAAGCTCATTTTAAAGGATTTGTCTTTATTTGACCTGACTCAGAACTCATTCAGTGGGAAAGGCCTTATCAATATAGTGTTCCTTGAAAAAAAAGTTTAGAAAAATTAGTTGAACGGGAAGTGTTGAAGAAGGACAAGAGGAAATGGAAGAAGAAGGAGAAAGATTATCTTGACTGCTGAAATGAAAATAGAATTTACTGGTGGAAAGAGAACATAGATGCATCAAACAGTAAGAGGATTGAGAAGGGATCACCGTAGTTAGCAATGTGGAATGAAATGAGAAAGGCAAAAGTCTGATTGGAGAGAGGTTAAAGGGGAGTGAGAAAGGAATTGCAAACAAGTACAACCTTAGAATCATATTTTGGTCTTTCCAGTACTTTAATTAGCCACTTCACTTTGTAGGTATGGAATTTGACCACAAGACATTTAACTTGTTAGCAAATAAGGAGTTAGCACTCACACCCACACTTTCTCACTCTCATTTTAAATATCCTTCAGTCACACAAGATTTCCTCCTCCTGAAAAAAAAAGGAAAAGGTCAGTTATTTTATTACTAGTTACAAACATGTTGTGGACTTCAGAAATAACGTATTTTTGCTTTGTCCAATAAAAAGCCAGTCATTATTTTGGTTATGACACTCTGAAAAAGGCAAAAGTACAGAAATTGTTTCCTCTTTCTCTTCTTTATTTCTGCTCTGCTTTTCAAGACAGCAGATGCTTTGCTCCTGAGTTTCTTTTTTAAGAGCTTCCCTTGTGGCTCAGCTGGTAAAGAATCTGCCTGTAATGCCAGAGACCTGGGTTCAGTCCCTGGGTTTAGGAAGATCCTCTGGAGAAGGGAAAGGCTACCCACTCCAGTATTCTGGCCTGGAGAATTCCATGGACTACGTTGCATGGGGCCACAAGTTGTTGAACACAACTGAGCAACTTTCACCTCACTTCTTTTATGCAGATATCATATTCAACTACTTTTTGGACTATAAATATTAGCAACAAAAAGGCATGTTGATTTTTGTATTTTGTGCACTTTTTTCTCATGGACTTAAGCCCACAAAAGTATATTATCTTTGGTTCTTAAATATATTGCTCAGAATGAGTTTTATATATTTTGTTTTAGAATAATAAGAATTGAATTTCTCTTTTAACTTACAATCAAAGACTTCTGAAGGCCTTTCTGCACTCCACACCACCCCCCCATTCCCACAAATCTCTTACTCAGTTTTGATGTTTTCTAGAGAATATAGGGAGGTGAATAATATCAAGTTTTATGTATGTATCATCCAGCTTAGCATGATATCATAGAGGAAAACAGAAAGAATAGTCCACAGTGGTCAAGGAACTAAATACTAAACTTGATCCGTAATTGAACAATACAGTCACATGACCTAGAAAAGAGCATGCAGCTCTTACTAATCTCTGATGTTCTTTTACAAGGCTTATCTCCATTTGAAAGCTTCCTTTTAAAGCATTTATTTGGCAATAGTCTAAATTATTCACTGCTTCCAATATTAATTCTGATTATTTATTTCTAGTGTATTCTATACAATGGGATAGAAACATTTTATGCAGATTTTTAATTAAGATTAGTCAAAGCCACCATGCTAATAACAATAACAAATAGACACATAGCTCAACGTATACACTGTGTAGTTCTGGCTCATTAGATAGACTATGTGGCAAATAGCAATCAAAGCATCATTTCTTTGAACATTTACTTTAATTATGATACTATGTACTACATATAATATTTATTCTAGTGGTGTGTAAAGGATTTTAAGATGAAAAAGTCTAATTATGGTAATTATGATTTGAGGGCTTTTTTCTTGAATACTTCCTTTGGAGGTGCCATGAAAAAAATATTAAGTAGAAAAAGGCTCTGGGCATGAACAAACACTTCATTTTTGTTTTGTTTTTGTTTTTTTTTTTAATAATCCTCATCATATTCAATGCTGCTGCCATATTAGCATATTGTCATTTCTGCTTTTTTTCCTTTTTCTTAAAAAACCCATTTGCATAATTATGTAGAGTGCAGTCTCTCAGATTGTCCTTGGGTATGGAGTACTTAGTAATGCATATAAGTGTAGGAGATAAGCTTCTGTAGATACACATGACTTTGGATCTGAAAAGAAAATACATTTATGTGTTTTCTCTCTTATTTCTGACTTCTTTGTGAAGAGGAAAGCTTTGGCACATTAGAACAATGAATGTAAAATTGTCTTATTTTCTTTTTAAAATGCCATATATATCATATAAAAATACTTATGTTTACACGGGTGTTAAGTTTTGTTGTGATGAGAAATAGTTATATGAAATTCTGACCTCTATATTGTTTCTCAATTTCTATTCAGATACATAAATGACGTATGAATACAAAATAAAAAATAGAAAAACATTTTGTTAAATCGTGAACTAGTTTCCAGTGATCTTTAAAAAAAAATGCATACAAACACATTGATACACATAGAAATGTGCACTCACATATGATGAATTGTCTATGCAAAGAAAAGTATTTCTTAAATGTATAATAAATATTTAGAGGGAAATTGTTTATTTACACCAATTTTTAGTATAACCATTTTACTGCCTTTATTAAAAATTCCTACTTGTATATTTAAAAAGAAAAAAATTAAAGCAAAGTAAAAATTTCCAGAAAACAAAACAAAAATTTATTGCAATTCTTACCATTCATCACTCAATAATTAGTTTTAGTTTTAGTGACCATCAACCTTGTCTTTCTTTATCCACACACAAGACTTCTAAGATAGGAACAGTTTAGACATTAAAATGGTAGCATGCAGACTATTTTAAACTCAAAATCAAGCTTAATTATATGTGATTTTAATTGAATAAAAAGAAACTTAAGACACATAGCACAATTACCGAAGCTTGTGTGTGTGTGTGTGTGTGCGTGCGCAAGCGTAACACATATACATGTATGCAAGACATACCTGTTAAAGAGAGTTTATAAAATGTGATTAACAGAATTTAGTGTCTTCTATCTTTAGCAAACGAAGACGAAGATCATGGCATCTGGTCCCATCACTATATGGGAAATAGATGGAGAAACTGTGGAAACAGGGTCAGAATTTTTTCTGGGCTCCAAAATCACTGCAGATGGTGACTGCAGCCATGAAATTAAAAGACGTTTACTCCTTGGAAGGAAAGTTATGTCCAACCTAGATAGCATATTCAAAAGCAGAGACATCACTTTGCCAACAAAGGTTCGCCTAGTCAAGGCTATGGTCGTTCCTGTGGTCATGTATGGATGTGAGAGCTGGACTGTGAAGAAGGCTGAGCACTGAAGAATTGATGCTTTTGAACTGTGGTGTTGGAGAAGACTCTTGAGAGTCCCTTGGACTGCAAGGAGATCCAACCAGTCCATTCTGAAGGAGATCAGCCCTGGAGTTTCTTTGGAAGGAATGATGCTAAAGCTGAAGCTCTAGTATTTTGGCCACCTCACGTGAAGAGTTGACTCATTGGAGAAGATTCTGATGCTGGGAGGGATTGAGGGCAGGAGGAGAAGGGGACGACAGAGGATGAGATGGCTGGATGGCATCACTGACTTGATGGGTGTGAGTCTGGGTGACCTCCGGGAGTTGGTGATGGACAGGGAGGCCTGGCGTGCTGCAATTCATGGGGTCGCAAAGAGTTGGACACGACTGAGCGACTGATCTGATCTGATCTTTAGCAAAATTTCCAGTTTATTAAAACGTATTATGCAGCTTACAGAATAGTTGGGAGAGAACTGAGGGACCAGGTTCATGACTAATATACAATGAAGAAAATGAAAAATAGTATCAAAGATCAAACGTATCTGAGCATACACTAAGCCCACTTGTACCGTTCACAGCTGGGATACTAAAATTGCCCTATGGCATGATTACCAAGGTTTGGACATAGTCGGCCATCTAGTCCAGAAAGCAAGCAAACAGAAATAACAAAACTAAACATGTTGAGTTTGTTCCATTTCTTGTGTCCATATTTTGGAATTGAAGACTCCTACGAAAGCTTCTGTCTTGCAAATCCTGGGCTGTATGCCTGTACTCTAGCTCCCTGGCAGCTAGAGGAGCAAGGGTTCTGGATTGTACCAGAACCAGACAATTCTGTACCAGACAACTGTGGTTGTTGTGCAATCGCGAAGTTGTGTCCAGCTCTTACACAACAGGCTTCCCTGTCCTTGCCATCTCCTGGAGTTTGCTCAAACTCATGTCCATTGAGTCAGTGATGCCATCCGACCATCTCACCCTCTGTTACTCCCTTCTCCTCCTTCCTTCCATCTTTCCTAACATCAGGGTCTTTTCCAATGAGTTGGCTCTTTGCATCAGGAGGCCAAAGTATTGGAGCTTCAGCTTCAGCATCAGTCCTTCTAATAAATATTCAGGGTTGATTTCCTTTAGGATCGACTGGTTTTATCTCTGTGCTGTCCAAAGGACTCTCAAGAATCTTCGACAACACCACACTTTGAAAGCATCAGTTCTTCAGTGCTCAGCTTTCTTTATGGCCCAACTCTCACGTTCATACATGACTACTAGAAAAACTATAGCTTTGATTGGATGGACCTTTGTCAGCAATGTAATGTCCCTGATTTTTAATATGTTATTTAGGTTTATCATAGCTTTTCTTCTAAGGAGCAAGTATCTTTTATTTTCATGGCTGCAGTCACCACCTGCACTGATTTTGGAGCCCAAGAAAATAAAATCTGCCGTTGTTTTCATTTTTCCCTATCTATTTGCCATGCAGTGATGGGGCCAGATGCCATGATCTTTGCTTTTTAAATGCTGAATTTAAGCCAGCTTTTTCACTCTCCTCTTTCAACTTTATCAAGAGGCTCTTTAGTTCCTCTTTGCTTTCCGTCATTAGGGTAATATCATCTATATATATGAAGTTGTTGATACTTAGCCTGGCAATCTTGATTCCAGCTTGTGAGTAGTCCAACCAGGCACTTTGCATGGTGTATACAGCCTTGACACACTACTTTCCCAGTTTGGAACCAGTCTGTTGTTCCATGTCTGGTTTAACTGTTGCTTCTTGACCTGCATACAGACTTCTCCGGAGGCAGGTCAGGTGGTCTGGTGTTCCCAACTCTAATAATTTTCCAGAGTTTGTTGTGATCCACACAGTCAAAGGCTTTGGGGTAGTCAATGAAGCAGAAGTAGATGTTTTTTCTGGAACTCTCTTGCTTTTTCTATGATCCAATGGATGTTGGCAATTTGATCTCTGGTTCCTCTGGCTTTTCTAATACATCTGGAAGTTTTTGGTTCACGTACTATTGAAGCCTAACTTAAAGGATTTTGAGCCTTAAATGGCTAGCATGTGAAATGAGCACAATCGAACAGTAGTTTGAACTCAGGGACAACGGGACTCGCAGAATGGGAATTTATCATATTTTGGTGATTTTGAAAGATGGTATGTCACAATGACAGTTATCTGTTACTATCTCACTTCCTGATCTTTTTTTATTTATTTCCCTCTTTTCATGGAGCACATTCAGGAGTTACTGAGAAATTATACATGGGAGGTAATATTTTGAGCTGTTTTTAACTATACATTTCAAGCTTGAAAAATATTTTACTCCCTTCTAAGAAATATGAGAAAATATCACTCATACTTCCTCCCACATTTGATCTTTTAGCTTTCATTTTTAATTATACTATCATTTTAACATTTCCAAGAAGTATAGCATTCACATTAGATTATGTAACTGGTGGAATTACTTTAGTTCTTTAATCTTCAATGTTGGCATAAATGGATTTAACTCTCATTAGACATGCGTTTCTACAGTTTCTATTTTTCTAAGCTTTTTATTTTTAGTTATCTCTTGTTTGGCTAAATATCATTATGTAAAAATGAGACATCCTGTCTTTTACTTTAAATATAAAATATATTTGCCACATATAAATTTGGGGTAACACTTTTTCTTAGAAATGTATAAGCATTTCTACACTTGTTCTAGAACTGAGTATTAATTGAAGACCACGAAAGACCACCTGATGTTCCACTTTGAATGTGACTTACTCTTTCATTCATTCATGAATCCCCATCTGATTCTTTCTTTATCCTTAAAGACTGAGGAATTTGCCAGAATGCATGTGTGTACTTATATCAGTCCCTCTGTATCCATTTTTTCCTGAAACATATTTGAGATTCAATAGGTAGATTCAGGAGATGGCAATGGCACCCCACTCCAGTACTCTCGCCTAGAGAATCCCATGGATGGAGGGGCCTGGTGGGCTACAGTCCATGGGGTCGCTGAGAGTGGGACACGACTGAGCAACTTCACTTTCACTTTTCACTTTCATGCATTGGAGAAGTAAATGGCAACCCACTCCAGTGTTCTTGCCTGGAGAATCCCAGGGACGGGGGAGCCTGGTGGGCTGCCATCTATGGGGTCGCACAGAGTCAGACACGACTGAAGTGACTTAGCAGCAGCAGGTAAATTCAAGCCTTATGTACTTCAGGGCAGGTTAATTGTGTACTTGAATTTTGTGGTACTTGTTCTGTTTTTATGAAAATAAGTTATATATAGTTCAGTACCCTTTGCTATAGCCATAATTTTCTCCATAGTCATTTTCAAGTTTGTTTTCTACTATTTTATTTATGAGATTTTTTAATACTTCAGTCTATCACATGATACTTTTTAAAAAACTGGAGTATATTTTATCTCACACTATTATATTAGTTTTACGTGTACAGCTAAATGATTTTCTATATATTTTGCCGAATATATTCCATTATCAGATCAGATCAGATCAGTCACTCAGTCGTGTCCGACTCTTTGCGACCCCATGAACTGCAGCACGCCAGGCCTCCCTATCCATCACCAGCTCTCGGAGGTCACTCAGACTCACATTCATCGAGTCAGTGATTCCATTATAGGTTATTGCAAAATATTGGATACAATTCCCTGTTGCATACAGTTAATTCTTGTTACTTATTTATTTTATAGGTAGTAGTTTATGTCTTTTAATAACATAATCCTAATTTGTCCCTCCCTCACCTTCCCTTTAGAAACCATAAGTTTTTTCTGTCTGTGAGTTTGTTTCTCTTTTATATACAGATTCATTTGTATAATTTTTAGATTCCACACATAAGTGGTATCATATGATATTTGTCTTTGACTTATTTCACTAAGCATCCATGCTGCTACAAAGGCCAATATTTCATTCTTTTTATGGCTGAGTGATAGTCCATTGTATGTATGCATCGTATCTTCTTAAGCTGATCATCTGTTGATGGGCACCTGGATTATTTCCCTGTCTCCTATTGTAAACAGTGCTGCTGTAAACATTGGTAGGGCTTCCTTAGCGGCTCAGGCGGTAAAGAATCAGCCTGCAATGCAGGAGATCCAGGCTTGATCGCTGGGTCAGGAAGATCCCCTGGAGAAGGTAATGGCAAACCACTCCAGTATTTGGCGTGGAGAATTCCATGGACAGAGGAGCCTGGTGGGCTATAATCTATGGGGTTTCAAATAGTTGAATGTGAATCAGAAACTGTCACTCACTCACTTATGAACATTGAAGTGCATATATCTTTTGAAGTAGAGTTTTCATTTTTTTTTCTGGATATAAATCCAAAACTGAGAGGTGTGAGGTTATAACTCATTGTGGTTTGGATTTGGATTTTTTTAATACATAGCAATGATGAACATCTTTTCTTGTGTCCATTATCATCTGTCTATTTGAAGAAATGTCTATTTAGATCTTCTGCCCATTTTTATGATTGGTTTGTTTTTTTTTTGATATTTTCTTGCATTTGAGAAAAAGGAAAGGAGGTTCATTATTGCCACTTCTATTCAAAATTGTACTAGCGGGCCTAACCAGTGCCATAAAAGAATAAAAATGGTAAAATAATAATAATAATTGAAAAGAAGAAATGAAGCTTTATCTACTCCCAAATGATATGATTGTAATTGAATAAAATCCTAGGGAACTAATAAAAAAAATTCCTACTAGAATTAAAAAGGAAATTTAAGAAAAATCACAGAGCAAATACCAGTGTACAATAAATTAATTATATTTATATAAACAAATAATTATGCTGCTGCTAAGTCACTCCAGTCACGTCCAACTCTGTGCAACCCCATAGATGGCAGCCCACCAGGCTTCCTCGTCTCTGGGATTCTCCAGGCAACAACACTGGAGTGGGTTGCCATTGCCTTCTCCAAATAATTATGATGAAGTTATAAAATTAAAATTTAAAAAACAAGATTGTTTCTAATGGCAAAAAATTCTAAAATATTTTGAAATAAGTTTAACAAAAATTTTCAGAGCTTTTATAATGAAAACTAAAAATGTATCCAAGAGAATTTGATAATACTTAAATGTAGATATAGTTTGTTCAAGGATCAATTAAGTATTAAGTTGTTCATTCGCCAACTATTAATCTGTAGATTCAACCCAGTCTCAATCAAAATGAGAGCAGACATTTTTGTACAGTTTGGCAAATTATAAAATTTACTTGGAAAAGCAAAGGACATAGAATAGCAAAAGTTTTGTGAAAGATGGAAACAAAGGTAAAGATATTACACTACCTACTTTGAAGACTTAAACAAAGCTAATCTAATCTAGACAAGTGGTGTTAGCGATAGATAGATTTACAGTATCAGTGGAATAGGATAGAGTCCAAAAATAAACCCACAACTATATGATCAGTTATTTTTTAACAAAGGACCAAGTAAGTGAATACGGATAGATAACAGTATCAGTGGAATAGGATGGAGTCCAGACATAAATCCACAAATATATGATCGATTACATTTTTTAAAAAGTACCAAGTTAATGAGGAAAACGTATTCTTTTCCATAATTGATGTAGGAAAAACTGGATATCAATGTGAAGAAAAAAATAGAACTTCCATCCTTATCTCAAACCATATGCAAATATTAACTTGAAATGGATCATTAACCTAAAAAAAAAAAAAATGTAAGACTTCTAGAAGAAAACACAGACTATCTTCATGCCTTGAAGTTAGCAAAGATTTTTTTTTAGATAAGAAAAACAAAGCATCAAGTATAAAAGAAAATGTAAATTGCACTTCTTCAAAATTAAAGTTTTCTGTTTCTTTAAGCATTATTACAGAAAATGAGAAAGCAGTCCACAAACTGAGAGGATATGTTTGCTCTCTGTGTGCCTGTGTGAGATAGAGGGCTCCGTGCTGTGCTGTGCTAAGTCACTGCAGTCGTGTCTGACTCTGTGCAACCCCATGGACTGTAGCCCACCAGGCTCCTCTGTCCATGGGGTTCTCCAGGCAAGAATACTGGAGTGGGTTGCCATGGCCTTCCTCAGGGGAGGGGCTTCTACACAGAGTATATTAAGATCTCTTACAGCTCAGCAACACAAAGGCAAATGATCCAATAAAAAGTAGAAGAAAGACTTGAAGGGATACCTCACAAAAGAAGATGTACAAATCACTAATAAATAGATTTTTTTTTAAATGATCACCATTATTAACTAAGGGGAAATGCAAATTAAATCCACAATGAAATACCAACTTGCTCAATGCCCGGAATGACTAACACTAAAGGGACCGATGATATCAAGTGCAGGAAAGGACGTGAGATTCTTGAGATGCATATATTGCTGGCAGGTGTCCAAAATGGTATAATCATGTTGGAAAAGACACTAGCAGCGTCTTCTTACAAAATTAAACATACACTTGTCGTGTGATACTCTTAGTGAAGGTGACCACACAGTGTCTTGGATATGAATATTGATGGCAGCTTTATTCTTGTCACACTAAAACTGAAAACAGCTTAGACACTCATCACAAGATGAATGATAAACAAAGTGTGGTATATATCTATATAATGGAATAATACTCCACAATAAAAATAAATGAATTAATGATACAAATAGCAATATAGGCTGACAAAAACATTATTTTTAATAAAGAAACTGGCACAAAACTACATAATGTATGACTGAATCCATATGATGTTCAACACCAAGTGACACTACTGACAGAAATCAGGTTATATTTGCTTGGTGATGAGGGTATTGACTTAGGAAGCATCACTACGAACAAAGCAAGTGGAGGTGATGGCATTCCAGTTGGCATATTTCAAATCCTGGAAGGTGATGCTATGAAAGTGCTGCACTCAATATGCCAGCAAATTTGGGAAAACTCAGCAGTGGCCACAGGACTGGAAAAGGTCAGTTTTCATTCCAATTACAAAGAAAGGCAATGCCAAAGAATGCTCAAACTACCGCACAGTTGCACTCATCTCACACGCTAGTAAAGTAATGCTCAAAATTCTCTGAGCCAGGCTTCAGCAGTACGTGAACCATGAACTTCCTGATGTCCAAGCTGGTTTTAGAAAAGGCAGAGAAACCAGAGATCAAATTGCCAACATCTGCTGGATCATCAAAAAAGCAAGAGAGTTCCAGAAAAACATCTATTTCTGCTTTATTGACTATGCCAAAGCCTTTGACTGTGTGGATCACAACAAACTGTGGAAAATTCTGAAAGAGATGGGAATACCAGACCACCTGACCTGCCTCTTGAGAAATTTGTATGCAGGTCAGGAAGCAACAGTTAGAACTGGACATGGAACAACAGACTGGTTCCAAATAGGAAAAGGAGTATGTCAAGGCTGTATATTGTCACCCTGCTTATTTAATTAAAATGCAGAGTACATCATGAGAAACGCTGGACTGGAAGAAACACAAGCTGGAATCAAGACTGCCGGGAGAAATATCAATAACCTCAGATATGCACATGACACGACCCTTATGGTAGAAAGTGAAGAGGAACAGAAAGCGTCTTGATGAAAGTGAAAGAGTAGAGTGAAAAAGTTGGCTTAAAGCTCAACATTCAGAAAACGAAGATCATGGCATCTGGTCCCATCACTGCATGGGAAATAGATGGGGAAACAGTGGAAAGTGTCAGACTGTATCTTGTGGGACTCCAAAATCACTGCAGATGGTGATTGCAGCCATGAAATTAAAAGACGCTTACTCCTTGGAAGGAAAGTTATGACCAACCTAGATAGCATATTCAAAAGCAGAGACATTACTTTGCCAACAAAGGTCCATATAGTCAAAGCTATGGTGTGAGAGTTGGACTGTGAAGAAAGCTGAGAGCTGAAGAATTGATGCTTTTGCACTGTGGTGTTGGAGAAGACTCTTGAGGATCCCATGGACTGCAAGGAGATCCAACCAGTCCATTCTAAGGGAGATGAGTCCTGGGTGTTCATTGAAAGGACTGATGCTGAAGCTGAAACTCCAGTACCTTTGCCACCTCATATGAAGAGCTGACTCATTTGAAAAGACCCTGATGCTGGGAGGGATTGTGGGCAGGAGGAGAAGGGGATGACAGAGTATGAGATGGCTGGATGGCATCACCGACTCGATGGACGTGAGTTTGAGTGAACTCTGGGAGTTAGTGATGGACAGGGAAGCCTGGAGTGCTGTGGTTCATGGGGTCACAAAGAGTCAGACACAGCTGAGCAACTGAATTGGGAGGGTATTGACTGAAGGGGGTGGAAGTGAACTTTCTGGGAGTGATGGAAATTTTCACTCTTTTGATTGATATGGCAATTTTACATATATAAATTTATCAAACAATACAATTTTAAATGAGTGCATTTTACTGCATCCAAATTATACCTCATTAAGATTGAAAATTAAATGAAAAAAATGACAGTAATCTAGCAGACACATACATGTTGGGTAAAGTTTTTCAAAGTGATGTTATCTAGTATGGGTGAGCAGATGGAGCATTTTGATCTATTTCATATTTTATGTTGCTGGCAATACATTGGTCTAAAATCACTCTGGAAAACAATTTGACAGTATGTATTTTAGACAGCCTTTTGCATCCTTTAAGACCCAGTGATTACATTCTGGAGTGAACACCCGAGAGAAAAGTATATGTATGTTTATAGCAACACTGTTTCTAAAGGCCCCAAAGTGTGAACAATTCAAATGATCACTTGTAGATGAAAATATTACAACTGAAAGTTACACAGAACTGAAAATAAAGAAACCACTATTACACATACCATGGAACTAAAAAAAAATTAATGTTGAGTGAAAGAAGACAAACAGAAATGAGATTATACTAGATGATGCCTTAATGTATATCTAATGCACTGGAAGTCAGGATAATTGTTTGCTTGGTGGTGATAGTGCTAGCAGCATGTAGGGATTTGTGCTGTCATCTGGGGTATTGGTTATCTGATATGTCCATGTTATAAAAATTAGCTGAAGTTTACACGTATATTTATGTATTTACCTCTTTATACTTCAATACAAAGTTTATTTTAAAAATGAAACAACTGGATAAAGAAAAATATTCAATCACCCAACTCTTTCATATATAATTCTGCAGATTCTGTGAAGTCCAAGGACCCTCAAAAAGTCATAGCTTTCATAGCTTTTCATGATACCTTTTTTGTACCTAGTGCTCCATCATCTTCTGGGGGAAAAAATTAAAGCAAAAAAACCTGCACAAACTGACTTTATTCCAAAGATATTAACAATTTTTTTGAGAGACAGAACAAAAAATGATATGTATTAAACAATTATTAATAGTGTACAAAAAGGCAGCAAAAAGCAGTGATATATTTGAATGGGATTAAATGTACTCCCGAAGGAACAAATAATGACAACAACATAATTTCAACTTTGTATCTTAGAAAATGACATCAAAGTACTTGATTACCTGTCATTCATGAAAAGTTGGGAGCAAGCTTGGTAAAAACACTGATGTCTCTGCTCCTTCAAGTACATAAGTATTCTATCACGTACATAAAGCTCACGTGGGGTCCTTTAGGGTCAAAAAATGCAGTATCAGTTTTTAAACAGGAAGAATAATACTGCTATCCTGTTTCATTATCCTTGTTGAAAGGACTTTCTGATATAATTTGACTACAAATATTTGTAATAATTTCTTCTATGTGTTCATCATTATCATTAAATTTAGCCTTCACAGTAGCCAAAATCCACCATAACTCAAATGCTAACTTTGATGTAAATATTATGCTTTTCAATAAAGCTTTATGATACTGGTAATTAACCATATGTGCAACTAAGATCTACTTTATGGACTTTATAGTAATGAAAAATCAAATGTTGCTGTTTGTTCATTAAGCTGATACTTGCAGAAACACTCCTTGAGGCACTCAAAAACCAGCTTCAATGGTTTATATATTTAATTTATACCACCCTCCAAAGGGAACTGATGCAGCTACAAACTTTAGTAAGTTATAAATTAGGAAAATCTCTCAGACTAGCATTTTACATAATATGTTCTGCATAATATTAGCTCCATGGAAGGTTAAAAGTGTAGCAAAGGGGAAAAAAACAAGTTGTGTAATTAAATAAATTGAAAACTGATTAGTAGCTTTAGTTGGCAACACTGCATAGATGGGTCTTCATGAAGAAATGTACACTGTGAATCCACAGTGGGGGCATGACATGTGCATCAGAAAAATTCTTCATTTCTCCTTTATTCACATACTTGGTGTGTGGGTTTTCCCCCACACCAAGCAGCTCTCTGCAACATCAACTCGGTGTCCTGCAATTCAGTTCAGTTCTGATACTAACTGGAGTTAGTGCAGATCACATGGGTTAAGGTCTTACTCTTACAAGACTCAGTTCAGTTCAGTTCAATTAGTTCCGTCATTCAGTCGTGTCTGACTCTTTGTGATCCCATGAATTGAGGCATGCCAGGCCTCCCTGTCCATTACCATCTCCCAGAGTTCACTCAAACTCATCCATCGAGTCTGTGATGCCATCCAGCCATCTCATTCTCTGTCGTCCCCTCTTCCTCCTGCCCCCAATCCCTCCCAGCATCAGAATCTTTTCTATTTTTTATTTTTTAACTTTACAATATCGTATTGGTTTTGCCATATATCAAAATGAATCCACCACAGGTATACATGTGTTCCCCATCCTGAACCCTCCTCCCTCCTCCCTCCCCATACCATCCCTCTGGGTCATCCCAGTGCACCAGCCCCAAGCATCCAGTATCATGCATCGAACCTGGACTGGTGACTCATTTCATATATAATATTATACATATTTCAATGCCATTCTCCCAAATCATCCCACCCTCTCCCTCTCCCACAGAGTCCAAAAGACTGTTTTATACATCAGTGTCTCTTTTGCTGTCTCGTATACAGGGTTATTGTTACCATCTTTCTAAATTCCTTATATATGTGTTAGTATACTGTATTGGTGTTTTTATTTCTGGCTTACTTCACTCTGTATAATAGGCTCCATTTTCATCCACCTCATTAGAACTGATTCAAATGTATTCTTTTTAATGGCTGAGTAACACTCCATTGTATATATGTATCACTGCTTTCTTATCCATTCATCTGCTGATGGACATATGAGTCAACTCTTCTCATGAGGTGGCCAAAGTACTGGAGTTTCAGCTTTAGCATCAGTCCTTCCAAAGAACACCCAGGGCTGATCTCCTTTAGAATGGACTGGTTGGATCTCCTTGCAGTCCAAGGGACTCTCAAGAGTCTTCTCCAATACCACAGTTCAAAAGCATCAACAAGACTACTCCCCACTTTAAATAACAATTGCAAGTAAGAGGTCCCCAGGGTATCTACAACTTCTGTCCAATTTGGCCACAAATTGGAGGTTCTAATGACCTTACTCCTTAGATTTAACCACTTGCTAGAAAAGCTCACTCAACACAGAGAGACACTTATATTTAGCAATGTATTATATAATTAAAGAATAGAGATGAACAGATGGATCAAGATACAGAGAGTGCAGTCTAGAAGGGTCCAAAGTACAGCAGCTTCTACCCTCATGGAGTCTGGGTAGGCCACCCTCCTGGACACATCAATATGCTAAACTCACCTAACTCCTTAATTTGGGATTTTATGGCAGTTACATTATATAGGCATGATCAATATTTATCTCCATTTCCAGCTCCTCTAGGGAAAATAGGGGATGGTTTCAAGCTTCTAATCAGGTGTTGTTCTTTCTGGTGAGCAGTCCATATGCACCAAGAGTCAGCTCATTAGAACACAAGATGTTTCCATCACCTAGGATAATCCAAGGGATTTAGGGGCTCAGAGTTAGATGCTCCTATCACTCAGGAAATTACAGAGGTTTTGGAGTTTCCATGTCAGTAACCAAGGTCAAAGACTAAATGTTATAACAGAAGATTCTCCTAGCATCCTATTTGTGAGGGTTTTAAGAGCTCTGGGTCAGGAGTGGTGAACAGAGCCCAATATAGATATAATTTTTATGATTTCACAACATGTTGTGTTTCTCAAATACATTTGGCAACTCTAAGCAACTTCCTTTATGACACTTCCCTTAGGAATATGTTCTGCTGTATGTTACTTGATGTGCTTCCCTATTGGGTCAGTGGTAAAGAATCTGTCTGCCAACGCAGGAGACTTGGGTTCGATCCCTGGGTCAAGAAGATTCACTGGAGAAAGAAATGGCAAGCCACCCCAGTATTCTTGCCTGGGAAATCCCATGGACAGAGGATCCTGGCAGGCTACCATCCATGGGGTCTTTAAAGAACAGATACAACTTAGTGATTAAACAGCAACAACAAACATGTTACTTAAAACCACAATATGAAAACCATGTCATGGAGGGTTTTCCTGAAGTTTTCTGCAGTGAGCTACTTCTAATTTTATACTGAGCTATTCCTAGATTTTTGGCGGGTGTTAGTTCTAAAAGGTCTTGTAGGTCTTCATAGAACTGTTCAATTTCAACTTCTTCAGCGTTACTGATTGGGGCATAGACTTGGATTACTGTGGTATTGAATGGTTTGCCTTAGAAACGAACAGATCAAAAGTAGGAAGTCAAGAAACACCTGGAGTAACAGGCAAATTTGGCCTTGGAATACGGAAGGAAGCAGGACAAAGACTAATAGAGTTTTGCTAAGAAAATGCACTGATCATAACAAACACCCTCTTCCAACAACACAAAAGACTACACATGGACATCACCAGATGGTCAACACCGAAATGAGATTGATTATATTCTTTGCAGCCAAAGACGGAGAAGCTCTATACTGTCAGCAAAAACAAGACCAGGAGCCGACTGTGGCTCAGATCATGAACACCTTATTGCCAAATTCAGACTTAAATTGAATAAAGTAGGGAAAACCACTAGACCATTCAGGTATGACCTAAATCAAATCCCTTATGATTATACGGTGGAAGTGAGAAATAGATTTAAGGCCCTAGATCTGATAGATAGAGTGCTTGATGAACTATGGAATGAGGTTCGTGACATTGTACAGGAGACAGGGATCAAGACCATCCCCATGGAAAAGAAATGCAACAAAGCAAAATGGCTGTCTGGGGAGGCCTTACAAATAGCTATGAAAAGAAGAAAAGTGAAAAGCAAAGGAGAAAGGAAAGATATAAGCATCTGAATGTAGAGTTCCAAAGAACAGCAAGAAGAGATAAGAAAGCTTTCTTCAGCGATTAATGTAAAGAAATAGAGGAAAACAACAGAATGGGAAAGACTAGAGATCTCTTCAAGAAAATTAGAGATACCAAGGGAACATTTTATGCAAAGATGGGCTCGATAAAGGACAGAAATGGTATGGACCTAACAGAAGCAGAAGATATTAAGAAGAGGTGGCAAGAATACACAGAAGAACTATACAAAAAAGAGCTTCACGACCCAGATAATCACGATGGTGTGATCACTGACCTAGAGCCAGACATCCTGGAATGTGAAGTCAAGTGGGCCTAAGAAAGCATCACTACGAACAAAGCTAGTGGAGGTGATGGAATTCCAGTGCAGCTATTCCAAATCCTGAAAGATGATGCTGTGAAAGTGCTGCACTCAATATGCCAGCAAATTTGGGAAAACTCAGCAGTGGCCACAAGATTGGAAAAGGTCAGTTTTCATTCCAATTCCAAAGAAAGGCAATGCCAAAGAATGCTCAAACTACCGCACAATTGCACTCATCTCACATGCTAGTAATGTGCAAAATTCTCCAAGCCAGGCTTCAGCAATATGTGAACAGTGAACTTCCTGATGTTAAAGCTGGTTTTAGAAAAGGCAGAGGAACCAGAGATCAAATTGCCAACATCTGCTGGATCATGGAAAAAGCAAGAGAGTTCCAGAAAAACATCTATTTCTGCTTTATTGACTATGCCAAAGCCTTTGACTGTGTGGATCACAATAAACTGTGGAAAATTCTGAAAGAGATGGGAATACCAGACCACCTGACCTGCCTCTTGAGAAATTTGTATGCAGGTCAGGAAGCAACAGTTAGAACTGGACATGGAACAATAGACTGGTTCCAAATAGGAAAAGGAGTATGTCAAGACTGTATATTGTCACCCTGCTTATTTATCTTAAATGCAGAGTACATCATGAGAAACGCTGGACTGGAAGAAACACAAGTTGGAATCAAGATTGCTGGGAGAAATATCAATAACCTCAGATATGCAGATGACACCACCCTTATGGCAGAAAGTGAAGAGGAACTAAAAAACCTCTTGATGAAGGTGAAAGAGGAGAGTGAAAAGTTGGCTTAAAGCTCAACATTCAGAAAACGAAGATCATGGCATCTGGTCCCATCACTGCATGGGAAATAGATGGGGAAACAGTGGAAAGTGTGTCAGACTTTATTTTTTGGGGCTCCAAAATCACTGCAGATGGTGACTGTAGCCATAAAATTAAAAGACGCTTACTCCTTGGAAGGAAAGTTATGACCAACCTAGATAGCATATTCAAAAGCAGAGACATTACTTTGCCAACAAAGGTCCGTCTAGTCAAGTCTATGGTTTTTCCTGTGGTCATGTATGGATGTGAGAGCTGGACTGTGAAGAAGGCTGAGCGCTGAAGAATTGCTGCTTTTGAACTGTGGTGTTGGAGAAGACTCTTGAGAGTCCCTTGGACCGCAAGGAGATCCAACCAGTCCATTCCAGGGCTGAAGGAGGTCAGCCCTGGGATTTCTTTGGAAAGAATGATGCTGAAGCTGAAACTCCAGCACTTTGGGCACCTCATGCAAAGAGTTGACTCATTGGAAAAGACTCTGATGCTGGGAGGGATTGGGGGCAGGAGGAGAAGGGGACGACAGAGGATGAGGTGGCTGGATGGCATCACTGACTCGATGAACTTGAGTCTGAGTGACCTCTGGGAGTTGGTGATGGACAGGGAGGCCTGGCTTGCTGTGATTCGTGGGGTCCCAAATAGTCGGACACAGTTGAGCGACTGAACTGAACTGAACTGATTCCTAGATTCCTCCTGACGACTGATAAGGACTACTGGCAAAACTAGAGCTGGACTAACAGAGCTATTTCAGGAGGCCCACAGTTGGTGGTGGTATGACAGAGAAGGAAACCATGTAACATTTTGAACTTTCTGCCTTTGTTGTACAGAAATTTTCTCTTCTACTTCCTCTGCCACCACTGAATAGTTCTTCAGCACGATCCTAGTACCCAGAACATGAAGCTCTGCCTTCTATCATTAGTCTCTGGTAGGCCTGCATTTTAAACCTTAGCCTTGCTATCTTCTACTTCCCAAGGCATTGTGACTTGTCTGACATCAGAGAACAAACATATCTACAGAGCACGTAAATGGTAGCAAAAGTACTAGCAAAGAGCATTAAAGCAGTTGCCTTGGATATAAAATTACAAATATTAAGGCGCTTTGAGGTCAGTGGAATTCTCCATCATATTTCAAAGACTTTGGGCTTACTATTGCTCTTTGGGAGTACTGCAATAATAAAAGCTAAATACAAGTCTAAGGACCTTTAAATGCCATTAATTATATTCACCATAAAAGAATTTTGACATTCAAATTGTGCTCTCAATTATTATTTAATTGCATTAAGATGATGAAATTTGGTTTCACAAGGATGGTTCAAGACAGTCAATAGAAAATGATTCTCCAAATACATTGTTTTATACTAAGCTGTCAGAGAAGTATGACATATTGTTGGAAGGCATGGCTATACCATAATGATTATGATCACATGAGCTATACATATGCAGTCCTATGCACAGGCAAGAACCTTTATTCTGGCATGTGAAGAGATTCCAGAAATTTGGTTATTGTTCTTTTTCTATGAGATATGATTAAATATGCAAAATGAAATGTGTTTAGAAGGATCAGCTTATAATGACATTGATATTCTATATGTTAATTTATAAATTTAATATCATCTTATGAAAAGATCAACAAATCTTTTCCCTCTGGTACTGAACAAATTGTTTTAAATATCCATATTGAAAAAGTCAGTCAAGAGTATCCAGTAAAGTTCTTCCCTGGTGGTCTAGTGGCTAAGGCTCCATGCTCCCAATGCAGGGGACCTGGGTTTGATACCTGGTCAGGGAACTAGATTCCATATGCTTCAACTAAGAGTTGGCATGGCACAATGAAGATCAAAGATCCTACATGCGTCAACTAAATAAATAGTTTTAAAAGAGGAATATCTAGTTAAACTCTAATAATATAGAGACCAATGCCCATGTTGGAGGAAAGAAAAACTTACCCCCTGATAGTAAACATAAAGCCATTATAGTTAAAATGGTTTGGAATTGGCTCATTAATAGACAAATATAAAGTCTAGAAATACATTTGTATATGAAAATTTAGTAAATGATGAAAGGTTTATGTAAGCTTCACATATATGACGAGATCTACTATAACGAATTGAATCACACAATTATGAAAACTGAGAAGTTCTGTGATTGCCCTCCACAAGCTGGAGGAGCAGAAAATCTGATAATCCAGGAAAGCTGGTGATATGATTCAGTCCTAGTCCAAAGCCCTAAGAACCATGAAAACCAATGGTCCAAATCCCAGCCCAAGTCTAAATCCCTAAGAATTGAGGGGACCAATGATATAAGGGACAATCTGAGTTTGAAGGCCAAAGAACCAGGAAATTTGATGTCCAAGGGCAGGAGAAGATTTATGTCCTAGCTTAAACAGTGGACAAATTTGCCTTTCCTCAGCCTTTGTTTCACTGGGGCCTTTAATGGATTGGTTGGTGAGGGAGATCTTCTTTATTCAGTCTACTGATTCAAATGCTAATATCTTCTGAGATGACCTTTACAGAGACACTTAGAAAAAATGCTCTACCAGTTATCTGGGTATCACTTAGCCCAGTCAAGTTAGCATATAGAATTAACAATCACAGTCTATATGAACTTTCACTCTCAATAGCTGCAAACAGTATTGGTATCTGAAGACACTGAAAAAGATTTCCATTTACCACTCTGCTTATTACTTCTCTGATTAAATGTTTTCATTTGAAAGCAGTGTTTCATGGAAAAATAAACTGTAAGAGGTAAAGTTAGGGGACCAAGGATAAAGGAAATCTGTCAAATAATAAACACCAAAAGGCTAATTAACTTAAACTCAAGTTAATAACTCCATAAAATCTTGGCCTTCATTACTGCACTCTTTTTACTGTGAACATGTGATAATAAGCTCTATTTGTAACATTATCAAAAAAAAGAGTAGAGACAAGGTCACTTTTAGTAATTGCTATAAATTGACATATCCATTTGCTGTTGCATAAAATATGCCAATAAAACAAATAACTTTGTTTTCTAGATACCTTTATTTACTCAGCTTTAACATAGTCATAGCCATAATAATATGAAGGCGATTATGTATATATTCATTGCTACTTGACTATGTGTTACTGCAATCATCCTGGAAAAATAAAGAAAGAGTATGATAAATTTTGAGATTCTGGTCTTCCAAGAGTTGGAGTGGTGTGGAGAGGAAAACAGACTAATATGTGGGGAGTGCATGCTATAAATATTAGGGAAAGATTTTAGTAACCTCGGAGGAAGCGTTTATTTGTTAATACCTTCTTTGGTAGCTCAGGAGGGCCTGGCTTAGCCTCTTGGTGAGAGAATGATAATAACCATTGAATTAAGGACATGTGTCCTTCTCAAAAGGGGTAACCTTGTTAGACAGTTATCTAGGTATCCCTTGCTCTGTACTTCTCACCCATCCCTCTATATTACATCATATATCAGGGCAGGGTGTCTCTCTTTGAGCCTTTAATGTGGTGAGGCCAGTCCTTATATGCTCACTGAAATAATACTTTATTTAGGATAAGGGCTTAGGGAAAAAAATGTGTGCTTTGCCATCTCTGTGTATACATTTTTCTGACAAATATGATTACACCTTGTACTATATGGCACTTGGTAGAATTTGTGTCTATTTACCTCACAGAAATATTAGTCTCTTTTACATATATTACCTTATTTTAATATCTACTCTACGGTGAATTTTGATAGCCTCATTTTATAAACAAGGAA
The DNA here is from genome assembly GCA_935064755.1 of Tragelaphus eurycerus. NCBI lineage: Eukaryota > Metazoa > Chordata > Mammalia > Artiodactyla > Bovidae > Tragelaphus > Tragelaphus eurycerus. The sequence continues at coordinate 132,312 of CAKXYN010000266.1, forward strand.
ACATATATGAAATTCAGCAGTCATTAAGAGAAATAGGGTTATTACAGTTGAGATGAGGTCATATACCAGAGTAAGGTGGAACTTAATGCAATACTCATGCTGTCCTTATTAAAAGAGGAGGAGAAAATAGATGCTGAAGGGACAGTGCCGTGTGATGATTGAGGCAGAGACTGCAGTGTTACAGCTGCCAACTAAGCAGACAGGGGTTACCAGCAAGTCCCCAGCTAGTCAGAGGCAAGAAAGGATTCTCCCTTATAGGTTTCAGAGGGACGGTGTCTTTGTCAGCTACTTGATTTTGGACTTCTATCCTCCAAACTGTGAAACAATAGACGTCTGTTATTTTCAGCTACCCAGTGAATGGCACTTTGCTATGGCAGTCCTCAGACACTAATATACAACCCAAATGACAACAACAACATGGCTACGCCAAAGAAATATACAAATGGCAAATAAATGTGAAAAGATGATAAAACTCAATCACTGGGGAAAAAATGTAAGCCACCTTGAGAAACCATCATAAGCTCACTAGAATAATAAAAATTTAAGTATGAGCAAAGATGTGGGCCTAATAGAATTCCACACATAGCTGGTTAGAATGCCAAGTTTTACAGCCTCTCCAAGAAACAATGTGATATTGTCTTATAGGAGTAAATATCCATATAAAATGTAATTCAGCAATGCTACTCTTTTGTATTTACCAACATGAAGAATTTATACACATACAAAGCTTCTCAAATGCAGCTTTATAATAATCCCAAACTGAAAGACTGCAACAATTGAAAACATACTGTCCATCAACTGCTGTACGGATGTATGGAGGTGTGGTACATCTATGCCATGGAACAACAACAAATAATAAAAAGGAATGAATTATTCACACAACGATATAGGGGATAATCACATGCATTATGCCAAGCGAAACACCCAAAGAGAAAGCCAGCATGCTGCATTTTTTTTCTAGTGAATTTCTATCAGAGGCAAAATTGGTGGTAGAAAACAGATCAGTTGTGGCCAGTGGATGGGACTGATAGTGAAAGGGCATGACAGAACTTTTTCTGGGTAAAAAAGTCTAATCAGTATTATGACTATGGTGTTAGTCACTCAGTCATGTCTAACTCTTTGTGATCCCATGGACTGTAGCCTGCCAGACTCTTCTGTGCATGGAATTCTCCAGGCAAGAACATTGGAGTGGGTAGCCATTCCCTTCTCTAAGGGATCTTCCCAACCGAGGGAGCATGAGAGGTACACTAAATGTTAAAGAGATTTGAAATACAATTACATGAAAATGAGATGTAGGTTTACCTAAGAACAAAACATATACTTTAGGACATACCACATATATATGATTTGCGTGTAAGTATTCCCATGAGGTTAGATGCGATTAAAATAAAAATAGTGATTTGTGTGACATATTTATATAAGTAGATTGTATATATTTCCTTGGTCTTTATACACAGGTATACAATATTCTTTATTAATCTGATTTTAAGTGTACTTCTTCTGAAAACAAACATGAAAAGTTTGTTTTCAGCGTTCAGGGGTTCCACACTTACGTTCATCTTTTTTTTTTTTTTGCATCTTGCTCCATTTACCTTGGAAGAACATTATCTGAAAGTAGAAATGACATCATTTTAAGTTCCATAATTATTTGCATTTTGAAGAGAAAACAGAGTTTAACACTAAAGCCACAAACAATATGTTGGCGGCACTGCAGACCCTTTGAAACCTGAGCAGAGATTTTGTTTTAGTGTTCAGTGCAGTTCAGTTGCTCAGTCTTGTCGGGCTCTTTGCAACCCCATGGACTGAAGCACGCCAGGCTTCCCTGTCCATCACCAACTCCCAGAGTCTGAGCTTGCTTGAACTCATGTCCGTTGAGTTAGTGATGCCATCCAACCCTCTCATCCTCTGTCATCCCCTTCTCCTCTCATCTTCAATCTTTCCCAGCATCAGAATCTTTTCAAATGAGTCAGTTCTCCACATCAGGTGGCCAAAGTATTGCAGCATCAGCTTCAGTATCAGTCCTTCCAATTAATATTCAGGACTGATTTCCTTTAGGATGGACTGGTTGGATCTCCTTGCAGTCCAAGGGACTCTCAAGAGTCTTCTTCAACACCGCAGTTCAAAAGCATCAATTCTTCGGCGCTCAGCCTTCTTCACAGTCCAATTCTTCAGTGCTCAGCTTTCTTTATAGTCCAACTCTCACATCCATACCTGACCACTGGAAAAACCACAGCTTTGACAAGACGGACTTTGTTGGCAAAGTAATGTCTCTGCTGTTTAATATGCTGTCCAGGTTTGTCTTAGCTTTTCTTCCAAGGAGCAAGTGTCTTAATTTCTTGGCAGCAGTCACCATCTGCAGTGATTGTGGAGCCCAAGAAAATAAAGTCTGTCACTGTTTCCATTGTTTCCCCATCTATTTGCCATGAAGTGATGGGACCAGATACCATGATCTTAGTTTTTTAATGATGAGCTTTAAGCCAGTTTTTTTCACTCTCATTTCATTTTCATCAAGAGGCTCTTTAGTTCCTCTTTGCTTTCTTCCACAATGATGGCATCATCTGCATATTGAGGTTATTGATATTTCTCATGGCATTCTTGATTCCAGCCTGTGCTTCATCCAGCCTGGTATTTTGCATGATGTACTCTGGATATGAATTAAAAAAGCAGGGTGACAATATACAGCCTTGACATACTCCTTTCCCAATTTTTAGCCAGTCCATTGTTCCATGTCTGGTTCTAACTGTTGCTTCTTGACCTCATACAGATTTCTCAGGAGGCAGGTAGGGTAGTCTGGTATTCCCATCTCTTTAAGAATTTCCCACAGTTTGTTGTGATCCACACAGTCAAAGTCCTTAGCATAGTCAATGAAACAGAAGTAGAAGTTTTTCTGGAATTCTCTTGCTTTTTCTATGATCTAACGGATATTTGCAATTTAATCTCTGGTTCCTCTGCCTTTACTAAATCCAGTTTGTACATCTGGAAGTTCTCGGTTCATGTACAGTTGAAGACTAGCTTGGAGAAATTTGAGCATTACTTTACTAGCATGTAAGATGAGTGCAATTCTGCTGTAGTTTGAATATTCTTTGGCATTGCCTTTCTTTGGGATTGGAATGAAATCTGATCTTCTCCAGTCCTGTGGCCACTGCTGAGTTTTCCAAATTTGTTGGCATATTGAGTACAGCACTTTGACAACCTCATCTTTCAGGATTTGAAATAGCTCAGCTATTAGCATTAGTGTTAAGAAGACCTTTTAGTCAGCCATCCAAATACATGATCAGTTTCTTGTCTTTGTCCTCTGGTTACTGCAAATCCTGACCAAGTTAAATGCTTGCTATTGCAAAATGTGGAAATATAGCAAGTTTTCATTTTATTGAAAGGATAAAAATAATCTCTAGCTATACACTTACGCATGGTAGGATGGATGCCATCTTATCTGCCAGAATATCATATAAAATATATTCATGAATCCATGCCCATACAAACTATGAAAGATTTTTTTCCCCAATAGAAGCAAATGACACCAGCATAAAGCATTCTACATACCAAGCATGAAAAAATTTCATTGAATATGCAAAAAGACAAATGATAAAACTGGAAAGTGAGATATGCAAGTTAAGCCAAGATGTCTTTGGAGCTGGCTGCATATGTAAAGCTTTCAACAGAATAATATTACACTTTACTGACAATGAAATGTCCATTACATAGAAGAATAATCATTATCATTAAGTGAATTTCCTGCTGAGTACATTTTTCACTGTGAGCAAGTTCATCTCTTGGGACATTTGCAAGGGAGTCTCTGTAAAATTGTTTAGATCAGAGAAAGTAAGAGCACTGATTGTTTGATTTCATTGTCAAATGAGAAAATAATTTGAGAAATTTTAAAGCAAGTCAGCAACATAGATTTTTTTCTGCCCCCTATAGGGAAAAATTATAGATTTCTTTTTAAAATATGTTCATCAAAGTAATTTAAAGGAGAAGAGCAATGATATTGAAATTCTACTTGAAATAAACACATCCCTTTACAAAAGAGTATTCGTCAGTTCAGTTCAGTCGCTCAGTCATGTCTGACTTTTTGCGACCCCATGAATCACAGCACACCAGGCTTCACTGTCCATCACCAACTCCCAGCGTTTACCCAAACTCATATCCATGGAGTAGGTGATGCCATCCAGCTATCTCATCCTCTGTCATCCCCTTCTCCTCCTGCCCCCAATCCCTCCCACCATCAGGATGTTCATAGACATCTATATGGCAAAGCAACTGCCCTAAGAACCATACTGGTTAAAGGAAAATTAGAAAAATATGTTGCAAAGTACATGTTTTTGTTTCTACGATGCAAATTACAAATAAAAGCCAATTTAAAAAAGATTTAGTCATGGAAATGATAAGTATTTGATGTAGTTTATTTCACATGTTTTTGCTTTTTTCTGTCCTTCATGAGATTTGAACAAATACTTCACATAAAGACTTACCAAAATACTTTCATTTCATGCTCTAATTTTTAATATTCCTTTGGCATTAATCATGATAATAAATTATAGGAACAGAAATTGCTCAGCTTTTACTTCTATCCCAGCACTCCTTTCCCTGGATAACAGTCTAATTGATAGACTAAGAGAACCTTCATGAATATCATGGATTCATGACCTCATCACGTTCCAAATAAACATTTTTTAAAGAAAAAAATAATAATGATAAAAATAAGTTAACATTTTATGACTAATTTTTATGTACAAAGCAGCACTGTGATTGTTTTAATTGCCTTATTTTATTTAACCCTCACAACTATCATCCTGCAAGGTACTCTTGCTGTCTCTATTAAAAAAAAAAAAAAAAAAAAAACAAAGCAACAACTGGGAATTCCCTGGCAGTCCAGTGGTTAGGACTCTGTACTTTCATTAATGAGGGTACAAGTTCAATACCTGGTTCGGGAACTAAGATCCTGCAAACATCTCAGTGTGGACAAAGTTTTGTTTTTTTTTTTTAATTAGTTAATTAAAAAATTTAGTTAATTTTTTTAATTAGTTAATTAAAAAAAAATAAACAGAAATAGAAGCTCAGAAGAATTAGGTGATTTTCTGATAAACAAAGAAGCCAGGCTTCAAATCCAGTGTACTTCCAGAGCCCATACCTCAGCCTTTTGGACTCTACTGCCTTACTGCATGTAAGCAAGGAGCCGCTCTCCAAGTGACCACACAGTGAGAAGTGTTTGCTGGGTATGTATTGTTGCACTGATTGGACATGTTGGCAAAACTGTTTGATCTTGACCTATATTGGTTTTTCATATTTGTATCCCACAAAGGAGTTGGAAGGAAAGTAGATGTAAATAAGCCAATCAGTATTCCTAAAGTAGTTTTCTAGCCTCTAACCAGTTGTTCAGTCGTTAAGTGGTGTCCAACTCTTTGCCACCCCGTGGCACACCAGGCTTCCCTGTCCTTCATTGTCCTGGAGTTTGCTCAGATTCATGTCCATGGAGTCAGTGATGCTATCTAACCACCTCAGCCTCTGCCGCCTGCTTCTCCTTTGGCCTTCAATCTTTCCTAGCATCAGGATCTTTTCCAACGAGTCGACTCTAACCAGAAAGACCCTGAAAATCAAATGTTCTGGTTTTAAATCAAAAGGTTTGTCTAGTTATATAACTTTCTTTTTCTTAAAAGAAAATATTAATAATAACAGCTAATAATGATGGCCCTTAGTTGGTGGCAGCCGATGAGCTAAATGCTTCACATTCACTCACTCACCTCATGTCTGTGTTGCTGTGCATAACTTCAAGGCCCTCCATATTTCCAGATAGTATGCCATAGTTTCCTTCAAGGTGGGCATGTTTTCTAGGAGTCAGAATGGTGTCTATAAGATCAACTATTCCGTTATGTGTGTGTAGCGAGGGTGGAGGATTAGAGTGAAAAATACTCTGTAATTAATGCGTATCTCAACCAATTTGGTTAAAAGATGACTTAGAATGACCAGTTCAGGAAACGCTTGTGTTATTTCAATCAGCAATTGAATTAGATCTATTCAGCAACTACTTAATCAATTTCTCAGCAGTAGATGACACAAGAGCTAAAATCTCTTGACCATTTAGCTTGAGTTACAGTGATAGGTGTTATTTTAATGACATATTATTAGCTCTTTTACCAGTACGTAAATTGTGTGTTTTTTGTATCTAGAATATATGTATGCTAATATCCAAGAAATGAATTTGTAACTTAGTAACTTTCATGTCTTATTTGCAAAAATAAGATCAGTGTATTTGTAATTGTTTACTTAATCAATTCTCAAATTTGGTACTGTCAGCTAAATTTGTTACTAAACTTTGCATCTGATTATCTATTACTCTGCCTTCACTTATGTAACTAGCTATGTTTGTTTTCCTACCAAGTTTTATTATCGTTTGTATTTCTGCTATATCTTGGTCTCAGAATTAAAGTTTCATGTGTTTCACTAAATTTTGTTTTTGGGCAGTAGAAGAATTCAATGCATTAAAAAGTCTATTCCTAAAGCTAAAGCACAACAGACTATAACATTTCACTGCCACTAAAGTACAGATCTTGAATTCCAGGAGATGAAGAGTTGCATCCTTTTTTTTATACATGCAAATTTTTAATAGACAAATGTTCATAAGACTTTTAATCTCTGCTCTATCAGAAACAGTTCATACAGTCAAAAAGGACCAGATCAAAAAGTTAGCTATTCACAGATCACTGAGATGGAAAGATTCTCAAGAGGTTGTCTCATCCACAGCCGTACAGTTTAAACCTGAATAGAAAAATAATAGTATTTTAACTTTTCCTCAGCTTGTTTTTTATAATCATCAGGAACAGCATTATTTGGTAGCACATGGTTTAACAGTCTCCTCTATATTCAGAATGCTCCTCACAGTTCTCATGACTCTGTGTTTAAATTCACTAATCAAATTGACCTCAATAGAGACTTAAAGGCCACTATCTGCCAAATCTTCACTGTCTAGCCAATAATCCTGAAAGAATTACCCCCGCTTTCCACAATCTGACTACCATCAAACTCCTTTTCAGACATCTCTCATGTCTATGTGCCCTGTGTGCTAAGTCGCTTCAGTCTAGTCTGACTCTGAGACCCTATGGACTGTAGCCCACCAGGCTCAGTGGGATTCCCCAGGCAAGAACACTGGAGTGTGCCCCCATGCCCTCCGCCAGGGGATCTTCCTGACCCAGAGACTGAACTCACATCTCCTGTCGCTCCTGCATTGCAAGTGGATTCTTTCCTGCTGAGCCACAGGGAAAGCCTTCTCTTGTGTCTACTATCATTCTAAACAAGACCCAGTCCACTATACTCTCATGTAGTCTCTGGGCCTAGAAGACCTTCCAGCTTAGCTTAGTCTGCTAAAATCAGGCTCAGTCTGTCACTTGTTCATAAAGACTTCTTTCATCATGCCATCCAAAAGTGGTAGACTCTTTCTGTTTCTCTCTGGCACTATACATCTCTAGCTTTTTAATCTAAATGTTGTGTATATGGGATTTGGTGGGCTAGTGAAACTGGTCTATGAAAAGGTAATGAGATACACTAGGCTTCCTAAAGATCTCTGAGAGTTATACTTCCTATTGACATGGGAAAAGATAAGAGATACATTATTTAGATATTCCATTTATTCTTTAGATAGTCTTTCTGACATTTCTTAATAATATTACTTCCTTTTCTTTTTTTATCCTGTCTTTGAGATATTTGTCTAATTCTGTGTTTAGCAGTGCTGCCTATAATAGGGGTGTGTGTGTGTGTGTGTGTGTGTGTGAATGAGAGAGACAGGGAATGAGAAACTATGTAGTGCCCACAATCCTAATGATATTAGACTTGAATATTTTAAAGTAGGAAACTAGACTTATATTCTCACTTAGGTACTATGCAAATGAGTCAAAATTGCATAGCTCTTCACCTCTAAAATAAAAAAGAAAGTAGCAAGATCTCATTACATAGGTAGAAAGTGAAATGAATGTAGTTCCTAAAAATGTCAGGGTAAAATTTTATAATCTGATGATTTACAGTTCATTCTATAGTTTTAGTGTTTCTATAGTGTGTAAAGGATAAGCACATCTAACAGAAATAGAGGAATTAGGTCAAGTAAAATTGGAGCCCAGTAAAATTCCAGCCCACACCTATGAGGTATAGAGAAGCTTGGACACCAAAGTGATATATTATATAGCCCATTATTTGCTTCTGGGTTTCCTTTTTCATCTGGCCAAGGAAATGGAGGGATCAAAAAATCCTCCCCTCAATCCAAATTCATTTTGGAATCCATGTTGGAATACTTAAAGAAGAGATGAAAAATCACTGAGTGATATTTGCCTGTTTAAGGTTTAAACACAGAGAAGGCAATGGCAACCCACTCCAGTTCTCTTGGCTGCAGTCCATGAGGTCGCTGAGAGTCGGACACAACTGAGCGACTTCCCTTTCACTTTTCTCTTTCATGCATTGGAGAAGGAAATGGCAACCCACTCCAGTGTTCTTGCCTGGAGAATCCCAGGGACGGGGGAGCCTGGTGGGCTGCCGTCTATGGGTCGCACAGAGTCGGACACGACTGAAGCAACTTAGCAGCAGCAGCAGCAAGGTTTAAACAAATCCTAGTACAAAATTTTTTTTTAAATCAGGTTTTTACATTTATCTTGAAGCTCACTTTGTCATATGATGCCTAAACTCTAAAGGCAGGTTTCCATTGAAGATCATGATTTTGTCATTAAAACAAAGGCACCAAAACTAGTCTGCATTTCCCATTCATTGAAAGAGGGAAATCTGCATGCTTCTCACTTGTTTGGAACAACTTGTTTCAAATGATGCTATGTATTTATAAGCATAAAGCAGTATCCCCCTATTATAATTTACTTTTGCCTATTCAAGGAAAAACACAACAGATGTATTTCTACCAACTCTTGGACTGTCACATGGCAAAAGAACAATTGAATAAATGCTTCAAATAAATGTTTAAGCACTTCGACATGAATCATTTTTTAGCATATCCTTGTTGCCATGTTATAGCATTTAACCCCAATGCTGTCTTTGTTGGAAATGCAGATGATGAGCAAGATGGTTTGCACTTTTCTCAGATCACTTTCCTCTGTGATCACTAAGCATCACAAACAGAATCTACAGTTCGAAAAGCAATTGCATTTTAAATGTCACATAGCTGCCTTTATTATTCCAGCTGGCTTGTGGAATGAAAGGTCTCTCTGTTAATGAGACTAACACTGCCAGTCCCATTATAACCGATTTAAGCAAATAAATAACATGTTTGCCATTTCTTCTCTTGTTTTTCAGGCGCTATTTTTGTCACTGATCTCATTGCTACAGACATTTGAGTGGAATAACTATAATTGTTGCATAGCTTAGGAACTGAAAATTACCCATGGAGTCTATTTCTTTAGACAGTTCTGCATATTAATCTAAACTGTCCCCAAAGTCTATCTTCCTTATGGTTCTTGCTCATATTTGCTACTAGTGCCAACATAATAAAAAGATCCATGGGTTAGGTTTAGTGGGTCACTAATGCATGGTGGTAACTATTGCACACTTGACAAGAGAGGAATAATAACTGTGTAACTTCAAAAGGATCAAAGTCTCCTGTAAGCTAAAAAAGGAATTGTACAAGTTCTGTCTAAATTACTAGCAACACTGATTGAAAATAAAGAGCATACTCTCTGGTTTTATGTAATTCACTGATATTAAAAATCCACTGGGGAAAGGCTGCCATCTATATTGAGAAGATATAAATATCATTTTTCTCTTTATTCTTTAATTTTTATATTATGAAAATATGATAAAACATTTATAACAAGCTTGGAAAATACAAAACAAGATTACATATAGCTCCACTATATATTACAAGTTTTTAAGAAGATAAATTAAGATTTTTACTTGGAGTTTCAATATCCAACTCTCAAAAATGAATAGAATGAATATACAGACAAGTAGAAGGATATCCAATATTCGCTGGATCATCGAGAAAGAGAGTTCCAGAAAAACATCTGTTTCTGCTTTATTGACTATGCCAAAGCCTTTGACTGTGTGGATCACAACAAACTGTGGAAAATTCTTAAAGAGATGGGAATACCAGACCACCTGACCTGCCTCCTGAGAAATCTATATGCAGGTCAGGAAGCAACAGTTAGAACTGGACATGGAACAACAGACCGGTTCCAAATCGAGAAAGGAGTACGTCAAAGCTGTATATTGTCACCATGCTTATGTAGAGTACATCATGAGAAATGTTGGACTGGATGAACCACTAGCTGAAATCAAGATTGCCAGGAGAAATATCAGTAACCTCAGATGTGCAGATGATATCACACTTATGGCAGAAAGTGAAGAGGAACTAAAAGGCCTCTTGATGAAAGTGACAGAGAAGAGTGAAAAGTTGGCTTAAAGCTCAACATTCAGAAAACCAAGATCATGGCATCTGGTCCCATCACTTCACGGGAAATAGATGGGAACAGTGTCAGTCTTTATTTTGGGGGCTCCAAAATCACCGCAGATGGTGATTGCAGCCATGAAATTAAAAGATGCTTATTCCTTGGAAGGAAAGTTATGACCAACCTAGACAGCATATTAAAAAGCAAAATCATTACTTTACCAACAAAGGTCCATCTATTCAAAGCTATGATTTTCCCAGTAGTCATGTATGGATGTGCGAGTTGGACTATAAAGAAAGTTGAGTGCAGAAGGATTGATGCTTTTGAACTGTGGTGTTGGAGAAGACTCTTGAGAGTCCCTTGAACTGCAAGGAGATCCAACCAGTCCATCCTAGAGGAAATCAGTCCTGAATATTCATTGGAAGGACTGATGCTGAAGCAGAAACTCCAATATTTTGGTCACTTGATGTGAAGAACTGACTCATTTGAAGAGACCCTGATGCTGGGAAAGATTGAAGGTGGGCAGAGAAGGGGATGACAGAGGATGAGATGGTTTGATGGCATTACCAACTCACTGTACATGAGTTTGAGTAAACTCTGGGAGTTGGTGATGGACAGCGAGGCCTGGTGTGCTATAGTACATAGGGTTGCAAAGAGTCGGACACAACTGAGTGATTGAACTGAACTGAACTGAGAAGGATATCATAGACCTGAAAAATACTATGAACCAATTCAACATAATTAAGATTTATACAATTTTCAGACAACAGTCAGATACAAATTGTATTCAGGTTCCCATAGACTATAAACTTAAGAGATACTGAAACATATCTACAGATATTAGATCAGATCAGATCAGATCAGTCGCTCAGTCGTGTCCGACTCTTTGCGACCCCATGAACTGCAACACGCCAGGCCTCCCTGTCCATCACCAGCTCCCGGAGGTCACTCAGACTCGCATCCATCGAGTCAGTGATGCCATCCAGCCATCTCATCCTCTGTCGTCCCCTTCTCCTCCTGCCCCCAATCCCTCCCAGCATCAGAGTCTTCTCCAACGAGTCAACTCTTCGCATGAGGTGGCCAAAATACTGGAGTTTCAGCTTTAGCATCATTCCTTTCAAAGAAATTCCAGGGCTGATCTCCTTCAGAATGGACTGGTTGGATCTTCTTGCAGTCCAAGGGACTCTCAAGAGTCTTCTCCAACACCACAGTTCAAAAGCATCAATTTCTTCGGCGCTCAGCCTTCTTCACAGTCCAGCTCTCACATCCATACATGACCACAGGAAAGACCATAGCCTTGACTAGGCAAACCTTTGTTGGCAAAGTAATGTCTCTGCTTTTGAATATGCTATCTAGGTTGGTCATAACTTTCCTTCCAAGGAGTAAGCGTCTTTTAATTTCATGGCTGCACTCACCATCTGCAGTGATTCTGGAGCCCAGAAAAATAAAGTCTGACACTGTTTCCGCTGTTTCCCCATCTATTTCCCATGTAGTGATGGGACCAGACGCCATGATCTTCGTTTTCTGAATGTTGAGCTTTAAGCCAACCCTTTCACTCTCCACTTTCACTCTCATCAAGAGGCTTTTTAGTTCCTCTTCACTTTCTGCCATAAGGGTGGTGTCATCTGCATATCTGAGGTTATTGATATTTCTCCCAGCAATCTTGATTCCAACTTGTGTTTCTTCCAGTCCAGCATTTCTCATGATGTACTCTGCATATAAGTTAAATAAACATGGTGACAATATACAGCCTTGACGTACTCCTTTTCCTATTTGGAACCAGTCTGTTGTTCCATGTCCAGTTCTATTAAAAAAGATGCAAAAATTTCTGGTCTTGAAATTTCTGATATTGAAGTCATATACGACTTCACTTTCACTTTTCCCTTTCATGCATTAGAGAAGGAAATGGCAACCCACTCCAGTGTTCTTGCCTGGAGAATCCCAGGGACGGGGGAGCCTGATGGGCTTCCGTCTATGGGGTCGCACAGAGTCGGACACGACTGAAGCGACTTAGCAGCAGCAGCAGCAGAGTCTGCTCTCATATCACTGTGGAATGATGTTAAAAATCAATATCACGAGGTACTTGAAAGTAATCCACATGTTTGCAAGTGCAGTGTGACTTTTACCAGTATCATTTTTGTTCATTTTTCTAATTGCCAACAGTATATTAGCACATTGTTTAGACTCTGACTCTATGGCTCAGTGGGCAGACTGCACTATATAAGCCATACTTTCTCATTCCTTTCTGATTTAGCATTCCTTTCTCACATAGACAGTAGAAGAAGAGCTTTTCATTATTCACCAGCTCTCTTGGGTCACATAATGAGTAGTATGTCTTAAATACCACCTTATACCAAAGACTCCCAAAGCTACAGTTCCAGTCTTACACGTCCCTGTAACTCCAAGTGCATATATCCTACTACTTAGTTGACATTGCTCCCCGAATGCTTAAAAGACATCTCAGAACAGAGCTCTTTACAGCCTACTAGACCTTTTCCTGCCTCATCCCTCTCATTCAGTATATCACATCACTATCCACTTGCTTACTCAAAGCAAAAATCTCAGACTAATCTTAGATTCGTCTCTGTTCTTTGTGCCCTTCCAACACCCACATGTAAACATTGGTAAGCCACATCCATTGATTCTACCTCCAATATCCCAGCTTGTATCCCTCTGTTCACCTCTTTGTTCCTAACTAACTCTGTGGTGCCAACTGCAGTGTTTTTACCTGGCCTCCTTCAATACCTCCTTTTTCTACCTACGCTCTCCTCCGTCCCCTCCCTCTCCACTCCACCCTTAATTCTCCTTTCTTTTCTTTCCTCAATAAACAGTTTCTGTATATCATTTTACAATAAAGTCAGAGTTTCCAAAAGTGCTTTCAAACCAAAAATAAAAATAGTGGAAATGGCATATTAATATTGCTATCTTACAGAGATTTTTCAAGCTCAGAGAAAGAGTCTTACTGATTGATTTAAATGCAGACTTAGGGAATACACCAATAGGTAATACACCAATAGGTTTCTTGATGTACAGTTCAGTGACTCTGAAAACACTTCCATGTAACATAATTTCTAGCATAAACTCTATTCATTATAATTATTTTAAGTCTGTTGTGTTATAATGATTAAATAGCTAATCATAATATTTATATTGCTAAACTACATATCATTTTATATTGGCTTAGTGAAGATATAAGCCCTAAATAGTTCTAAATATTTAAATACTCCCTGGTGGCTCCGATAATAGTCTGCCTGCAATGCAGGAGACCTGGGTTCAATCCCTGGGTTGGAAAGATCCCCTGGAGAAGGGAATGACTACCCACTCCAGTATTCTTGCATGGAAAATTCCATGGACAGAGAAACCTGGCAGGCTACAGTCCATGGGGTTGCAAAGAGTCAGACATGACTGAATGACTAACACGTTTACTTCACTTCAGCGTTGTACGTCTAGTTAAGACTAAGTACAATGTCCTCTCAATTATCTTTATTGTTAGGTAATTTATGAATAATGCAACTTAGAATTACTTAAGTTTTAAAAGAAAGCTGATGTTATTTCACCTACCTGGGATCAGCAAATGTCAAATAGGTTTACCAAGAAAAAGTAAACAAGTAGGGGAGGTAATTTTGTATTGCAAACATAACAAAGTTCTTTCTAAATGTATCAGCTCTTTTACTGTGTTGTCATTGTTGTTGCTTTGATGTATTTGTTCTGGCGCCTTTAGGGAGAGAGGAGGGAGACCCAGAAATAGGGACATCTGTGTATATGCCAAAGCTGAGAAGTAAAATCAATACTACTCAAGAAGCAACTTGAGCATGTCTATCTTAGCGTATTTTCTTTTAAGCTTCTGTAATGAACGTCTAAAATTGTTGTAGTATACACAGATAATAATCAGTGAGGTTTTTCACATTGCTTCTGGAAAAACTGCTTTGTGTTCCAGTTTTAATTAGTGTATTATTATCCATTGCTAATTTGAGGGGTTTAGTCTAGAATTAGCACACAGCTGCAGAGAATGCAAGCGCATGAATTGCTGGATTAGCTGGAGTCCATACAAAGGGGAAAGAGTAAATGAGGGAGATGCAACAAACCGTATCCTCCAAATGTTTCCTAAAATTTACCAGCTATTATCTGTAATTTTAAAGTGAATTCCTTGATAAGAAGGAAACTCTGTTTCTGTATGTTGTTTTACAATATAATAATAAAATATAGAACTACCTTCTTTTCTTTTAAAAAAATTAATACATTTGGAAAATTAAAGAGAATAAATTAACAGACTTTTACCTACCACTCAAATTTAACAAATATCATAGTGGTGCCATATTTGCTGTAGACTTTCCTACAGATCATGTGACTTAGCAGAGGCAGTTTTGGTTGCCTTTCTAGCCTTCCTCATACCCTCCCTCAGTTTTTGCTCTCCCTCCCAAGATGAAGCCAAAATTCTGAAGTTGGTAAGGACACTGTCTATCTTGATTTTTATACTTTTGCCAGCTGTTTGTCCATTTGCAACATATCCAGTGTTTTTTTCATGTGTGAACCTTTTATAAATGATGATCCCCTGGGAGAGGGCATGGCAACCCACTCCAGAATTTTTACCTGGACAACCCCCATGGACAGAGAAGCCTGGTAGGCTACAGTCCATGGGGTCGCCAAGAGTCGGACACGACTGAGCGACTAAGCACAGCACAACATATATTATGCTGCTGCAACTTAGTTTTCTTCACTCATCAGTATATTTGGCTGACTTCTCCACTGTGATATATATACAGTTGCATTGGCTCCTGTTAATAGCTGCAGTCTTATCCCTGCTTCATAGTGTACATGTGCAGGGAAAGGAATCCTTCATAGCAGAGGTTCTCAAGTGGGCATGATGCCACTCCCAAGGGCATTTGGAAATGCAAGGGAGCTTCTTTATATCACAATATATTCTTTTTCTAGGGCTTCCATATCAGAGTACCACAGACTGTGTGACTTCAACAACAGAAATTTATTTTTTCACAATTCTGGATATCCAAGATCAAGCTGTGGGCAGGGCTGGTTTCTCCTGAGGCCTCTCTCCTCAGCTTGTAGATGGTCATTTCTCTGTGTCTTCCTATGGTCTTCCCTCGGTAAATGCCTGTGTCCAAATTTTCGCTTCTTACAAGGACACTAGTCATACTCTATTAGAGTTCAGCCAAATGATTTTATTGTAACTTAATTATCTCTTTAAAGACCCTATCTCCAAATATAGTCATATTCTGAGGTTGAAGTATATACAAAGGTGTATATGCATACTTCTAGTTACCTACTCTGTTATTTCTCATATTAACTCATTTTTTAAATTATCCTTTATGTATTCTGGATACTATCTTTTTATTATTTCTATATTTTTATAAATATCTTCTCCCAGGAGGCAACTTTACTTTTGTTTCTGGCAACACACTGAAAAACAATTTAATAGAGTCAAATTTCAGAATTTTCCTTTGTTAGAGTGGTATTTTGGAGAAGGCAATGGCAACCCACTCCAGTACTCTTGCCTGGAAAATCCTATGGGTGGAGGAGTCTGGTAGGCTGTAATCCATGGGATCGCTAAGAGTTGGGCATGACTGAGCGACTTCACTTTCACTTTTCACTTTCATGCATTGGAGAAGGAAATGGCAACCCACTCCAGTGTTCTTGCCTGGAGAATCCCAGGGACAGGGAAGTCTAGTGGGCTGCTGTCTAAGGGGTTGCATAGAGTTGGATACAACTGAAGTGACTTAGCAGCAGCAGCAGCAGAGTAGTATTTGAGACATATAAGCCTTCCCTACCCAAAGGTCATAAAGATAGTCCCTTGCATATCTTTATAAAAGATGTAAAGTTTTGCCTTTGAAATTTAGGTCTTTATCTAAAATTTATTTTTGTCATTATACCAGGTAGTTTATTTAGTTTTTCAAGATGAGGAGCCAATTGGCTATCCACCATTTAGTAAATGGATAATCATTTCTCTACTTCTCTCAAATAACAACTTTCCAGTTAAGTATGGTTCTCTTTCTGGGTCCTCTATTTTGACACATTTGTCTATGTGGCTATGCTACCACCTAACTGCTATAACTTTGTGCAGTGTTGATATCTCCTAGGAAAATTGTTCCTTGTTGTTTTTCAAAATTAGTTTCCTTGGACTTCACTCTTCCATCTGAATTAGCTTGCCATGTTAGTAAAAAAGAGAAATAAGTTCCTTTTCTTTGAAAATCGGTTAAACTTATAGATGAATGTGGGAAAAATAATTCATCTTTAAATATTAAGACTTTCTATCATGAGCATATTATATCTCATTAATTCAGGCTTTCAAAAATTATATCTTTTAGTAATATATTATAATTTCTTCACATATTATGTATCTTTAATTAGATTTATCTATGTCTTAAAATGTTTCTTGGGCTTTTCTGGTGGCTCAGTGGTAAAGAATCTTCTGAGTGAGAGACTGGATTGGGAAGGTTCCCTGGAGAAGTAAATGGCAACCCACTCCAATATTCTTGCCTGGAGAATTCCATGGACAGAGGAGCCTGTGAGGACATAGTCCATGGTGTCTCAAAAGAGTTGGACATGACTTACTGACTAAACAACAACAAAATGTCTTTTAATGAGAATGATTTTCAAGTTTAACCATTCAGTGCAATCTGTGTTTTAGGTTCTTTATAGATACTCTTTGAAAGAGAAAGTGAAAGCTGCTCAGTCGTGTTCTTCTCTTTGTGACCCCAGGGACTATACAGTCCATTGAATTCTCCAGGCCAGAATACTGGAGTGGGTAGCCTTTTCCTTCTCCAGGGGATCTTCCCAACCCAGTGATCAAACCCAGGTCTCCTGCATTGCAGGCAGATTGTTTACCAGCTGACCCACAAGGAAAGCCCAAGAATACTGGAGTGGGTAGCCTATCACTTCTCCAAAGGATCTTCCCAACCCAGGAATCGAAACAGGGTCTCCTGCGTTGCAGGAGGATTCTTTACCAACTGAACTATCAGGGAAGCCCTACATACTCTTTCAGTTCAGTTCAGTCACTCAGTCGTGTCTGTTTCTTTGCAAGCCCATGGACTGCAACACGCCAGGACTCCCTGTCCATCACCAACTCCCGGAGTTCACTCAGACTCACGTCCATCGAGTCAGTGATGCCATCCAGCCACCTCATCCTCTGTCGTCCCCTTCTCCTCCTGCCCCTAATCCCTCCCAGCATCAGAATCTTTTCCAATGAGTCAACTCTTCGCATGAGGTGGCCAAAGTACTGGAGTTTCAGCTTTAGCATCATTCCTTCCAAAGAAATCCGAGGGCTGATCTCCTTCAGAATGGACTGGTTGGATCTCCTTGCAGTCCAAGGGACTCTCAAGAGTCTTCTCCAACACCACAGTTCAAAAGCATCAATTCTTCGGCCCTCAGCTTTCTTCACAGTCCAACTCTCACATCCGTACATGACCACTGGAAAAACCATAGCCTTGACTAAATGGACCTATGTTGGCAAATTAATGTCTCTGCTTTTGAATATGCTAAATTGATCATGGCTTTTCTTCCAAGGAGCAAGCATCTTTTAATTTCATGGCTGCAATCTGCAGTGATTTTGGAGATCAAGAAAATAAAGTCTGACACTGTTTCCACTGTTTCCCCATCTATTTCCCATGTAGTGATGGGACCAGATGCCATGATCTTCGTTTTCTGAATGTTGAGTTTTAAGCCAACTTTTTCACTCTCCTCTTTCACTTTCATCAAGAGGCTCTTTAGTTGTTTAACAATACATAACTTATTGTTTGCAAATATTTTAAAAATATTAGTCTGTTCTGATATTTACCAAAATTTGAAATTATCACTTGGTTCATCTCATTTAGTGACAATGTGAATTTCATTCATAGTACTTTAATTCCTGGGACAAATCTTGGTCAACCTGTATTATTTATTGTTCTTTACTGTTTTTTAATATTTTGTTTACCTGTGTTTTGTCAGCATAATGTCTATAATTTTCTTTTCAGTACTCTCCTGTCCAGTTTTGATCTCATATCAAAGTTCCATTAGTTTCAGGAAATCATTTGATTAGTATAGCAGAGACATATACTTACCTCCTTAATTATCTTTCTCAATCTCTATTTTCCTTTTCTTTTCTGATAAATATCTGGTGATAATCTTGTTCACTTTATATAGACCCTGACCATGTAATAAATTCTGGTATGAATGTCATATTTCTATGTGAAATGTTTCTCCTGAAATTATGCACATACAATATTGAAGTCTTAAATGACAGCTCTGCATCTACACAGAAAGCTATAAACAGAATTGTTACATGAGATTTTTCAGGAAGGTTTCTTAAAAGGGAAGATATATGCTCTTATTCTTCTGCTCTCCTTCTTCTATCTGGCATATTGGACAGGATTGTTAGAGCTCTTTCAGTCATACTGAATCATAATATGATTTTGAAAATCAAAGCCCACATATTGAAAATAGTGATTGAGAAAGATTAGAACCTGGATTCCCAAAGATGCTATGAAGTTGTCCTGGCACCTCAGCTATGAAGAGTGTGTGTGTGTGTGTGTGTGTGTGTGTGTGTGTGTGTGATTAAGTTCTCTCTTGTTTAAGTGCCTATTATGTTAAAGTTTTCAGTAATACCTATTTCTTATTTGTACTGCTAGTATTCTTATTACTTTTATTTTAGTCACTGAAATAAGTTGTTTATAATGAGAATTATCTGCCTCTTACAGTTTTGTTAACAATATTGTGTTAATCCTCTGGGCTTAAGTTTGTAGATTGTCTCACTAACTCTCACTTGAGAGTTTTCTTCTAAGGAAAGGAGGCTCCTGGTAACCATGGAGTTGACATAGTCCATGAAGTAGGTCTACATGGTCCAGGGGTGGACTGTGACACAGAAGGAAGTATACTGCTCATACCTTCCTTCAAAAGAGCCTTTCAGGGAAAATATAGTTGATTGACAGGCTTAAGATGCCACATAGTTTGATCCCCTACAGTGTTCATGTGGAGAAGGCGATGGCACCCCATTCCAGTGCTCTTGCCTGTAAAATCCCATGGATGGAGGAGCCTGGAAGGCTGCAGTCCATGGGGTCGCGAAGTCGAACACGACTGATTGACTTCACTTTCACTTTTCATTTTCATGCACTGGAGAAGGAAATGGCAACCCACTCCAGTGTTCTTGCCTGGAGAATCCCAGGGGTGGGGGAGCCTGGTGGACTGCCGTCTATGGGGTCACACAGAGTTGGACACGACTGAAGCGACTTAGCAGCAACAGCAGCAGCAACAGTGTTCATGTCAGTTCAGTTCAGTTCAGTCGCTCAGTTGTGTCCGATTCTGAGACCCCATCAGTTGCAGCACACCAGGCCTCCCTGTCCATCACCAACTCCCGGAGTTCACTCAAACTCACATCGGTTGAGTCAGTGATGCCATCCAGCCATCTCATCCTCTGCAATCCCCTTCTCCTCCTGCCCCCAATCCCTCCCAGCATCAGAGTCTTTTCCAGTGAGTCAACTCTTCGCATGAGGTGGCCGAAGTATTGCAGTTTCAGCTTTAGCGTCATTCCTTCCAAAGAAATCTCAGGACTGATCTCCTTCAGAATGGACTGGTTGGATCTCCTTGCAGTCCAAGGGACTCTCAAGAGTCTTCTCCAACACCACAGTTCAAAAGCATCAATTCTTCAGCGCTCAGCCTTCTTCACAGTCCAACTCTCACATTCATACATGACTATTGGAAAAACCATAGCCTTGACTAGACAGGCCTTTGTTGGCAAAGTAACGTCTCTGCTTTTTAATATGCTATCTAGGTTGGTCATAATTTTCCTTCCAAGGAGTAAGTGTCTTTTAATTTCATGGCTCCAATCACCATCTGCAGTGATTTTGGAGCCCCAAAAAAGAAAGTCTGACACTGTTTCCACTGTTTCTCCATCTATTTGCCATGAAGTGATGGGATCAGATGCCGTGATCTTAGTTTTCTGAATGTTGAGCTTTAAGGCAACTTTTTCATTCTCCTGTTTCACTTTCATCAAGAGGCTTTTGAGTCGTGTCAAGGAAGCATTTATATCCAACTAATACTAGCCAGTGATGGAACATGATGACAGTGCCAGAGATAAGTCATTTCTGCCCACTAGGGAACTATGCTGTCAACCGTTACTCAAGAACTCCTATTTGGTATAGTTAAGACTTTCTCAGAACTTTATTGCTGTCTAAATCTCTTTCTACCCAATTCTTCTTCCTTCATTCTCCCCTTTCAGGGGAGACAGACCAATATCACATGCTGAAGCCATTCCCTAGTTATTCATTTTCCCGTCCTTTATTCCTTCACAAGAATTCCCTCAATAACTTTCTTCCATGTTTAATTTCTTTAGGTATATGCTTCTTAGACAACCTGTACTAACATGGAGTCAAGGCATTAAAAATGAGAAAGGGAAGCACTGTCATCTAGGCAAAGAAATAATCCATTTAGAAGATCACTTAGATAATCAGTAATAAAGCCACAGGGTCTCAAAGTATGAAGTAACAGTAGAATTGTAAAGACACCTGAGAAATTCAGAGCCATAGTGGTAGGACTATGGCTGCTGTGTCTTCAGTTGGCCTCCAGTCCACTAACCACTTTGGAATCATCCTATCTGATTAACATGATGCCACTGATGAGATAACAATGTGATGTTCTTCAGAGTATCTTTTTGAGAAGTCCCACACTGGGCAGAAATAGCCCTCCTCTAGTGCCTCTCCTTCGGAGAAGGCAGTGGCAACCCACTCCAGTACTCTTGCCTGGTAAGTCCCATGGACAGCTGAGCCTGGTAGGCTGCAGTCCATGAGGTCACTAAAAGTCGGACATGACTGAGCGACTTCACTTTCACTTTTCACTTTCATGCATTGGAGAAGGAAAGGGCAACCCACTCCAGTGTTCTTGCCTGGAGAATCCCAGGGACAGAGGAGGCTGGTGGGCTGCCGTCTATGGGGTCACACAGAGTCGGACACAACTGAAGCGACTTAGCAGCAGCAGCAGTAGTACCTCTCCCAGGCTAAGGCATTGACTGGGAACAGTTCAGGGGATACATGGCATTGGCATGAATCCAGGAGGCATCTGACAATGTGAGGCAGCTGCAGGCTGTTAGTCAATTATCTCTCCCTTGCCCTGGCAACCAGTCCTCTTGAAGAGAAATCTGGGAGGTATAGGTCCTTGATTGCCAGAGACCCCAGATTCTATTTTGTCTAATATTAGTGATGGAATATCTATTTCCACATAGAATATCACACATGCCCTATCTGATATCACACTTGATATAACTGCTATTTCAATGATTACTAATTGTCTAGTTGTTAGGTTATTGATTATTTAGCTTATTTAGTGAATTTTTATTTGGTTATATGTATGCTGTTCCTCTTATTATTTGTTTCTGTCTTATATTCTTTTTGTTGTTGTTGTTATACTACTACACCTTGTATAATATCAGTTTCCTGGAATTTTATAAATGTAGTATCTCTTTCTCACAAGTAAATACTAGACTTTTTCTCATTATCAAGGATGTAATATAAATTAAAAAATAAACAAATTTAAATAGCAGAGTTCTTATAATCACGTATATTCAATCTGAATTTCATAAAATGGAAAAGTAATTTTCAGCAAGTAATTTGCAATTATGAAAGATATTGATGCAGGGAGGATGAATCATAGTGAAAATAAACTACCCATTATCTCTCATTGTGTTTGAGAGATCAGATCAGATCAGATCAGTCACTCAGTCGTGTCCGACTCTTTGCGACCCCATGAACTGCAGCACGCCAGGCCTCCCTGTCCATCACCAACTCCCGGAGGTCACTCAGACTCACATCCATTGAGTCAGTGATGCCATCCAGCCATCTCATCCTCTGTCGTCCCCTTCTCCTCCTGCCCCCAATCCCTCCCAGCATCAGAGTCTTCTCCAATGAGTCAACTCTTCGCATGAGGTGGCCAAAATACTGGAGTTTCAGCTTTAGCATCATTCCTTCCAAAGAAATCCCAGGCCTGATCTCCTTCAGAATGGTTCTCCTTCAGAACCAGTCCTTCAGAATGGACTGGTTGGATCTCCTTGCAGTCCAAGGGACTCTCAAGAGTCTTCTCCAACACCATAGTTCAAAAGCATCAATTCTTCGGCGCTCAGCCTTCTTCACAGTCCAGCTCTCACATCCATACATGACCACAGGAAAGACCATAGCCTTGACTAGGCAAACCTTTGTTGGCAAAGTAATGTCTCTGCTTTTGAATATGCTATCTAGGTTGGTCATAACTTTCCTTCCAAGGAGTAAGCATCTTTTAATTTCATGGCTGCAGTCACCATCTGCAGTGATTTTGGAGCCCAGAAAAATAAAGTCTGACACTGTTTCCACTGTTTCCCCATCTATTTCCCATGTAGTGATGGGACCAGATGCCATGATCTTCGTTTTCTGAATGTTGAGCTTTAAGCCAACCTTTTCACTCTCCACTTTCACTTTCATCAAGAGGCTTTTTAGTTCCTCTTCACTTTCTGCCATAAGGGTGGTGCCATCTGCATATCTGAGGTTATTGATATTTCTCCCAGCAATCTTGATTCCAACTTGTGTTTCTTCCAGTCCAGCATTTCTCATGATGTACTCTGCATATAAGTTAAATAAACATGCGGACAATATACAGCCTTGACGTACTCCTTTTCCTATTTGGAACCAGTCTTTTGTTTCATGACCAGTTCTAATTGTTGCTTCCTGACCTGCATACAGATATCTCAAGAGGCAGATCAGGTGGTCTGGTATTCCCATCTCTTTCAGAATTTTCCACAGTTTATTGTGATCTACACAGTCAAAGGCTTTGGCATAGTCAGTAAAGCAGAAATAGATGTTTTTCTGGAACTCGCTTGCTTTTTCCATGATCCAGCGGATGTTGGCAATTTGATCTCTGGTTCCTCTGCCTTTTCTAAATCCAGCTTGAACATCAGGAAGTTCACGGTTCACATATTGCTGAAGCCTGGCTTGGAGAATTTTGAGCATTACTTTACTAGCGTGTGAGATGAGTGCAATTGTACGATAGTTTGAGCATTCTTTGGCATTGCCTTTCTTTGGGATTGGGATGAAAATTGACCTTTTCCAAACTTGTGGCCGCTGCTGAGTTTTCCCAAGTTTGCTGGCATATTGAGTGCAGCACTTTCACAGCATCATCTTTCAGCATTTGGAATAGCTCTACTGGAATTCCATCACCTCCACTAGCTTTGTTCCTAGTGATGCTTTCTAAGGCCCACTTGACTTCACATTCCAGGATGTCTGGCCCTAGGTCAGTGATCACACCATCATGATTATCTGGGTCGTGAAGCTCTTTTTTGTACAGTTCTTCTGTGTATTCTTGCCACCTCTTCTTAATATCTTCTGCTTCTGTTAGGTCCATACCATTTCTGTCCTTTATCGAGCCCATCTTTGCATGAAATGTTCCTTTAGTATCTCTGATTTTCTTGAAGAGATCCCTAGTCTTTCCCATTCTGTTGTTTTCCTCTATTTCTTTGCATTGATCGCTGAAGAAGACTTTCTAATCTCTTCTTGCTATTCTTTGGAACTCTGCATTCAGTTGTTTATATCTTTCCTTTTCTCCTTTGCTTTTCGCTTCTCTTCTTTTCACAGCTATTTGTAAGGCCTCCCCAGACAGCCATTTGGCTTTTTTGCATTTCTTTTCCATGGGGATGGTCTTGATCCCTGTCTCCTGTACAATGTCACGAACCTCATTCCATAATTCATCAGGCACTCTATCTATCAGATCTAGGCCCTTAAATCTATTTCTCACTTGCACTGTATAATCATAAGGGATTTGATTTAGGTCATACCTGAATGGTCTAGTGGTTTTCCCTACTTTCTTCAATTTCAGTCTGAATTTGGCAATAAGGAGTTCATGGTCTGATAGCACACAACAAATATTCCTGTCCATATATGTAGAAAGTATGTGTATTAATGAGACATGAATTAATAATAGTCTCTGTTTATTTCCACTAAAACTAGTTCTGGTTGGAAATAAAGTAGAAATTAAATGATACATCAAATCTGAAAGTCTTGAGACTTTCCCTTAAGAGACTGAAGTCTATCTGTGAACTGATTATATATATATATAAATAATCATATATTTATATATAAATAATCTTATGTTTTGGAAGAAGGAAATGGCAACCCCCTCCAGTATTCTGTCTGGAGAACCCCACAGACAGCGGAGCCAGGTGGGCTTCAGTCCATGAGATTGCAAAGAGTCAGGTACAGCTGAGCAACTAACACACGCAATCATATATTTATATATATAAATAATCATATGTGTGTGTGTTTGTGTATATATATATATATACCTATATATACCTATAGGTAAATATATACCTGTATATAAATATAAATATATATATTTACCTATATATATATATAGGTAAATTATATGTATGGGGACAGGGTAAGTTAGAGAGAGCAGCCTGGATAGAAGTACCAGAAGTAGAAGGAGATATGTATGTTAGAGATTAAATATTTTAAGTTCCACTCTTGCCTCTTACCCACGTTACCTTGGAACAGTCTGGCTGTCTTACCCCAATATAAATCAGGCTAGTCTTGCTTGCATTAGAGAGACATTAATAGGATAGCACAAAAGTCCTACTGGGTAAAGAGCTTATAGAAAAAAATTAATTCAGATCCACCACCTTGAGATATCTCTCAAGTTCTGAATCCTTTCATTTACATTAAATGCATAATGTATAGATTTTTTTAAAAATTACGCCTCTGCTAATGCTATAATCAAATCCTTTTGATGTTTTCCCCATTGTTTCTCATTTTCTTAGTTTTCATTCAAGTTGAATTATTCCTTTATGGGTCTACTTACTTTTTACTGAGTGTCATAAATTTTGAAAGAAATTTCCTCAGCCAGATAAAGGACATTGATTTAAAACAAAACTAAACAAAACCACTTGCAACTAACATCATTCTTAATGGTGAGAAAATGAATGCTTTTCTCTTAAGATGGGTAGCATGGCCAGAATGACTGCTCATACCATTTCAGTTCACTGGAGGTCCCAGTTAGTACAATAAGTAAGAAAAAGAAATAAAAGACTTCTAAATTAGAAAGGAAGTAGTAAAACAGTCTCTATTGGCAAATAAAATGATGATATGCATTAAAAATGAAAATGAATCTGTTAAACAGCCATTAGAACTAATGGGTAAATTTAGCAAGACCATTTGGGGACAGTATCAATACATGAAAATCAATTGCTTCCAATATACTAGCAATGAAAAATTAGAAACCAAGTTTAAATAACACAGTGCATTTTCCAATAACACCAAAATATGAAATAGTTTTTGATAAATCTAACAAAATATGTACAAGATTTATATTTGAGAACTATAAAATAAAGATCATAGATTGGAGAAGCTAATATTAATAAGTTAATTTTCAAAAATGTTCTTTAGATTTAATGTAATCCAAATTTAAATACCAACAAAATGTTATATATGAAATTTCTTTTAAAAAAATGATACAAATGAACTTATTCACTAAGCAGAAACAGACTCACAGACATAGAAAACAAACTTATGGTTACCAAAGGGGTTAGTGGTGGTGGTGGTGGATATATTAGGAGTTTGAAATTAACATATACACAATGCCATATATAAATTAGATAACCAATAAGAACCTACTGTATAACACAGATACTCTATATCTTGTAATAACCTATATTGGAAAAGATTCTGAAAAACAGTCCTGAAATAGACCTATGTGTTCAACTGATTATCAACAAAATTTCCAAGGCAATTTAATGGAAAAATTAGTATTTTCAATAATTATTGTTGGAAGGATGGAGCTATATGCAAATAGATAAGTGACAACCCGTATTTATGCCTTAAGCAAAGTTAACTTGAATTGTAGAATCATAAACCTTAATATAAAACTTAAAATTATAACAGCTCTTTAAAAAGCATTGGAGGAAGCTTAGTGACCTTAAGTTAGGTGAAAACTTCTTATGGCAAAACACAAACTGTAAAAGAAGAAAGTGATAAATAGAACTTCAATATTACCTTATCAAAATTAAAAATATCTACTCTTTGGAAGACACTGAAAAGACAAATGAGAGGATAAGATTAAAGTAATTGCAAAGACAGATATAGATAAAGGAAAATATAAGCGGAAAATATAAAGAATTCTCACAACTGGATAGAAAACCAAAAATACCCATTAAAATATGGAAAAGAAGATTTGAACACCAAAGAAGATAAACTGATAGGAAATAAGCATATGAAAAGAAATTCAACATCACTCAGTTCAGTTCAGTTCAGTTCAGTCGCTCAGTCATGTCCGACTCTTTGCGACCCCATGAAACGCAGCACGCCAGGCCTCCCTGTCGATCATCAACTCCCAGAGTCTACCCAAACTCATGTCTGTCGAGTTGGTGATGCCATCCAACCATCTCATCCTCTGTCATCCCCTTCTCCTCCTGCCCTCAATCTTTCCCAGCATCACGATCTTTACAAATGAGTCAGCTCTTTGCATCATTAGTCATGAGGAAATTGAAAATTAAAACTATTAAAAAATACAAATATG
This sequence comes from Tragelaphus eurycerus, assembly GCA_935064755.1. Classification (NCBI taxonomy): domain Eukaryota; kingdom Metazoa; phylum Chordata; class Mammalia; order Artiodactyla; family Bovidae; genus Tragelaphus; species Tragelaphus eurycerus. The sequence continues at coordinate 159,203 of CAKXYN010000266.1, forward strand.
CATTTATAATGGTAAACTTTTTTTTGAATTAAAGAAAAAATAACAACGTGACCACATCAAATGCTGTCAAGTATGTGAAGCAACTGGAACTCTTTGAAACTCTCGTAAATTGTAGGAGGGAATGAAAAATGGTACAATCATTTTGGAAATTTAATGAACAGTTTCTTTAAAAGTTAACCATATTCTTACCATATGAATCCCCACTCCCAGGACTGTATCTGGGGGAAATAAATACTTGTGTATGTGTGTTTGTGTGTGTGTGTGTATCAGATCAGATCAGTCGCTCAGTCGTGTCCGACTCTTTGCGACCCCATGAACTACAGCACACCAGGCCTCCCTGTCCATCACCAACTCCCGGAGTTCACTCAGACTCACATCCATCGAGTCAGTGATGCCATCCAGCATTCTCATCCTCTGTCATCCCCTTCTCCTCTTGCCCCCAATCCCTCCCAGCATCAGAGTCTTCTCCAATGAGTCAACTCTTCGCATGAGGTGGCCAAAATACTGGAGTTTCAGCTTTAGCATCATTCCTTCCAAAGAAATCCCAGGATTGATCTCCTTCAGAATGGACTGGTTGGATCTCCTTGCAGTCCAAGGGACTCTCAAGAGTCTTCTCCAACACCACAGTTCAAAAGCATCAATTCTTCGGCACACACACATTCAAGAGGCAAAGTACTTTATTCCAAAATGTCAAAACTAGAAACTACTCCAATGCCCAGGAACCTATGACTGATAAATTATGGTACAAACTCAAACAGTGGAATGCTACCTACTAATAAAGTGGGAAAAAATGATGGATTTATTTAAACACAGAGATGAATTTCAGATGCATTATGCTAAGTGAAAATGTCCAGATTCAGAGGCAACATTCTGCATCATTCCACTCATAGGGTACTGTGGAAAAGGCTAAACAACAATGGCAAAAATCAAATCAGTGATTGCCATGGCAAAAGGCAGGGAAATGAATCAATCACAAAGGCACATGAGGGAACTTTTGGGAATGACAGACACCAGTTTTTTATATCTTTATCATGGAGGCAGTTACATGAGTGTTTGTCAAAATTCATAAAACTGTATACTAAAAAAAGAGAATTTAACTAAATATAAATTTACCTCAGTAAACTTAACTTGGAAAAAAATCAATTAAAGATGAATATGATATAATTTTTATATTTGTTTTTAGTAGACAACTGACAATCTGGGATCATTTCAATCTCTAAAATTGAAATAAAGAGACTGGTATCAGTCTTTGTAAGAAATGTTCTGTAACCAAATCAACCTTACTCATGGAGTAAGTAAGCAGCCTTGAGGATCCTAGCATTAGTGGATAGGTCTACTAATCCTTCAGTTCAGTTCAGTTCAGTCACTCAGTCGTGTCCGACTCTCTACTACCCCATGAATCACAGCACGCCAGGCCTCCCTGTCCATCACCAACACCTGGAGTTCACTCAAACTCACGTCCATTGAGTCGGTGATGCCATCCAGCCATCTCATCCTTTGTCGTCCCCTTTTCCTCCTGCCCCCAATCCCTCCCAGCATCAGAGTCTTTTCCAATGAGTCAACTCTTTGCATGAGGTGGCCAAAGTACTGGAGTTTCAGCTTTAGCATCATTCCTTCCAAAGAACATCCAGGGCTGATCTCCTTTAGAATGGACTGGTTGGATCTCCTTGCAGTCCAAGGGACTCTTGTCAAGAGTCTTCTCCAACACCACAGTTCAAAAGCATCAATTCTTTGACACTCAGCTTTCTTCACAGTCCAACTTTCACATCCATACATGACCACTGGAAAAACCATAGCCTTGACTAGACGGACATTTGTTGGCAAAGTTAATGTCTCTGCTTTGTAATATGCTGTCTAGGTTGGTCATAACTTTTCTTCCAAGGAGTAACCATCTTTTAATTTCATGGCTGCAGTAAACATCTGCAGTGATTTTGGAACCCCCCAAAAATAATGTCTGACACTGTTTCCCCATCTATTTCCCATGAAGTGATGGGACCAGATGCCATGATCGTTTTCTGAATGTTGAGTTTTAAGCCAACTTTTTCACTCTCCTCTTTCACTTTCATCAAGAGGCTTTTTAGTTCCTCTTCACTTTCTGCCATAAGGGTGGTGTCATCTGCATATCTGAGGTTATTGATATTTCTCCCAGCAATCTTGATTCCAGCTTGTGTTTCTTCCAGTTCAGCATTTCTCAAGATGTACTCTGCATAGAAGTTAAATAAGCAGGGTGACAATATACAGCCTTGACGTACTCCTTTTCCTATTTGGAACCAGTCTGTTGTTCCATGTTCAGTTCTAACTGTTGATTCCTGACGTGCATACAAATTTCTCAAGAGGCAGGTCAGGTGGTCTGGTATTTCCATCTCTTTCAGAATTTTCCACAGTTTATTGTGATCCACACAGTCAAAGGCTTTGGCATAGTCAATAAAGCAGAAATAGATGTTTTTCTGGAACTCTCTTGTTTTTTCAATGATCCAGCAGATGTTGGCAATTTGATCTCTGGTTCCTCTGCCTTTTCTAAAACCAGCTTGAACATCTGGAAGTTCACGGTTCACATATTGCTGAAGCCTGGCTTGGAGAATTTTGAGCATTACTTTACTAGCGTGTGAGATGAGTGCAATTGTGCGGTAGTTTGAGCATTCTTTGGCATTGCCTTTCTTTGGGATTGGAATGAAAACTGACCTTTTCCAGTCCTTTAGCCACTGCTGAGTTTTCTAAATTTGCTGGTATATTGAGTGCAGCACTTTCACAGCATCATCTTTCAGGATTTGAAATAGCTCAACTGGAATTCCATCACCTCCACTAGCTTTGTTTGTAGTGATGCTTTATAAGGCCCACTTGACTTCACATTCCAGGATGTCTGGCTCTAGGTGAATGATCATACCATCATGATCACTAATCTTTAGTGGATACTAATCAAGGATACTAATCCTTAGTGGTCCCTATGGCTTTGCAATGTGGTCACAAATTCTGATTTCTTAGCCTCTCACTTGCCTTTTCCAGAACTGGCAGCTATCCTTAGGAGAAACTGTCCCCAAATGCTTGGGTTCATTTCTCTAAATGTCTTATCTTTTTATTGATCTTATTCCTATAATTATTTGCTCTTTGATAGTTATCTTGCATCTTTAGGCAGTTTTAATAACAATAAAGAAAATTATAATATAATATAGTAAATTATAAATATAATAAATAATAAAGTAAATAATAAATAAAGTAATTATCCAGATTGTCTAGTCATTCTTGTGCGTGTGTTGGTTTAATCTACCTATCCCATCACGGTGCAGGGGACCTCTGCCATTTTCAACATTCATCTTTCAAGGCTGTCTTATTCCTATTTCTAATCAGTAGGGAAAATGTGGATGTTTCGAGCAAAGGCTTTTCATTTTATTTCTTGTTGATCTATTGACATCCATGCTTACCTTCCACTGTAGAAACTTTAGTCTTGACCGACATCTCTAAGGAGTGTGAAATGCAGCTGTAAATTACAGCCCAGGAAGAACGAGAGACCAACCACCTCTGACATGTGAGGTCACCAAATAATATTCTAAGTTAATTCTTTGTAGCTCATTGACTCAGAGATCTGCTCTTCATTTTAATCTGTAGGATGATAAATGTTTTTTCTTTTCATGCAGTATTTTTTTCATATGCTTCATGGCGAATCTTTAAAATATATCCTATAATAAAGAGATATTTATCTGATCTCAACCTTTGAATACTCTCATGACTTCTGACCTATTCTTCCTCTTAGAGAGAAGATCATGCTCAACTTCTAGTCTAAATCTCAGAGTTAGCAGGATTTTGGCTGCTACAGTTCCGCTGACCCAAGTTTAATTCCCCACCTGCCTTTGTGTTTTAATTCCTGAACACACACGACCACCTTCCAAAGCAACCCACTGATTCTCTGCCTAGATTTCTGCAAGTTTCAGTGGACCATCTCTTAGTGTTCAAACTCAGAAAGTACAGCTAGTGTGGAAGGAAGGTGGAGACAGCATTGTGCTACTCCAGAATATAGCACCCTGGGTCCCTAGAACAGCTGTCAGGCTTTGTTTTCAGTACAAACAATTTTCTGAGTCAGGGGTAAAGCAGTAGGAAAGAAATGTGGGGACTTTACTCACTTTTAGTGGACTGATTTCTATTGTTTCTAATTATACAGAACCTAAAAGTGATTTTATTCCTTATTCTTTTGAATCTTAGATAACTGGAAACTTGTAGATTCTGATATTATTAACTTCAGATCCAGGTTTGGTGACAACCTGTGTGTATTCATCTGCTCTGAATTTTAAAGAAGAAATTTTAGTGGGAAAATTGGGAGAAGGTGGGTCAGATGGCTGCTTTCCACAAAACATTTTAAATCAAGATATCGTGTTTGGATTATTTTATAATTTTTTTTTTTACCACTTAGTCTTAAATTATCTTTAGAAAAAATTCCAAATTCTTCAGCCTCTTTCAGGTTTAAGAAAACTAAATTTAAGCCTCTCTAATGTCTGTTGTACTTGGACAAACAAGATAAATAAAATCAAAGGCATAGCACTGCAACTGTGAATTACATTATGCATTGAGAATGATTCACTATCTGGCAAGCCATAAGAATAACAAAGAAGCATTAGAAATGCTTGCTACTCAAATCTGCACAAATTCAAAAAGCTATATCACATATACCAGAGGCCACATTTTGTGTCAGTGACTGTTAAACTCTGGATGCAAAATTTTAAGCATAAAAAGGGAACATCGGATTATATGATATAAAACTTACTTTTGTGAAGTTGTTTTGTTTTTAAACCCAGTGGGTCAATTTAATGTGTTTTATTTGTGATAAAAAGAAAAAAAGAACACAAGAAAAGGTTAACCACTTAATGCATTCCAAAAAGAGGGTGAAAATGAAGCAAATTTTCAACTTTCATAGTTATTATTTGTGGTACTATAATTATATCCACCAGAATAATCATTATAATTCATATATATAGTTGCTCTCATCCTTTTGTGGCATAAAACATAATGATCCTTTCCACATCTACGTAAATAAACCTCCCCAACCTGTATCTTTACGAATCACTGTGACATAGCTCCCAAACTAGACACTCCATTAAATTGATGAGTAAATAAATTAAAAGAAGTAGCCATCCTTCCTAATTTATATGCTACTTAAAGGTACTATAAAACATAACTTCCTTTTAACATTTCCAGGCACCCCACTCATCTAAATTAAATAAAATTCACATATTTGATGGGTAGAATATGCTATTTATATTTATGTATCAGTGACTGCTTCATTTACAAGTGGCTAACCCCACTCCAGTAAAGCGAACACAGAAAATGCATGATTATTCCACATCACCAGCAAACCTGTGGATGCGTGTTGCTGCTACACACACTGACAGAATGTATTCCTTATGTCTTGGAATTCCACATGCAGCCAGAGAGAAGGAGATAGTTCACATTTTCATCTTTAAGTACAGTCTCTGTTGTCATGTTTCTTCCATGTTTTTGCTTTTTATTAGGATTTTGCTTGTTTTATCCTCTGTGCACTGGATGTTGTGTTTCTGTTTTTTAATACAAATGGTATGTTCTTAAGAGGGTATCCTACCAACAAAATTACTGAAGCTCTTGTTTCTACCTTTTAAGAACAATATCCCACTTCATCTCACTTCATTTTCCTAAATTCACTAGGCCTTTGTGGTTTTTTTCCCATGTGTTCCTTGAGAAGCTTGGCAGATTTGGAATTTTGTGAGGGGAACTGCACTCCGGTTTTCTTTTTTTCAAATCAAGCTTGCAGAGAAGTTTTTTCCTGTTGCTTTCCAGGTTTAGGTCACCAGCTCTTAGCAGAGTGTTGGGAGCCAATTAGAGCGCGTGTTGGGGCCTCAATGCCCTTTTCTTTCAAACATTGCTGCTCTTTCTGAATCTGCTGAGCTTTTAATGTGATGTTGAAATCTGCTCCTGCTTGACTCCTACAGCTGGTTTTGATCAGGTTCCTCTAAAGAGGAAGTTTCAATTAGCACAGCTCCAAATGTGCTCTGGAGGTATATTTTTATGACTACTCAACTAATAGCACTCTTTGTTCCTAGCGGTGTGTGACTCCTTAACAAACCCAGCCATTCCTGTGAGTCACCAAGTGACTTTACAGCAAGGCTAGGCTTTGCCAAAACCAGAAGAATGAGGCTGGCCAAATTGAATTAGTGGTTGAAACACATTAATTTATGCTAGATAAATGTTATTGTGGTCCCGTGGGCAAGTCCTCAGGTCGTAGGCTTTATGAACTATTTGCAGCAAGAGGCCTTGTGGCAGTAAATCAGCTCTCCTGCAGAACTTTACAAAGGACACACAGCCCCTGACTCTGTCCTGTTGCCTTAAATTGCTTCCGCCTCATACCACCCCATCGTTGTCTTCTATGGAGACAGGTCACCATTTTGTACGTGTTTTGTTATATTTAACATATAAGCAGCTGGATTAATGATTTGTGTTGGCTTTGCCTGACTCCAGTGGAGATGTGGCCATCTATTATGTCTGTGGCCCTCGCCATGGGCAGCTGTGTGTTTATCATTCCAGACTGCAGATCTCAGTGGGTACAGAACTCTGGCTTAGCACCAGCTTCCGGAGTCCGTGCAGCTGTGCAGTGAATGGAAACCTTGATGCCTCAAACACAGCACACACCACCAAGTCCTGACAGGGCTGTTTGTCTTCTGGGAAGGAATTAGATCCACTTAAGGCTGGATTATTTCTAGAGTAAGAAAAGTAGAAATAAGTGTTTTCTGGCTGCAAATTGTGGCAAGTGAGAGATGATGCCAAGAAAGAATTACGCATAAATAATAGTGTTTAAACTTGTTTTTATGTGTTTAGATGTATTTCTGCCAAAAAACTGACAAGGCCTTTTTGTTGGCATTTTTTCAGAGAGAGACCACTCGCACACAGACATTTTCTTAATAAATAATTATAAATCATTGCTGTCTTGGCAGGTGATAACCGATTTACCTTAAACATGATCTTGCAAAATCTAGGGCAAACAACTCTCTGGGCAAAGAGTGATGAATCACTACCTCCCCTACTTCACAACCACCAAAAATGCCTGTGCATCAGTCCCGGCTTGGCAAATTTCACGCAGTGGATAAGGGTATTGGCTTTGGAGGAGGTTTAAATACTGATTCTACCTCTCATTGGATTTGTGATCTTGAGCAAAGTGCTACTCTCTGTCTCCACATGTAAAATAGAGACAATAGTAAAACCTACTTTTGCAGAGTGTTAACAGTAATAACGGAGAAGGCAATGGCACACCACTCCAGTACTCTTGCCTGGAAAATCCCATGGACGGAGGAACCTGAAAGGCTGCAATCCATGGGGTCGCTGAGAGTCGGACACGACTGAGCGACTTCACTTTCACTTTTTGCTTTCATGCATCGGAGAAGGAAATGGCAACCCACTCCAGTGTTCTTGCCTGGAGAATCCCAGGGACGGGGGAGCCTGGTGGGCTGCCGTCTATGGGGTCGCACAGAGTCGGACACGACTGAAGCGACTTAGCAGCAGCAGCAGCAACAGTAATGAAATTCATAAATGTAAACCCTCAAGTAAATGGGGTACAAGGTAAACTCTCAACAAATGATAGTTTCTATTAATTATTGCTGTTGTTATTATTGCTGCTGATCTAAAAAAAAAAGAAAGTCTCTGCCTTTATTTCAATTCCCCAGGACTTTTGGAAAAACTACTAGCAATGGGAGACATTACCTTTTCCTGCTGTCATCTATCTTCACCTGAAGAATATTCCAGTATCCTATTCTGTTCAGCTTCTGACCTCAGCCTATCTAACTTTTGACCTTCCGCTACTCCACCATGTTTGATTTTTAAGCTTGAGGAAAGCTGCTATGACACTCATCTTAATATGAGAGCACGACAGGTGCTCTTCACGTTTTTGGTAAATTCAGTTTCATGTTGACAGATGCCAATGTGTGGGTGCTTATTTGTACAGACTGCTCCAGGGGGATATTTTCTCCAAAATTCAGCATAAATTCCCAAGATTAGACAAGATATCTTTCTGAGATTAAAAAAAAAAAAATGCTGTTGCCCTCTTTTGCACTGAAGAAGAAAACAGAAAAATTGCAATCTATTCCTAGAGCTTTTAAGCTTTCTGAATTAATTCCGTGCTATGAATGTTGCTATAGCTGAGTTCCCAACTGAAGCTCATTCAGTTGTTTGAATTGAATCTTTTGTTTCCTCTGCAGTCATTATCAAGTTACTTGGCTGATTTAAAAAGCAAAAACCTAAATTTAGTCAAAAATTTGTAACCTATCTGTGTGTATAAGTACATTAAGAAATTTTTATTTGTCTTGCTTTTCATTTTTTGTTGGACTACCATTTTAATTGTAGCAGATACTAGGTTTTCTCAAATTAAAAAAAAAAATGTCTGTAGTAACTTTTTCAATATGTACCTTCTGAATATTACATAAAATGATGTGCACAGCTTATTGTCACAGGACCAATCTAACTTCTTAAGTCATCAAACAGAATTTTTCATCCTATGGGCTTTTTACTGAGTTCCTAAGGAAAGTTATAGTAAGTCTTCACTTTTCTGCAGGGAATATGTTCCAAGACAGCCCCCCCACCCCACCCTCGACATGAATGCCTGAAAGCTTGGATTGTACAGAGCTCTATATATATTGTGGTTTTTTTCTACATACATACCTATGATTAATTTATAAATTAGGCAGAGTGAGAGATTAACAGGAGAAGGCAATGGCACCCCACTCCAGTACTCTTGCCTGGAAAATCCCATGGACAGAGGAGCCTGGTAGGCTGCAGTCCATGGGGTCGCTAAGAGTCAGACATGACTGAGCGACTTCACTTTCACTTTTCTCTTTCATGCATTGGAGAAGGAAATGGCAACCCGCTCCAGTATTCTTGCCTGGAGAATCCCAGGGACGGGGGAGCCTGGTGGGCTGCCATCTATGAGGTCACATAGAGTTGGACACGACTGAAATGGCTTAGCAGCAGAGATTAACAACAATAAGTAATAATAAGACATATAGCATTGTATTGTAATAAAAGTTATACGAATGTGGTCTCTCTCTCATACAGCTTATTGTACGAATTCAGTGCCTTTTCTATCTTAACTGAGCACTTATCATGCACTGTTGCCATAACTTTCGTAGTTTGAGGTATGATAGCAAAATTAGCAGATTTCTTTTTACTTTTTCACCATTTCATAGGTAAGAAGATTTATTCTTACATAAATTTTAACAGCCTCAACATACAGCTTTTCTCTTCCTTATTAAGAAAGTATCTTTCACCTTTCCATTTAAAAGAGGCACTGCCTGGCTTCTCTTTAGCAGATTGGAATTGACAGAACCACTACTATTGGGCTTTGGGCCCTTTGGTAAGTAAAATAAGGATTATTTGAACAGAAGTTCTATGATAATACTTGTTGATCTGATAACACAAGCCTGCAACAGAAAGGGTACACTGGACAAGGGGATGATTCATGTCCTGAGCATGATGGAGGGGAACCATGTGAGGTTTCAGCATGCTACTCAGAACTTCCCACGATTTAAAATGTTTTTATTGTTTAGTCACTAAATCATATCCAACTCCTTGCAACTCCATGGACCATAGCACATCAGGCTCCTCTGTCCTCCACTATCTCCCAGAGTTTGCTTAAATTCATGTTCATTGTGTCAGTGATGCTTTCTAACCATCTAATCTGCTGCTGCCTCCTTCTCCTTTTGCCTTCAATCTTTCCCAGTATCTGTGTCTTTTCCAATGAATTGTTTCTTTGCATCAGGTAGCCAAAGTATTGGAGCTTCAGCTTCATCATCAGTCCTTCCAGTGAATATTCAAGGTTGATTTCCTTTAGGATTGACTAGTTTGATCTCTTTGCAGCCCAAGTCCAAAGTTCAAGTCCAGATCCAAAACTTAAGAATTGTTTATTTCTGGAATTTTTATTTAACATTTTTCTGGATCATGGTGGGTAACTGAAATCAAAACCACTGAAAGTCAGTGGATAAGGGGGACTCCTGTAAGCATATCAAATGCAGAAATAGTTATAGGCCTCATCACCTGGGCTTTTCAAAAATCTGCTATCCTTGATACTAAAAGCTCCAAAGAGCAGGGATGCTGGCTATCTTCTCACTAGTTTAGTCTCAGAGCCTGGAACAGTTCTCTGACACACAAGCCCTGAAGTCTTTGTTCAAGTAGTTTTCTAGTTAGTGAGAAGCATTTGAACAGTAAAGTGAAAGTGAAGTCGCTCAGTTGTGTCCAACTCTTTGCGACCCCATGGACTACAGCCTACCAGGCTTCTCCATCCATGGGATTTTCCAGGCAAGAGTGCTGGAGTCGGGTGCCATTTCCTTCCCCAGGGAATCATCCTGACCTAGGGATCGAACCTGTGTCTCCCTCATTGTAGGCAGACGCTTTGCCCTCTGAGCCACCAGGGAAGCTTACTAACCCTTACTTTTTCTCCATATTTCTAACTTTTCCATCAAGTCAATTGAAACCACCTCCTCAAGGATCAGTTTCTGTGAATAAAAAGCAAAGCAGAACTGATCGTATAAAGTTTTACAGTAAACATGGGGAGAAATTTGCATAAGAATTGGTCTCATCCCAAGGATACTGAGTTTTAAACTAAAACCAATAAATGTGTTTTTTGTGACACTTTCTGAGTGGCTCAGAAATCCTAAGACAAGTTCTTGGTATAGTAACAAGCTGTAGTTTGGTGTGTAACATCACCAAGAGCATCTGTCTGGGGCCAGGAGTCAGGGGGGTTCATATGCTTCCCATGGAGATGGTTAATCAATAAAAGTTCTATGTTCGGGATTTTGTACATTTTGTTAATTAGGCCAAAGCAATAGGCCTTTGTGGCAATTATTCAGACAGTGATGTAAAAAGGATAGCCTGACAAACAAACCTCCATAATCCACTTACATCTCACAGAAGCCAAAGGGTTGGAAAAGCCTATTAACAAGCTCCCTGTCTGTCTGTTTGGAGACGTTGTTAAATTGAGAGTCTCAGCACCTGAGGCGGTCTGTTAATAAAGATCGTTTGTAGCAGATTTCTGTTCTATTAAGAATGGACATAAAACAGCATAATTTAAAACATGTCAATAACTCAAGGCAAAAATGCCAAACATAGTCTGTTCTGTCTTCATAAAATGGAGCCAAGTATACACAAGAAAAGTGCCAGAAAGGCTTCTGCTGACTGAGTTTAGAGACTGTTCATGATGAATAATGTGATCCTTCAAGTTAAAACAACCTCATGGGTGGGTATCTCTATGTCTTTTCTGCACTAAACCCAAAGGATCTTTTCTTTTTAAGGGCCAGTGAGATTCCTAACCTCCAGTCCTAGAAAATGCCTGGAAGCTGTGGCAAAGGCCAAATCTGTGCCCTTTGCCAGCCTTGTGAATTCATCATTGCTTGTGAGTGCTTTTTTTTTTTTTTTTGGCTTCATTCTTTTTATCATTCTACCATGTGGCATTTATAGGTTGTTTGGTAACAGACCTGTATAGACTCTGAGCTAGTGTTGAGAAGTCTTAGTAGATTCACTAGAGAATCTAAAACCATAGAGCACCCATGGCACCTCTTGTTTTACAAGTTTGATTAAATATCCTAGTCATTTCAATGGCTGTGCTGTATTTTCAACACAAAAGCAAGGGCCAGCAAGGCAACATTTCTCCTGCATTTATCTGGCACTTACTCTTCTAATGGTGTTGAGGGCTGATTGAAGGCATTCTCAATGAGTGCTTTGGGAGGATGAGAAGGGGACACAGAACAGATGACAGTGCCTTGCTGTAGATGTGGACTAAACCCTGCCGCTCTTAACAGGCCCCTTGATTAAAATTTAACATGCTGTGTCTCCCACAGCAGGTTTGGGTGGATGGTTGAGACTGAATGATATTATCTGCTCTATAAGAAGGCCTCTCATGAACTGAGTGGTGGTTTTAATTAAATCCAGTAGGTTGAGAAGAGTGGTTTGGCAGTTTCAATTGATTTATTGTGTTTGTGACTTCTGGGCCTGATTTACCGTATTGACTTGCAGGATTGTTTTTGGACACTCATCCTATGTTTTTTTTTTTTCATTCTGGTTTAGGGACTCACAGCCTATAAATATGTAGCATTTTAAGTCTGCTGATTTTTATATTTCTCTGTATTTTTCTTATTTTGGTAGGATGGTGAACTGTTGAATTCATCTTGTTAAAAATGTAATTATTTGAAAGCAGGAGGTTTGTGTGTTTGTGTGTATGATCAGGGCTGCTTGAAAAGTAGTGTATGGTTGAAATTCATTATTATTATCCCACCTACATTTGTAAAAGGAGAGATTGAGGGATTTACAAGTTTTTCCCTTTAATTTAGTCTATAAATTGATCAATTATTTGTCTGTGTTATTATGGCTTTCTAAATTTTAAAATTTTTACATGCTGTTATATTGATTTTTCCCCCCCATGGGATTTTTTTTTAATTTATTTATTTTAATTGGAGGCTAATTACCTTACACATGCTGCTGCTGCTGCTGCTAAGTCGCTTCAGTTGTGTCCAACTCTGTGCGACCCCATAGACGGCAGCCCATGAGGCTCCCCCGTCCCTGGGATTCTCCAGGCAAGAATACTGGAGTGGGTTGCCATTTCCTTCTCCAATGCATGAAAGTGAAAAGTCAAAGTGAAGTTGCTCAGTCGCGTCCGACTTGTAGCGACCCCATGGACTGTAGCCTACCAGGCTCCTCCATCCATGGGATTTTCTAGGCAAGAGTACTAGAGTGGCTTGCCATTGCCTTCTCCGTTTCACATGCTACTATATTTAAAATGGATAACCAATTAGGACGTACTATATAGCACAGGAAACTCTGCTCAATGTTATATAACTACTTAAATGGGAAAAGAATTTGAAAAAGAATAGATAGAATGTATAATTGAATCACTTTGCTATACACTTGAAACCAACACAATGTTGTTAATCAATTATAGTCAAATATAAAATAAAAAGTTAAAAATAAATAAGTAAATAAAATTTGGATTTTAGATATAAATGTGAACACTAAGTCATAGAAAGTTTGCTTTTAATTCAGAAATTCAGAGAATTTAGGGAAGTCTAGGTAAATTTCTCAAGCAATTCAACTTCAGTCCAGCTTGTGGCTAAGCTCTCTTTATCTTCTGCCTCAGTATTAGAGGTTGAATACTGCCATTGTTCTTTGCAGCCAGCCTGTAAGTGAAATTTAATCTACTTAGAATGGCTTCCTATTTTTCATTCTTGAACCCACATCTCTGTCTCTGTAGACAATCTTATTTTTCTTCTGATTCCTCTCCAAAATATCCAACATACTGCTTTGAGCCCAAATTTGGAACATATCTGGTACTGTCTGTTGCCTGCTGTGGACTCCACTGATAATCACATACTGTCCAGATGTGCTCCAGCTGGATCTACCAACTCAGTGTAGTCTGTCCCATTAAACTGCACTCACCCTTATATAGATGATTATACCTCTTAATTATAGAATGGCATTTAGTCGTTCTTTTAAAACCATGATTTGTTTTTTTCATTTCCTTTTGTGGGGTTATCCGTTTAAATATAAAATGATTGCTCATAACTATTTAGAGTTGATTTGAAAACTTTTACACTCTTCTCCATGGTACCTGAGTTGCTTCATATTAACTCATGAACTTATACTTGTTCTCTGGGAGCTGTTTAGTATAATTCTTCAAATGGGATGAGATATCACGTACAAAAGGAAACTCAGTCCTAAGAGGCACTTACTGATCATCCACCTATATTTCAAACATAAATGGGCATGGATATTAGCCCAGCAAAATATCTGCTGGGAAAGATCTCATCCATGTCAAACCTAAGTAGGAATAGGAAATAATTCCAAATTTATTATTTTTTAAAAAATCTTTGTGGAGATATACTTTACATACCATGAAATTCACCATTTAAGTGGTGAATTCAATGATTCAATGTAATTAAATGGTACAATTCAATGATCTTTAATAAAATTCTACAAAATGATATAGACCTCACCAAAATCCAAGTTCAGAACATTTTATCACCTCAAAATAACCTTATCTCAAAGAGATAATCGGTTAAGATTTTATGTGTGATGTATTTTAAGTTAATCATAAGTGATAACCTGTAAATTAGGACAAAAGTATAAAGACTATTATAAACAGCATATTGGAGTGCTCTCATGGTTGGCTAATTCAGATGACCTGGTTGCCTACATCCAGGAATAGTAGGCTCTGCAATGCTGCCTGTCCTTTACAGGAAAAAAAAAAAAAGTGAAAGAATTTTGAAAATAATTCATTCTAAAGTCAAAAACGTCTATACTGGGCAAAATTATCGCACATTTATTAAATCATCAATTTGAGTTACTTGTGCACTGATCTCCCTGATCCTGTACCTATAAGCTCTCATACCTGCAAGGTAAGCACCAAGATTTCTGGTAGTACATTTCCTAGTAGTCTGCAAAGAGTTGGTCTTGAAAGTACAGCATGAAGAGATGCTGGAAAGAGCATTCTCAGCAGTGTTAAGTGTACATTTCTTCACTGTCAAAGATAATGATCTAATGATGTTATCAATTGTGATGGTCATACTCAGTAGGAGAGAAAGCATACTAGTAAAATGCCAGATGTTTAAAATTTTGGTCCATGAGGTTGGTGTGAACTTAATGAAGCATCCCTAATGAGAAACTCAAAAATTAATTTGAATTATTCAGAATAAAAGGCTGACTATTTGTTTTACTTTCACTTAAAAATAATATAACACCAAAGAAACAGCAGTGATCGAAATGAACAGATTGGTTTGGCAGATTCTCCAAACTAGCTTAAAAGTGTATTTCAAGCAATTTTCTTTTTATGAATAAGACTCTATTAACCTATAGAAGGAAATCCATAAGTAAATGTTCAAGCTTAAAGAGTATATAGTTTTAAAGCTGAATAAATGGATAAATTATCAGAGTCAGTTCTTATTGCAGGAAATGCCTTCCTTTAAATAACTGTGATAGTGGCTGGATATAAAGGAAATTTGCTAAGATGGATACTTGGTGATGTCTGATAAATATGGTCATAATAAAAGCTACCTAGATCCACTATCCCTTTCCTTTCTACTTCTTCATCTAAGGAGACAGAAAGTTTCCTGTTACTGAATTGATCAGAGAAGTAGATTTTTTACGGGATTAACAATGGACTTTTAGTGTAGAAGAGAAGAAACAAAGGAGTTGAACAGGGTGACGACTGAATTCCTCTGAAAAAGCTGTCCATTATTCCTTCAGAATATTCATTTCATGTTTGTATCTTCTCTGTAGCAATCTGCCAAATAGGTTTCTCTGGCACACAGAGCAAAGACTGGAACCCAGTACTTCCAAAAGTCACTCTTTATAATTATGGATAGATCACATTGCTAGAAAGAGCTTCCTTGGAGTACAATGAAATATGTGTCCTGTAGCTTCTACCAATAGATCCTACTTCTGCATTCAGGGCACCATGAGAAATATGAGACTTTAAATGCAGCCCTCAGCCCATTCCTGGGAAGAAGTGTGCTGGAACCAGACTGCCTTTCTATCCCCAAATCCCTTTCTTCACCACTCAATGGCCTCCCCATTTCAGAATTCCTTCTAAAACTAACCCTCCTCCATGGCCCTCTCATCTGTACCTCAATTAGTAAAGGAACTTGATCCAGTGATTAGTTGTTGTCTCACTTGAATCCCTAAATACCTTCCCTCTACTTTATTACTCCCTTTATGAATTTGCTCAGGTTTACCTTGCACCACATAAAATTAAATAAAGCCCCTCTTAGTCCTGCTACTTCCCAACAACCACACAATCTTGGGACTTTCTTTTTCTGTCAAGCTGTTTTATTAGGTTTGTATAAACAGTCTATGTTTTACATTAATTTTTATAGGCTGCAAAGTTGCTATTCAGTATCCTACTTTATGGATTTGAAATAAACCTAGTAGTTGACAGAGTTCCAAAAGTAGGCAGTGGTTAAGTTTTGATAGGAACTAGTTTATCAGATTGAAACAAACAAGTTGATGGTGTCTAATGGATGAATTCATACCTCTAGTCCAATCTCTTTATATTTATAAATATCTTTAAGAAGATTTTTGTATTTCAAATTTAAATATCACATAACTCTCCTTCTGAAATTCAATCCTGTAAAATGAGAGTTAAGTCATATACTATTGAAGATGTTGTAATTCTGTTAGTTTTTTGTGATGAGTAGAACATATTAATAATCTACTGAAATTTAAAAGGAAAATCCCAGTTACCACAGACAGTGTGAACATCACTCAATAGGTGTGTGGCAGAATGGATTATCTGATGCTGTTTGCACACTTATTTTCCTTCCCTTTCTCCTTTGAGAGATGGGAATCTTTGATAAGACAAAGTAAAAAGACAGAGACTGTTACCATTAAAGCATCAATATTTTCTATGAAAATATTAAATAGCCAGTATTTTTAAAATAAAAGTTTGTTTGTTTTGTGAATCTGTTACTCTGAATAACCTAAAAAATATACACTCAATCCAAAGAATGTTGTAAAAAGCTCCTGGCCCTCCCTGACAAAACAGAAAATGAAAAAGAGAGCAGAAGAGTTAGAAAAGTCCTGGGGAAATATGAGAATAAACCCCACTCTCCAAAAACAAATGCCAAAGAGAGCAAATTTTTGAGACAAGTGCAGTAAAGAGAATTACTCATAATGTAAAAATAATTCTTCATTATGCAGAATGTCTAATAGAGTTCTCTTAAATAAATAAGTCCCCAGGCACTTCCAAAATCATTCATTCTCTGATGATTCAATTCTCTCAACATATACAAATCAAGTTACTTTGTATTGATGTACATTAAAATTCTCTGAAATAATCCAAACATTCATATATTTTAATTGAGTTCTATAACAGGCAGTACTATTCTAAAGTTCCCTACATTCTGAGCATTATTTATAAAATCAAATATGCTTAAATCAGTTTCTTGTGATAGAAGAGACCATTACTTAAACCTTTGTGATTTGTGACCTATGATTGCTCTCTCTTAAATGTGATTCGAAGGTCAGGTCTAACTTAATGCTGTGGAACACGGCACAAATTCATTAGCTGTAGTGACACAGCTAAGATCCCATGAACATCTGTACCTCTGACCCAGAACTGTGAAGGAAATCCATCTCTCTGATGTTGCCAAGTCATTCTGGCCTGCATCAGTGAAGTCACAGAGGCCCTTAATGAGATAAGAGTTTACAATATTCACCAAAAAAACCCTGAAGTCCTGAAGTATGAATGCAGATCACAAGAAAAGGAAAAGTACCACGTATTTATTACCAGCAAATGAAGCCACTAATAAATGTCTTGACTCCAGGAACTATGTAGTTTACAAAAGCAAGTGAAAAGTAGCCAACAATCGGGTTTCATTATGTAAGATCATGAAGTTTCTCAACTGGAAAAGATTTTGAAGTTAATTCAGCATAGTCCCTTGTTTCAGAATTAAGGTAACAAAAGACCAGAACCTTTAAGTTATGCAAGATTGCACAGCTTGTTAGAGGCAGAGCCAGGCTAAGAGCTGTCTCCTGACTTCAGTCTAGCCTGCTTTACCAACAAGTGGTTGCTAAGACAACTTTTTTATTCATAAGATGTCTTTAGGGCTTCCCTGGTGGCTCAGCTGGTAAAGAATCTGCCTGCAATGCGGGAGAACTAGATTCGATCCCTGGGTTGGGAAGATCCCCTGGAGAAGGGAACAGCTACCCACTCCAGTATTCTGACCTGGAGAATTCCATGGACTATACAGAGTCAGACACAACTGAGAGACTTTCACTTCACTTCATGGAAAGTCAACTACAAAAAGCCTATATTCCACTAGACCATGCATTCTCAAACAAGGGCTATATCACCCCCAAAGAGGGTGAATATTGGTTTCTGGAAATAAAAAAAAATTCTTAGCCATTAGATATTATAATGGTCTGAGGCCTTCCTAAGGGCCACTGTATATAATCAGATATACAAATACAGATGTCTGTGTCTTCATCATTGGATAATAGAGGACAAGCAAGAAGAAGTTACACTCTGTGCTTAGTTCTATGAAAAAGGTACATGTAAGGTACACTGGAATCTAGAAAAAAGGCTTGGTGTAAAGGAAAATACTCTGAAAGTTCTCAGGATCTGAGTCCCACTTCTGTCACCTATTAACATTTACAGTATTTGAAAATTTTTCTAGTGAGATTCTCAAAGTGTCAATTTTCTTACCTATAAATTACCTGCTGTACATGATTTGGGGAGAAATAAAAGAAATAACATAGAGAAAGCAATAAACTGAAAATATGGCACAAACCAAAGAAGTTTTGATCTGTATCATCATTACAACTATCTGTTAATATTTCAGAAGCCATGAAGCCTAGACTAACCAGACTAAATTTATCAATTTACTCATCTGGCAATTTGTTCTTAGAAACGTTTTCATCTTCTTTTTCAAACAACTTTCCCCCTTTATCTTTGCCCCCTGCCTCCTTTCTTTCTCTTCAACTCTTCTTGGTGCCCTGCCTCTGCCTTTAGCCCCCTGGTGATCTGTCTGTACCCAGGTCTGCCTGCACAGGGATGCCTGAGCCAGTGGAATTACTGGGATTCAGCACAAGTTTCACCATTAACTTATATTTTTGCCCTCCCATCCCCAAGATGGTAGACTAAGCTATCTCACTGACTTACATCTCCCCGTAAGACCTTTAACTCTTTGAGGACATAGGTTCATTTATTCAAAAATTATTGGTCATTTACTCTATTGCAGGCTCTGCTCTAAGTGAACCATTCCAGGTATTATTCTTCAGTTGTGAATAAAACAAAATGCCTACCCTCATGGATTCTGTATTCCCACAGGATAGAAAGACAGTACTGTAAACAAGTGACCCATAGAATTTGTTAATGGTAAATGTCTAAGAGGAAAAGCAAGTAATAAAGGAGGATAATAAGTATAGCAAGGAATATAAATTTAGGAAAGTGGTCACATAAAGTCACACACATGCACACATTTAAGAAAAAGATCTGGAAGAAATGAGGAAATGGGCCATATTTAGGGGAAGATGGGCTTCCCTGGTGGCTCAGCTAATAAAGAATCTGCCTGCAATGCAGGTGACCCCGGTTCAATTCCTGGGTCGGGAAGATCCCCTGGAGAAGAGATAGGGTGCCCACTCCACTATTCTTGGGCTTCCCTGGTGGCTTAGCTGGTAAAGAATCCACCTGCCATGTGGGAGACCTGGGTTCAATCCCTGGGTTGGGAAGATCCCCTGGAGGAGGGCATGGCAACCCACTCCAGTATTCTTTCCTGGAGAATACCCCTGGACAGAGGATTGGAGCCTGGTGGCCTACAGACCATGGGGATCTGACTGAGCAACTAAGCACAAAGCAGACTTATATCCTTAGGCCAGAAAGGGACATTTTTATGACTACTGCTGGGCCAGATATGTAGGCTACATAGATCATTTTTAGGATATTGGCTTTTACTCTGAAGGAACTGGAATCATGTCTTATGATTCTTAAAACCACAGGTACTGGGCCCCATGTCTAAAATATATTAGGCATTGAATAAATGATTGATGAACAAACCAGTTCAATCAACAAGACGTGCATACAAGCAATTAAATGACATACAAAAACTGGCTTTTTGATGTCCTGTTTAGACATACATATAGAAAGTGTATTCTGTTCTATTCAGATAAACATAGAACCCACTGCAGATAATATCATTTAAAGAAATCAGAGCAGAATATATGGCTTTAAACCTGTCAATTGTGTGTTAATAGAGAATAATTACAACTCACTGAGGAAATTGGGGAGAGGTGTAGGCAGAATGAAGTGTTAAGGGAAGCTTCAGACAGTTGGACAGCAACTAGAATTGTTAGATGTAGCCAATAAATAAAAATATAAATCAACTAAAACTCTGGATGCCAAGTTAGGTTTGTATTTCAGATAAATAAGTAATTTTTAGTATAAATATGTCCCATCAACACATGTGTTCAGTATTTTATGTAATTTATTGGAGGCAAGCCTACCTCCAATGAACGTGAACGTTAAAGTCGCTCAGTCATGTCCAACTCTTTGCGAACCCATGGTCTATAGTCCATGGAATTCTCCAGGCCAGAATCCTGGAGTGGGTAGCCTTTCCCTTCTCCAGGGCCTCTTTCCAACCCAGGGATTGAACCCAGGTCTTTCATATTACAGGCGGATTCTTTACCAGCTGAGCTACAAGATAAGCTCCCTACCTCCAATATACAAGAGTTAAATGGAACCTTAGTGTCAAAATTGAATTTGTGACATGTCCTGACTACTCTAAGTTCTCACCTAAGCAATCTGATTGAGATAATTCATGGAACAAGTCAAAATAATCAAGCTTCTACCTACAGTTATTTTTATCCCATAATTTTATTTTTATCTTATTCTATATATTATATAATATATATTAATATAATAGCAAAAAAGTGTATATTTGCATAAATTTTATATATAAAAATTATATATAATAAATTATATAAATTATATATATAATAAATTACATAAAATACTGAACACCCAGGTAAATGTTGATGGGACATATTTATACTAAAAATTACTTATTTTTCTGAAATATAAACCTAACTTGGCATCCAGAATTTTAGTTGATTTATATTTTTATTTATTGGCTACATCTAACAATTCTAGTTGCTATCCAACCAGACAGCACCTAGAATTTATATATATATAAACTTTTGTACCTGAGTATCAAAACCTTTATTCCCTAAGAAGAATCAAAAAAGTTGGAGACTACTCTTTTACTCCATAGAGCAGTAGTACTGAGAATTTGTAAAACTGACCAGATATGCTGAAATAACTTTCTTATCACAGAATAGCTGATAATACACTAGGATAAATCCCTGTGGGGTAATGACTTTCAAATAATTTATTTGATGCATTCTTCATCTTACTTAGGAAAACAGTAAGTTTGTTTGGACTTGATCCATACACTTCACATGGTCAGTCATATTTGGTTGTTTGTTCCAAAAATCGCCTGCACGTAATTCAAAATTGAAAATATAAAGACGTGGAAATAAAACAAGAAGCCACAAACCACTTCCACTGCGCAGAGTGACAGTATTGTAATACCACAGAATCTAGACAGATGGTGGCTTATAGCAGACATCAATCTTCAATGAGAGTAAATTTAGGATAATGCCCCTCTTTGGTAATGGACATGTCTTTGCAAAGTTATTGCTGACAGCATCTTCTAACATGCTGGTTTGCTAAGACAAGATTTTTATTGCATCTAATCTTGTCATAAGGCATGAAAAAAATAGTTGGGTACATGTTTTTCATGTATAGTTTTTACAAGAATTGCTTGCATTAGAGAGTGGCTAAATTGTTTTCCATATTTTATGGCACATTTTTAATGTTCCACGGCACACAACATTGATCACTCAGTCCATTATCTTATTATGATATCCTGAAAGGAGACACTTCCTTTGGGAAAAGCTGTTATTTGAAATGAGATGAAGCCTCTGACTACATAGGACAAAGAGGGGTGGGATTTATTGAGCAGCTGCTTAATTTCATCAAGGAAAATAGCCAGAAAAAAAATCTAAATGTATATATATATATTTTTTTTTTTTTCAAAATGTCTGATCTATCCTAATATGCTTTGTTGTCTGAGTGTCTTCTAAGCATCTTCTGAACTGGACCATTCTCAGTAGCTCAAAGTGTCCCCAGTAAGAACACAAACAACTTTCATGATATATATATATATATATATATATATATATGTGTGTGTGTGTGTGTGTGTATATATATATATATATTTTTACTGTTATATACATTTGGAAATATGCTTGTCATTATCAGAGTTCTAATAGAAAAACAGAGGGACTTCGACATGGGGACAGTTTGTAGAGGAGCTTCAGAGATACACAAGAGATGTAAAACATCCCAGAGATTAACACCAGTACAAAATTATATTTCCAGACTGGGGCCATCTAGCTGGAACTAGACCCATCCTAGGGCTATCTGTGGGAGCTGAGACCATGAAAAGGAGGGGTTTTCCAATGGACCTGGAATCACTGTGAAGATACAGCACTTGGAGGACACACCACTGAAGGGAAGTGAGAAAATACTTAATTCTTCCCATCCTTCAGTTTCCAGCAGTTCCTCTCCTTGGAAGGATACCTTGTAAATGCAGTTCCCAGTAATACAGATCCTAGGGAAAGGCAGGGAATGAAGCTGGGAGCCAGAAGAAAATCAGATAATGTAAATATATAAAAATAGTTTCTTTTCTTCTGCACTTCTTTTAATATGCTTCTGGGCACTGCAAACTCTTTTCTACACTTACAGATACAATTTTTACCCAAGCAGTAAACTTTGAAATCTTTATCAGCAGGGGTAAAGGTCAAAGTGGAGGTTGAAAGGTGGGTAGAAGAGACAGTTTCCTCAGAATGTATTTTGAAAAACTATTGTGAGATGGCTTTGCAGACTCCTAATGCACTTTTGCTTTAAAAAAATATAACCAGATAGGGAAATGGTGGAGCCTCCACTGTATTAGGCACCTGTTACAATCTCAGAAGCAATGCAAGGTACTTTTCCACTTGTCACTTCAACTTCAGAAGGGTCTAAATGGGGAATTTATGTCTCTGTAAAAATATAACTTATATGCAGAGTACCTCATGAGAAATGCTGGGCTGGATGAAGCACAAGCTGGGGTCAAGATCAGTAACCTCAGATATAGATGACACCACCCTTATGGCAGAAAATGAAAAAGAACTAACGAGCCTCTTGATGAAAGTGAAAGAGGAGAGTGAAAAAGTTGGCTTAAAGCTCAACATTCAGAAAACTAAGATCATGGCATCCGGTCCCATCACTTCATGGCAAATAGATGGGGAAACAGTGACAGACTTTATTTTGGGGGGGCTCCAAAACCACTGCAGATGATGACTGCTGCCATGAAATTAAAAAACACTTGGTCCTTGGAAGAAAAGTTATGACCAACCTAGACAGCATATCAAAAGGCAGAGACATTACTTTGCCAACAAAGGTCCATCTGGTCAAAGCCATGGTTTTTTCAGTGGTCACATATGGATGTGAGAGTTGGACTATAAAGAAAGCTGAGCACCGAAGAATTGATGCTTTTAAACTGTGGTGTTGGAGAAGACTCTTGAGAGTCCCTTGGACTGCAAGGAGATCAAACCAGTCCATCCTAAAGGAAATCAGTCCCGAATATTCATTGGAAGGACTTATGTTGAAGCTGAAACTCCAATACTTTGGCTACCTTATGCGAAGAACTGACTCATTTGAAAAGACCCTGATTCTAGGCAAGATTGAAAGTAGGAGGAGAAGGGGATGACAGAAGATAAGATGGTTGGATGGCATCACTGACTCAATGGACATGAGTTTGAGTAAACTCTGGGACTGGTGATGGACAGGGAGCCCTGGCATGCTGCAGTCCATGGGTTCGCAAAGAGTTGGACACAACTGATTGACTGAACTGAGGATTATAAGCTATGATATCTTTTTCTCCCTCTGAAATTCCCAGCTCTCTGTAGGGGGTCCTTTGTATTAATATCTGCTGTTGAGATAGGTTGACAATAACAAGTTTTTGTTTGACAAGGAGCCCAAACAACTCCAATTATGTAAAGGCTCCCATCTAGAAACTTAATAACACATGAGGCATACTGTACCATATCAGGTCTTGGGTCCAGACAATTATTTTTTCTCTGAGAATAACTCAGATGATTCAAAGACTGTCATATTTGTTCTCAAATAAAATTCTTAACTACTTTTAAGGTTGGCCTCCAACTAATAACAACGAGCATCTATTCAGTGCTTACGAGATGACATATGGCAGAGAGTGAAGAGGAACTAAAAAGCCTCTTGATGAAAGTGAAAGTGGAGAGTGAAAAAGTTGGCTTAAAGCTCAACATTCAGAAAATGAAGATCATGGCATCTGGTCCCATCACTTCATGGGAAATAGATGGGGAAACAGTGGAAACAGTGTCAGACTTTATTTTTCTGGGCTCCAAAATCACTGCAGCCATGAAATTAAAAGACGCTTACTCCTTGGAAGGAAAGTTATGACCAACCTAGATAGCATATTCAAAAGCAGAGACATTACTTTGCCAACAAATGTCCATCTAGTCAAGGTTATGGTTTTTCCAGTGGTCACGTATGGATGTGAGAGTTGGACTGCGAAGAAAGCTGAGCACCGAAGAATTGATGCTTTTGAACTGTGGTGTTGGAGAAGACTCTTGAGAGTCCCTTGGACTGCGAGGAGATCCAGCCAGTCCATTCTGAAGGAGATCAGCCCTGGGATTTCTTTGGAAGGAATGATGCTAAGGCTGAAACTCCAGTACTTTGGCCACCTCATGCGAAGAGTTGACTCATTGGAAAAGACTCTGATGCTGGGAGAGATTGGGGGCAGGAGGAGAAGTGGACAACAGAGGATGAGATGGCTGGATGGCATCATCGACTTGATGGACATGAGTCTGAGTGAACTTCAGGAGATGGTGATGAACAGGGAGGTCTAGCATGCTATGATTCATGAAATTGCAGAGTCAGACACGACTGAGCGACTGAACTGAACTGAACTGAACGAGATGACAGGCACTACTGTAAGTGTTCTGCTGCTGCTTCTAAGTCACTTTAGTCGTGTCCAACTCTCTGTGATCCCACAGATGGCAGCCACCAGGCTCCCCCATCCCTGGGATTCTCCAGGCAAGAACACTGGAGTGGGTTGCCATTTCCTTCTCCAATGCATGAAAGTGAAAAGTGAAAGGGAAGTCGCTCAGTTGTGTCCGACTCTTAGTGACCCCATGGAGTGCAGCCTACCAGGCTCCTCCATCCATGGGATTCTCCAGGCAAGAGTATTGGAGTGGGGTGCCATTGCCTTCTCCGGTAAGTGTTCTACTTGAATTAATTTAATCCTTGTTATAAATCCGTGAATCAGTTTTATTATTATCTCCATTTGACAAATGAGGAAATGGAGGCAAAGAACATTTACATAACTTGTCTAAATGCGTTGAACTGCTGCTGCTGCTAAGTTGCTTCAGTCGTGTCCAACTCTGTGCGACCCCATAGACGGCAGCCCACCAGGCTCCCCCATCCCTGGGATTCTCCAGGCAAGAACACTGGAGTGGGTTGCCATTTCCTTCTCCAATGCATGAAAGTGAAAAGTGAAAGTGAAGTTGCTCAGTCGTGTCTGACTCTTAGCGGCCCCATGGACTGCCTACCAGGCTCCTCTGTCCATCAAGAGTCCTAATATAAGACTTTCCAATATACCATGATGACTTTGTAGATTCATGGCTCAAAATTGTATCTAGTTCTTTGTACTAGAAATTTCCTAATGAATAGTTGTGATTATTTCTCTTGAGGAAAGGCAAAATTATAGTCATGCTAAATATGTGTGCATTAAAATATTGAATGGATTTGAGTATCCCTATGTTCTTTTGAATAAAGAATCTGATTTTTTTTTTTTTTTTTTTTTTTTACTGGATCACAGCTTCTGATCATATATATTTTTGGCACCCCAGTATTAAAGTACAATTTCCTTTAAGCAGGATAAAAGTGTGGAAAGATTAGATATTAGAATGTTTGTTTCTTGGAATATAAAACCCCAGGGGAAAATATGGGTGTAAATCTCTTCTGATGCAGGGACTGGGTGCTGTAATAGCCCTGGGCTTAGTCAAGTTATAGAAACACATAGTACCCATCTTGTTTTCTCAGACTTGCATTTGAGGCACAATTCAGTGTCTTTGTCTGCAAGCAATTAGCAATATGGGCCTAGAACTAGACAAATTAGAGAATAATGACTGCCATCCACCAGATGCCAGCCATCTTTATTATGAAGAATGTTAGGACAATGAATTTATCCTGTCTTTGGGCAATGGGTGGAGAATAAGAAAGTTTGTTGTTTTCTTTTTTTGTTGTTTTTTATCATTTTTATTCATCTACTTCCCTGTCCACTATAACCAATATGAGGTTACTTCTCTTTTTGTAAAAAAAGACTTCATGAACAGGTCAGGATGATCCTAAGCTCTTATCCTAATTCCTTTGGCTAATTTAAAAATTCATTGTAATGCTCTCTCTTTTTTTAAATTTAAATTTATTTATTTTAATTAGAGGCTAATTACTTTATAATATTGTATTGGTTGAAGATCCAACCAGTCCATCCTAAGGGAGCTCAGTCCTTACTTATCTGTGCAAATTTTGCTACCTCCAGGAAATCCACATTTTTCCACTATTCACTGCAGAGGGAGGCCTTGATATTTGCCTGAACCTGTCATGAGCAAGTGTAGCTTCTACTCATAGTCTTTGTCTCTACTCATTTTATCATCTTTTGTGATTTTTTTTTTTGATAGGTCACTATCTTATCTCCTAGCATAAATGTTACAGATTTGTCTAATATATTTAATCTTTAATCCAGACAAGAACAAGTTTTGTTTTTTGACAAGCAGCCCCATTTTCCCCAGTGTCACTGAAACAGTCACACTGGAGGGGTCACCAGGGCTTATTTGCCGTGTTCATCTGCAGTCCATCTCTTCTTGATCCTACTTAGGATTCTCCAGACCAGCAGCTATGGTAACAGACATTAAGCTTCTTTTGTGCAGTTGGCAAACTGATACTTTCCTGGCCAGGCCTCAAGGCTCTGACTGTTTGCCGTGTCCCTGTCCCTTCTGAAGGCACGACTGCTTCCTTGAGCAGCTGTCATCACGCTTTGTCCTTGGGCAACTGTCCCCCTCTCATATTCGAGCTGGATTGACTTCTAAGAGGCAACCTGGCTGTAAAATGTGGTTAATAGATAAACCCTTTCCTGGAGAGGAAAGAACTGGCCCAATCCAACCTTCTTGTGGAGGGTTGGAATGTGAAACACAGAAAAAGAAAGGCCAGTAATAGAGCAGCATAGAAAATGAGGCCAGAGAGAAAGTAGTAAGCACAAATAGAAACAACTAGAGGGTAAACACGGAGAAGGCAATGGCACCCCACTCCAGTACTCTTGCCTGGAAAATCCCATGGATGGAGGAGCCTGGTGGGCTGCAGTCCATGGGGTCGCTAAGAGTCGGACACGACTGAGAGACTTCACTTTCACTTTTTTGCTTTCATGCATTGGAGAAGGAAATGGCAACCCACTCCAGTTTTCTTGCCTGGAGAATCCCAGGGGCAGGAGAGCCTGGTGGGCTGACGTCTATGGGGTCACGCAGAGTCGGACACGACTGAAATGACTTAGCAGCAGCAGCAGAGGGTAAACACATCAAGTGGAGAGCAAAAGCTGCAGCCACACTTAGGAGTAGGTCAAAAAATCCAAGAGGCAGAGGCCAGGGAAGCTGGCTCCTGGGAATGTCTGTTGTTGGTACTCTGGAGCTGGAGTACCTGGTCTCGTGTTCTGGGACTCCCCCAAAATCTGTGTGCACCAGACAAATCCATTTTCTGTGCCTCCATACTTCAGAGTGTTTCCTTATAATAAACCCATTTCAGCAGGGTAACAAAGACCCTGTCTTTGGTGCTGCTTTTGGTCTGAAAGAGGCCACGTGGACATCATGATCTTAGACAGGATACTCATACATACTCCTCACCTATTCAACAATTTAATGCAAACTTCTCTTGCTTTTGAGCCTAGACTTCTGGTGGGTAAAAAAGTGGATTTGTATACCAAAAGCCAAATCCTTTGTTGCTGAGAGGTCTAAGTATAAAATAATGAACACCCTAATCATAGAGAAATGTATCCCTAAGGTGCTAAAGACATAGGTTTTCTTTTATAATAATATAGAACAGCAATATAATCTCTTGTTCTTCTCTGACCTTTTGCATTTCTGTTGTAAACTTTTGTTAGGACAAGAAAATGGATATCAATAACTACTTTAGGCTCTGTAGGGGAGGACAAAGTTTTTCTCAGTCCTCATAGGGACCTGGCTGGATCTAAAAGGTAAGCTGACAAAGACAGAGTAACCGGAGAAAAGTATACAAGTTTATTTAATGCAGATTTTGTATGACACTGGAGCTTTCAGAAGGAAATGAAGACCCAAAGAAACAGGCCTGTGTTTTTTTAGGCTAGCTTGAGGAAGGGTGGATAGTCAATGGAGGAATAGAACAGGTTAAGGAATATGAGGTAATCGTAGTGAACTAGGGAACACTTAGCAAGGCTTACCTTTTAGGATCCTTCTTGGTGTCCCTTTGTCTTTGATTATAATTATGTTCCTTCCCTCTGGGTATGCGGAGGGTACCTCTCACATGAAGACTTTATAACCTGCTTCAGGGAAGAGGGGTGAGTGGGAAGAAGGTCAGAATGACTTCCTGCTTCTGCAGAAAACACTTTCAGCTTAAAATATTTTCCTAAGGTATTCCAGAGAATAATATTTCTAAGCAATGTAAACAGTTGCTATGAAAAATAGGTGATCAACTCGTTACGAAAAAGCTGTGAGATGAGAGATTTTGTAAAATGATCTTCCCAACTTGTTTGTTCATATATTTTCATGAAGGGTATCTGTGGAACCTACCTAAAGAAATGAAATACTATTTTATGGCATCCTTGGTAGAGTCTAGGATTTTATTGTTTATATAAACTTTTTGAAGTGAAAGTGTTAGTCACTCAGTTGTACCTGACTCTTTTTGACACTATGGACTATAGCCCATCAGGCTCCTCTGTCCATGGAATAGTCTAAGGAAAGAATACTGGAGTGGGTAGCCATTCCCTTCTCCGGGGATCTTCCCAAATCAGAGACTGAACCTGGATTGAATCTGCATTGCAGGTAGATTCCTTACCATTTGAGCCAACTGTTTAGTGAACCATAGTAAGTGAACTATAATAAACTCAAAGAAAGTTGCAGAGTTATGAGTTTACAGCTCAAGAGATTTTTGTAAAGTAGATATTCTTGTGTAACCACCACTCAGATCAAGAAAAAAAAAGAAAAAGCACCAATATTATACCAGAAACTCTGTATTACCCAGCTCTTTGAGCACTATGCCCATACAGCTAACAACCATCCTGATTTCTAGCACAGAGATTAGTTTCAATTGGTTTTTAGCTTTGTATAAATGGAATCATTTAGTATGTGCTCTGTGTGTTTAGCTTTAATAGTCTGTGGAATTTCTCCATATTATTAAATATAGCAGAAGCAACTTCCTTTTTATGTTTGCATAGTATTCCATTGTATAACTATACCATAATTTATGTATCCATTCTGTTGATGGGCATTTGGGTTGTTTTCAGTTAGGAGATAATACAAATAATGCTACTCTGAAGCTTATTGTACATTTTTCCAATGTATATATGTAGTTTTTGTTATTGGATAAATACCTTGGAGTAGAGTCATGGGTTCGGAGAAGGGCATGGCAACCCACCCCAGTGTTCTTGCCTGAAGAATCCCTTAGACAGAGGATTACAAGCCCACCAGGGCTGCAGTGCATGGGGTTGTAAAGAGTCGGATATGGCGGAATAGTCTTGGCATGTGCGCAGAGACATGGGTTATGCATAAGTTCGGATAAGATTCTAAAAAACATGACTGCAAATTGCTCTACATTCTTGTCAATACTTGGCAATGTATTTTAAACTCAGTCTTTTAAACTGTATCCACCCTAATGGATGTATTCCCCAGATAGCTAATGTTTATTGACCACAGGGAGATCTATTTGTGTATGTGTGAACAGTCTGTTTGGGTCTCCTGTTCACTTTTTAATTTCATTTTCTGCCATTTTTATATTGATTAGTCAGAGTTATGTGTTGTGAATATGAGCCTTTTATCAATTACATGGACTGAAAATATATTTTCCTGTTCCTTGTATTGGCTTTTCACTTTGTTAATGGTATCTCTTCTTTAAGAGAAGCTCTTAATGAAGTAAAATTTATGAATTAGCCCAACATCCTTTGACCTGATTACTGCTCATGTTGTATTGCTCTGATGTCTTTATTAAACAGTCCTTAATAAATAGTTCATTTGCTGGTTTAATTGAGAATGTGTAGTCTATTATCAGAGAAGGCAATGGCACCCCACTCCAATACTCTTGCCTGGAAAATCCCACGGATGGAGGACCCTGGAAGGCTGGAGTCCATGGGATCGCTAAGGGTCGGACACGACTCAGCGACTTCACTTTCACTTTTCACTTTCATGCATTGGAGAAGGAAATGGCACCCCACTCCAGTGTTCTTGCCTGGAGAATCCCAGGGACGGGGGCGCCTGGTGAGCTTCCGTCTATGGGGTCGCACAGAGTCGGACATGACTGAAGTGACTCAGCAGCAGCAGCAGCCTATTATCACATTTATGAAATTTAGGATGTTTCCCTATAGATTCCTTTCCTCTTCCTTACCTACTTCAAAGCCATAATGCCATTTATTCAGACCCCTCTCATAAAGTTACACTATTTTCTCATAATTTGTTTTTATGATAAAACAACTCACTACCCAGATGGTTATGTCAAAAATGTGAGTTTCTCTGGACATCCATTCTTTCATAGCAGTTACAAATATCCTATGGGTAATGTACCCTGGCACCATTCCTTGTGGGACCACAATGTTCCCCTTTTTCATTCAAAATGGTTCATTCTTTTGCTTATTCAACAATCACTAATGGAGTGACTACTTTAAGCACTATACAAGACACTTGTATGTAGTAGTATGCAATATTGAACACAACACTTACCTTCATGCAGTTTACAGTCTAGGAGAGACAGACATAGCCTCAATTATTATATTCATTCATGTAAAGTAATTTTGGCTGGGTCTGTAAAGGAAAAGTATCATTGTCAAGGGATGGTCATTTTTCCAGGGAGGTGTATCAAGGGCTTTGTTTTTCTTTGTGGATCAGGCACAGGGATGTTAAGAAAATAATGATCCATGATTCCCAGGAGTTTGGATATAAGGAATTACTCCAACTCAGTGAGTGTACCAGTTGACAACATGGTGGGTAGAAACAGTGAGGGACATGGGCACTGTAGCCAGACCAAGAAAATCAGTGGGTATTAACTTTGCAATATTATGTTGCAAGTTGCCAATCTTCATTCTGTAAAGATTTGTTCTGAAAGAATTCCTGCACTAAAACTTTTATTATCATTTCTTCCAATTGATGGTTGATGGGGTAAAATGTGTTTCATTAATATTTCAAGACGTATTTTTCCTATCCAGGAAATACTGAGAGAAAGTCTGTTTGTTTGTTGATTTCCTTTTTGGTCATTCTACCTACCTGTCTTAAGAATATGTGGGGTTTTAAATAAAAATTTTTAACTTGTGAAAATGTTTCCAGCAGTAGAGATTTTGTAATTTTCTAACCTTTTATTTTCATGTCTTCTTAGAAGCCAATGGTCTTTAGTCTACTTAATATGAGAGAAGTCACATAATTATTTGCATCCAGGAATGTCTACAGGGAAAAAATCCGCTTATATCTTAGCAAATGAATTATTTTTCCTTTTCCTTTTTTTATTTTTAACTGCCTTTTCATCAGGCACACAATCCATTATTATCAAATGGTTTGCAGAGCAGGCTTCATTTTCAACACAGTTATTTTCAGAATATCCTTTTATCTGATATTTTAACTGCCTGATGTCATATAGTAATGTTATTGCTGCTGCTACTGCTAAGTCGCTTCAGTCGTGTCCGACTCTGTGCGACCCCATAGACGGCAGCCCACCAGGCTCCACCGTCCCTGGGATTCTCCAGGCAAGAACACTGGAGTGGGTTGCCATTTCCTTCTCCAATGCATGAAAGTGAAGAGCGAAAGTGAAGTCGCTCAGTCATGTCTGACTCTTAGCGACCCCATGGACTGCAGCCTACCAGGCTCCTCTGTCCATGGGATTTTCCAGGCAAGAGTACTGGAGTGGGGTGCCATTGCCTTCTCCGAGTTATGTTATTATTTTATTTAAAATGACTGATTTTGACATCCTATTTCTTATAACATGGTAGCTTATTAGCTATATTAGCTTATTAGCTATAGTGCCAACAACACTTTTAAAAATTAGTTTATTTTTCCCTTTGTTATTAAGAACTCCTTTTTGGGAAGAGTGATTTAAATATGAAAATTTTAAAATTATCTTATTTTTAGAATTTTGATGTATATTCTATTGCTGTTTATTTTGCTATAACATATATTTATTTATAAGTGTCATACTCTGATGTACCAGAAGCAAAAATTAACCAAATACTTTAAATGTGTGCTTAAAATATAGAAAAATTGGACTTGTATTAAAAGATCATCAAATTGATAATATAGGTTAAAAAAGTTGAAAGTGCAGTTTTTGTGTGAATGTACAGATCAAACAACATATATTTGTTTGAATTATCACATGGTTTGCTGGTACTTTCTAATATGTGCATCCTTAAATGAAACCCAACCATTTGGTACCATTTCTTCATCTATTCATTCAGCAATTATTTGTTGAGAATCTTGTATCTGCCAATGTTTTTCACAACCTAAGGGTCCAGTAGTAAAACAAATAATAGTCTTTCCTTTCGTGAGCTCACAAACTAGTGAAAAAGGCAGAATCTGAATACACTATTACACATCTAAGGGCAGTGAGCTACTTTTACCCTTCACACTCTTTTACTCTTCAGATCTGGCACAGATAGAACCAAGGACACATTGAGAGGTTAAAGGGAAGAAATCTTTTTAAGATCTGAGGTTCTTATTGACCTGAAATCACACGGCATTGAGGCTAAACCACAGGGTGATTATTCTTTCTTCTGTTGCTACAGAGTGGAATCCAAACCTCCACCTCCCTTCCCTATCCCCCTATCAGCTGTGTAGCTGAGTCCAAGAATTCCAGGAGCCATAGCAAAGGGGAGGACAGAAGCTTCAAAGCAAGGAGGTTTCCCTATTGCTTAGAGAGACACGATGGATTTATGTATCTATATGGTTGGATGTTAAGTTTTGAAATATACACTAACCATGCATGTTTAAAAGTGTTTAGTACAAGTTGTCCTACTTGTCTCCCATTTACTTACAAGGGTTTGTTGAGGGACATAGAATCAACTCTTGCAGAAATCTTGAGGACTTCTGGTGCATTATGACCAAAGAATAAGCTAATGCAATTGTGCATCTGGCTATATGAATGTATTCCCCCAATATAACTGTGTGTTCAAATGTCTCTGTGTGTTTTTAATTTATAGTCCTCTTGCTTGTTCCCTGCTGTATCTGAGAAGACCCTGGAATAGTGTATCTTAGCTGCACTTACTTTAGAATCAGCTGGGCATTTAAAAAAAATTTACCTCCTGCATTTCACTCCAGAGAACCTGGTTAGAGTGTGCAATGTGTTCTGTGCACATTCCAGACCAGTATGTCATAACTGTAAGCAATGTACTTGGAACTTAAACTCTACAAATTAATTACTGTTGCGCCTTGTTTTTCTATCCTCTCCCAATACTAGTGTCTGAGATAGAGCTTCTACAAGGCTCTCTGGTTCTACCCCTCCATTCACCAATTTTTGCTTCTCATATGCATCCCTAATTCTCATGGCCTATGAAGGGAACTTCAAATGCCTCTGAGAAACTCTGCTTATAGCTTTATAACACAAGAGGAATGGAAGAAAGCATCATTAGGATAACAATTTTATTACAAACTGTACTGCTGTCTGCTGTATTTATATTCTCAAAACTATGCCTCTTCTTATAGTGATTATGTATAATTCTTAGAACATAGATAAAATTGCATAAAGTTTCTAGTTAAAACTAGAAACTCCAATAGAGTGGAAGTGACAAATAGATTCAAGGGATTAGATCTGAGAGACAGAGCACCTGAAGAACTATGGACGGAGGTTCAGACATTATACAGGAGGCAGTGACCAAGACCATCCACAAGAAAAAGAAATGCAAAAAGGCAAAATAGTTGTCTGAGAAGGCCTTAAACATAGCTGTGAAAAGAAAATAAGCTAAAGGCAAAAGAAAAAGGAAAATTATACCCATTTAAATGCTGAGTTCCAAAGAATAGCAAGCAGGGGTAAGAAAGCCTTCCTCAGTGATCAGTGCAAAGAAATAGAGGAAACCAATAGAATGGGAAAGACTAGAGATCTCTTCAAGAATATTATAAATGCCAAGGGAACATTTCATGCAAAGATGGGCACAATAAAGGACAGAAATGGTATGGACCTAACAGAAGCAGAAGATATTAAGAAGAGATGGAAAGAATACACCGGCCTGCTGCCTGCTAAGTCGCTTCAGTCATGTCCGACTCTGTGCGACCCCATAGACAGCAGCCCATAAGGCTCCCCCGTCCCTGGGATTTTCCAGGCAAGAACACTGGAGTGGGTTGCCATTTCCTTCTCCAATGCATGAAAGTGAAAAGTGAAAGTGAAGTCGCTCAGTCATGTCCGACTCTTAGCGACCCCATGGACTGGAGCCTACCAGGCTCCTCTGTCCATGGAATTCTCCAGGCAAAAGTACTGGGGTGGGGTGCCATTGCCTTCCCTGAAAGATACACAGAACTATACAAAAAAAGATCTTCATGACCCAAATAACCATGATGGTGTAATCACCCATGTAGAACCAGACATCCTGGAATGTGAAGTCAATTAGGCCTTAGAAAGCATCACTATGAACAAAGCTAGTGGAGGTGATGGAATTCCAGTTGAGCTATTTCAAATCCTGAAAGATGATTCTGTGAAAGTGCTGCACTCAATAGCCAGCAAATTTGGAAAACTCAGCAGTGGCCACAGGACTGGAAAAGGTCAGTTTTCATTCCAATCCCAAAGAAAGGCAATGCCAAAGAATGTTCAAGCTACCGCACAATTGCACTCATCTCACACTCTAGCAAAGTAATGCTCAAATTCTCCAAGCCAGGCTTCAACAGTATGTGAACTGTGAACTTCCAGATGTTCAAGCTGGATTTAGAAAAGGCAAAGAACGTGAACGTGAACGTGAAGTCGTTCAGTCATGTCCAACTTTTTGAGACCCCATGGACTGTAGCCTACCAGGCTCCTCTGTCCATGGGATTTTCCAGGCAATAGTACTGGAGTGGATTGCCATTTCCTTCTCCAAGGGATCTTCCCAACCCAGGGATCGAACCTGGGTCTCCCACATTGTCGACAGACACTTTACCATCTGAGCCACCAGAGAACCCTAAAAAGGCAAAGAAACCAGAGATCAAATTGCACACATCCATTGCGTCATCAAAAAAGCAAAAGAGTTCCAGAAAAACATCTACTTCTGCTTTATTGACTGTGCCAAAGCCTTTGGCTGTATGGATCACAACAAACTGTGGAAAATTCTTAAAGAGGTGGGAATACTAGACCATCTGACCTGCCTCCTGAGAAATCTATATGCAGGTCAGGAAGCAACAGTTAGAACTGGGCGTGGAACAACAGACTGGTTCTGAATCAGGACAGTAGTACATCAAGGCTGTATATTGTCACCCTGTTTATTTAACTTATAGGCAGAGTATATCATGAGAAATGCTGAGTTGAATGAAGCAAGGCTGGAATCAAGATTGCCGGGAGAAATATCAATAACCTCAGATATGCAGATGACACCACCCTTATGACAGAAAGGGAAGAAGAACTAAAGAGCCTCTTGTTGAAAGTAAAGAGGAGAGTGACAAAGTTAACTTAAAACTCAACTTTCAGAAAATGAGGTCATAGCATCTGGTCTCATCACTTCATGGCAAATAGATGGGGAAACAATGAAAAAGTGAGAGACTTTTTTTCTTGATCTCCAAAATCACTGCAGATGGTGACTGCAGCCATGAAATTAAAAGACACTTGCTCCTTGGATGAAAAGCTATGACCAACCTCGACAGCATATTAAAAAGCAGAGACATTACTTTGCCAGCAAAGTCCATCTATTCAAAGCTATAGTTTTTCCAGTAGTCATGTATGGATGTGAGAGTTGGACTATAAAGAAAGCTGAGTGCTGAAGAATTGATGCTTTTGAACTGTGATGTTGGAGAAGACTCTTGAAATTCCCTTGGACAGCAAGGAGATCCAACCAGTCCATCCTAAAGGAAATCAGTCCTGAATATTCATTGGAAGGGCTGCTGCTGAAGCTGAAACTCCAATACTTTGGCCACCTGATGCAAAGAACTGACTCATTGGAAAAGACCCTCATGTTGGGAAAAATTGAAGGCAGAAAGAGAAGGGGATAACAGAGGATGAGATGGTTGGATGGCATCACTGAATCAATGGACATGAGTTTGAGTAAACGCTAGGAGTTGATGTGGGCAGGGAGGCCTGGCATGCTGCAGTCCATGGGGTCGCAAAGAATCAGACACGACTGAGTGACTGAACTGAACTGAAGATTTCTAGGTTGAAGAATTGAGAGAAAGCTGCAACGATTACTGAGGTGGGAAAGACCA
Source organism: Tragelaphus eurycerus (assembly GCA_935064755.1). Taxonomy (NCBI): domain Eukaryota; kingdom Metazoa; phylum Chordata; class Mammalia; order Artiodactyla; family Bovidae; genus Tragelaphus; species Tragelaphus eurycerus. The sequence goes on from CAKXYN010000266.1 coordinate 195,419, forward strand.
TTAGAAAAGTTTTATTGCTCTTGTTATTATTATTTTAGTGGAATTGTGGCATTTGAATTGTATTTTGTATACATTATGTCTGAGATGCATATATATATATATATATATATATATATATGCATGCAGCATATATATGGACTACAGCACACCAGGCCTCTCTGTCACTTACCATCTCCCGAAGTTTGCCCAAGATCATGTCCCTTTCATTGATAATGCCATCCAGCCATCTCATCCTCTGATCCCCTCATCTCCTTCTGCCCTCAATCTTTCCCAGCATCCGTGACTTTTCCAGTGAGTCAGCTGATTGCATCAGATGACCAAAATATTGGAGTTTGTTTCAGCATCTATCAGTCTTTCCCACAAGTATTCAGGGCTGATTTCCCTTAAGATTGACTGGTTTGATCTCCTTGTTGTCCAAGGGACTCTCAGGAGTCTTCTCCAGCACCACAGTAGGAAGGTATCAATTCCTCTATGCTCCACATCCTTTATGGTCCAGCTCTCACAACCATACTTGACCACTGGGAAGACCATAGCCTTGACTATGCGGATCTTTGTCAGCAGAATAATGTCTCTGCTTTTCTTACACTGTCTAGGTTTGTCATAGCTTTCCTGCCAAGAAGAAACACCATCTGATCATGGTTGCAGTCACCATCTGCAGTGATTTTAGAGCCTAAGAAGGGGAAATCTGTCACTGCTTCCACCTTTGCCCCTTCTATTTGCCATGAAGCACTAGGACCAAATGTCATGATCTTAGATTTTTAATATTTAGTTTAATCCAGCTCTTTCACTCTCCCCTTCCCCTTAACAAGGGGCTCTTTAGTTCCTCTTCAGTTTCTGCCATTAGAGTTGTATTATCTGCATATCTCAGGTTTTGATGTTTCTGCCACCTATGTTGATTCCAGGTTATAACTCATCCAGCCCAGCATTTCTGATGTGCTCAGAATATAAATTAAATAAACAGGGTGACAGCAGACAGCCCTGTCATACTTCTTTTTCAATCTTGAACCAATCAGTTGTTCCATACAGGATTCTAACTACTGCTTTTTGATCCACATGCAAGTTTCTCAAGAGACAGTTAAGATGATCTGGTATTCCCATCTCTTTAAGAGCTTTCCACAGTTTATTATGATCCACACAGTCAAAGGCTTTGGCATAGTCAATGAAATAGAGGTCATTGTTTTTCTGGAATTCCACAGCTTTCTCTATGATCCAGCAAATGTTGGCAATTTGATCTCTGGTTCCCCTTCTTTTTCTAAACCCAACTTGGACATCTGAAAGTTCTTGATTCACAAAATCCTGATGCAAGAATTTAATTATGACCTTACTAGCATGGGTAAAGAGTGTAATTGTCTGATGGTTAGCGCATTCCTTAGTACTACTCTTCTTGGGAATTGGGATAAGGATTGACCTTTCCAGTCCTGTGACTAATGCTGGATCTTCCAGATTTGCCAACATATTGAATGCAACACCTTGATTGAATCATCCTTGATGGTTTTGAATAGCTCTACTGGAATTCCATCACATTCACTAGCTTTTACAGAAGTATTTCTTAAGGCCCATTCCACTTCACACTCCAGAACGTCTGGCTCTGGGTGGCTGACCACACCATCATAGTAATCCAGTTCATTTGGATCTTTTTTGTACAGTTCTTCCATTTGTTCTTTCCACCTCTTTTTGATCTCTTCAGCATCTACTAGATCTCTACTGTTTATGTCCTTTATTGTGCCCATCTTTGGGCAAAATGTTCCCTTGATATCTCCAATTTTTCTGAAGAGATCTCTAGTCTTTCCCCTTCTGTTGTTTGCTTCTAGTTTTATACACCATTCACTGAAGAGACCTTATTGTCTCTCTGTGTTCTTTGGAAATCTGCATTTAGTTATACCTTTCTCTTGTCTCCCTTGTTTTTTTGCTTCCCTTCTTTCTTTAGCCTCCTCAAATAATGACTTTGTTTTCTTGCCTTTTTTTTTTCTTTAGGATGATTTGTGCACTGCCTCCTGTATAACATTATGGTCCTCCATCTATAGTTCTTCAGGTACACTGTTTATAAGTGCTAATCCCTTGAATCTATTCATTACTTCCACTGCATATTCATAGGGGATTTGATTTAAGTCATACCTGCCTGGCCTAGTGGTTTTCCCTGCTTTCTTTAATTTAAGCCTGAATTTTCCTTGAGAAGCTGATGATCTGAGCCAGTCAGCTTATATATATATATACATATATATATGCTATGCTAAGTCACTTCAGTCGTGTCCGACTCTGTGTGACCCCATAGATGGCAGCCCACCAGGCTTCCCCGTCCCTGGGACTCTCCAGGCAAGAACACTGGAATGGGTTGCCATTTCCTTCTCCAATGCATGAAAGGGAAAAGAGAAAGTAAAGTCGTTCAGTCATGTCCGACTCTCAGAGACCCCATGGACTGCAGCCCACCAGGCTCCTCCGTCCATGGGATCTTCCAGGCCAGAGTACTGGAGTGGGGTGCCATTGCCCTCTCCATATACATACATATATATATCAGATCAGATCAGATCAGTCGCTCAGTCGTGTCCAACTCTTTGCGACCCCATGAACCGCAGCACGCCAGGCCTCCCTGTCCATCACCAGCTCCCGGAGGTCACTCAGACTCGCATCCATCGAGTCAGTGATGCCATCCAGCCATCTCATCCTCTGTCGTCCCCTTCTCCTCTTGCCCCCAATCCCTCCCAGCATTAGAGTCTTCTCCAATGAGTCAACTCTTCGCATGAGGTGGCCAAAATACTGGAGTTTCAGCTTTAGCATCATTCCTTCCAAAGAAATTCCAGGATTGATCTCCTTCAGAATGGACTGGTTGGATCTTCTTGCAGTCCAAGGGACTCTCAAGAGTCTTCTCCAACACCACAGTTCAAAAGCATCAATTCTTGGGCGCTCAGCCTTCTTCACAGTCCAGCTCTCACATCTATACATGACCACAGGAAAGACCATAGCCTTGACTAGGCGAACCTTTGTTGGTAAAGTAATGTCTCTGCTTTTGAATATGCTATCTAGGTTGGTCATAACTTTCCTTCCAAGGAGCAAGCGTCTTTTAATTTCATGGCTGCAGTCACCATCTGCAGTGATTTTGGAGCCCAGAAAAACAAAGTCTGACACTGTTTCCACTGTTTCCCCATCTATTTCCCATGCAGTGATGGGACCAGATGCCATGATCTTCGTTTTCTGAATCCCAAGTGGAATATAATTTCCATCATGAATTATTCAGTATGGATTTGTAAAACTGAGGGCTCTTTATAGAAATATAATCACAATATCATTATTACAACTAAAATAACAGTAATTTCTTTATATTTTCATATATTCAATCAGTGTTCCAATTTCTTTGACCATCCATAAATTATTTACTACTGATTGTTAAAGATCTGAATAAGGTTTATACATGATAATTCATTGATTTTTCTTTTATGTTTATTTTTATTTTGTCTCCTTTTTCACTTGCAATTTATTTATTGAACTGAAGTTATATAGTCTTTTAGAGATTCTTACAATCCGTATGTTCTGGATTGCATCCCCATTATTTTTCCCCATTGTCATTTCCCCTGTTATTTTCTCTTTTCTCCTTATGTCTTATAAATTAGTAATTAGATCTATTGTTTTTTACTTGCCACAGATTTGATTGTTTTTTGGTCAAGAATATATCATAGATGGTGGTATGTGCTTTCATCGTGAAGCACATAATATCTGATTGCCTGCTTCTTTTGGTGTTAGCAGCCACTGATGATCATTGCTCAGATCCATTATTTCATTTAATGTTGTAAAAAGCCTCTTCGGTCTTGTTTCTGGATAATTTGGACACATTTCCTACCTTATACTTGGAATCAACCAATTCTCTCAGGAACTGAAGTTCCTTTTAGTTGAAAATGGTATTTCAGGAACATAGTCTGGGTGCTTGTTATTGGCTTGCTTATTTTGGATACAGCTAGGAGACATATCAGGGCTTCCCTGGTGGCTCAGATGAAAAAGAATTTGCCTGCAGTGCAGAAGACCTGGCTTGGATCCCTAGGTTAGGAAGATCCCCTGGAGAAGGGAATGGCAACCCACTCAAGTATTCTTGCCTGGAAAATTCCATGGACAGAGGAGCCTGGCCAGCTATATTCCATAGGTTTGCAAAGAATAGGACACAACTAAGTGACTAATACACACACACACACACACACACACACACACACACACACACACACATGAGATATCACACATTCATATTGATATCTTTCTTTTAAATTCAGAATTACTGGGCTTTTTACTTAACTGCTTCAGTCTAGTATAGTGAGGGTTTCAGAAAAGAGAGCATGGTGAGGGCCTCAAACCTGAATCCTATGAAGATAGATATTTAGGTATAGAAAACCTAACTCCTATGAAAATAGATATTTAGGTATAGAAAAGAGGGGAAAGACCAGACAAGGCTACTAGAGAGGAAACCTGAAAGCAAGTAGAAGAAAATATTATAAGAAGGAGAAGACAGTTGCATTGGATTGTCCCAAGAAGTTAAATAATACAATGTGAAAATGTGAGAATTTATATTTGGGAAAAAGGAAGCAATTCTTGCAGTGGAATGATAGGATTAGAATGCAGTTAGAGCAGGTAGGTAAGCACCCAGGAGATGAGAAAATGTAGGCAGTGTGAATAGAAATATATTTTGATTCTGAAAGCGGAAATAAAGTGGTCATTTATATCTGTTTTGCCTCAGTAAGTTATTTCTTAATTGATAAAATCTAGATCTCAGTCCGGGCTAGTTTCTTCCTGAAGAAACCTGAGAGACTAAGGCATCCATGCTTACAAAATACAAATTATAAGGGAATAGATAGATGTCCACACAGGCTTCTTTTATATTCTGGAATCCTTAGTGTACTAAGTGATTCAACATATGAAAATGTATTTACACACAATTCTTTTGACAAGTCTGTCATGTCCACGAGAATTTCCATCTTTACTGAGCAGTGACGTGAAGTGAAGTCACTCAGTCGTATCTGACTCTTTGCGATGCCGTGGACTGTAGCCTACCACGCTCCTCCATCCATGGGATATTCCAGGCAAGAGTACTGGAGTGGGTTGCAATTTTCTTCTGTAGAGGATCTTCCTGAGCGGGGGTCGAACCCAGGTCTCCCGATCGAACCCAGGTCTCCTGCATTGTAAAGCAAGACGCTTTACCGCCTGAGCCACCAGGGAAGTTGCTGAGCCGTAGATCTATAGAAGTCATAAACTGCTGATGTCTTATCACTGGTCACGTTACTCACATCTCCATTTATTTACATTAGCCCTGGATTCCTCTTTCAGTTTAGCATTTCATTTTTCAGACTCTAAGATTCACAGGGTAAAGAAAAAAAATCCAAACTTTGTCATTTCATGTGTTGTAGTCGATTCACCTAAAGTGATTACCTAAACTATATATTCAAAGCCTCACTGGCTTGGCCAGATGGTGTGTTCCTTTCGTCTATAGTCCGTTAGTTTATTTTAGCAAACACTTGAGACTGCTTTAACATCCCATAAATGAAGTGGATGAAGGCCAGGTTCTTTTTAGGTTAATGATTTTGAGATCACTATTTTTGAAACCTAAGCACTGTTTCAGCAAAGCAAAAAAAAAAATCAGCAGATGGGAGAGAGGGTCACTATCAGTGATTATGATGGAAATAAAACAGCTTACAAAAAAAAAAAAAAGGACAGACCATGTGGCTAAGTTTGGTTCTTCTCATAGTTCAGTGGTAATAGATACAAAAGTGCATCAGACCTGCCTGTTGCTTCAGAGAGTCTTTAATAAAGATAAATGGTAAAATGACATAATTATTTTCATGCTTTTCAGTTTGGCAGTGTTTTACTTCTTTCAGTTCAGTTCATTTCAGTTCAGTCGCTCAATCGTGTCTGAGTCTTTGGGACCCCATGGACTGCAGCACACCAGGCCTCCCTGTCCCTCACCAACTCCCAGAATTTACTCAAAGTCATGACCATTGAGTCAGAGATAACATCCAATCATCTCATCCTCTGTTGTCCCCTTCTCCTCTTGCCTTCAATCTTTAACAGCATCAAGGTCTTTTCCAATGAGTCAGTTCTTCACATTAGTTGGCCAAAGTATTGGAGTTCCAGCTTCAGCATCAGTCCTTCCAATGAAGATTCAGGAGTGATTTCCTTTAAGATGGACTAGTCTGATCTTGCAGTCCAAGGGAATTTCAAGAGTCTTCTCCAACACCACAGTTCAAAAGAATCAATTCTTCAGTGCTCAGCATTCTTTATAGTCAAACTCTCATAATCCATACATGACTACTGGAAAAACTAAAGCTTTAACTAGACGGAACTTTGTTGGCAAAGTAATGTCTCTGCTTTTTAATATGCTGTCTAGGTTGTCATGGGCTTCCCTGGTGGCTCAGAGGTTAAGGCATCTGCCTGCAATGTGGGAGACCTGGGTTCGATCCCAGGATTGGGAAGATACCCTGGAGAAGGAAATGGCAACCCACTTCAGTATTCTTGCCTGGAGAAACCCATGGACGGAGGAGCCTGGTGGGCTACAGTCCACGGGGTCGCAAAGAGTCGGACATGACTGAGTGAGCGACTTAACTTAGATTGTCATAGCTTTTCTTCCAAGGAGCAGGTGTCTTTTAATTTCATGGCTGCAGTCACCATCTGCAGTGATTTTGGAGACCAAGAAAATAGCCTTTCACTGTTTCCATTGTTTCCCCATCTATTTGCCATTAAGTGATGGGACCAGATGTAATGATCTTAGTTTTCTGAATGTTGAGTTTAAGCCAGCTTTTTCACTCTCCTCTTTCACTTTCATCAAGAGGCTCTTTAGTTCTTCTTCACTTACTACCATAAGGGTGGTGTTGTCTGCACATCTGAAGTTATCGATATTTCTCCTGGCAATCTTGCTTCCAGCCTATGCTTCATCCAGCTTGGCATATTGTATGATGTACTCTGTAAATAAGTCAAATAAGCAGGGTGACAATAATAGCCTTGACGTACTCCTGTCCTGATTTGGAACCAGTCTGTTGTTCCATGTCCAGTTCTAACTGTTGCTTCTTGACCTGCATACAGGTTTCTCAGGAGGCAGGTCGAGTGTTCTAGTATTGCCATCTCTTTAAGAATGTTCCACAGTTTGTTGTGATCCACAGTCAAAGGCTTTGGCACAGTCAATAAAGCAGAGTAGATGTTTCTCTAGAACTCTCTTGCTTTTTCAATGATCCAACAGATGTTTGCAATTTGACCTCTGGTTCCTCTGCCTTTTCTAAATCCAGCTTGAACATCTGGAAGTTCACAGTTCACATACTGTTGAAGCCTGGCTTGGAGAATTTTGAGCATTACTTTGCTAGCATGTAAGATGAGTGCAATTGTGCAGTAGTTTGAACATTCTTTGGCATTGCCTTTCTTTGGGATTGGAATGAAAATTGACCTTTTCCAATCCTGTGGCCACTGCTGAGTTTTCCAAATTTTCTGTCAGATTTAGTGCAGCACTTTCACAGTATCATCTTTCAGGATTTGAAATAGCTCAACTGGAATTCCATCACCTCCACTAGCTTTGTTCATCATGATGCTTCCTAAGGCCCACTTGACTTCGCATTCCAGGATGTGTGGCTCTAGGTGAGTGATCACACAATCATGATTATCTAGGTCATAAAGATCTTTTTTGTATAGTTCTTCTGTGTATTCTTTCCATCTCTTCTTAATATCTTCTGCTTCTGTTAGGTCCATACCATTTCTGTCCTTTATTGTGCCCATCTTTGCATGAAATTTCCCTTGGCAACTCTAATTTTCGTGAAGAGATCTCTAGTCTTTCCCATTCTATTGGTTTCCTCTATTTCTTTGCACTGATCACTGAAGAAGGCTTTCTTACCTCTGCTTGCTGTTCTTTGGAACTCTGCATTCAAATGGGTATACTTTTCCCTTTCTTCTTTGCCTTTAGCTTCTCTTCTTTTCACAGCTATTTGTAAGGCCTCCTCAGACAACCATTTTGCCTTTTTGCATTTTTTTTTTCTTGGTCTTGATCACTGCCTCCTGTACAATGTCACGAACCTCCAGCCCTAGTTCTTCAGGCTCTCTGTCTATCAGATCTAATCCCTTGAATCTGTTTGTCAGTTCCATTGTATAATTGTAAGGGATTTGATTTAGGTCATACCTGAATGGTCTAGTTCTTACTAAGTGTTATTTTTCCATGATTACAAAGCCTGCCTTTGAAATGAAGAGGGTCATTTTATTAGCTAAGTTTCATTTTATAGCATATGATCACAAGTAATTTTAAATTTTTTTTTGAGATTTGTGATTGTGTGAATCATAGGAAGACTTGATTTAAGTAGATCCAATGTGACTACTCAATTCCAGCAAAGTATTTCTTGGGAGAGAAAATTCTTTTTAATAGCTATGATTTAAAACAGCTTATCTAAAAACAGTACCCGCAGAGACATAGGTGTTTTTCTTACAAGGACATTCTGGAAAGGTAATGAGGGTGTGTTTTAAAGAAAGGAAAATATGAAGGATTAATAGAGGACTCTGAACTGCATTTATTTTCTTTGCACAGGTGTGGGAACAATAAGGACCCACTCTAGCTTCAGGTTTGCTCTCTCTTTTATCTTGATTATTGCTATCACCAGAGAGCTTTATCTTTCCAGCATCATGTACAACAAAAATCAAATTAAAAGACCTGAGGCAGAAGAGAGGTGAAGGATAGGTACATGAAATGTAGTTGAGTACGGTTAAGGATCGCTAATAGGTATAATTTCATGAAGGAAAAACACTCTGTCCTTTCAGCCTCATTTTTATTTTTGAACTTAATATTCCAACACCTGAATTATTTTTGATAATTCACAAGGCATGGTCTGAGAGGAATATTGCACTGGAGAGACCAGGAATATAGATTAAATGTCATGAAGAATGGTCTTCAAAAATTGCACCACATAATTAGAAAGGCCTTTTTTATTGGCTAAAATCTTGAGGCAAGTATAGACTGGAAGTTAAGCTGATTGTCACAAATTTTGGACCTCAAAGATGACTCTCAATGTCAGCTTCACTTCTACTTTAGGGTAGATAGGATCAGTGTAGGAGGAGTAGACCATTCCTTGGATACAAACCAATATTTCTTTATTGATGAGGTTTTTTTAATTATTATTTTACATATGTCACAGGTGTACAGCATTATAATTCAACATCTGTATACACTACAGAGTGATCACCAGCAGTTATCCATGGTTGCAGTTAGCCCCTTTCACTCACTTCACCCACCCTGATGCTGCCCCCTGCTCTGTTAACCACTAATTGGTTTTCTGTATCTTCATGCTTGTTTTTGTTTATTTTGTTTGTTGTTGTTGTTTCCAGATTCCATACGAATGAAACCATATGGTTTTTGTATTTCTCCAACTGACATTTCACTTAACACAATATATCTATCCGTGTTGTCAAAAAATGGCAGGATTTCATTGTTTTTCTAAGTCTGATTATTATTTTTTTTATATATATATATATATATGGTATATATATATATGGTAATATATATATGGTACTATATATATATATATATATATATATATATACACACACAAAATAATGCTCAAAATTCTCCAAGCCAGGCTTCAGCAATATGTGAACCGTGAACTTCCTGATGTTCAAGCTGGTTTTAGAAAAGGCAGAGGAACCAAAAATCAAATTGCCAACATCTGCTGGATCATGGAAAAAGCAAGAGAGTTCCAGAAAAACATCTATTTCTGCTTTATTGACTATGCCAAAGCCTTTGACTGTGTAGATCACAATCAACTGTGGAAAATTCTGAAAGAGATGGGAATACCAGACCACCTGATCTGCCTCTTGAGAAATCTGTATGCAGGTCAGGAAGCAACAGTTAGAACTGGACATGGAACAACAGACTGGTTCCAAATAGGAAAAGGAGTACGTCAAGGCTGTATATTGTCACCCTGCTTATTTAACCTATATGCAGAGTACATCATGAGAAACGCTGGACTGGAAGAAACACAAGCTGGAATCAAGATTGCTGGGAGAAATATCAATAACCTCAGATATGCAGATGACACCACCTTTATGGCAGAAAGTGAAGAGGAACTCAAAAGCCTCTTGATGAAAGTGAAAGTGGAGAGTGAAAAAGTTGGCTTAAAGCTCAACATTCAGAAAACGAAGATCATGGCATCTGGTCCCATCACTTCATGGGAAATAGACGGGGAAACAGTGTCAGACTTTATTTTGGGGGGCTCCAAAATCACTGCAGATGGTGACTGCAGCCATGAAATTAAAAGACGCTGACTCCTTGGAAGGAAAGTTATGATCAACCTAGATAGCATATTCAAAAGCAGAGACATTACTTTGCCAACAAAGGTTCACCTAGTCAAGGCTGTGGTCTTTCCTGTGGTCATGTATGGATGTGAGAGCTGGACTGTGAAGAAGGCTGAGAGCCAAAGAATTGATGCTTTTGAACTGTGGTGTTGGAGAAGACTCTTGAGAGTCCCTTGGACTGCAAGGAGATCCAACCAGTCCATTCTGAAGGAGATCAATCCTGGGATTTCTTTGGAAGGAATGATGCTAAAGCTGAAACTCCAGTATTTTGGCCACCTCATGCGAAGAGTTGACTCATTGGAGAAGACTCTGATGCTGGGAGGGATTGGGGGCAGGAGGAGAAGGGGACAACAGAGGATGAGATGGCTGGATGGCATCACTGACTTGATGGGTGTGAGTCTGAGTGACCTCCGGGAGTTGGTGATGGACAGGGAGGCCTGGCGTGCTGCGATTCATGGGGTCGCAAAGAGTCGGACACGACTGAGTGACTGATCTGATCTGATATATAAATCTTCTTCCATTCATCCACAAATTTCTGTATATTGATTTTGTATTCTGTGACCTTACTGAATTTATTTATTATTTCTAAGAGCTTTTTTTGTGAAATCTTTTAAGAGTTTCTATATGCTTCCTATATGTTTCTATACTGACAGTTTTACTTCTTACTTTCCAACATGGATGCCTTTTATACCTTTTCCTTACCTAATTGCTATGGCTAGGATTTCCATTACTATTAATATGTTTAATAACCGTGGCAATAACAGACGTCCTTGTAGTTTTTCAGATATTAGAAGAAACATTTTCAGCTGCTCACCTTGAGTATGATATTAGCAATGGCTTTATCATATATGGCTCTCGTTATGTTGAGCTATGTTCCCTCCGTACCCACTTTGTTGAGAGTTTTTATGACAGATGGATGTTGAATTTTGACAAGTGATTTTTTTTGCATCTATTGAGATTATCAACTAATTTTTATCCTTCATTTTGTTAATGTGATATAGAACTGAATGGTTTGCAGAGGTTGAAACATTCTTGCATCCCCAGAATAAATCCCACTTGATATTGGTGTGTAACCTTTTAAGTAGTTTGGATATGAATTGCTAATATTTTATTGAGGATTTTTGTCTTTGTTCATCAAGGTATTGACCTGTAATTTTCTAATTTTTGGTGTCTTTTGTCTCATTTTGCTGTAAGGGTAAGTCTGGCTTTATAAAATATCTTTGGAAATTATCTTTCTCTTTAATTTTTTGGAAGAGTTTGAGAAGGATAGGTATTAAATTTTCTTTAAGTGAGTTTAAATGTCAGGGGCTTTTGGTTGTTGAAATTTTATTATTTACTATTTCAATCACCTTATTAGTAATTAATCTATTTAGATTTTCTATTTCTTCATGATTCAGTCTTAGAAGATTTATGCTTCTAGGGATTTATGCATTTTTTCTAGATTGTCCAATTTTTAGGTGTATAATTGTTCATAGTAGTCTCTTTTGGTCCTTTGTATTTCTGTGGAATTAGTTGTTACATATCCTCTTTCATTTCTGATTTTACATATTTGAGCCCTATTTTTTTTCTTGGTTAATCTAGCTAATGGCCCTTAGTTTTACTGATCTCTATTGTTTTATTTTCGTCCCTTACTTCACTTATTTTCTTTCCTTCTACCAATTTTGAGCTTTTGATTTCTTTCATAGTAAAATTGGAATTCTGGGCTTCTGTTTTCTTTCCCAGATTTGATACGCTTTCAGCTGCTATTTCTTCAAATACTTTCTATGGCCCCTTTTCTTTCTTTTCCTTCTGGGACCCCTATAATGCTAATGTTATTCTGCTTGATATTGTCCTAAAGGTCTCTTAAGTTATCTTCACTTTTTTTAATTCATTTTTCATTTTGCAGCTCTGTTTGTGTGGGTTCTGTTGCTTTGTCTTTCAGCTCACTGATTCACTCTTTACCTCATTCAATCTACTGTTGAACCTCCCTAGCATATTTTTCATCTGCTTGATATTTTCTTACATTTTCTTTGTTGAAGTTCGTACTGTGTTCATCTATTTTTCCAGAGTTCAGTAAGCTTCTTTATAACATTTACTTTGAACTCTTTATTAGGTAGATTGCTTATTTCTGTTTTAATTCTTTTTCTGCAGTTTTGTTTTTTTTCCTTTTGCTTGAAACAAGTTTCCCTGCTCCTCATTTTGCCTCCTTCTCTGTACTTGTTTCTACATATTGGGTAAATCAGCTCTGTATCTCGGTCTTCACAAAGTGACGGTGTGTAGGAAATGCCCTATGGGGCCCAGAAGCACAGTCTTGCCTTATGTGAGTTGCATGTGTCTGCTGTGCCCAGGCTATGATGCTGCCAGACACTGGTGGGCAGAGTTATGATTCAGCTGGCTACGAGGCCTGGCTGAGGTGCAATAGTGGGTAGTGCTCTTGGTGAGTCACAACCACTGGTACTAACAGATTCAACTGTGATTTCCAAAATGGCACCCACCAGTGCTGGTATTAGCAAAGCAGTATGAACCCACGAAGAGGATGCTTGCCAGAATCTCAGTCCTCAGGGATCATCCCAACGGCTTCCTGCCTCTCCAGCACACACTTCAAGATCAGTTAGTAGATCCCCTTCACCAAGATCCCTGTACTTTTCAATCTGGTGTTTTAATGCTGGCTTTTGTGTCAAGTGAGGCTATGCAAGAGCCCTTTAGGAGGGGATTTTTATTCCCTATAATTCTATAGTTTTCCTGAACACAAAACTTATGGCTTTCTAAGGCCAGGTGTTTGGGGGACTTGTTTCTCCTGTGCAGGATCTAAATGTTGGAGTACTTTATATGTAACTCATATTCCTTACTCCTCAGGGAAAATAATCATACCTTCGTAATCCTTGCTGGCCATGGATTACTGTGACTAAGGTATGATTTTCTTCTTGGCGTGACTATATCCTTGTTTCTGCTACTTGTCTTGATACTGTCCTTTTGCCATTTGTTGTGGAGTGTCTGTTCATCCAACTTTTAGAGCGAATTATTCTATATATAGTTATAGAATTGATTTGTTATGTCCATGAGAGGAAATGACTTCAGGATCTTTCTTTGCCACCATTGAACCCTCTCCTCTCAATTCTCCCACTGATAAATTTTCAATTACCTATATAAGCTTCACATTAAAACAGAATGATTTGATGCAAAAGATGTCACAAATTTGAAAATGCTTAAGTTGTATGGATTGGGCTGTAGCTCTGAATAGTTCAACATTTTTTAAAAGAAACGATCTTATCCACTTGAGAAATATGCCTTCTTCCTGATTTCCATTCATTTATTTAAATATTTAAACCTCAATATTTATGCTTCATATCTTGACACAATCAAAATTGTCTGTGCTGATGAAACTAAGTAATGGATCTGAGAAGAATAAGGGAATAATACTTCACACATTATCTTGTTTTGAAATCGCGTATCTCATATAAAAATTGTGGGAAGAGAACTCCCTATATCCTTTATCTCTTAGATCATGCATATCTCAAAGCCCAACTATCCACCACATAAAAGTAAAACTTCTAAATTCATGATGAAGAGCTAAAAGCATAAAGAATCCGAGGGCAATAGCCAATATTTTGAGTGTCTTCCCATCTGTCTCAATTTAACTCCAGTATAGTGTATTTCTAACACATCATCTTTCAGCCCACTTCTAATTGTCTCAAGGAAAATAATTTCAAAGCCTCCGTTAAGCATATAAGTCCATCAATTTTTATGCATCTTCGTAACAACAAAACATTGCCAAGTTTTACATTTGAATCAATATTCATCATTTGAAAAAGTAATTGTAGTGAAAAGTTCTGCCTTTGCTCTCTGAAATGTCTTTAGGAATGCTTTTATTTTCCATTTCCAAAGATGTCCTCCGTTTTTCCTATAGAGTCACTTTCTAATCACGGTCCCTCGCGTTCAGGAAATCCCATCTGTTTACATTAGCAATGAACAGGCTAGGCAGAAAATGGAGAAAAAAAATCGGAGGTGGGAATTAGAGTCTTGAAAATGTGTGAGAAATGCTCAGAAAAAACACACATACATACACATATTTTAGCAGTTTCCTGGAAACAATGGAAATCCCTCCTCTTCGTAAAAAACCTCCCTTCCTCCCTCTGCTCTCCAATTCTCGTCCAAAACCCAATGTTTTAACAGCAGTAATGTTCCCAGAATGAAACAAAGTGTGTTTCAGAGGCAGCATGGGAGACTGAGAGCTGTGAACATATGTGCAGTATGATGTAGTACTAAAATACAGGCCTTTTTAATTAGACCCTAAAACTGCTTTTTTAACACTATTTTTTGAAGTTAAAGAATTGTATGGCTTTCTGTCATATAGATTCATGCTACCACCAAGCTTTCTTTTTAATTAATACACAAATATAGGATACATAATAGGTTGCCCAGAGATGGCACATTTATCCTCACTAATGAGAATACCGTGTGAGGATGCTCACTTCTTGCCTAAGGCTATGCTGTTTTCAGTTCTTCATCCTGTAATTTCTGAATTAAATAGTTTACATTGGCTTTGTGATTAGGAAAAGGAGAAACACATTTTAGGAGGCTAAAAATCCACTTGGATATGACATAGTTACAATTTCCTGTTAACACTAAGCCTTTAAAAATTTCTGGATGCATGACTTCTATCTTGCCAGCATCCACCCTCAACCCCAATACCCAGAATAAAAATCTTTGATTGAAAAGAATTAAATGGTAAAAGTTCAAGTCACTCTAACTGGCCAATGAGAAATACTGAACCAGAGGCCTGAAAATAAGTTGGGAGAAAGAGAGCAATGATGGCAAACAAATGTCTGGACAGGGCAAACACTGGCTCATCAGGCCTGGAGCAATAGCTTAGAGATGGGGCTTTTATTGAAGCTTCTCAGCAGTATTTTGCTAGATATAACAATGAACAAAAATAAACCATGCCATCAGACACTGGACCATCAAGTGAATGAGATGAGACTGATGTAAATAACTAAAGTACAAAGTAGGTCAAGGTTAGCCATGAGAGTGTCAAACTGTTAACGATAGGCAAAGCTTCTTAGAGGCGGTGGGAAATCCAAGTAAAAAGGCTTAGCAAGACATATGTTTCAAAATTGGGCTTCTAACATTAAAGAGAGAGTTTTAATTTATGATTGGGGTTGTTGTTTAGTATCTTTTCCCCATCCCCTGTCCTTATGTGTCTGGTGCAATATAGACCAGAGGATGAAGAAAGAGATCAGTGAGATGCAGAGAAAGGCAAAACTCAGGGATCCAGTAAAGTTAATGGAAACTGACAGTTGAAAATAGAAGCTTAGGGCAGAAATCTAGTAGTCTGCAAAAAAAGAAGAAAATGAGCATCTCACTTTCTAATATTCCTCACTTTATGACCCTCAGTGTAGGGATTTCCTAGAGTCCTTTCATTCTGCACACACACAGAAATTTCAATTGGGACCAAATATAACAAATACAATATGTTAGTTATTGATGTATAAAAATATTAAGTTGTCCTATTTCTAGGTGGAAATGTATATGACATAAATTACTTATTGTCATGAGTTTATAAACTCTAATGATAAGGGGGTTCATATGAATAATTTGCATGAATTTGTATTTATATATACCTTGTTTTGTTTTACAAATAGTAATAGCATTTGTGGGTTATATAGAGGAAAGTCCATTCTTATAAAAAGATTGTATCTAAATCGATTGTACAATATCTAGTGAATATCTATCAATACCCTGTACAGACAAAAACACTTCATTAGAAGGTTAAAAAAAAAAATCTATGTTCCAGTCCTGGTTCTGCTCATTAGAAACATCATGTTTTTAGAGAAAGTTCTAAAACTTTTGTCTGAAAAATTAAGTATAATGTCTGTAACTCCTTTTTGTAGCAACTTTTGAAGTCTAATAGAGATATTTTATGTTGAGGTGCCTTAAACATTTACACATTAATATTCAATTAAATAGAATCTTATGAATAGATGCTTTGAAATGTTAAATTAATAACAATCTGAAATAAGCCTTTTACAACTCAGCAGTCTAATCCTTTTATAAAGTGAAAGACCTGATGTTTAAGAATTTCAAGGTAACAGAGTTTTTACATACCTTTGTTTCTTGTTGGAGTTAGCTCATTGGCATATCTAGTGCACACAAAACAACTGGGATTTTCAACATAGTCATCTATATTGAAGCCATGCAAGTTAAACCTGATCCTTTTGAAAGTTTCTTTGGAATTGAATTATTTCAAAATGATATATGGGCCAAATATCATTGGATATAGTTGATCATTTGATTTATAAACAATTCAAATATCACTGCTAATTGTCTTGCATCATAAACAAAAATCTAGACACTTTCATCTTTACCTCATCTGTCTGTTTTCTAATTAGCATTGTTGTTTTATTTTGGAGTTGAATTCCCAGAGGTCCTTTCTAGATGCTGGACAATGGAACATTTGCTTATTTTGAAGTAAGTTAACATTCTTTAAATGAGAAAATCTCAGATAATGAAGTAAATTATAGTTAAATTTTCTTTAAAAAGCAATTAAATTGCTCTTAAAAGTACTGATAAAAATTCCATTTTGACGCTATTTTTCATTAGAGTTTCTTTTTTTTTTTTAATTTTACTTTATTTTTTAACTTTACAACATTGTATTGGTTTTATCAAAATGAATCCGCCACTGGTATACATGTGTTCCCCATCCTGAACCCTCCTCCCTCCTCCCTACCCATACCATCCCTCTGGGTCGTCCCAGTGCACCAGCCCCAAGCATCCAGTGTCGTGCATCAAACCTGGACTGGCGACTCGTTTCATATATGATATTACACATGTTTGAATGCCATTCTCCCAAATCATCCCACCGTCTCCCTCTCCCACAGAGTCCAAAAGACTGTTCTATACATCAGTGTCTCTTTTGCTGTCTCGTGTACAGAGTTATTGTTACCCATTTTCTAAATTCCATATATATGTGTTAGTATAGGTTCGCCTAGTCAAGGCTATGGTCTTTCCTGTGGTCATGTATGGATGTGAGAGCTGGACTGTGAAGAAGGCTGAGGGCCGAAGAATTGATGCTTTTGAACTGTGGTGTTGGATAAGACTCTTGAGAGTCCCTTGGACTGCAAGGAGATCCAACCAGTCCATTCTGAAGGAGATCAGCCCTGGGATTTCTTTGGAAGGAATGATGCTAAAGCTGAAACTCCAGTATTTTGGCCACCTCATGCGAAGAGTTGACTCATTGGAGAAGACTCTGATGCTGGGAGGGATTGGGGGCAGGAGGAGAAGGGGATGACAGAGGATGAGATGGCTGGATGGCATCACTGACTCGATGGATGTGAGTCTGAGTGACCTCCAGGAGTTGGTGATGGACAGAGAGGCCTGGCATGTTGTGATTCATGGGGTCACAAAGAGTCAGACACAACTCAGTGACTGATCTGATCTGATCTGATCTGATACTGTATTGGTGTTTTTCTTTCTGGCTTACTTCACTCTGTATAATAGGCTCCAGTTTCATCCACCTCATTAGAACTGATTCAAATGTGTTCTTTTTAATGGCTGAGTAATACTCCATTGTGTATATGTACCACTGCTTTCTTATCCATTCATCTGTGGATGGACTTCTAGGTTGCTTCCATGTCCTGGCTATTATAAACAGTGCTGCGATGAACATTGGGGTACACGTGTCTCTTTCAGTTCTAGTTTCCTCAGTGTGTATGCCCAGCAGAGGGATTGCCAGGTCATAAGGCAGTTCTATTTCCAGTTTTTTAAGGAATCTCCCCACTGCTCTCCATAGTGGCTGTATTAGTTTGCATTCCCACCAACAGTGTAAGAGGGTTCCCTTTTCTCCACACCCTCTCCAGCATTTATTGCTTGTAGACTTTTGGATTGCAGCCATTCTGACTGGCGTGAAATGGTACCTCATAGTGGTTTTGGTTTGCATTTCTCTGATAATGAGTGCTGTTGAGCATCTTTTCATGTGTTTGTTAGCCATCTGTATGTCTTCTTTGGAGAAATGTCTATTTAGTTCTTTGACCCATTTTTTGATTGGGTCATTTATTTTTCTGGAATTTGCTATAGGGGTTGCTTGTATATTTTTGAGATTAGTTGTTTGTCAGTTGCTTCATTTGCTATTATTTTCTCACATTCTGAAGGCTGTCTTTTCACCTTGCTTATAATTTCCTTTGTTGTGCAGAAGCTTTTAAATTTAATTAGGTCCCATTTGTTTATTTTTGCTTTTATTTCCAATATTCTGGGAGGTGGGTCATAGAGGATCCTGCTTTGATGTATGTCAGAGAGTGTTTTGCCTATGTTCTCCTCTAGGAGTTTTTATAGTTTCTGGTCTTACATTTAGATCTTTAATCCATTTTGAGTTTATTTTTGTGTATAGTGTTAGAAAGTGTTCTAGTTTCATTCTTTTACAAGTGGTTGACCAATTTTCCCAGCACCACTTGCTAAAGAGATTGTCTTTAATCCATTGTATATTCTTGCCTCCTTTGTCAAAGGTAAGTTATCCATAGGTGCGTGGATTTATCTCTGGGCTTTCTATTTTGTTCCATTGATCTGTATTTCTGTCTTTGTGCCAGTACCATACTGTCTTGATGACTGTGGCTTTGTAGTAGAGCCTGAAGTCAGGCAGGTTGATTCCTCCAGTTCCATTCTTCTTTCTCAAGATAGCTTTGGCTATTCGAGGTTTTTTGTATTTCCATACAAATTGAGAAATTATTTATTCTAGCTCTGTGAAGAATACCATTGGTAGCTTGATGGGGATTGCATTGAATCTATAAATTGCTTTGGTTAGTATACTCATTTTCACTATATTGATTCTACCAATCCATGAACATGGTATACTTCTCCATCTATTATTGTCCTCTTTGATTTCTTTCATCAGTGTTTTATAGTTTTCTATATATAGGTCTTTAGTTTTTTTAGGGACGGGGGAGCGTGGTGAGGTCTCTATGGGGTCACACAGAGTCGGACACGACTGAAGCGACTTAGCAGCAGTAGCAGCAGCATTCCTAAGTATTTTGTTCTTTTCGTTGCAATGGTGAATGGAATTGTTTCCTTAATTTCTCTATTTTCTCGTTATTAGTGTAAAGAAATGCAAGGGATTTCTGTATGTTGATTTTATATCCTGCAACTTTACTATATTCATTGATTAGCTCTAGTAATTTTCTGGTGGAGTCTTTAGAGTTTTCTACGTAGAGGATCATGTCATCTGCAAACAGTGAGAATTTTTCTTCTTCTTTTCCAATTTGGACTCCTTTTATTTCTTTTTCTGCTCTGATTGCTGTGGCCAAAACTTCCAAAACTATGTTGAATAATAATGGTGAAAGTGGGCATCCTTGTCTTGTTCCTGACTTTAGAGGAAATGCTTTCAATTTTTCACCACTGAGGATAATGTTTGCTGTGGGTTTGTCATATATGGCTTTTATTATGTTGAGGTATGTTCCTTCTATTCCTGTTTTCTGGAGAGTTTTTATCATAAATGTATGTTGAATTTTGTCAAAGGCTTTCTCTGCATCTATTGAGATAATCATATGGTTTTTATTTTTCAATTTGTTAATATGGTGTATTACATTGATTGATTTGCAGATATTGACGAATCCTTGCATCCCTGGGATAAAGCCCACTTGGTCATGGTGTATGATCTTTTTAATGTGTTGTTGGATTCTGATTGCTAGAATTTTGTTAAGGATATTTGCATCTATATTCATCAGTGATATTGGCCTGTAGTTTTCTTTTTTTGTGGCATCTTTGTCAGGTTTTGGTATTAGGGTGATGGTGGCCTCATAGAATGAGTTTGGAAGTTTACCTTCCTCTGCAATTTTCTGGAAGAGTTTGAGTAGGATAAGTGTTAGTTCTTCTCTAAATTTTTGGTAGAATTCAGCTGTGAAGCCGTCTGGACCTGGGCTTTTGTTTGCTGGAAGATTTCTGATTACAGTGTCAATTTCCATGCTTGTGATGGGTCTGTTAAGATTTTCTACTTCTTCCTGGTACTGTTTTGGAAAGTTGTACTTTTCTAATAATTTGTGCATTTCTTCCATGTTTTCCATTTTATTGCCATATAATTGCTGATAGTAGTCTCTTATGATCCTTTGTATTTGTGTGTTGTCTGTTGTGATCTCTCCATTTTCATTTCTAATTTTATTGATTTGATTTTTCTCCCTTTGTTTCTTGATGAATCTGGCTAATGGTTTGCCAATTTTATTTATCTTTTCAAAGGAAAAAGTCAAATAAATAACCTAACTCTACACCTTGTTTCCTGAGGTATGCCTGTATTGCTATGAACTTTCCCCTTAGGACTGCTTTACAGTGTCCCACAGGTTTTGGGTTGTTGTGTTTTCATTTTCATTCGTTTCTATGCAGATTTTGATTTCTTTTTTGGTTTCTTCTGTGATTTGTTGGTTATTCAGCAGCGTGTTGTTCAGCTTCCATATGTTGGAATTTTTAATAGTTTTTCCCCTGTAATTGAGATGTAATCTTCCTGCATTGTGGTCAGAAAAGATGATTGGAATGATTTCAATGTTTTTTGAATTTACCAAGGCTAGATTTATGGCCCAGGATGTGATCTATCCTGGAGAAGGTTCCGTGTACGCTTGAGAAAAAGGTGAAATTCATTGTTTTGGGGTGAAACGTCCTATAGATATCAATTAGGTCTAACTGGTCTATTGTATCATTTAAAGTTTGTGTTTCCTTGTTAATTTTCTGTTTAGTTGATCTATCAATTGTTGTGAGTGGGGTATTAAAGTCTCCCACTATTATTGTGTTATTGTTGATTTCTCCTTTCATACTTGTTAGCATTTGTCTTACATATTGCGGTACTCCTATGTTGGGTGCATATATATTTATAATTGTTACATCTTCTTCTTGGATTGATCCTTTGATCATTATGTAGTGACCTTCTTTGTCTCTTTTCACAGCCTTTGTTTTAAAGCCTATTTTATCTGACATGAGTATTGCTACTCCTGCTTTCTTTTGGTCCCTATTTGCATTAAAAATCTTTTTCCAGCCCTTCACTTTCAGTCGGTATGTGTCCCCTGTTTTGAGGTGGGTCTCTTGTAGACAACATATATAGGGGTCTTGTTTTTGTATCCATTCGGCAAGTCTTTGTCTTTTGGTTGGGGCATTCAACCCATTTACGTTTAAGGTAATTATTGATAAGTATGATCCCGTTGCCATTTACTTTATTGTTTTAGGTTTGAATTTATATATCCTTTTTGTGTTTCCTGTCTAGAGATTATCCTTTAGTATTTGTTGGAGAGCTGGTTTGGTGGTGCTGAATTCTCTCAGCTTTTGCTTGTCTGTAAAGCTTTTGATTTCTCCTTCATATTTGAATGAGATCCTTGCTGGGTACAATAATCTGGGCTGTAGGTTCTTTTCTTTCATCACTTTAAGTATGTCTTGCCATTCCCTCCTGGCTTGGAGAGTTTCTATTGAAAAATCAGCTGTTATCCTTATGGGAATTCCCTTGTGTGTTATTTGTTGTTTTTCCCTTGCTGCTTTTAATATTTGTTCTTTGTGTTTGATCTTTGTTAATTTGATTAATATGGGTCTTGGTGTTTTTCACCTTGAGTTTATCCTGTTTGGGACTCTCTGGGTTTCTTGGACTTGAGTGATTATTTCCTTCCCCATTTTAGGGAAGTTTTCAACTGTTATCTCCTCAAGTATTTTCTCATGGTCTTTCTTTTTGTCTTCTTCTTCTGGGACTCCTATGATTCGAATGTTGTAACGTTTAATATTATCCTGGAGGTCTCTGAGATTGTCCTCATGTCTTTTAGTTCTTTTTTCTTTTTTCTCCTCTGATTCATTTATTTCTACCATTCTATCTTCTAATTCACTAATCCTATCTTCTGCCTCTGTTATTCTACTATTTGTTGCCTCCAGAGTGTTTTTTATCTCATTTATTGCATTATTCATTATATATTGATTCTTTTTTATTTCTTCTAGGTCTTTGTTAAACCTTTCTTGCATCTTCTCAATGCTTTTCTCCAGGCTATTTATCTGTGATTCCATTTTGATTTCAAGATTTTGGATCAATTTCACTATCATTATTCGGAATTCTTTATCAGGTAGATTCCCTATCTCTTCCTCTTCTGTTTGGTCTGTTGAGCATTTATCCTATTCCTTTACCTGCTGGGTATTCCTCTGTCTCTTCATCTTGTTTAAATTGCTGAGTTTGGGGTGTCCTTTCTGTATTCTGGCAGTTTGTGGAGTTCTCTTTATTGTGGCATTTCCTTGCTGTGTGTGGGTTTGTACAGGTGGCTCGTTAAGTTTTCTTGGTTAGGGAAGCCTGTGTAGGTGTTCTGGTGGGTGGAGCTGGATTTCTTCTCTCTTGAGTGCAATGAAGTGTCCAGTAATGAGTTATGAGATGTCTATGGTTTTGGAGTAACTTTGGGCAGCCTGATTATTGGAGCTCAGGGCTGTGTTTCTGTATTGCTGGAGAATTTGCTTGGCATGTCTTGCTGTGGAACTTGTTGGCCCTTGTGTGGTGCTTGGTTTCAGTGTAGGTATGGAGGCGTTTGATGAACACCTGTCAATTAATGTTCCCTGGAGTCAGGAGTTCCCTGGAGTCAGGGTTTAGACTTAAGCCTCCTGCTTCCAGTTATCAGTGTTATTTTTACAATAGTCTCAAAACTTCTCCTTCTATACAGCACCATTGATAAAACGTCTAGGTTAAAGATGAAAAGTTTCTCCACCGTGAGGGTCACCCAGAGAGGTTCACAGCGTTACATGGAGAAGAGAAGAGGGAGGAGGGAGTTAGAGGTGACCCGAATGAGATGAGGCAGAATCAATAGAGAAAGCGGGCTAGCCAGTAATCACTTCCTTATGTGCACTCCACAACTGGATCGCTCTGAGAATTTCACGAAGTTATACAGAGAAGAGAAGAGGGAGGAAGGAGACAGAGGTGGCCAGGAGGATAAAAGGGGGGAATGAAAAGGAGAGAGACAGATCCACCCAGTAATCAGTTCCCTAAGTGTTCCCCACCGTCTGGAACACTCAGAAATTCACAGAGTTGATAGAGTAGAGGGGGATTAGGGAGGAGACACAGGCGACCTGGTGGAGAAAAAGGAGAGTCTGAAGGGTGAGAGAGCCGTCAAGCCAGTAATCTCACTCCCAAGTAGAAAATGGGTACTGAAGACTGGGTTCTTAAAGGTACATTATTGATAACAAATACCTAAAAGCAAAAATTAAAAGTCTAGAGTAGAGTTTGGAGTTTCAAAAATACAATGTAAAAGAAAAGAAGAAGAAAAAGAAAGAGGAAAAAAACAAAGTCACAAAAATTATAAAGTAAATATAGGTATAAAATTGATAACAAACACCAAAAAGCAAAAGTTAAAAATCTAGAGTAGAGTTTGGAATTTCAACAATACAGTGTTAAAGAAAACAAGAAGAAAAAGAAAGAGGAAACAACAAACAAAAAAAACCAAAGTCACAAAAATTATAAAGAAAATATAGGTACAAAATTGATAACAAATACCTAAAAGCATAAATTAAAAATCTAGAGTAGAGTCTGGAATTTCAGAAATACAATGTTAAAGAAAAGAAGAAGAGAAAGAGAGAGAAAAAAGTCACAAAAATTATTTTAAAAAAATGTATATATAGGTACAAAATTGATAACAAATACAAAAAAGCTAAAATTAAAAATCTAGAGTAGAGTTTGGAATTTCAAAAATACAAGGTTATAGAAAAGAAAAAAAAGAAAAAAAAAGAAAGAAAGAGAAAAAGAAAACAAGGTCACAAAAATTATAAAAAATATATATATGAAGTTTGCTTTAAAAAATAGAGTCTTTTTTTTTTTGCAAAGTAATAGTAGATTATAAAAGTAAAAATTAAAGGAGTAACAGAGGGCTTAAAAATTTTTTTAAATAACAAAAAAAAAAGAAAGAAAGAATGATCGTAAAAATATATCTAAGACTTTCTCTGGTGGTGTTGTGGGTATTGTGGGGTCAGATCATTTTCAGCTAGTTCATTGGTCTGGCTTATATTTCTCAATATCTATAGGCCCCTTCCTATGTAGTCAGTACTAACGACAGGGTTTAAATCTATTGCCTGTCGCTTCCAAGGCGGTTCCCTCTGTTATAGCTTCTTCCATTTGCTGGTCTCTTCAGTGTCTGGTTTCCACCCTGATACAAAGGGGGCAGTGGTGGACACTTTTTTTTTTTTAGGCTGACTTGTTCAGTGGCGCTGTGGGGAGGGAGGGATGCTGCAAACAAATAACACTGGTGTGTGCTCACAGTGCCTCAGCCACTGGGCCTGCCCCCGCTCACAGTGCATGTAGCCTCCCTGCCCACACTGCTCAGGCTCTAGGTTGCTCCGCTGGGAACCATCCAAGGCTGGCCCTGGGCTGCTTGCACCTCCCAAGTCTAAGCCACTCAGGTTCAGGCACTAGGGTAGTCCCCAAAGGCGCAGACTCGGTTGGGCCTGCGTTTTGTGCCCTTCCCAGGTCTGAGCAGCTCAGGTGATGAGGTGTTTGGCAAGCGCGGTTGCTGTGATTTATCACTACCCCGCTGCTTGGTTTTCTGGGTGTACAACCAACGCACCTTCTCAGGCGGATGTTGACTGTCCAGAACCCCAAGAAGTCTTAGTTAGCAAAGAAGCCTGCTTACAGTTTTGTAGATAATGTCTCTCTGGGGCTGCAATTGCCCCCTTCCGGCTCTGGCAGCCTGTCACCAGAGGGGGATGGTCTGCAGCCGGCTATCTCTGTGCAGTCCTTCGTTCTGTGCACGGGCCTGGCGGTGTCTTAGGTTAGGGCTGGCTTTTCGCGTGGTAGATATCCCACAGTCTGGTTTGCTAGTCCAAATTAGTTTGCTCAGATAGCGCTCGGGGCATTCAGGCCAGATCCTTACTCTAAGCGATGCAGCCCGCGCTTGCTAGTGGTGGGTGCCAGTGTCTGCCCTGCTTCTCCGCTGGGGGAGTTACCGTAGGGCTCGTAATCTGTGGGGTTTAATTGTTTATTTATTTTTCCTCCCTGTTATGTTGCCTCTGTGCTTCCAAGGCTCGACACAGTCTCAGCAGTGAGTGTTTCCTGGTGTTTGGAAACTTCTCTCTTTTTAAGACTCCCTTCCCAGGATGGAGCTCCATCCCTCCTTCTTTTGTCTCTTTTTTTGTCTTTTATATTTTTTCCTGCCTCCTTTTGAAGACAATGGGTTGCTTTTCTGGGTGCCTGATGTCCTCTGCTGGCATTCAGAAGTTGTTTTATGGAATTTACTCAGTGTTTAAATGTTCTTTTGATGAATTTGTGGGGGATAAAGTGTTCTCCCCATCCTATTCCTCTGCCATCTTAGCTCCTCCTCCTAGAGTTTCTTATATATTCTGTTATTCAAGGATTATATGTCTTATAGCATCTTGTTTGTAAACAGGTAGAATTAAAAATATATAGTTCTGTTTCAGTAGTATGTAGGTTCAGGTTATTCTCAGGAAATCTTTTTTTTTTTTACTTTTTTAAACATTTGTTTAGGTAGCTTTCTAGAAAAAGCAGTGGGGAGGATGGAAAGGAAATAATTGGAAAGGTATCTCACAATAGCAAATCTAGGGAAAGCAGGTAGGTTTCAGAGAAGCCAAAGCAAGAACAGAAGAGCCTGCAGAAGCCAAGGATTCCCTCTAGATCTCATTTTGGACTTGCACAAGTTTTTAGTTTTACCTCTCTCTTCACTTCTTCTCCTCTAAATAAATTGCTTTATTGATATATAAAGATTGTAAGTGTACAGCAGAATAAATTTTCACAAAATGAACTTATCAACGAAATCATCACCCAGACTGATAACTAGTAGAACAGTATCCATAGCCAAAAGACCTCTTTTGCCTCTCCTACTCATTAACTCTCTCCTGCCGAAAGATGAATTCTTACTATCATAAATTAGTTCTACCTGTTCTTTAACTTCATATAACTGAAACTATACAATATGTGAGCTTCCCAGGTGGTTCACACAGTAAAGAATCTGCCTGCAATGTGGGAGACCCAGTTTCAACTCCTGGGTCTGGAAGATACCCTGCAGCAGGGAATGGCAACTCACTCCAGTATGCTTGCCTGGAGAATTCTATGGACAGAGAAGCCTAGCAGGCTATAGTCCATGGAGTTGCAAAGAGTCAGATACTTTCATCTTCACTTTCATATAGTATGTAGTCTTTTATGCCTGGCCTCTGTCACTCACTGTAATTTTTCTAGGAGTCATCCATAATGATTCATTTGTAGTTTCATTCGTTTTCATTGTTATGTAGAATTCTTTTGTGAAGTATTTCACAATTTATTCATTCTATTTTAATGAATAAGTGATTGAAAATGTGATTTGCTTTTCATTTTTGGCTACTTTTAAAAAGTGCTTCTAGGCAACAAAATAAAAAGTAAATAAATGTGACTGCATCAAAATGAAAAAAGCTTCTGCACAACAAAGGATACCATCAACAAAACAAAAAGGCAACCTACAGAATAGAAGATATGTGTAAATGATATGTCTGATAAGGAGTCATTAATCAAATATACAAAGTCATAAGACTCAATATCAAAATAACAAATGGCCTGCTTAAAACATAGGCTGAGACATTATAGGCACATGACAAGTGCTCAATAAATATTTGTCCCATGACTGAAAAGATTGTAACAGTTTAATGATACTAAATCCAATAGTTAATCATTTCTACCTATCTAAATTATTATTCAGTTCAGTTCAGTTGCTCAGTCATGTCCAACTCTTTGCGACCCCATGAATCTCAGCACGCCAGGCCTCCCTGTCCATCACCAACTCCCGGAGTTCACCCAAACTCATGTGCATCGAGTCAGTGATGCCATCCCACCATCTCATCCCCTGTCATCCCCTTCTCCTCCTGCCCCCAATCCCTCCCAGCATCAGAGTCTTTTCCAATGAGTCAACACTTTGCATGAGGTGGCCAAAGTACTGGAGTTTCAGCTTTAGCATTATTATTAGGAAATTAGATATTTCAATATTGGACAGTCTTTGTCTAACTCAGTGGCAAATTGGTCAAATTGCTTATTTTATTGAAGATCATAAGTAGATCTTTCTTTATTGATAGATCCATTTTTAAACTATAATTCTACTGGACCTTTCTGACGTCATTAAAACTCATTACCACACTCATCTTAAATTCCATTCTCTGTTGTCTTCTCTTAGAATACCCTATTGAGAGGGGACATAGTAAAGGTTGTATGTGTCAATGACACTCCCCTAAAATGTCATATTCTCAGTAGCAATGATAAAATGTGTATGTGTTAATCATTCAGTTGTGTCCAATTCTTTGCAATACCATGAACTGTAGCCAGCCAGGCTCCTCTAGCCATGGAATTCTCCAGGCCAGAATACTGGAGTGGGTTGCCATTCCCTTCTCCAGGGGATATTCCTGATCCAGGGATCGAACCCAGGTCTCCTATGGTTCTTGCTCTGGCAGGCAGATTCTTTATAGTCTGAGCCACCAGGAAAGTCCAATAAAAAATAATGACAATTAAAATATTGACAAAATATTGCACCTGTGAAGAATTCAATATCTTCTGGGAATTGACTCCACTTAAAGTTTTAAAGAATTGATGCTTTTGAACTGTGGTGTTGGAGAAGACTCTTGAGAGTCCCTTGGACTGCAAGGAGATCCAACCAGTCCATCCTAAAGGAAATCAGTCTTGGGTGTTAATTGGAAGGACTGATGCTGAAGCTGAAAATCCAGTACTTTGGCCACCTCATGCGAAGTGTTAACTCATTGGAAAAGACTCTGATGCTGGGAGGGATTGGGGGCAAGAAGAGAAGGGGATGACAGAGGATGAGATGGCTGGATGGTATCACTGACTCGATGAACATGAGTTTGGGTGAACGCCGGGAGTTGGTGATGGACAGGGAGGCCTGGCGTGCTGCAATTCATGGGGTCTCAAAGAGTCGGACATGACTGAGCGACTGAACTGAACTGATCTGAACTGAAAGTTTTGAAACTGTTTTTTTAATATCCAGCAAATGGTGTCCACCACATAAGCTGACCTAATCATTGATTTTTCTTAACTCTGTACAGTGACAGATGGTTACTAGACTTATCATGGTGATCAATTCATAAGGTATATAAATGTCAAATCATTATGTTGTACACCTGAAATTAAAATATTTCAACTATATTTGAATTAAAAAAGAAAAAGAAAGTACTTCTATGCACATACTTTAGCTCTACAAATCAGATCAGATCAGATCTGTAGCATCACCAACTCCCAGAGTTCACCCAGACTCATGTCCATCAAGTCATTGATGCCATCCAGCCATCTCATCCTCTGTCGTCCCCTTCTCCTCCTGCCTCCAATCCCTCCCAGCATCAGAGTCTTCTCCAATGAGTCAACTCCTCCAATAAAGTAAATGTAAACTAAAACCACTGTAGGATGTTAAGATAATATAAAATTAAATTATAGTAGCGCATATCCCAGAGAAGGCAATGGCACCCCACTCCAGTACTCTCGCCTGGAAAATCCCATGGACAGAGGAGCCTGGTAGGCTGCAGTCCATGGGGTCGCTAAGAGTCAGACATGACTGAGCGACTTCACTTTCTCTTTTCACTTTCATGCATTGGAGAAGGAAATGGCAACCCACTCCAGTGTTCTTGCCTGGAGAATCCCAGGGACGGTGGAGCCTGGTGGGCTGCCGTCTATGGGGTCACACAGAGTCGGACATGACTGAAGTGACTTAGCATAGCATAGCATAGCGCATATCCAGGATGAAATTGAATATATTAATTAATTTTTTTCAAATCTAGAATTTTCATTTAATTTCTTTTATCTAGATACCTTTTCTCAGCAGAAAGTCTCCCTCTTGTCTATTTTTTGAGCATATTAGTCACAGTTATATTAAAATCTATGTTAGATAACTCAATTGTCTATATCATCATGACTCTTTCTGTTGTCTGCATTTCCTCACAGTCCCATCATTTGGTATGCCTTATATATTTTGACTGAAGGGTAATTTTTTTAAAAAAACGTTGAGAAGCTTTGAAAATGTGGCCTTCTTCCAAGACTAAATTTTATTTAGGTTCTTGCAGGATGTTAGAGCAAGACGAGGCCAACCTTAACCAACCTCACTCTGAATTTATTTGGGACTGAATTTTAGCCTTTTTAAGGCTTGATCTATCTTGTTCATTTGTCTCAACAGAAGGTTGGGCTGTTTACTATGGTCTTTTGACTTTGGTAGGCTCCTAGCTGCAAATTTTATCTTCCAGCACAGTAACTATACTTAGGATTTCAACCTTTTAGCAACTCTTTCCTGCTTGGTTCCCCAGATTCTCAGTCTGTTTGGTTTATGAATGACAAATGCTTCTGGGGAAGGGAGCGCATACTGCCAGGATTCCTTCTCTATGCTTCCCTTCTTTTCAAAACATTATTCCCTCAAACTTGAGCTACTTTGCTATCCCTGAATATCAAAATTTTTTCTCTCCAGGTACACGAGACTCCTGAAGGCTTATTCAGCTTCCATACCCCCTTATTCAACTCTCTGCTTGATTTATTAGTGCATCAGGCAACGCTGCTTATGAATCAGCAAATGGTTTGAGGCAAAAAGCAGTATGAAATGTCATGTTTAGCTCAATGATTTTCTCTTCTCCCAGAGATGTTGACCTATTAGACACTGGCAATTTTAATAATAGCATTTCAAAGAGATTGCTCTCATATTCTGCTCAGTTTTTGCAATTGTTTTTATTATGAAGATTGATGTGCTTCAAGTTAATTCACCATAACTAGAAGAAGCAGAATTCTTCTCTTTAATTATCTCTTCCAGTGTATGCTGACTTTTTTTTTTTTTTTTTTTTTTTGCTTTTTCTCAGTTTAGGCTGAAAATGGCCTCTCTGGAGCCTCATGACTTGAAGTTCAATACTCAACAGACATTGACAGAACTTTTGTGTGTCAGTGTCAAATTTTCAAGATGAAATATAGTTGGTTGAGTATTATAACTGATACTGGAGGGAGGCGGGAAAGGAAATTGTGTGTGGGAATATCATCTGGCCTATTATCTAAGCCACAGGGAATCTGAGAAAAAATTCTTTAAGAAGAAGTAATGGGATTTGAGGAGGGGAAAAGTTAGAGCAGTAGCACTCAAAAAGAAACAGAATCAAGTGGAGAAGAAACACAGATAGATATAACAAATGTATGACTTGAAGTCTCAAGTTGAAATCTCCAAAGCTCTATTTCCTGACAGGTTTTATGATTTATTTTTTTTTTTTTAAAGTGGGGAACTTCCATGGGATCTTTCCAAACTACAAGAAAGAAAAAAAAAAAAAAGTATGATGTACTTTATCTAGTTTTTTGTTATATTTCTGTGACACATTCAAAACATCCTGGCTAAAACAAACAAACAAAAAAATCAGTCTCTGGGTTGATAAAATTATCTGACAAAAATACAGGTTACAAAACAGATAGACGGTTTTTAACTCTCTCACACTTGTATTATCCAGTTCTGTTGATCTGCTTTGGTAGGTCCTTGATATTAGCACACAGCTATGCAGTGTGCTAATTTGAAGTATTTTGATTTTCTTTGCATTTCCTATTGGGGCTTCCCTGGTGGCTCAGATGGTAAAGAAACTATTTGCAATGTGGGAGACCTGGGTTTGATCCCTGAGTGGCTTAACATTCACCTTGAGAAACAAGACTCTACAAGGTGGCCTTCTCATATTTTTTGAAAAGTCTTGGCTCTTTGCCATGCCCACGTCATTATGCCTGTGGAGTCTCGGTTAGTTTGTAACATGCCTTCTGTGCCTTCGTTCTCCAGCGTGTATCCTTCATTCATGTAGAAACAGGTGAGGCCTTTCAAAAGCTGCTCAGCTAAAAGAATGTCATTTTATGTGGCTCCATTTTGGAAACAGAATCCTTCATTGAAAATGGAAGATCTGTATAACACCATAACTGACCAATCACTAGGATATTTTTGGAATGATAGAGTGTAATTTACTGAGGCTGGTTTGTAAAAGCCATGTCGTGTTTATCTGGTTCTCTTTCCTCACTTGCTCTGCCATCACATGACAACTCCTCAAGAATCCCTGTTCTTGAGGTGTTCTTCTACTAACAATCAACAAGAGGGGCTTCTCTGGTGGTTCAGTGGTGAAGAATCTTCCTGCCAGTGCAGGAAACCTGGGTTTGATCCTTGACCCAGGAGGATCCCACATGCCACAGCACAACTAAGCCTGTGTACCACAACTATTGACCCTGTGCTCTAAAGCCAGAGAGCTGCAACTACTGATCTCATGTGCCACAACTACTGAAGCCCATGTGACCTGGAGCCTGTGCTCTCCAAGAAGAGAAGCCATCAAAAAAAAAAAAAAAAGCCAACACACCACAACTAAAGAGTAGCCTCCACTTTCTGAATGTAGAGAAAAGCCCACACAGCAACAAAGACCCAGCACAGCCAAAAATAAATAAATAAAATGTATTTTAAAAAGTAATAATCAATGAGAAACTGAGAGGTTAGCTGCCAGTAGCTCCACTAGCGGAGAAGGCAATGGCACCCCACTGCAGTATTCTTGCCTGGAAAGTCCCATGGATGGAGGAGCCTGGTGGGCTGCAGTCCATGGGGTCACTAAGAGTCGGACAAGACTGAGCGACTTCACTCTCACTTTTCACTTTCATGCATTGGAGAAGGAAATGGCAACCCACTCCAGTGTTCTTGCCTGGAGAATCCCAGGGATGGGGGAGCCTGATGGGCTGCCATCTCAGGGGTCACACAGAGTCGGACATGACTGAAGTGACTTGCGCAGCAGCAGCAGCAGCAGCTCCACTACAGGGTCTTCCAGGCCCAGTCAAGACTTAGAAGTAAAGTCAGTACAACCCCAGGTAGCCATACTACCATTAGAGTTCTCAGACCATAATCACCTAGGGAAGTCACCTCAAATTTCTGACCAGCAGACACTGATATAACAAATACTTACTGTTAAGTCACTCTCTTGGGGGTTGATTTGTTATTTGGCAATAGATTACTAATATGGTTCCAGGAAGACCAGGGCCAGTGCAGTTGAAATATTGTAAGTAAAGCATAGATGACAGATGAATTTAGAGGGAGGTTTGGAAGTAGCTGATACATGGAACTGCAGATTATGCTAAGGAAACTTCAGTTGAATGTCATTAGAGTTTTAAGTGTAGCATTAACATACTGAGGAGAAAGAGAAATAAACCAAATTTAATTGTTCATTCATTTAGCAAATATTTGTTAGATGTACCTTTATGGCAGATATTGAGCTAAGTACCTTTGATACAATGATGAACAAGATATATAAAATGCCTCCTTTATAGAATTTTAATTTCACTGTTCATGGCAATAGCAAACTAAAAGCAAAATGGATACATTTAGATTGTTACAGATTGTGAAGTGTGAGTGGTAATAGAAGGATTAACGTGATAGTGTTGCTGGAAGGGGGACCCCTTCCAGGGCCTAAAGGTGGGTTCTTGTCTAACACTCAGAAATGAATTGTCTGAGGAGACACATGTGCTAACACAAGAGATTTTATTGGGAAGGGACACCTGGGCAAAGAGCAATAGGATAAGGGAACCCAGGAGGACTGCTCTGCCATGTGGCT
Organism: Tragelaphus eurycerus; assembly: GCA_935064755.1. NCBI lineage: Eukaryota > Metazoa > Chordata > Mammalia > Artiodactyla > Bovidae > Tragelaphus > Tragelaphus eurycerus. The sequence continues at coordinate 228,212 of CAKXYN010000266.1, forward strand.
CACAGTCCCAGGTTTTGTGGTGATTGGGATTAGTTTGGGTTGTCTTTAGCAAAGCATTCTGACTCAGAGTCCTTCCTGGTGGTGCATGCTTTGTTCAGCCAAGATGGATGCCAGCAAGAAGGATTCTGGGAGGTGGTTGGACAAGTGGGGTCACTTTTTGACCTTTCCTGAACTCTCCCAGTTGGTGGTGGCTTATTAGTTCTGTGTTCCTTACCATGACCTCCTGTCCTAAAACCTCATGCAAATGGTGACTATGGTACCTGGCCAGGGTGGGTGGTTTCAGTCTGCATGCTTCCCCTAATGATAGGACAGGGTTGAATGAAAGAGACTGCCCTGGGGTCAGGGCAGACAGCATGGAGGTGATAAAGTTCAAGTCCATACCTTTAGGAAAGAACGCAGTAGGCATGGAAAAGTAGATGATAATTGTCTTCAGACACACTGAAAATGTCTTCAGGTGGGAAAGGATTTGATAGAATGGAAAAGAAGCTAGTATTGTCAGAGCAGTTCAGGCAGAGAGGGGTAGGATGATATAAGCTTGCAGAAAGACACAGGAGCTTCCTTGGTGTCTCAGACAGTAAAGCATCGGCCTACAATGCAGGAAACCAGGGTTCTATCCCTTGGTTGGAAAGATCCCCTGGAGAAGGCCATGGCGACCCACTCCAGTATCCTTGCCTGGAGAATCCCCATGGACAGAGGAAGCTGATGGGCTCTATATAGTCCATGTGGTCGCAAAGAGTTAGACACGACTAAGCACACACACTCGGAGAAGGCAATGGCACCCCACTCCAGTACACTTGCCTGAAAAGTCCCATGGACGGAGGAGCCTGGACCCCCACAGTCCATGGGGTCGCTGAGGGTCGGACATGACTGAGCGACTTCACTTTCACTTTTCACTTTCATGCATTGGAGAAGGAAATGGCAACCCACTCCAGTGTTCTTGCCTGGAGAATCCCAGGGATGGGGGAGCCTGGTGGGCCACCGTCTATGGGGTCGCACAGAGTCGGACACGACTGAAGCGACTTAGCAGCAGTAGCAGCAGAAGCACACACACACATTGGATCATATAAGGTCTCATGAACCATAGAATGGCATTTGGACAATATTCTAAATGCAGGGAATAAACACTGGAAGTTTCTGAACAGATGAGTGTTATGATCTGATTTCTATTTTAAGATTTATTTGATGCTATATTTTTTAAATATTTTATAGAAAATATAAATAATTTATAAGATACATAAAGTGTTCACATTTGTATTTTGAAAGGTGACAGGAAAAAAAAAAAAAAAAAAAACAGAAAGACTCTTTAGTGGCTTTTGCATCACATCTGGCTAGAGAAAATCTGTCCTGAATTAGCCCAGTGGCAGTCTATGTGAAGAGAAGTAGATGGATCACATGGGTTCAGGATGTAGTTTGGAACTAGCTGTTGGAATTGCTGCTTGATTAGGATGGGACAATGGTTTAGTGAATACCACAGGCTCTCTTTGTCTTTACAATTTAATGACATGATTGTTTTCCTGTCTAAGGAATTACATGCAAGTATTTTAAACACTTTTAAAACTGAAAGCAAATGTAAATTATGTTTTCAATTGTTAAAAGTTATATCTCTTGAAATCTCCAACAAAATCAGGAACTATTCAATTAGTAGGCGGTAGCAGTTCTTTGACCTTGTCTAAGGTATATAAGAAAACAAGGAGAAAGTATATATGATAATGTGTAATAATAAATTCTGCAGATAGAAAATACCAGAAAGGTCTGATGGGGCAAATATAATGAGAACGATTTTCTGATGTGGACCTCTCTTTATTTAGAAATTAGATGTTAAACTCTGTATGCACATGTGCATTTATTTATTGTGTATGTAGATACTTTATATGCTTTATAGGTGCTTATATTTTTACTATGATCAGAAAATCTCATTGCTTTCCTGTCTACCTCTCATACTATTTTAATGTTGTATTTTATATTATCCTCAGTATTATTTACACTTCGATTCCCTCCTCCCATTATTTTAAGAAAAAAAAAAGTGTGTGTAGTTTTTATTATATTTATTAATCCATGATAATATTTCCTCCAAGAATAATATCTATATTGTCAATCAAATTACCTAGAGGCTGCTGATAAATATTTGGAATATTAGATATCATGCTTCTTTCTATGCATTTGTTTAAGATCAACTATTCTTTTTTGAACTGTGGTGTTGGAGAAGACTCTTGAGAGTCCCTTGGACTGCAAGGAGATCCAACCAGTCCATTCTGAAGGAGATCAGCCCTGGGATTTCTTTGGAAGGAATGATGCTAAAGCTGAAACTCCAGTATTTTGGCCACCTCATGCGAAGAGTTGACTCATTGGAGAAGACTCTGATGCTGGGAGGGATTGGGGGCAGGAGGAGAAGGGGACGACAGAGGATGAGATGGCTGGATGGCATCACTGACTCGATGAATGTGAGTCTGAGTGACCTCCAAGAGCTGGTGATGGATAGGGAGGCCTGGCGTGCTGCAGTTCATGGGGTCACAAAGAGTCAGACACGACTGAGCGACTGATCTGATCTGATCTCTGATCTGATTCTTTTTTGACAGTTGTTCGAGTTGATTTCCATGACTCTGCCATGTGTTTGCACTTGAAATTTCTTATCTTTTTAGTGAAAGGCATTGCATATTAAGTCATATTGCATTTAAGGAAGCGTGTGATAATTGCTCAGTCATGCCTGACTCTTTGCAATCCCATGGACTGTAGCCTGCGAGGCTCTGCTCTCCATGGAATTCTCCAGGCAAGACTACTGGAGTGGGATGCCATTTCCTTCTCCAGAGGCTCTTCCCGACCCAGGGACCCTGCATTGCTGGAGAGTCTTTACCATCTCAGCCACCAGGGAAGCCTACTATTAAGAGACATTTCTCTTAATAGTATAAGGAAGCATGGAGACTGCAAACCTGTGTGCCCAGTTAAAAGTCAGTTGCCTTGTGATTGATCCCAAGGCCATTCTTCACAGATTTTATAAGGCAAAACATGAGAGAAAATCTCTACTTAGAAATCTGAAAGCAACGTGAACCTTGTAGTGTAGATCACAGCCACCCTATCCTCATTTCCAATCAAAATGCATTCTGTATGGTTTTTCCTCACTCAAGTGGCATTACTTTCACTACATGATTTCTTTCTTCTTTTACTTTTTATTCCCCTCCTGTTCTTGTTCACCCATACACTTCATGTTGCTATCTGTAACCCACAGACTGTCTTTTCATGAATTGAGTTCCCATCTCTACACGACTGATTTCTCACACTTTCTTCTGTCCCCTTACCTAATCATTGCTGTCCTCATTGTTTTTTTTAACTTCTTCTGGAGTGAGGCCATGCACCCAGCTTTAATACTCTTATTTCTGAATAACAGGTTTTTAAGGATGAGAACTCTACAGTCAGAAACATGAAGCTTCCAGCCCTGGAGATTGTTATTACCACCTAGGAATAGCAGAAGTTACTAGAGATGGATGAGAGGAACAGGCTTTCTAGCAGTTCTCAGAGGAAATTGCTGAAGTACAGAATCACGTTTGGGGCTGAAATATTCTCTCTGTAGATAAGAGCTGTTTGATTGAAGTTTCCTTTTTCTTTATGGTAAATGCACATTCAAGAGAATGTGATATATCATGTGTGTGTATATGTTTGTGTGTCATACTTATATTTATATATATAGAAATTTGAAGAAAAGTAATAAGTTTATTAGCTATGGAACCACAATCTAGTTTAAAAAATAGAATACTGTCTGCTTCTTAAGAAATCTTTTTGTGCTCTATCTCAACATAACCTGCCTTCCCCTCTAGGGTAACCAATAGCCTAAATTTTGTATTTATAATCTCCTTACTTTTCTGCAAAATTTTATTACCTATAAATTTTCAAATGCTCTAAAGGGAAAAGCATTGCAAAATGTCATGTTGACCTAAGGAGTTTCCTTCTCTTCAGGGTATTTACCGTGAAAGCCTTTTTTTTGGGTTGGTTTTTATGACTCTTTAGTAATTCTTGATAGGGAAGTTGGCTTAATAGGAGCTCTTCTATCAGCTCTAGATAAGGAATTACTTCCACATTTAACTAATAGTATGAAAAGTGCAGTGTGACATGAAGACACCTGATTCGAGGCTCCTTGTTTGAGAGAACACAGTAAAATATTTAGAGGTTTTCTGGGGAGGAAGGAGAAAGAGCATTTTAGGCAGATGGAATCAGTCCAAGCGGTGGGTATGTGGAATGACTGGATATCACTGGGGCTTGACAGAGTCTCCTTTTTCTGCTCCCACCCCCCAACCCCTGTCCCCTCTTTCTTTAGAGTGCTGAGGCTTGCCAGCTCCAAGTCATCCTGGAAGCTTGAGTAATATCCCACTCTTTATGAGATGGAGAATCAAATCTTCATTTTAAAAGGCCAAGATAAACAGCATATCAGTATGAGTTTCACTACTAGACTCTATTTTTAAAACTCCTCCCTTGCTAACTTTCTCCAATGGCCTTTCAAGGTTGTGTGGTTTGCTTCTAGAACAGTTGTCATAGCTAAATGCCTGACCTCACTTTACCAGGGTCTTGCTAGCTTACTAAGGATCTGCTATTTACCCATCACTTTTGCCTCAAGGAGCTCATCATCTAGTTATGGGCCGAAGATCTAAATATACAGAAAGTCATTTCACTTTAACCATGGCTTGCTCGTTATGTCTGGGATGGCATGAATCCCTATGGTACAAGATGGGTAAATGTGTACAAATTATCTGGATGTAATAACAAAAATCTAGAAACAGTAGAAATTTCTCTCAATGGAGAATGAATAAACTATGATACAAACATTCAGAGGAATGTTTAAAAAAAAAAAAGGCAATTTTAATCCTCTTTGAATACATCTACATGGGTGCATGGCAGAGACATAATGTTGACTGAGAAATAAGTATTGTTCCCTTTTATATAACATATATACAGACATGTGTACTAATATTGCTGCTGCTGCTGCTAAGTCGCTTCAGTCGTGCCTGACTCTGTGCGACCCCACAGATGGAAGCCCACCAGGCTCCCCTGTCCCTGGGATTCTCCAGGCAAGAACACTGGAGTGGGTTGCCATTTCCTTCTCCAATGCATGAAAGTGAAAAGTGAAAGTGAAGTCGCTCAGTCGTGTTCGACTCTTAGCGACCCCATGGACTGGAGCCTACCAGGCTCCTCCGTCCATGGGATTTTCCAGGCAAAAGTACTGGAGTGGGGTAATGATAGCTAATTTTTTATATTAGGGCTTCCCTGGTGGCTCAGAGGTTAAAGCATCTGCCTGCAATGCGGGAGACTGGCTTCAATCCCTGGGTCAGGAAGATCCCCTGGAGAAGGAAATGGCAACCCACTCCAGTATTCCTGCCTGGAAAATCCCATGGATGGAGGAGCCTGGTGGACTACAGTCTACGGGGTCGCAAAGAGGCCTTTAAAAACACTTATATGCATTTTATCCTCATAGTATCCATATACATTAGACTCTATCTAATCTTACCCATTTTTTCAGATGAGGAAACCAAGAAATTTAATAACTTGCCCTAAGTAACAGAAAAATGTGTTGAACTGACTCCAGAATCTGTGCTCTTCAAGGCCATGCTGTGTTGCCTCATGAAAGCCTGACATTCTTCATTAGCAGAATAGTCACTACATAATAATTATTACCTCTCAGGGTGAGGAAGAATGGAATACATGGTAAGACTTTAATTCTATGAACAGCATATTATTTTCTTTAAAAAGAAAGATGAAAGGAGACCTATAGGAAATTTGACATGATATTAAAATTTATTTTATCTCAAGTTTCTCATATTAATGTTTCCCTACTTTTCTGGTTAGCTAAAACTTGCAATTAATTGTTTTGTTTTGTTTTTTTAAAGATGAGTTAGAAAGGGACTTCGTGTCTTATGAGAAAAGTAACCATGGGAGCAAAACCTATCTTGGTACAGTGTTACTGCCATAATTAGCACAATACTTAGAGCACTTGAATATTTACAGAGCATTATCACCTTATACATATACAGTCCTGCGTAGTGAGTAAGACAAGTGTTTAATAATTTTACACAAAAGCAAACTGATGCTGAGAGAGGGTAAGTAACCTGCTAAATCCATGCAGTGACTGGTTGTTGATCAGCCAGTTTTTGTTGCCTAATCACGTGAAGATAACATAACAACAGTACTTCTCTCATTAAGAATAGTCTAGAAACACATTAGGCATAGGAAAGTGCTTATAAGAAATCCAGTCAACAAGACCTTAACTCAATCATTCCTTTTATAGCAAAAAACTATGATTCCTGTCTCTTATTTATCAGAAATCATGAACTAGAGCTTGAGAAGCAGCTCTGGGATCTTTCCTTTCCCATCTGCCCACCATGACTACCACCATAACACAATTAAGAGGAGGCATAGATGAGGCAATCTAGTCTTCATGCTTTCTTCTAGACCTGGGCTGTTCACATGTGGCTATTGAGCACTTAAAATGTGGTAGTGTGACTGAGAAATTATAAATTCTACCTACTTTAAATTTTAAAACTGAAGCAGTATAAAATATATTTTTCATAAAATGCTACTTTATTAAGACATGTCACTTTAACATTTTCTTTCTGTGAGAGACTATTGTTGCCTTTTCATGTCCATGTCAGACTTACTTTATAGATAAACATATCAGATTTAATCAGATCTAGTCAGTGTAACTGGGTGGATTCAATTTGAATGACTTTTTTTTAATGCTCAGATGTAACATTATGATGTGTTCCCTATTTAAATATTTTATGCAAGCAATATAAGTTATAGTGATATCTACAATGTACAATTCATTTATTTCAGTATTAATATGAAAGTTTAATCTATCTTCTGTATTATAATTTTGTAAATTTTACTTCATAGTAATATACTTCATAGAACTGTTTGCACCTGATTGATTATATCATATATCTTAAATATTAAGGTTCTGGAATACTGTCGTCCCCCTCAAAAAATTTTACTTTGAAAATTTAATATAAAAAACATTTTAGGGGTTTATCAAAGTGAGAAAACAAAAAAGACGCAATCTCAAGACCTACTCCTTGAACAGCTTTGGATGGTAGTAGAGTTAGTTGGACATAATAGGGCCAGAAATTCCCTAATTACATTCTAGGAAAGTAGGAGACCAAGTAGCTTTGCATATCATAAAAGTGGAAACTGGAAGTTTGGGAGTGACTCAGTATGACTTCAGAAAGGTGGGAAGAATCCATGACCCTGAATCTTTGGGAGGAAATACCTGCCCTGCTCTGTCCTAATGAAGCTGGGGGATGGGCCCTGTTCCCTACCTCTTAACTTAGACTTGATGAAATTTTATATGGCTGTACACCACTTCCCTGTCTTTCACCCATGTACATACTCTACCGCAGTAAGAAGGCCAGAATTTCCAGATAGGCTCATTTGTGCCTGTTTATCTCCCACCTAAATGAAAGCGATGCATGCTCAGTGGCTCTAATCATAGACTATCTCAACACTCTTCTGACTCAACACTAGAAAGGATGCATACAGCTCTGTGTGAGTGTGAATGTGTATGTATAGTAACCGTGGCTATCTGCTGGACACTATGGACCCAGGGTGGGAATGGTGGTAAGGCAATTCCTCTTCTCTGCTTTTCTTTACTGAAGTGTTTCCTAAACAAACAAGGAACAGAGGAAAGGTTTTGGCAAAGATAAGAAGGGAAGAAGGACATACTCTTTACAGGCTTGGAGTACATCTTCAAGTAGTAGGCATGTCATTCTCCAGCCATCAAATGGGAACTGGATTCAAACCTTCAGTTCAGTTCAGTCACTCAGTCATGTCCGACTCTTTGTGACCCCATGAATTGCAGCATGCCAGGCCTCCCTGTCCATCACCAACTCCCGGAGTTCACTCAGACTCATGTCCATCAAGTCAGTGATGCCATCCAGCGATCTCATCCTCTGTCATCCCCTTCTCCTCTTGCCCCTAATCCCTCCCAGCATCAGAGTCTTTTCCAATGAGTTAACTCTTCGTGTGAGGTGGCCTAAGTACTGGCGTTCCAGCTTTAGCATCATTCCTTCCAAAGAAATCCCAGGGCTGATCTCCTTCAGAATGGACTGCTTGGATCTCCTTGCAGTCCAAGGGGCTCTCAAGAGTCTCCTCCAACACCACAGTTCAAAAGCATCAATTCTTTGGCTCTCAGCTTTCTTCACAGTCCAACTCTCATATCAGTACATGACAACTGGAAAAACCATAGCCTTGACTAGATGGACCTTTGTTGGCAAAGTAATGTCTCTGCTTTTGAATATGCTATCTAGGTTGGTCATAACTTTCCTTCCAAGGAGTAAGCGTCTTTTAATTTCATGGCTGCAGTCACCATCTGCAGTGATTTTGGAGCACCGCCCCCCACCAAAAAAAAAAAAATCTGACACTGTTTCCACTGTTTCCTCATCTATTTGCCATGAAGTGATGGGACCAGATGCCATGATCTTCGTTTTCTGAATGTTGAGCTTTAAGCCAACTTTTTCACTCTCCTCTTTCACCTTCATCAAGAGGCTTTTTAGTTCCTCTTCACTTTCTACCATAAGGGTGGTGTCATCTGCATGTCTGAGCTTATTGATATTTCTCCCGGCAATCTTGATTCCAGCTTGTGCTTCTTCCAGCCCAGTATTTCTCATGATGTACTCTGCATATTAGTTAAATAAGCAGGGTGACAATATACAGCCTTGACGTACTCCTTTTCCTATTTGGAACCAGTCTGTTCCATGTCTAGTTCTAACTGTTGCTTCCTGACCTGCATACAAATTTCTCTATTCCCATCTCTTTCAAAATTTTCCACATTTTATTGTGATCCACACAGTCAAATGCTTTGGCATAATCAATAAAGCAGAAATAGATGTTTTTCTGGAACTCTCTTGCCTTTTCGATGATAATTGATTCCTGGCTGAGGCCAGATCTCTCATTCTATGACAGCCTAGCTCTGAAGGAGATCATGGACGGAAACTTTCTCTTGAAAACAGTGATTTTTTTTTATGCACTTATAATTGTAGTCAGGGCCTGTGGATATAGAATAGAGCAGACATTGGTTGGGTATATATATATTGGAGGAGGAAGGGGTTTGGGATGATGACTTATCACCAGTGGGTGGGTACCTTGGGAATGGGAATATTGATGTTGTTGTTGTTCAGTCGCTGAGTCATATCAAACTCTTTGCAACCCCATGGACCATAGCAGGCGAGGCTCCTCTCTTCTCCACTGTCTCCCCGAGTTGGCTCAAATTCATGTCCACCAATTTGATAGTGATTGTGATAGTGATGCTATCTAACCATCTCATCCTCTGCTTCCTCCTTCTTCTTTTGCCTTCAATCTTTCCCAGTATCAGGTGGCCAAAGTATTGGAGCTTCAGCATCAGTCCTTCCAATGAATATTCAGGGTTAATTTCCTTTAGGATTAACTGGTTTGATCTCCTTGCAGTCCAAGAGTCCAAGACTCTCAAAAATCTTGTTCAACACCACAATTTAAAAGCATCAGTTCTTCAACACTTAGCCTTCTTTATGTTCTAATTCATATCTATACATGACTACTAGAAAAAACATAGCTTTTCTAGATGGACCTTGTCAGCAAAATGATGGCTCTGCTTTTTAATACACTGTCTAGGTTTGTCATAGCTTTTCCCCCAAGGAGAAAGCACCTTTTAATTTCATGGCTATAGTCACTGTTGGCAGTGATTTTGGAGTGCAGGAAAATAAAATCTGTCACTGATTCCATTTTTTCCCCTCCTATCTGCCATGAAATGATGGGACTAGATGCCATGATCTTAGTTTTTTGAATGTTGAGTTTCAAGCCAGATTTTTCACTCTTCTCTTTCACCTTCAAGAAGCTCTTTAGTTCCCCTTCACTTTTTGCCATTAGAGTGTTATATCGACATATCTGAGGTTGTTGATATTTCTCCAAGCAATCTTGATTCCAGCTTGTGAGTCATTCTCTCTTGTGTTTCTCATGATGTACTCTGCATATAAGTTAAATAAACAGGGTGACAATACACAGCCTTGTCATACTGCTTTCCCAATTTGGAACCAGTCAGTTGATCCATGGTCAGTTCTAACTGTTGCTTCTTGACCCACATACAAGTTTCTCAGGAGTTAGGTAAAGGTTGTCTGGTATTCCAATCTCTTTAAGAATTTTCCACAGTTTGTTGTGATCCACATAGTTATAGGCTTTAGCATAGTCTGTGAAGCAAATTAGATGATTTTGTGGAACTCCCTTGCTTTCTCCATGATCCAACAAGTGTTGGCAATTTGATCTCTTGTTCCTCCATCTCTTTGAAACTCAGATTGATTGTGATGCCCTGGAGAAGTAAATGACAACCCACCCTAGTATTTTCTTGCCTGGAGAATTCTGTGGACAGAGGAGCCTCATCAGCTATAATGCATGTGGTGGCAAAGAGTCGGACATGACTGAGCAACTAGCACTGCACTACTTGATTGTGAGGTGCAGATTTTGTCCTTGACACAAACAGTTTAACCATCAGAATAGAGTACCACATTGTCACTTTCATTGACTTGGTAGAGCCTTGGATATCTTCTCCAGGGACACCTACAGTTATGCCCCAAGGAAGTCCTAAACCCTGCGTCAAAGATTCAAGCCCACTGAAGCCTAAGTAGCAAAAGTCACCCGTGAGTCCTCATCTTGAATAATTCTGTGGCATCTGGATGAAAGCAGCTGAAGCACCAATTGGAACAGCTGTAAAGACTAGTTTGAAGAGGTTGATAGAGGCAAAGGGCTGATATGCTCAGTCACTGAGTCGTGGCCAACACTTTGTGACCCCCTGGACTGTAACCTGCCAGTCTCCTCTGTCCATGGAATTTTCCAGGCAAGAACACTGGAGTGGGCTGCTATTTCCTTCTCCAGAAGGGGTGAAGGGTTCCCCATGAAAGCTGAAGTGAAAGCAGACACTAAAGCCACATGATAAACCACCACAGACTCGACTCTAGGCGAAAAGGGGTGCAGAGAGCAGGAGTGGTACTGTTCAGCCTGGCTCCAGCCTACTTTATTCATCCTGTCCTAGATTTCATATTGCTGACCTGAAAAAGCAAACTTTAGGTCAGAAAGAGAGTACACATAGCCTATAGATCTGAAAGATGGTTTTTTGCTCTTTATAACATACTTAATAATATTGTACATCCATCATTTTATTTGGTTCTCTCAACTTAACTCCATGTACGCTGAGTTACCTCATACGTGGAAAATCCAGGACTCTAAAACTCAGGGGATGTTCCTTTTCCATGAGCCCATGAACCAAGTCTATCTCACTGAGGGAAAGGTGCTGACTTAAGAGATCTGAGTGACTGGCATTCAGCCACACAGAAAGTCACATCTGGCTCCTAGCTCTTTTTTATCTTGAGACACATGGGACAAGGCAGTCAGGATGCACATACACTAAGATGACTAGGAAGTGCGGTGTCCAAAATGCCCTGGGGGCACAGTTCAGGTAGGATCCCCCACCTTCACTCTCCCTTTCACAGTTTCCCCTCCCTGACTTATGACTACAGAAGCCCCCAAAAGCAGGAGAGTGCTTTCTCTCCAATACAGAAAATTTCGTCAAATATTTTCTGTAACACCAGTGATGCACAACTCCAGAGTGCATTACTTATCCAGGTGTGTGTTTGGGTTTAGTTGCTCAGTCATGTCTGACTCTTTGTGACCCTGTGGACTGTAGACTGCTAGGCTTCTCTGTCCATGGGGTTTCTCCAGCAAGAATACTGGAGTGGGTTGCCATGCCCTCCTCCAAGGGACCTTCCCAACCCAGGGATTGAACCCAGGTCTCCAGCATTGTAGTCTCATTCTTTACCATCTGAGCCACCAGGGAAGCCCAAGAATACTGGATTGGGTAGCCTATCCCTTCTCCAGGGGATTTTCCTGATCTAGAAATCGAACTGGGGTCTCCTGCATTGCAGGCTGATTCTTTACCAGGTGAGCTATCAGGGAAGCCCATTTATCCAGGAGGTAACATAAAATAAGGATAGGGATTCTTGGAGTCATATACTCCCAAGTCCTAAACACCTAATATTAGGACAGCAGCTCAGATGCGTGAATGGTCTGGTGTCTTGGAGATGGAATGAACACGAATTCCTTAGGGCCTAGCTGCTAAGACTACAGATTTATCTTTTAAGGCAGATTCTGTCTAGGTATACTCTTATGGGAAACCTCAGTGTTGAGAGTTTCCATTAAGGACTGAAATAAGCTTTTCAAGCCTTAGAACAGAGGCCTAGAAGACTTTGCATCTATTTGGGTGCCTAGTAGGATAACTCCTGGGATTGTGGTTATTAAGCATTTAAATTAACTATAACAAAATAAAGTTAAAAATTCAAATGCTGTCAGACTACCCACACTTCACTTGCTCGATAGCCACTTATGCTTGGCTGCTATCATACTAGTTCGTGCAAATGTAGAGCATTTTCTTCAAAAAATATTCTGTTGGAAAAAGAACTTCTATTAGTCCTTGAATCCAGAATCTAAATTAGCCTCTTCTTTTTCTGTGGTCATCAGGACAGCTTTGGGTTTCATCAGGAAGGCCAAGTGAGTAGGTGGGGAGGATTGAACCCTTACAGACACCTGCCCTCCAGAGAAGGCAGAAATGGTCAGCCTTGAGCAGTCGGTGCCTGAGATGTTAGGACAGAGGGCCAGGGGTTTCTGGAGATCAGTTCTGTGGGTGGTGTTCACGAGGAGGTGGTAACAAGTTCTGTAAGTTACAGAATCCTCTATGGAAATAGCTTCTCTAACAGGTCTTCTGCCTTGGATTGTCACTGGAGAAAATGTCCAGTTGGGTGAAAAGAATCTTTTGATTATCTAGTGAACACAAAAAAATATGCTTATCTGAAGGCAGAATCGTGTAGATTGTCAAAATGTCTTTTCCATCCACAAAGGATATACTAGAAGAGATACCTATCACCTGTTCTGTACGTCAAGAAGAAAAGAATAGAGCTACATGAACTGTATATGCAGTCCATAAGTTAAAAGCACTTGACATTTTCTATAACACATCCCCATGATATGAATCATCCACTGTCCAGTAAATGGGTTATGCTGAACATTTGCATTCATTAGCTGAGCTGTCATAAAGACAGAGTGTTGGAATTGTTACTTCTAGTCCTCATTCTATGCAGTAGACACTTGGAAAACAGGTGAATGTTGCCCACGTAGCTCATAGCAGGTTTCTGCAGGTAAGCCGCCGTTAGCATCTTTCTTCTTACTGTGCTTTTCATTGAGTGCTAAAGAATTGCTTTAGGAGCTGGAGGAAGCTGTCAGATCCCCTGTGAGATTAAATGAATAAGCGGAACAGAACAGAAAGGCAAAAAGAGACCTATCTGCTGGTACAGTGGCACCCTTGCTTTGACTCAGAGCTGTCAGGAAAAGAGGGATCTCCCATGCCAGCAGTAAAAATTGGCTCCTCCTTCAATCCTCAATGTTATGATTGTCTTAGAAAAGTATAGTTTCCCATTTAAACACATTAGAGAGGACACTTCACCAGAAGGATTTTTCTTTGTCTTCAAAATGCTTCTGATAATATGCCGATCCTTCTAAACAAATAAATTCTTTCCAGGAATTCTTCCCTCCTTTCAGCTGCTCCAGTTACTGTTGGGGCCAATCTGTAGATGTGTATGTCTCCTTCGGGATATGATTGCCCCCCATGCACTCTACAGACCAAGACCTTCAAATGCCACCCTTAAGTCCCCCCAAAAATACTTTCCTGCTCAGGCCCAGCAGGGGGGTCTGAAAGACGATAACAGCCTATGATTTTCTTGTGAATGATCAGATTCATTTTGGTGATATGGCACACCTTTGAAACCATGTATCACTCCTAGACACATATTAATACTCCTCATCCTCCTTTGCTGGTCCCTCTTCACCTGCTCTCTCTTAATGTCTAAGTACTCCAAAAACCAGTTCTTAATTTCATCCAATCCCCTGACTTTAAGTCCCACACATATATGCTGCTGCCACCCCAAATTCAAACCTGCACTCCTTAAACATCCAAAATTTGACCCCACGTGTCCATCTCATAAACATGGTACATGCAAAGCATTTTCCATCTTGATTGGCAGCAATTCCTCCTTCCCATTGAAGGCCAAAACTCTTAGTGTAACTTTTGAATTATCTGATGAGGTGCCGGTAAATGCTCCACAGTCAACTATCCAGGAAAAGAAATAAAATTACTTGTTGAGTTTGCTGATTTCCACTGTGCAAATATTCTCACCATGACTAGAAGCCATTGATGTGACTTTATTGTGGTCCAAGGTAAGAAGCCAGGGCACAATCAGCTCTCCTAAGCTGGTGCAAGCTGGGCTCCACCACTAGGTTCTTGTCTCTTTCCCTCACGTTCCACCTTCAGTTCAAAAGTAAATTCAACTAGCACTACTTGCAAGCCACATCCAGACTCCAACTCTTTTTAGCCCCTGCTCTGCACCATTCGTGTTCTAGCCACCATCATTTCAAGTTTTGCAGTAGCCTCTTAACTAACCTCCTTTGCCTCATGTGGTCTATTCTTAACTAAAGGAACCTTTTTAAAAGATGAATCATGTCACTCCTCTGTTTGGGACCTTCTAGTTCTTTCTACAGAGAAGGCAATGAATGGCACCCCACTCCAGTACTCTTGCCTGGAAAATCCCATGGATGGAGGAGCCTGGTGGGCTGTGGTCCACGAGGTCGCACAGAGTCGGACACGACTGAAGTGACTTAGCAGCAGCAGCAGCAGCAGTTCTTTCTATCTCAGCAGGCAATGTAAAAGTCATCAAACAGTAGTCCATTCCTGCTTTATTTTTCTGTATTTACCTTACTATTTTCTAACATGATAGTTTACTGTCTTATCACTTGTCTGCTTTCCCATTCTACAATATAAATTCTATGATGCTACAGATTTTTGTCTCTCATGTCTGAAGCCCCAGCTCCTGTAGGAGTAACAGACATATAGTAAGCATTCAATAAGCAATTGTTGAATGAATGAGTGGATCTCACTTCTTCACTGCTTTGACCCCATTGTTCCTCATCTTGCTGTCCTCCTAATTCCTGGGCCTTACTTACTCTTGCCTCACTACTGACCCAAATGACTGTCCTTCACTGCTTCAGATCCCACATTTAACAAGTCAGGTCCTGACTCCCCCCTAGTTTGTACGTACTTCCAGCACTGCCTGTTCGGATCTGCCTCATTGCCATTTACAACCTGGAGTAACACAGGAATATTCCTCTTCGGCTGCCTTCCAACATCTTCATATTTTTAGAAGGTGAATGATTATGTAACTAACCCATTTTCTCTTCTATACTTGGCACTATGAGCATCACTGAACACATACTTTAGGTGAATAATTGTACTTCTGTGTTAAGCAAGTGTCCATCATCACTGGTACAAGTTCATCAAAAGGCGATTAGTAGATGAGTAAATAATCAGAGTCATGATAATTAACATTTATTGAACTTTTACTGTATATTGGACACTGCTTTATCTCTATATGGCAATTTTCACATCCACTTTTGTTGACTTAGATCAAGAGTTTGAATTACTAAAATAGCCTTTCAGTCATAATCCATGTTTTTACCTTTTTCCCTTCCGATACTATCATTCACACTATAATCCCCCTGACTTTTAAAAGTGTTTTAAAATGCTCCTGACCCCTCTAACCATAATTAATAAAATCCAGATTCTCTATCCACATCCAGAGATAATACTTAATATCAGCAGGTGCTTACTATTTCAAGTCTTGATTGAAAGCTTTACGTATAATTATCTTATTTAATGTCCTCAGCAATCCAATGAGGCAGAAAAAGAGGTATGAAGAGGTTAAATGGTTTTGTTCAGTGTCAGGCATTTCATAAGTGGTGACATTGGGATTTGAACCCAGTCGCTTATCATTCTGATGTCCTGTTCCCCAAATGAGTAACCTGGCAGAAAGTACCCCCTCAAGTTCATTTCTTACTGTGCCCTAGCACCGAAGAATTGATGCTTTTGAACTGTGGTGGTGGAGAAGGCTCCTGAGAGTCCCTTGGACTACAAGGAGATCCAACCAGTCCATTATGAAGGAGATCAGCCCTGGGATTTCTTTGGAAGGAATGATGCTAAAGCTGAAACTCCAGTACTTTGGCCACCTCATGCAAAGAGTTGACTCATTGGAAAAGACTCTGATGCTGGGAGGGATTGGGGGCAAGAAGAGAAGGGGACGACAGAGGATGAGATCGCTGGATGGCATCACTGACTCCATGGAGGTGAGTCTGAGTGAACTCTGGGAGTTGGTGATGGACAGAGAGGCCTGGCGTACTGTGATTCATGGGGTTGCAAAGAGTCAGACACGACTGAGCGACTGATCTCTCTGCCTATCAAGCTATACAACAGACATACAGACTCCTTTGCTACTCCTGGAACACATAAAACTGAATCTCCTTTGTCAGTAAGGCTCTCCTGGACCACCCAGTCTAAAGTGCAATCCCCTCTCATAACACCCTCTTCTTTCCCCTCACAGCAATAGTCACACCTTAAGGGTGTACTTACAGATTCATCTTCTTTGTCCACCTTATCTGTTTTATTTCAAAACAGCCTACACCTAGAACTTTTCCATTTCTTAAACGTCTGTAGAATCCATTTATGAACTTACTGTCATTAAATCTTCACTATAAACTCTGAGAAAGTGCCACTCTTCATTAAAAGAAATAGTGAATAATTGGCCATAGGTCAAAGAACCTATTCATGGTGAAGCCTAGATTGCCACCCCAACCCTTCTGATTGCAGAGTACTAGCAAGCTATACTTCTTCCCTAGATGCTCAGGATTTGAGGACCCTAAACAAGGAGATTACTGAAGCAACTGGCAGATGGGCTTAATAATATCCTCTATAATTATCTGCAAATTTGTAAACCTTGAATTGAAAAATAAATCCTCCCTCCTCAGGTCTCTTTTTAGAATGATGACTGAATGACCTAAAGGAGCCTCATCCTGGGGGCTTACACTGAGCAAGTCACAGCGCAAGGAGGCAGCTAATTGCCGAACTTGATTGCAACTGCTAATCACAGTCATAGGGAAAAAAAAAAGTGTTGGGAATTAATTAGGCAAGGACCTTCCGAACAGCAGCAGGAAGCCTCTGAGTGACCTTTATTTACAGTCAGTTAAACAGAAGTGTGACTAAAAAATTCCAGGGAGCAAATCAGATTATTAATATTGATTGCTTAAAGAAAATGAATAATTTAGAGGCCTAGTCAGAATAAATATCCAGTGACAGAGATGAAAGAGCACAGCACACCACATTTCTAACATTCATCCGTCATGTGGCAGTGTCCCCTGCTCGGAAATTGAGAATTTTCACCCTCACAAAGCACAATTAGTTTCATGACCCAGCATGATTGCCACTAAGAACTGTTCTCATTCAGCCAAGCATGGGGAAAATCCAGGGTGTTGAACTAAAGCTTTTGTCAACACTTTGCATGGTAAACTAATTACAAGTTCATGGAAGGTTTACTTTCTGATTTTTATCAATAAAACATCAGCCAGAAGAAGTTGGATTGCATTTTCTATGCTTCCTGAGTAAAGCTCACACGCTTCTGTTTTTGATCACTGTATGCATTGTATGCTGCGTATATGACAGAAGTATTCAATGGGAAAGGCAAAGCTTTCAGATTGCTTATAAGTAAAGATTTTCAGAACTTCTCTCCAACTTTTAATAAAAGTTGCCTTTCATAGGCTAGATTCAGTTTTATACCATACCTCCCGTGTCATGCCTCTGTCCTAACTCCATCTGATGATAAGACAGACATGGAATATTTATTTATAGCAACATTCTGAACAGGTACTTTTAAATTACATATTTTCTTGAAGCAGTGATTTTTGAGATTGTTATGCCTTGTTGAAGGGTTTAAGTTATACTTAAAGTTATGTTCTCTACCTGGGAATATTAATTAAATTTCCTGGTGGGGAGTTATTGCAATAATTATGTTTTAGGGAAGTAGATATTAATAGTTTTGCTGAAGTGGCAGTATTTCAGGACTACCATAGTGGTGGAGAATCCAGGCATCCTATCACTTTGGATAGGACTCAGAGAAATTAAGCTCTGAGGCTATCAGATTAATGTAGCAAATCAACTAGCCATGTTCATGGTAGTCACAATATCTATATGACAGTAAACATAATTTGTAAACCAATCAATAAAGCAAGTCAAATCATTCATTTTCTCTATCCTGTATAGGCATTAGTATCCATTTATGCCTATACTAAATTATGTCATTCATATCAAGTGTGTGTATGCTCAGTTGTTCAGTCACGTCTGACTCTTTGCAATCCCATGGACTGTAGCCCACCAAGCTTCTCCATGTCCATGGAAGTTTCCAGGCAGAAATACTAGAGTGGGTTGCCATTTCCTACTCCAGGAGATCTTCCTGACCCAGTGATTGGACTGGAGTCTCTTGCGCTGGGAGGCAGATTCTTGACCACTGCACCACCTGGGAAGTCTAAGTATAGATACTAGCATATCACATACACATACACACGAAGTAGACACTGAGATTAAATATTTTCCAGTTCTTTACAGTGAATAGAATTGAACTTTTTTCACTCTTTTACACACAGTTTGAAGTACATTGCCTTAGTATTCAGCTGTAGAATGTCAGAATATATTACCAGATCATCTCCCCAGGTGTTCCATTGCCCTGCAGTTGGGAAGGAACCAAATGCAAACCTCAGTGAGGATAAGATAATTTTTCATGTGAATTTTTTACTTACATTGTTCTCATTCTATTGCTTGTTAGACTTCAACAAATATTGCCCAACTATTAGGTCTGACTGACCCTAGGTGAGACCTAAAATCAGCCTACTTATGGTCTTGTGGTCAAAAAAAAAAAAAGGGTACTAAAGTTTGGGAGATTATGCCAAGTAATGCTGACACCTTCCAATTTGGCTGTTATTGATCTAAGCATTGATCGGATATTTGTCGAACATGAATGAATTCTCACTTCTCTGTTCACAATACCAATGGTCCTATTCTAAAGGAATGTGTTTTGTTGTGTTTTGTTTTGTTTTCCCCCAGTAATAGGAATTACTGGTTTTGAACTGTTCTAGGAGAAGGCAATGGCACCTCACTCCAGTACTCTTGCCTGGAGAATCCCATGGACAGAGGAGCCTGGTAGGCTGCAGTCCATGGGGTTGCAAAGAGTTGGACACGACTGAGTGACTTCACTTTCACTTTTCACTTTCATGCATTGGAGAAGGAAATGGCAACCCACTCCAGTGTTCTTGCCTGGAGAATCCCAGGGATGGGGGAGCCTAGTGGGCTGCCGTCCATGGGGTCGCACAGAGTCGGACATGACTGAAGTGACTTAGCAGCAGCAGAGAACAATAAAAAGGTCATTCAGTTATGCATCTGTCTTGCTATATAGACTTTTTTCATGAAAATTTGTATTAATATAGCACTCCTTTTGGAGGGAGAAAAGGTCATGTGAAAATCAGATGATTTCCTCAGCCCTCTATCATCTAACACCGGTATACTAGCACCTCGTTGTTCAGTCACTAAATTGTGTCCGACTCTCTGTGACCCAGTGGACCGCAGCACACCAGCTTGCCTGTCCTTCACTAGCTCCCAGAGTATTCTTGCCTTGAGAACCCTATGAACAGTATACCGGTACTGCAGGCTGATAATCTGATGGTAACATTTTCCTTCACTTGGTATGTTGCAGGTAGATAGAGGTTAGTAGAAGATTTTTCTTTGCCCCACAGATCTGGAAAATATCGTTTATAAGCTATTTTATACAATTTCTAGAATCTAGTATCTTCCTGACTGTTTAAAATTAGCTTGTCTTTTTTAAACATGCAAAACTAATGCTCAAAAGAAAAGCATCAACAGAAAAAATGCAGATAGCCTTAATTAAATGTGAGCATAAAGCTTTAATCACATATGATGTTAAAGTAATACAGTTTTTATTGAGGTGTGCTAAATGATTCAGGTGGCTGGCAGGTTGGTTACCACAAGTCATTAGATTGTGGGGGAATTTTATGGGCTCTTGTGTGCATCTAGATACTAGCACACTGACTGTGGCAACCTTTCTTATCCAAAGCAATTTTCCCTTTCAGAAAACCAAACAATGCAGAATTATGGCCTCTCCTTTAGATTCCAGAAGCCCACCTAGAATGGGACTAGACTTTGGGTACAAAGTAGAGCTCACCTTGTGATTCTTTTCCTATTTGAAGACAACAAAATGAATCTGGTTCTTTGGAAAGAATAATGTGCAAATGTGCCTCTTTTAATATATGAAAGCTAACATTAAATACTTCATCTTATGGCATTCTGGTGCTGGGAAAGATTGAAGGCAGGAGGAGAAGGGGACACAGAGGATAAGATGGTTGGTTGGCATCACTGACTCAATGGACATGAGTTTGAGCAAGCTCCAGGAGGTGGTGATGGACAGGGAAGCCTGGCATGCTGCAGTCCATGGGGGTCACAGAGTCAGACACGACTGAACGACTGAACTGATGGCATTCTGAGATTTCCTGCTTTTGCTACTTGAGGGTGTGATTTTCATGTTAATTGTGTGTCATTTGTAATGGGGTGGCCTGGCTTTATGTGCACATGTGCCCCATTCTTTTCCATTATGGAAAGCAAATAATATGATTGTAATAATTCCTGGTATCAGATTATAAAAGCAGCATCTTTAGAATTTGCAAATGTGCTATTTTTATTTTACCCCTTTGTTTATACACAGATTAAAACATGATCCCCCATGGCTACAGCTTGTAATTAAATAGTGTTCTAAGGCTGTCACAGAGCAAGGGAGCTGTGCTTGAGTGACTTTGAAATAGAGTCAACACCTGAGGAGTAAATTTTCTCTTTTGTCTTTCCCTTGGCCTTGAATGTTTTGATAATGTTTAAAAGACACAATAAAAAATGTTATTATTTAATGAGCAAAGAAATGTAGCTAATCACTACACTGCCTGCTGCAGGAAAGAAAGATTTTTCAATATTACTTGAAGGATCACAGGGTTGGGGGTGGATATTTTCCATATAATTAATTTCATCTTAATTTGCTTGCTTTTCTGTAGATCATCAGATAGAAACTGCAATATGTTTCTTTGTCTCTTTTATCCCCCTGAAGTCTCAGCATAATTTAGAACTAGGGAAAAGCGATTCTTTCGCACTTTACATGCAAGTCACAGTTTCCTTATTGGGTTCCAAAGGATCCCTGGTCTCCAAGCTCCAGTACACAGCTGCCACTGCATATGTTACTGCTGAAAACGAAAACTTGCTGAAATAATCATTCCCTGTGTTTTTAAAAGGCTGTGTTTAAAGTACTACTTGACACGTCTCATTTCTTTAGGGAACTTGAGTTCATATCACAAAACAGCAGAGCCAATGAAACCCTAAGGTTTATTTTTTTGTATTTAATATTGGATATTGTGAACAATCTTAAGAATCACTAATAATCAAATTCATTTGAGCCTGAAGCATTATATGTACTTTAGTTTCTAGCATGCGAAACACAAAGATAAATTAAGAGAGTAGTGAATATAAAATTTGGGTACTTTTCCATGCACATTATTTAAAAATGTAAATTCTTATATACACACAAAACTAGTACCACTTTTGTTTAAAACTATTAAAGGCCTTATTAATTTTTTCTTCTATGGTCTTGCTGCTGATTATTTCCAGCACTCTGTAGAAGTGGCAAAAGTAGAAAATAATGTTCCCTTTGCTTTGCTAGCATGTACAATCCATATCAGTTACCTTAAATCACAGGATACATGAAATCCTCCATCTAAGTAGAGACACTTCCAAGCCTAGATGTCTGTGGACTTCTGGTTCCTTTATTACATGTAAATAAGATAGTAAGTAATACAGCTCCCACCCAATAATTTTCCAAAGTTAACATGGAGAAAGAATCATTTGGACATAGCCAGGGTCTCCATTCATTTTAAAGTTAGGTTCCTTCTGAAAATAAAAACTTTTGTTATCAGCATCCCTGAGAGGTGAAATTGAAAGTATAAGTAAATGGAAGTTAGTCTGGGCAGAATTCACTGAGAGCCCAAAAAGCAAATTAACATTTAGGATTTCCTACCTTTTTCTTTCAAGCAAATAAAAATAACAAGGCAATTTTCTCAAAAGCCCCAAGCATGTTTTGGGAGTTTTGTTTACCCACCTTCCCCACTCCTCATCCCCACCCGCATTCTGGATTGTCAAACAGAAATAGGAAACATTTCCAAATGAAAAATTATTCCAAGTATGGTTTTAATCCAATAATCATTACCAGATTGAATTTCAAAGAATTCTAAAGATTTTTGTTTTTATGTTTGAAAGAAAAAAATAAGTTGCATTTGAATAATATTTCAGTGGTTTTGTAAATAATATTTATGTTTAAATTTAAATACAAAGTATGGATAATTTAAGGTAATAATTTCAGTAATTACAGAGTCCCCTTTTAGCTAAGTCTTAATCAGCGTGGAAGAAGATCTTTTTGTGGCTTCATTGCATTCAGATGATGTCAGCAGATTCTGAGGCAGGAAAATAGATATATGTTCCTTTGATGTTTTTCTTGGGAAAGTTGGAAGTAAGTGTATCCTGTAGGGAAGATACATTTCTCCTTGCCTGCTTAATAGCCCCCAGAGACACAGGAAGTGACCTGTATAGCTCATATTTGATTATTATACAGCCATACAATTTTTGAATAATTCAGTGATTAATTTTTAGTAATTAGAAAAGTTATAAGTATGGCCAATATAAAATAATTTGTAAAAATACCTGTCATTAATTACTTAAAGGTGGAAAAAAAAAAGGCTATTTATGACTTGAACCATTTAGTTCTTTTAAAATAAAACTTATACTGATCAGATACTATGCTACCCAAGTGGCCCTAACAATTCATGGGCACAGTGTTAATCCTGTTATAGTCCATTTTACGTCTATGCTTGATTCTCAATAAATGTGTCTTCCTTGACCAAACCCACTGAAAATTAAAATGATTTCAACTACGATGGTTACTAGGTTGAGCTGTATGGATGAATTTTCACAAAATTTATTTTAAAAATCTTTTGTTCACCTATCATAATAAAAAATTCTAGAAAATAGTGTAAACTCTAGAGAAGAACATGTTTAGAATACCACATATGGCAAGCTAGCACTATCTGGAATTCAATTTTATATGAACTTAATCATCCTGTCTGAAGATTACACCTCAAAATACCTACACTCTCAAAACAATTTACAGATCAGGAAAATTATTCATCGTTATTTAGTATATCTAAGAAAAGATGGGAATATCAGACCACCTGACCTGCCTCTTGAGAAACCTATATGCAGGTCAGGAAGCAACAGTTAGAACTGGACATGGAACAACAGACTGGTTCCAAATAGGAAAAGGAGTTTGTCAAGGCTGTGTATTGTCACCCTGCTTATGTAACTTATATGCAGAGAACATCATGAGAAACGCTGGGCTGGAGGAAGCACAAGCTGGAAACAAGATTGCCAGGAGAAATATCAATAACCTCAGATATGCAGATGACACGACCCTTATGGCAGAAAGTGAAGAGGAACTAAAAGCCTCTTGATGAAAGTGAAAGAGGAGAATGAATAAGTTGGCTTAAAGCTCAATATTCAGAAAACTAAGATCATGCATCTGGCCCATCACTTCATGGGAAATAGATGGGGAAACAGTGGAAACAGTGTCAGACTTTATTTTGGGGGGCTCCAAAATCACTGCAGATGGTAATTGCAGCCATGAAATTAAAGGACACTTACTCCTTGGAAGGAAAGTTATGACCAACCTAGATAGCATATTCAAAAGCAGAGACATTACTTTGCCACCAAAGGTCCATCTAGTCAAGGCTATGGTTTTTCCAGTGGTCATATATGGATGTGAGAGTTGGTCTGTAAAGAAAGCTGAGCGCTGAAGAATTGATTCTTTTGATCTGTGGTGTTGCAGAAGAGTCCCTTGGACTGCAAGGAGATCCAACCAGTCCATTCTGAAGGAGATTAGCCCTGAGATTTCTTTGGAAGGAATGATGCTAAAGCTGAAACTCTAGTACTTTGGCCACCTCATGTGAAGAGTTGACTCATTAGAAAAGACTCTGATGCTGGGAGGGATTGGGGGCAGGAGGAGAAGGGGATAACAGAGGATGAGATGGCTGGATGGCATCACTGACTCGATGGACATGAGTCTGAGTGAACTCCGGTAGTTGGTGATGGACATGGAGGCCTGGCGTGCTGCGATTCATGGGGTCGCAAAGAGTTGGACATGACTGAGCGACTAAATTGAACTTAATTGAACCACCATTTGAGGTTGTGACAGAACTCTTTATAAAATTCTTTACAAATATCTTAATTTGAGAGGAAATATATATTTTAAAAATATAAAACCTGTTGACTGAGAATGGGATATTGGTCCTTCCAATAAAAGAGGGGAGGACTGTAATTGTGGACCCTGAGGGGACGTTACCCATCAGACTAGACTGATCACTTGTGAGAAGCAAGAGACCAGAAACCAAGAATGACTTTAGACTTGCCAGACTCTAGATTTGAGTAGCCAAACAGAAAATTATTGTATGAACAGAAATGGAGGAAATAGAAATTTGGGGATCCACTCCAGTACTTTTGCCTGGAAAGTCCCATGGACGGAGGAGCCTAGTAGGCTCCAGTCCATGGGGTCGCTAGAGTCAGACAGGACTGAGCGACACCCCTTTCACTTTACACTTTCATGCATTGGAGAAGGAAATGGCAACCCACTCCAGTGTTCTTGCCTGAAGAATCCCAGGGACGGGGGAGCCTGGTGGGCTGTCGTCTATGGGGTCGCACAGAGTCAGACACGACTGAAGCGACTTAGCACCATAATGAGTTCAGTTTTGAATCTTTTGAGTTTTGCTGAACCTCCAGGACAGGATATTTAGATGAGAGATAGAAACAACTGATTGTTTAAATGCTGAGGCTGGGGAAATAGCTGTGGGAATCGTCTATACCCATATCTATCTCTGTATTTGCGAAAATAAGAAATGAACACTGAATAAGAGAATGATTACCTATAACCCTGCTATCCAGAAACAATCAAATAATATTATTATAGTATAATAAGTAGTTCATTCTTCAGTTGTTCCACTACACACATATACATACATAAATGTGTTTTTCATCCATTCAACTGCATGCATAAGTATTCTGTTACACAACTTGTAAGCAGACAGCTAAGGTATTTTAGCACAACATTGTTATGAAGTCCTAGAGTTGACATGTCACCTTGTGACCAAATTGCAATAATAGTGGCTAGGAGAAAATAATTAATAGACTGGGAGAGCGCCTGATTAAGTGCTAGTAAATGAGTCTTTTTTAGCATACCTTGTTTAAAAGAGGATTTGAATCCAAAGAAAAACGTATTCAAAAATACTGTACTTTAAGTCAACACATCAAATTGAAATTGTCTCACTGAATTCCTTCTGCCTTCCTAATGTTTGATCCTCTTCAGTCTGAGACATGATTATAGCCAAGTTAATTAGCATAATCAAATAACTGTTTGGCAAATCTTTTATTACGTTAAGAAAAAGAGCTTACTCTAGGTTGGTCTACATCACAATTATGGCAGTCCTGTTTGAACCTGTGATAATGGTTTTTAGACATTATAGCCTCAAATTGCTGAGTTTCATGAGTTCCAACCAAAACCGCAGTTCCCTGCAATGTCTTAGTGCAGGCACACAAGAAGGGGGAAAAAATTACTCAAAAGAAAATTATATCTAAATCAAAATATGAAAAACATTGCCTTAATCTGTGTTTCAATAACATAGTATAAAGCTACAAAGAACAGTGGGTCTGTACCTCTCAAGTCTCCAGTGAGAAAAACATCCAAAAGTTCACAGAGCTCAATTGTTTTTCCAAAATGCCTGATTAGGAAAATCAATTAACTAGGCATAATGGGCCCTGTGATGAAATTGCTTCATTTGGTTGGACTAGGAAGAAAAACTGTGAAACCCAATTTTTTCTCTTGCTGTACCCTTCCACAAAGCTGTGATGAATAGGGAGATGCCTTACAGTGTCTCAGCCTGATTTACTCTCAGCTACCAGTTATGACATCTCAAACTCTTTCTCACAGAATTCTGATTTTTATGATTCAAAAATCTGAGCAGGTTTTTACTTTTTAAGGTTAACACTGTGTGTTAGGATCCTGGTCTCCCAAGACTAGCTTTTAAATAGAATTTAATCGCTCCAAGTTATCCTTTCTGTAGCCATCTGGAAAACAAATAGACCTAAATCTTTCTCTTTTTGGTTTCATTTTTCATACTAATAGTGGGTGACGGGGCACGCACCAACAATGGCCAAAACAAGGGCAAATCATAGAGTTCCCAGAAATTTTCCAACTTTGTCTTGGTGATATCCCATATTCTGAGAGTCTTGCTGATATCTTTTGTTCCAGAGCATAAAGTTAATCAAATCACGCTTTTCTTCAATCCCTGGGTTTCTCTAGATGATAAAGAGTATTTCATTATTTCAGATTGGTTCAGCATAAAGGCCTGACAAAACCTACTGGTGTGAGCATAGATGTAGATCCATAGGAAATTTATATAAGCCTGATTTTATGAGAGTGATTTGCATTTCTGGAGATTACCAGACTCTCTCATCGGATAAGTGTGCCTTTTATTCTCTAAATCTGAGGTCGTAGTAGGGTTGTTTTCTCACCATGAAAGTTCTGAACTATCTAAACAGAAAGTACAGTCTGGAGTTCTCTGATACTGCTTAGATCTCCATCAGATTACTGCCTGAGTGAGTTAATCTCTCTCTGCCTTCAGGTCTCTTCTATGAAAAGAGAGATCATATTACCTGCCTCATAGGGATGCAGTGAGAATTCAATACGTTTATGAGATAAAATGGCCCACGACGGTGCCTTTCACATTGCAAGCACTGGTAATTATCATCATTGCGAGGATTTATTTTGTAATGAAGTTGGGTTAGGCCTACATTGGCATTGTGGTACAGAATTGTGTCCCCCACAAAATTTGTGTATTGAAGTCCTAACCCTCAGAACCTCAGAATGTGCCTGTATTTGGAGCTAGAATGAGGTTGTTAGGGTAGACTTTAATCTGATATGACTGAAATCCTTCGAGAAGAAATCACTAGAGCACAGACGCAAAAGGAGGACCATGTGAGGACATTGGGAGAAGATGGACATCTACTAGATAAGGAGCGAGAGACCTCAGAAGAAACCAGCCCTATCAGCACTTTGATCTCCAATTTCTAACTTTAGAATAGTGAGAAAATAAATTTCTCTTATTTGGAACACCAGACAAAATCAGAAGCACTTTGTTTGGCAGCCCTAGGAGACATACAAATGGACATTAAAAATTGAAGTTTTCTAATAAAAGTCCTTGTTTGTGGGCTCTCTTAAAAGACAAGAGATCTGACAAGGGTAGACTTCCTTCAGCTACATGGAAACACAAGCTGACAGTTGAATGATAGAGTTCTTTTTAACTGTGCTTTTTGGAGAGAGAATGGATTATCCAGTTGACCATGAGGCCACCATCTCCCATTTTCTCACATCCAATCCACTAGCTCCATTGGTATTAAGGCACCAGATCTAAAAGTCAGGGCTTCCCAGGTGGCTCAGATGGTAGAGAATCTGCCCATAGTGCTGGAGACCCAGGTTCAATCCCTGCGTCCAGAAGAGTAGGGAATGGCAACCCACTCCAGTGTTCTTACCTGAAGAACTCCATGGACAGAGCAGTTTGGCAGGCTGTAGTCCATGGTGTTGCAAAGAGTCGGACATGACTGAGCAACTAACACACTTTCACTTTTTCTAAAGGTCTAGTTCGATTTTGGTGATTATTACATCGGTTCTATTTTTCCAAATTTAGCTAGATAAATCCCTGGTGTAGAAAAAGACTTTCTCCTATAAACAATAAATGCTGGAGAGGGTGCGGAGAAAGGGGAACCCTTTTACGCTATTGGTGGGAATGCAAACTAGTATAGCCAGTATGGAGAACAGTGTGGAGATTCCTTAAAAAACTGGAACTAGAACTGCCATATGACCCAGCAATCCCACTGCTGGGCATACACACTGAGAAACCAGAATTGAAAGAGACATGTGTACCCCAATGTTCATTGCAACACTCTTTACAATAGCTAGGACATGGAAGCAACCTAGATGTCCATCGGCAGATACATGGATAAGATAACTGTAGTACATATAAACAATGGAATATTACTCAGCTAATTAAAAGAATGCAGTTGAATCAGAATCACTTCTAATGGGGTGGACGAAACTGGAGTGCATTATACAGAGTGAGGTAAGCCAGAAAGAAAAACACTAATACAGTATATAATGCATATATATGAAATTTAGAAAGATGCTAATGATGACCCTATATGCGAGACAGCAAAAGAGACACAGATGTAAAGAACAGACTTTTGAACTCTGTGGGAGAAGGTAAGGGTGGGATGATTTGAGAGAATAGCATTGAAACATGTATATTACCATATATGAAATAGATCGCCAGTCCATGTTCGATGCATGAGACAGGGTGCTCAGGGCCGGTGCACTGGGATGACCCTGAGGGATGGGATGGGGAGGGAAAAGGGAGGAGGATTCAGGATGGGGACACATGTACACCTGTGGCTGATTCACGGCAATGTATGGCAAAACCCACTACACTATTGTAAAGTAATTAGCCTCCAATTAAAATAAATTAATTAATTAAAAAAAGAAAGACTTTTTCCTAACCTGATATCCATGGAAAACGTTCACAGGAATGATAGCATACCATAGGTGAGTTTAGAGCTGATTATGAGTAGTTACTTCTGTAATTCTGTTTCTTTCTCTCCTAAACATTATGGGCAGTAAAAACACATTGTATATTATGGTGTGTGTGTGTGTGTGCCTCTGTGTGTGTGTGTGTGTGTGTGTGTGCTGGTGTGTGTGTGTTGTGACTCCATATTTGAGAATTACTTTCAACAGGATAGAAAACATTTCTGTTTTAAAACAATTTTGGATATCATGAAGCCATAGCCTTCATTTCCCTGATTCTGCTGCTAAGTCACTTCAGTCCTGTCCAACTCTGTGTGACCCCATAGATGGCAGCCCACCAGGCTCCCCCGTCCCTGGGATTCTCTAGGCAAGAACACCGTAGTGGGTTGCCAGTTCCTTCTCCAATGCATGAAAGTGATTCTAGCTGGGAACTAATCCACTCTTCCACACGTAACATATTGCCACCTCATTCTGAAAACTGCTCATCATTTCTACGACACCAGTGGAAGGCCCCGGGTGGTGTGTCCAGCCAGCGGGGCTCTGCTGAGCACCCTGTGATGAAGACAACACCTGCTCAGAGGCATTCCTTTTCGTGGGTTGCCATTACCACTAGAAGTATGGTTCATGTCTGCTGCTGGCTGGTCAAAGACATAGTGTCAGTTTTTTAATAACAAGCTGTGAGCACTTGGAAGTCAAAGGAAGGGAGGGAGAAAGTGAAGCGTGCCCAGGGTTATTTCAATAGGCGAGCTCCAAAGTCTTCTAAGGTTAACATTGCCTAATTAATGACAGCACCAAATGGAGCCAAAAGCGTGAAGTCTGCAAATGGCTAATAATGAGGGCTAGATAGATATAACCCACTTTCCATGTATGTTCATAGGGCTGGCTGCAGAATGTAATTGAAGTAAATGGGGTTTTCTGCTTATTTCTTATTCTTTAAAGCTGAGAGGGTGTTTGCTATTCTCTTTTGTTACCTCAAAGAACCTCAATTAATTATAGAAAGTTTTATACCCAATGGCATCACTGCTAGAATCCTTGACATAGAAACCCTTGAAGGACATTTCCAGAAGGAGAGGGAGACACACAGTCCTGTGCATATGTTCAGCCTTCATTTATCTCTTTGCAGTTATAGCTGATGGACCCTAACTCTCTCTGGTGTTGGAAAGGTGGGAGGTGGGAGGTTGTTTCCAGCTCTTCATGCTTGTGAAAACCAAGGAGTTTCATTCTTTCTTTTAAATGCTTAAGTTCAAGTCATTTTTAACATACCATGACCCTTTAATGAAAACAGCCGGTAAGATAGGATCTGCAAAAGCAGGACATTTTAGGAACAAGGGATTTTTTTTTCCCCCATGGTCTTTGTTTTCCCAGTCTTGAATTAATCACAGCTGTCTTTCACCAGCAAAGGTTATTTTTATCTGGCATGCTTTAAATTAAACAACAACAAAGGGAGCAATCTGATGTTCTTCAAGCTCCCATAACCTTCCACAGAATAGAGGGAAGCATTAGCTCTGGGCAGCTAAGAATACAGCTTTTAATTATATCTTCCCTGTGTTTACATGAACTTTAGTTTGCATTTCAGAAGCCTTATGGAAGGATTCCTGTGGCTGACCCAGGAGTGGTGGGGAATTTCTCCATCAAGTGAGTATTGATGAGCTGCAAAGTTCAGTGAACAGGAAAATTCTGCTCCTTTTATTGCCAATGTGACAGGTTACTTTATTACCATGCCTTTCACAGCAATTTAACAGTTACCCTGGTAACGGATTCGGTGAGGTAATGGGATCACAGGCATGAGAGCCGAGGCAGGCTGGCCTCGGAGCAGCCATCTGCTGGCTGCTGCTCCGAAGGCTGTCTTCCTGGAGGAACCCTGACAACCACGGGGCCCGCACGGCAATCAGGCAGGTGAAACCACAGGCCTGCCCTAGTTAGTTGTACTCTGGTGATTTGTCTTTCTAATTCTATTGAAATAATAATCAGGATTTGTTTCTGATTAATTAACTAACCTTTTGGTAAAAAGATTAGATAACGAAATTGCTGCCTATTCAGAGATAATGAGATTTTTATTACTCTGTCAAAAGAAAAAAAGTACATTTATGTGTCACCAGCCGCTGTGTCAAGAGGAGGGAAAAAAAAGATCTAAGTCTTTGTTGGATATGTGTATTCCTCAACAGAGGAAGGGTGAGCATCATTTGCCAGGAACAGTCTTACTGGAAGCCTATAGGAAGAGCTTCTAAAACCACAAACAAAGTAATAAACACATTTAGGCCAATAGGCTTTGGGGGAGGGTGCTAATTTGTTTTAAAATGTCTCCTAATGGAAGAGAAATGCTCAGGAGTCTCGGGAACTTGCTTGTACTATGTGGGTGTATTTATGTAAGTGTGAGAGTGTGAAGAAAGCAGTAAAATCTCCTTGCGAGGCTTTAAAATGACATCTGTAGACAGGCTGCTTTCCCCCTGCTCTGCAGATACGTCTCCAGCTTGCAGTACATTTGTCTTCTGGCAGGAGTTGTGCTTGGACAATGGGAAGGGGAAATCAGCCGAGCTTAGCAGGCTGGGAGGTCACCTGTGACTGTCACAGGTAGGCTGCATTAGGAAATGAATTATTCTAACTGTCTGAGTAAAAGGGAAGCAGCCCTTCTCCCTACTTCACTCTAAGACACACAGCCGGTCGATTTAACCTTTTCTCCTAAGAAGTCACAGCTAAGTCCTTTGTTAGAAGAGACTTTCATTTTCTCACTCCTCTGTGGCTTCTTCAGTGTTGTGATATGAAAAAAAAAATCAACCAACCCAGGAAAAGTGTTTCCCTCGGAGAAAGAAATGCCAAATGAGCCAAACGGGCTGCGTGCGGCAGTCAGCATGACAGGGAGCAAAGCACAGCGTATTTCCAAATAGAATTTCACAGAGCTTCAATATTGTTTTAATTGCTAAAACCTGAAGAGGAAACAGAGCGCGTGTCTCTTCCTGCGACGCTATAAACCCAAGGAGCGGGAAGGAGGGCCAAGCAGTGGGCCAGGACCCAGCTGAGCATTTTGTTCAAGCGTCTTTGTGTTACTGCCTTTTCACATTCAATGAGACACTTATGTTTCCTGTGACATCCTGTGGCCTTGGCTGCCTCAGTTTGTGTGTGTATGAACATGAAAAGATTTCGAGTTCTAAAAATGGAAATTTCTGTTCTAAATTTCATATGGTTCACAGACAAGTTGAAACAGATGGGAAAAAAAAAAAAGAGTAAAGGGGATCAGATGTACACATTCCAGGGTCTACTTCTACTTCCCTGCCCTGGGTTTTCCCACTCTCCATCCCTCCTTTATTCTAAGCTCCTCCTGCACCTCAGTTGCCAGCAAACGGGCTCCATTTCAGATACGAGATGGTTGACAAAGAAAGAGAAATAAGATGTTAGACAGGAGAAGGCTGCTTTCCGGGTGGGGGTTTCTGATGGTTCATGCCAACAGCTTTTTACAGGAACTTGATCTTGTTGGCGCTGTACCAACTGAAGGGAAAGAATGGGGCAGGGGCGGGGAGCCTTTGTCTTCAAACTCCCGGTGAAATATAGGGTTAATATTAGCAATTATTATTAAAATTAGCCAAATGTTATTAAATGATCTTTGTATAGAAGAATAAGTATAGTTTTCCCTTTGGCAGACAATGACATCTGCAGCTCTACATTTTCCTGAAATGACTACACTTAAAAACATTACTTCATTTTCATGGTATTTCTTTTGTGCCTAGGAGCAACCCTGTAATTGTTCACTTCAATTACAACATTACTATTTTAAACTGAAACCCATTTTATCTGCATGCCAGTTTTTTATTTGTTTTACCAACTATATCTATTTCCATTACTGCAAGGCTGATGGTTTGTCTCAAGAGGAAATCAAATCCATTAATTCAGAAATTTCAAGCCCGACTAGCTCTGCTATAAGCAGCATTTCTTATGCTAATAGCAAATGTGCTGAGACTGAAAGGAACTGACGTGGCCCTGTTTTTTATCATAACTTAAGCATTTATGTAAGAAGGCAAATCTAATAGTACTAGGAAACTGTAAGTGTTATTATATATAATTCACTTTCCTGAGATCTGGACAGGGCTCTGGTTTGTGTAGCCATGGTTTAAACCAGACTGCCATGAGACTTTAGCTCACCTGACTTTTTCTATTTAGCCAACATGTGGCTTCACAACAGATACATCTAGCTTGAAACTAAAATTGTATGTGCGTTTTTGTTATTTTTTATTCTCAACTTTTTTCTTTCCTCCTTGAAAAGTGAGACTTTGGTCAATGCAGCAAAAAAATAATTTTGTATTCAGGTGATGTCTGAAACTTATCCCTGTAGCAGCACTAGCCTGAGACAAACCTGGCCCCATTCTGCTTCATTTTTAATGCACAACATTTGGGTCCTATCGCATGGTTTGTGTTCAGTTAGATAGCTTGACTTGATAAAATCTGACTCTGACCCAGAAAAAAAGAGAGATTGCTCCTGACTCCTGCTTAAGCTTTTGCAGGCACTGTGACCTGTTTATGTCAATGGTAAAGTGTAAGAGATTACTATCACAGAACCACATCATCTTCTGGGATCTAAAAAGTACAGAAAGCTCTCGAGGACCCTGGCCTGCCTTTGTTACCACAAAGCCCTTCAGTGCTGTAAATCAGTTCTCATTGGGAGCTCTTATACACCAGCCGTCACCGATAAGCTTGGGAGAAGAAGACAAGGCTTTTAGGAACTGCTGAACCATGAAGCTGACCTGCTTAGGGTTTTGTTGTAGGCTATTAAATCCAGGATGGCCGTTTGAAGATGATTCCGCTTTCTTCTTCCCTTGGCCTGGTTAAGCAACTCTACCGCAGCTCATTATTTGGCTGATTAAAAAAATAAGAAACAGAGCAACCTGCTGTTTGAGAATACTACCTTCACACATCAATTTTAATGAGTGACTTATGCTGACGTAGTTTATGAGCTCAAGCAACTTGACACTCATTTTGCAGCTAAGAAAAGATTTACTCACTGTACATACTGCTCTGCTTTTGTTGGCATGGGTACCATGATTCTTTTCTCCAAAAACAAACCCAAAATCTTTTGTAAACATGCATTATTTGGTTAACACATTGTAAATGGATACCAGTTGTGCAGCACAAGCGCTCTTCACTATTATGTAAACAATTATTCACTGAAAGGCTTGCTTTAAATTGTAAATGAATATATTTCAGCTATAATGTTGCTTTCAGATCTGCCCAGTGGTATAAATCTGGTCATTTGTTTTTTTTGCACTCTGCCTATTACTAACCAGTTAGAAATGTGCTGATTATTTGCACAAGCCTTTCACACTGCAAGTGCAGTTAAATTGCTGTTTTATTTTTCCTGTGTTTGATGAGTGTTAACAAGAGCACCATTTGAGGAAACCCAAACAAAATATAGCTCTTTAATTGGGGCTGGGGATGTTTGGGAAAAGCCACCTGGTGAGTAATTCTACTGTTTAATGTTTAGAAGTTCACCCACCCCATGATAGGACTATGGCAAGATTAATTAAAGCAGATTGACAAAAATTCAGTGCCTTGCTCAGGCAACACAAATAGCTTGAAAGATGGTGCATCCAGTTATGGGGAAGTAGATTACTTGGTGCAGTATCTAATCCCAACTCTCTCTTTTCAATTCCTGCATTGCCTCACAACTCTGCATTTTGGTTAGGTAATTTGCATTCTGTATCCCTCAAAGAAAGCACAATTTGAAGAGAAAATGATGTGGTGCTTTCGTTGGGCACATGCCTTGACTTTGAAGCATCTGCCCAGGGCCTAATGAAAGTTCCAGCTGGCTCAGAGAGCTTTATCTTCTTTTTTTTCCCTAAACAGTCAATGATTCGTTTTTAAAGTTCCCCCCACCCTTTGCAGTTTAATGGCATTCCAGTAATGTGCTGATCTGCAAAGCACTATAGACAAAAATATGATGACCTCAGATGGTCTCCTTATTGTGAACCAGAACAATCATTGTAAGTTTCGCTCCATTTGTTGCAGGAAGGGGGACCTCTTCCAGGGCCAAAGAGTGGGCTCTTGTCTAACACTCAGAAATGAATAGTCTGTGGAGACACACATGCTGACAAAGCAAAGGACTTTATTGGAAAGGGAAGTCTGGGCAGAGAGCAGTGGAATATGGTGATGCAGGAGAACTTCTCTGCAGCAAGGCTCACAGCCTTAGCTTTTATGGTAATGGGGTTATATTCTGGGTTGTCTCTGAACCAGTCATCTTGCTTGTGCCCAAATTTCATCTGACTCAGGGTCCTTCGTGGTGGTATGTTCATGTCTCAGTCAGGACCAGCTCAAAGGGCTGGCATCTCCTCCTTCCTTTTGTCCCCTCCCAAATTCTTCTGACTGGCAGTAGCTTGTTAGTTTCATGTTCCTTATCAGGACCTCCCATTGTAAGATCACTCATGCAAGCAGTTATTATGCATGGCCAGGGTGGGCAGTTTAGGACAATGGTTTCCTAACATGTTGATAGAACTACAAAACTATAGGCATTGCCTTAGGTAGTACCGATCTTAGATCAAGCCAGGATAATGGAAAATGTGCCAGGTTCTATCCCTGGATTTGTCCCTAACTAGCTCAGTGACTTCGGATACTCATTGTAACCTCTGTGAGCCTTCCCTATGGCATGGTAGGGCAACATAAGTGAGAGGGAAAGTTGTTCAGTTGTGTCTGACTCTTTGCAGCCCCGTAGACTAGACAGTCCATGAAATTATTCTCCAGGCCAGAATACTGGAGTGGATAGCCTTTCCCTTCTCCAGGGGATCTTCCCAACCCAGGGATCAAACCCAGGTCTCCCTCTGCAGGCAGATTCTTTACCAGCTGAGCCACAAGGGAAACATAACATGATCATTACTGTTCTTCCAAAACTCAAATTCTAAGATGTCTGGGACACATGATTCTAACTGCTTTGCTGCATCTATAATTTTAGATATGAGGGAGACTCAATAGTCAAAATATATGGTATTTATTAGATAAAAATATGAGGCTCTATTTTCATTTTGAACATTAAAAAGGAAATCTGTGGTTTCCTTGTTACTTCAGATTCTGTAGAGCTTACATAAAATAAGTACACTTTCTTTTGTATGCATTCTTCAAAGCCATAATTGCCTATACTATCTGTGAGTAAACCACATGAGCCATATATTTTAGGTCTAAAGTAGTTTGTGCTTGTATTCTTTCCAATTTCATTAATAAAATTTCTTCTATTTTGATTAGAATTCAAGCTACCTTTTTCTTCCTGACATCCTATTTATTCAGATATTCAATTTTACATATTAAATTCAATTTAGATGAAAGAATGAAAGTAATGTACACATCAATATATACCTGTGAAAATAAAGATAAAAGGCTCCGCCATCTGAACTTACTCTTCTCTAGATATTGATTCAAGTTATCACTCATGGCAAATTGGAGACATAAGACTTGAGTACAAAAAGCCCATTTAAGAACCATTATTATCAGTTTTATTATAATGGCAAATACAGGATTTACTCTGTTCTTTGCTGTGCTGAACACAGTTTTCTAAATAAGAAATAGGCATGCTCCTGTAGCATTTCTCTTACCATCACTGTGTTCTATGTGCATATCCACAGAGGAAATGGGGTGATTTTTGAATGACACATGTTTTAGTTGGAAAAATACACTGAAATTTTTAAAGTGTATAATTTTTAGTTAGTCCTGAATCCTGATACTTGGTTCATTTTAAAATTTAGATATCAGACCAAATTCAAGTAATAGCAATGCCTCTTTTTATTAGCTTTCCCATCTGCCATGCCTTTTATTCAGTGCTCCCTCGAAAAAAATAGATATTTCATTACACTCTACTCTTTTCTTTGCCCACTTTTGACCCTGTCTAGGCAGATGACAGGCTGTCATAATTTTACTTTTCAACTGTCCACTTTATAACCCAGTATCTAGGAATACCCTATTTAAAAGAAGGGACCATTTATTTCAGGCCAAATCTGTAGAGTATTGATAAAATCAGCCTGGAGATGGTATGTTCATAGAGCGGCTTACTATGGCCTTCTTAACATATTGAGGAGGGAAAGGTGTTTCTATTGAGGTCTTAGCTATTTAGACAAAGACAGACTTGGTCTGCAAATTCTTTTCTATCAAATAAATGTTCATATTTGTTGCAATAAATTGCCACCTAAATATCTGAAAGAGTTCAAGTAAGTTATTCCATTATCATGCTGAATGAGTTAAAAAAAATCAAATATTCTAATACACAGTCAGCTATCCCTGAGTTGAGACTTTCCTGGTATTGTCCAGTAACCAATATAATTTAGTTGGAAATCATTCTGTACCATATTCCTGACCAGGCAAAATTCCCTTGCCATGACCTGTATTTTAGAGAATGTTCAGCTACTTAAAAAGTTTTTAAGAAAAAGTTCACTCAGCCTTGATTGATATATTTCCTTTTAATTATTTAACCTCTAATCACTTTGAAGGTAAAGCATTTACCCTCCTTTTCTTTCTAATCTAAGGCCTCACATTTAGTCACATATCACATTTAGCAGATATCTGTTGACCTAAATAATTTTGGCATCCTGAGCATTTGGTATTCCCATAAGGTGATAAATACAAGTCAAGTAATCATCAATGTATATAAGCTCCATGTATAGGAAACGTTCATTCCTACTTACAGAATGTCCTATTAGTGAATTTACTTGAGCCTAGACACAGTTTTGGCAACCCACTCCAGTATCCTTGCCTGGAAAATCTCATGAACTCAGGAGCCTGGTGGGCTGCAATCCATGGGGTCGCAAAGAGTCGGGCACAAACGAGCGTCTAACACACACATGACACAGTTTCAGAAGCTAAAATGTCATTCATATTGCAAAAATGAAGACTTCTCAAAAATACAATTAAAATAATCCACCTGTTGGAGTTAAATCAGTATGACAGGGGAAGGAAGGAAGATTATAAGCCACAAGGAAAGAAAATGAATCTTGGCAGTTAGGAGAGTTCTAGTCTTAAAAATGTCTTTTTGCTATTATGTAGAGTATGCTTTTCTGCATAAACTTATACAGGAGTTTGTAGCTGCATCTTGTGCTTTTAGACTTGTTGGTTATGAGGACTTAAAATTTAAAGATCACTCATTTAAATAGCCTGGGGGTGAGAACAGTTTAGTAGCCATTATCCTATATTATTTCACTCTTCTTAAATATGCATGTACTATTTTTTGTAAAAACAGGAAAGCTGTTTTGGAAAACTGAGTGTGCCATTCTGCAAATGCTCTATGACACCAAGTCCAGACAAAAGGAATCAGGGGAGTCTACTCTGCAGGTTGAGCTACGGCTCTGCTGAGTCTGAAGCACAAGGGAATGAAATCTGGAGAAAGGAAGCAAGATTCATTTCAGGCAAAGGAAAGGGCATATGTTGTTCAATTGCTTTGAGCTTAAATCATACCACATTAGAATGCCTTTCCTGACTATAGTCCACATGTTATTTATATTTCATAGAAATTTAATTACTAATTTAAGAAAATTCTTTACTTTCTCCTTCAAAAAAGTATTGAATTTTTTAAATGAAAATTTGAGATTTATAATAAAACAAATCATAAACCAGCTATTGAACAACTCAACTTGACCTTGTTAATTTTAACTTCCAAAGATTTTCAGTCTTGTTGATTTGTTCATCTATTCAGTAAAATTGTACTGACTCTATGGAAACCTTCTCCAGGAACTGAATCAGTTACTGAGGATACTGGCATGACAAAAAAAAAAAAAGTGGCCCCATGTTTTCATGACGCTTATAGATTTCTGAGGCCATTTCCTCAGTCATAATGAAAAGTGAATGACTCTAGAAAAAAAATCTCCAGGAAGTGGACGCTCAATTATTACTATTTTTTGACTGCATAACAAATTACCACAAAACTTAGTGTCTTAAAGACAAGAGTAATCGTTTATTATCTTACAGTTTCTTTGGGTCAGAAGTTGTAGAGCTGCTTTGCCGAGCTGTTCTATTCCAGGATCTCTCACAGATTCCAGTCAGATGTCAGTTGGCCTGCAACCTTCTAAAAGTTAAAGAAGGCTATGTGATCTGCTTCTGAGTTCTCTCAGACCCATGGCTGTTGGTGGGAGGCCTCAGCTCCTGGCATTGTGATTCTCCACATAGTAGCTCAAGTGAACTCACAACACAGTGCTGGTTTCCCCCAGAGCAAATGACCCAAGGGGCCAGGTTAGAATCTATGCTTTGTTTTATAACCTAGCCTCAGAAAACACATGATCTCATCTGCTGTATTCTACTGACAAGCCTTGATTCACTGTGGGAAGGGACCTCACTAGGGCGTGAACAGCCAGAGGTGAGAACCTTTGAGAGCCACCTTGGAGGATGGCTACCACAATTATTAAACCTCTGCTTAGAAACTCTCCACATCTCTGAATCTAGTTTGTGACATGGTCATCATTTCAGAAATTCTCATTTAGTTCACCTATAAGTTCAAGGTAACTGCTTTTTTACTTAGACTAAGTAAGTTATAAGGAATACATTTTCAGGGAATATTGGCCTTTCTGTTTGTTTCTTTTCAATTAAATGATCATCCCCAATACCTGGAAACTCTTATTCTTTATCAGAAAACCAGTGATCTGAAGAGAGCTTTCTCTCCGTTCTTTGTGAGGCATAAGGGCTCCAGTAAAGAGCTGGCACAATTATATGAACCATGATATATTCTCAAGTATTCAAAATTCTAACTCATCCAGGAATCATTTCAACTGTTTCATCTGTTTTATATTCTAAAATTCTGAGTACGATTTCAATTTTTCAAAATTTCTGTTGCAAAAAAAAGTTTAAAGTACTGATCTAACTCAAATATAAGAATTCTTTTCACAATCTTCCTTACAGATGGTCAATGGGTAGCTGGACTACTTTACATGACAGGAGGTTCATTTCCTCATGGGAAACAGTAAATTCATATTCAGTAGAAAGCCAAAATCAGCTCGTTGAAACTTCAACCCGTGAATTTTAACTCTGCCTTCTGGAGCAGTGTAAAACAAGTTGGCCTTCTTAACTGCATGACAACCCTTCCTGTAGATAGCTGTCACCTCTTGCCCTTATAAACAAGTAATAAATTACCTTTACCTTGATATTCTAACTATACATCATTATTAAATCCCCTGAGGCCATATTCTGTTTACCTAGTTTCAGGACCTCATCATTTCTTTAAAGATATTCTTTAATTCAAAAGTTTTATTCTTTCTCCTTAGTCCAAATTAGTGAGATTTTACTAAATGCAAAAGCAAATACTGATTAGAGTTCTCAGCAACTGTGAATTTAATTTAATGACCCTCTGGAAATCTGAAGCTTAACTGAAGCAAATTCCTTTTCTGCATTCACATCTATTTCCCAACAGAAGGTTTTAAAAATCAGATTGCAAATCCTAGCTGTTACTGCTGTCTGTCTGGTTGACAGGTATTCCTTGGGTTTTCTTGGAATCAGATGAGATTACATAATCCCCAAAGTCCTATTTTCTCTCTTGCCTAAGGTCTTCCTGTTGTTAATTAGGTGTAAGGAGAGGCACAGTATTAACTCTTTCAGGAACAACCGTTATTTTCCTCTCAGTAGTTGCACTGCACCAATAATGATGTAATAACATCCTTCCCTGTTGAGATTGCCATATTTCAAAGTAATTCTTAAATGTACCAGAAAGAGTCTGTAGATCTAATTCTCAACCAGAGAGCTACCAAGGAAGGATCTGAGATTTTCTGAGTTTGCTCATTATCATTATTCTTAGAGATTGCTGCTGCTGCTGCTAAGTCGCTTCAGTCGTGTCCGACTCTGCGCGACCCCATAGACGGCAGCCCACCAGGCTCCCCCGTCCCTGGGATTCTCCAGGCAAGAATACTGGAGTGGGTTGCCATTTCCTTCTCCAATGCATGAAAGTGAAAAGTGAAAGTGAAGTCGCTCAGTCGTGTCCGACTCTTAGCGACCCCATGGACTGGAGCCTACCAGGATCCTCTGTCCATGGGATTTTCCAGGCAAAAGTACTGGGGTGGGGTGCCATTGCCTTCCCCTCTTAGAGATTAGCTACTTTGGAAAGATAGCCTCCTTGGTTGTGGCAGGTTTGTTGTCTTTTCTCTGATCTTAAATGGTAAAAATGACTATTTTTGATAGCAGTACTTGCCTGTGGTGCTGGGAATATTTCCTCCTTTGCCCTCATGCCACATAGAAAGATTTTTCTCTTTCTCTGTATTCCTCAACAATAAAGATGTTTAATTCAGGTTTTCTGGAGAGTGTTATCAATGCCAGTAGCTTACTTGGTCATTGTACACAATGATAGCAATTACTACGTTTTTTTTAAGTGCACTGTTATACAGAAATCTTCAAAATAATGCTAGAAAAGTAGCATCTTTATTTACATAATACAAATAGTGTTTTGGAACTACTATTTCCAGTGATTTAGGCAGGGTCGAGAACAAAGCAAACATGCTTCATCTCTATATATTTATTCCCTGTGAAATTTCTCCTAGAATTATGCAGGATGAGACAAAGCCAGAGAAATTGTACTCTTCAAGAGGAAAAGAGATGGCCCTGCCAGACAGAACCAAGTGAAATCAACTTGCACCTCAAATGTGAGTGTTCTGAGTTTAAGAAATAATTTAAAAGTTTTGTTGAAACAAGCTATCCATTAAATATAGAGACTCATGCTATTTTGGTAGGTGGAAAGCTAGGCTGTAAGAATTCTGACAATTAATTTAGGACTTTTGAGATTAGTCATAGAAGGAAGATAAAAACTAAAACCTGACTCTCATTGCTACTTATTACATCTTTCTTTAAGTCATTAATTTAAAAGTCACTAATGAAGAAGGTTTCTTTCATCATAATAAGAACACACCAAGTAACACACACCATTCATTTCCAGGAAAATTAGAGAAAGCTCTGTGAATGTCTTCTGCTTGCAGCTAAACTTTGAGAAATTTGGGCCTATTTCCATGTTAGGAGAAATTGACTTCAAGAGAGTAAAGTGGTCTTCTTTTACTTTTCTCCAGGTTGTACCTTAAGAAGGAAATCTATGAAAGTATAGGAATGAAATAATGCCATATGAGTTTTCCTACTGTTAAAATTAACTCGGAACTTAGATTTAAAGATAATGTGTACTCAAAAAGTTTATTATGTCATTATTTCAAGACTTTATGATCTTGAATCTACACACACAGCTGCCAAAGAGAAAAAGAGACAGTGCTAAGTACTCTAAATAATGTTTAGATTATCAATAAAAATATATTTTAAATGCATTATGATATGCAAAATGGTCCCATGTCATATTATCCAAGTCTTAGAGGAATGGTTATGAAGTTACTAAAATTATATGTTATCTCTAGTTTACAGATGACTAAACTAAAACAGAAAGTTAATGACTATAATGGATCTAGATTACAGGGCAATTAATGACTCATTTTGTGTACCTGCCATTTTCCTCTCTGAATCCCCCAGGATTCTGTAGCACACTATTATGAAGAAGAGTATAACTCCCTGACTACAATATCTGTAGTTCTATTTCCATTTATTATGCATACTGTAATAAATCACATTAAGGTTGATACATGGAGACCATGAATTTATCAACCAAACCAGGGAAATTTTGAAGGTGAAAGGCAATGTTGCTAATAACTATGTTGAGATGCTACGTGTTCACTCTGAGTAGAGTTTAGAAAACTCGAACCAAAACTTGAACCAAATTTTGTGTATAGTTTTTTCAGTTTTGTTTGTTCTGTTTTGCCACAAGAGTGAGAATCCTTTCTTGTGTCTATGTGGATGTTTGTTTGTTTCTTGCCTGGATAACTGGTGATTAAGGAGTATAGTTTTCTTCTTAACCAGGATGGAATATTTGTTCCCTCTTCATGTCTTTGTATCTCTGAGAGTATTATGCAACTTAGTCAGCCATATTTAGATAAACAATATAAAAAAACAAGGGGAAAACTTTTTATCTTCAGAGGTTTTCTAGGACATATATATATATATATAGTGCATGAGTGTATATATATGTATTTGGACATATATTTTTTTCTTGTTAAGTAGATGAGAGTAATAGAAATGACTAATATTGAGTACTTCTTTAAAACATTTAGATGTTTCATAAATATTTTCAGTACTCACTAAAATTTAACTTTGGATTACTAAGAGTTTTAATCTCAGATAAAATAGTCCAGTGCTTAATAGCAAATACTCAATCTGAAATTAGTTGTCACTTAATAAGGAATTTTAATATGCTATATTAAAATTGTTATCACTAGAATATTTGTATTTATTTCTACTATCTTCTGTTATGTTTTTCTCTTATTCTATTTTGCTTATTATTTTGCTGGTTAACATTTACCTTTCCTGTTTACATTTTTGGTTGGTCACATTTTTTTGGTCCTAATTTTTTTTTCAAATAGGTAATTCTAACTCTATTAATATTTCACTAGTAAGTTCCATGTATTAATAAATTTGCGTAAACAACATCAAAGTGAATCAATTAACTGTAATAGTCAGCCTTGTTTTGATGACAAATAACCTCCAAACCTCAGTTAAATTTACAACAAAAAGCTCAGTTCTCTCTTCTTATGTTTCATGTTATCTCTGAAGGTTGCAGACTGAATGTGCTTTACTGCATTTATCTTGTTCATTTCAGAATCTGGACTGAAGGAGCAATCCTTTTTTAGGACCTTCCATTCTTTTGGTGAACAGAATAAATACATACATACATACATACAAAGAACTAAGGCATTCAAAGCTTTCAAAACTTGGACATAGTATGTTTCACATCTGCTCGCTTCCCACTGGCCAATATATGTCACATGTCCCTGATATCAAGGGAATTGGGATGTATGCTTTTCCGGTAAAATAGTGCTTCAAGTCACATGCCAACAGAGAGGGTAGAAAACAATTGAAAATGATGTCACAATTTACTACTGTAACTCTTGCCTGTTGTTCCAATAAGACAAGATCAACATGTACTGAACTCATCCAGGTGCTGGGGATTCTGTAAGAAACCAAACTATCCTTGAATCAGTGAAACATGTTCAGGTTGTGACTTTCCTACTTGACTACTCTTCTGATTTTATATTGAAATTAAAAGGAATTTGCAGTAAAATTCCCCAAACTCTCACTACCCTTTTTCCAAAGTAGCCTGTAATACTATGAATTTAATATCCTGTCAAATCTCTCTGGGAATAGAAACAATTCACATTTCCTTCTATTTCTGTTGTCAACTTTACTTTCTCAGGTGAGAATTTATCCTTTTACATGTTTCAGGTATATCTTTATACTGTGTTGGCTTTTTTCCTCTTCCTGTGATTGATCTATAGTAAAGACTACAGAGATTTTCCTCAGTTCCAGTACATATCACTGTTTTTTCAGAAAAGGAATATGTGTTCAGTCTACAGGTCATTTTCAGCTATCGCAAATAACTAAGAAAGGGCTGAGTGTGTGGGACCAGTGAATATATTGTTGATTTGGTTTCATTTTAAAGGTACATGGGGAGCTTATATTTTGTATACAGGTAATTCTTATATATTGTGAAAGTTATTTAGACTCCAGCTCTGTTTCTTGCTGTAACCTCAAAGCCAACCATGTAAGTTCCCCAAGGAAAAGTTGCCATATTATGTCAAGAACTTATCTCTCCATTTATCCTGAGGACAAACACCAGAGTCAGTGCATTATGTATTGGGTCAAGCCCAATGATTCACAATCCTTTAAATGATATTCAGAGCTTTTCTCAGAGCCCTCTCCTGCTGCTTCTGATCTGAAGAATACTCAGGGGACAGCTGAAACTAAGGGTGCATACAAGATG
Organism: Tragelaphus eurycerus; assembly: GCA_935064755.1. Lineage (NCBI taxonomy): Eukaryota > Metazoa > Chordata > Mammalia > Artiodactyla > Bovidae > Tragelaphus > Tragelaphus eurycerus. The sequence continues at coordinate 272,693 of CAKXYN010000266.1, forward strand.
ATTGAGGATTTACTGTAGATATAAAGTTTAAGTTGATGCTAAAACAGTAATAAGGATAAATAATATTTTAGTGTACTCTTTTAAAAGGATCAAAAATAAAACAAAAATCTAGGATGGATAAACTATCAAACTTTAAATGAAGACAGGATCACTCATAGTTCCATGCTACACTGAAGTTTGAGGCTAAAGGAAAAATGAGTCATATTGATATTTTTTTAACAATGGAATTTTGGTGTTAATTTTTATTTTAAAAAATATTCCTTCTAATTACTGAGTTTTGCTACTGCTACTGCTAAGTCACTTTAGTCGTGTCCGACTCTGTGCGACCCCAGAGACAGCAGCCCACCAGGCTCCCCCGTCCCTGGGATTCTCCAGGCAAGAACACTAGAGTGGGTTGCCAGATATAAAAGCAAGAGAAAAATAATGGTAAATTCATGTGATGAGGGAAATAGGTAAAAGGGATAGCATACCCAAGTTAAAACTTATCATTGTTTTTCAAATGGACACTCATTCTCCTTCAAAAATAATGAAAGAATTTTAGCTACACACACTTTAGAGTTTGGAAATAAAAGATTTGAAAAGTAGGGAGACAACTCAGTTTCCAGGTTCTGTGAAGTCTCCAAAGTATATAAATACAGATTCATTGGAATAGAGACACATAACTGAGTAAATAGGGAAAATTTAAAATTGTTGAAGTTAAAAAAAATTCTCCAAATTCAGATTAAACAGTCAAAAGCATGCATGGTGTGTTGTGATGGAGACCTAGACCAGCCACTGCTGACTTGTTTAACTAAACAAACTTTCCTCTTTGTTCCACTGGCAGCTCAAGTCAGAAAACCAAAATGACTACTTTGTATCTCAACCATTGAGGTGTTAAAAATATAACATCAACCATTTATCATTGCTTAATGTTTGTCAGAGACTAAAATGGCTTTATCAGTTCATTTTCATAAGAACAATGTGTGTATAGAAATTAAAACCCTCCTTATTTTACAAATAAGGAAACTGAAGCTGAAGAAGTCAAATGGCTTGATCGAGATCATACCTTTAACATTTGCTGAGCTTGGGATCATGCCCAGGCTTCTCTGTTTCCAAATCTATGCTCTCAAACACTGTATCATAAATTTAAGCACAAAATGGGGATCTTTCTTCTGTCTTAGGGATCAGGTTAATACTCCAGAAAACTTGGACCATTGAGTCGAAGACCGTAATTGTCTCTCTCTTCAGTTCTTTCATTAAAACTTGTTCATGTGAGTGTGTAACTTATCTTTATACTTCACTTTTCTGTGTAAAATAATTCCTAAGATTCCTACCAACTCCATGATTCTGTGATTATTATCAATAAGTCATTTGCTCTAAGTAGGTCATAACTGGAGGCCCTGGTAAACTAAGAGAATAGGATTCAAACAAGCAAATTCTAAGGAAACAACAGTAATCTCCTTAATTTACTGAAGCTCTTTTAATTTTCATTCTCCCCTTTTAGTTCTGAATCACTCTGCTCTTTTTTATACAACTTTGTCTTTCTTTTATCCTATAGTAATAGACCCAATACAATTTCACTGGGCTTTGCTCTCTCTGCTGAAATTTTCCCCACCATTTTCCTAAGCCAAGATCAACAAAACACCAGAGCCCCACCTCAGACAATTTCACACATTTCTCTAGGGGACCATGCCTTCTTCACCCATCACTTGAGGATCTCAGAAACAGCCTATTGAGTTATCCTGAAGTGAGGTGAAGTTGCTCAGTCGTGTCCAACTCTTTGCGACCCCGTGGTCTATAGACTACCAAGCTCCTCTGTCCATGGGATTCTCCAGGCAAGAATACTGGAGTGGGTTGCCATTTCATTCTCTAGGGGATCTTCCCGACCCAGGGATTGAACCCGGGTCTCCTGCATTGCAGGCAGACGCTTTACCCTGTGAGTCACTAGGCAAAAATAGTTGTTGAGTTTTATTTCCTGGAGTTTGTTTTTATTACTATTAAAATTATGTTTGTCTAGCAATTCCAATTTAAAAGAACAAGACCTCATTTCAGAAGCATCAGACTAACATTTTGAAAGTACTAGAGAAGATGTCAATCAACACACTGTCATAAGTTGCTTCATGGAGGGGAAGGAAACTTGTACAACCATTTTAGAGAGCAATTTATAAAAATACCAGAAATTTGAAAATATGCCTATCTGAAGATGTGACAATTTCACCATCATACGGGTGCACCTAGATAAATTCTAAAAATGTTCACTGTAGTATCACTAGTGATATGGAGAAACTAAATAACTTAAATGTTCATCAGCAGAAGAACAGATACATGAACTGTGCTTTTTGCAAATAATGGAAATAATATTCATCAGTCAAAATGAATCAAAGCTATGTGTAACAATATGAAAACATCTAAAAACCTAATAATGAGAACAGTAAAAATTTGCAGTAGGCTACATACTATGTGAAATCATTTTGATAGTTTTGAAACATGAAACAAAGAATATTTTGTTTATTACTCTTTCAAAACTTTAAAGGGCTTGGGGGTGACAGACAAGATTAGGGTAAGTGCTAGTTCTAGGAAAAAAGTGATTGGGTTCATGTGGCTTAGAGTTTCAATTATATTTGTTGTCCCTAATTCTTATTTTTAACTTATTTATTTTTAATTAAAAGATAATTGCTTTTACAGCATTGCATTGGTTTATGCCATACATCAACATGAATCACAGGCCAATATCACTGATGAACATAGATGCAAAATTTTAGCAAATGGAATTCAACAACAGAGTAAAGAGATCATACACCATGATCAAGTAGGGTTTATCCCAGGGATGCAGGCATTCTTCAATATATGCAAATCAATCAGTGTAATATTAATGAAAGGTAGAAACCTTATGATCATCTCAATCGATGAAGAAAAAGCTTTCAACAACATTTAGCACCCATTTATGATAAAACTCTTCAAAAATGGGCATAGAAAGGAACCACCTTTGTGCTGTGCTTAGTCGCTCAGTCATGTCTGATTCTTTGCAACCCCGTGGACCATCGCCTGCCAGGCTGCTCTACCCATGGGGATTCTCCAGGCAAGAATGCTTGAGTGGGTTACCATGCCCTCCTCCAGAGAAAGGAACCTACCTCAACATAATAAAGGCCATGTTTAATTAACCCACAGCAAACATTCTCAACGGTGAAAAACTGAAAGCATTTCCTCTAAAGTCCCTAATTCTTAAATGAGTAAGGTATACTGGGCTGTTTGTTTTATGATTTTTATACTTTTTTACATGACCTAAAAATTGTACAATACTAGGTGCATGTATTTTTTATGTTCTCAATGTGAAATTACCTAGTCTCCCTTGGTATCTGTAGGGGCTTGGTTTCAGAATCCAACATGGTTGCCAAATTCCACAAATGCTCAAGCCCCTTATATAAAATGAATATGTGGGTATGGAGAGTGGGCTATTATGAGACTCAATATGTATTTTGAAATTTTACACATTTTTCTCCATACTCACCAATAAGTCCGCAATGAGAATGAGAATCATTGCTCTGACTTACATTAATTTGATCACCTGACATAAAGTTCCAACTATGAATCTAACCAAGTACTACTTCCTGTTGTTGATCACCATTTCCACTGCCCTTTCTAGGGGAGACAGCCCAAACTTTTTGGGAAATGATAGAAGTCAGAGGCCAGGAGATTAATATAATTAGTTTGTTACTAGATTGGTCCAACTCCAACAAACTTATCCTGGATCAGAGCCACTGCTGAGGGAAACCACAATGACTTACTCAAAATCAGTGGAAAAGCTTAGTCAACAGCACCTAAGATTCTCACAGTCACAGGCTTGAGATAATCTTTGGTTATGTCATTTAGATTCCTTCTGTCAATAAAAATAATCAATAAACAATGAATACTAAGAAAATTTTTTTATTTGAGCCAAACTGAGGCTTATAGCCCAGAAGCCAGCTTCCCAGATTCCTCTGAGAAACTGCTCCAGGGAAGCATGGTTTTCAGCACAGTTCTATATCTTGTCAGAACAAAGAACAATAAATAAGGCTACATTTCTTCAAGGTTTCAAAAAAACTAGACTGTACACATTCAGCCTGTACAATATGGCCTTGGTTCCTGGGAAGGGAGTCTCATAATCAAAGGAGTACCAGCATTGGCATCCTGGGAAGAGGAGCATTTAATTTTTATTTTTAACATGGACATTCTTCTGGTCAGCGTGCCATTTTCTTTAATAATTAAAGCAGATATACAATGTACATGTGATAGGCCACAAACAGGCTATTTTAGTTAGAATGAATTATGAATTAAAGTCAACTCGTACAGAAACAAGAATGTCTTTTCTATACCACAATATGTGATAATTTATTTTGCCTTCTTCCTTCCTGACTTCGCTCTTTGTATCCAACTTCCTTGTAAGCCACTGCCCAAAGCAAATCTTGAGAAGCAGTATGTGATTTGGCCTCCAGTGACTCTTGACTCATTTGCTCATGAGTTTCCTCAGAATAAGGTCATTAAAATAAGGTTTGGTTTCCACTACCCAGATACAAGAATCATTTTATACATAGTTTGCCCTCCATTGAGATCTTGAATTCTACTTCCTCAAAGAACTGCAGTATCCTTGACTCATTTACTCTTGTGGTTGAATAATGTCCATCAGTCTATATTCTGGGCAAGTACTTGCAGCTCAGGAACTGTTTTGGTTTTTTTTTTCCTCTTCAACTTATTTACTTAACTCTACTAGTCATCCTTTCCTTGCCAACCTCAGTAGTTTCCCACCCCAGCTCATCTCAGCTACACATTTCGTTACCACATCCTACATCTCTGTATTCACATGGACCTTCTCTTCATTAGCTTAACTCATTTTGCCTCTTTGTTGTTGTTTAATCATTCAGTCATGTCTGATGCTTTTGTGATCCCATGGACTGTAGCCCACCAGACTCCTCTGTCCATGGGATTTCCCAGGCAATACTACTAGAGTGGGTTGCCATTCCCTTCTCCAGGGGATCTTCTCAACCCAGGGATTGAACCCGGGTCTGTTATTTTGGCAGGTGGGTTCTTTACCACTGACATGGGAAGCCCTTTCCTCTTTTACCTAGGTACCATTTTGTGCAACCATTCTTATGAGAGCTCCAGTTCACTAACTTGTACTCTACCACTCGTTTACTGCTGGCAGTCCTCTTGTCCTTTCATTTCCCTGGACAAAGGGACTCCTGGCACCAGGACAGAAACCCTTCCCTTGTAAATACCCTCGCATCCCTGGCCTCTCTTTCTCTATTGCATTCACTTAGCAAATGTGGGCTTTAGTTAAACCCAGGTATCTGTTTCCTTTATGGCTGAACCCAAGCCACTAAATATTGCTGGAGAAAAATCATGCAGGTTGTTGTTTGATGGCACTTTAAATACAAGACAGAAATCATCAACAAAGTTCGACAGTAGCCCCATTTCTATTCTATTTTGCTGCTAAGTTTCTTTGCCACTTTCCTAGATGACTACTTTATAGTTTTTCCTTACAATTTTAAAATGTCCATCCCTTTCACCTCCATTAATTATCTGTCGTTACTTAAAACTTATCTCATATTTAGAGAAAACAAACAATAAAATTTAAATTTCCTGATGATCCAACAAGCATACCTACATAATCTTGTGTATATGCTCTATTTTAGCTCTTGTAAAAAAAAAAAAAAAAAGGTAGACACATTCCAGTCTCTATTAATAGCCAATGTATCTACTTGTGCTGTGTATCTTTTTGTAACTTTGTCTTCTCAAGGACTTTGCTCCTGTGTTGTATTAGTTTCTACTGTTGCATAACAAACTCTTCTGAAACATAGCAGCTAAAATCAATGAACATGTATCATCTCACAGTTTCTGAGGATCAGGAATCCAAGAGTGGCTTGGCTAGGTAAATCTGGGCCAAGGTCTCTTACATGTTTTCAGTCAAGCTGTCTGGGAGCACAGCCATCACACTATTTCATTAGGGCTGGGGAATCTATACTTTAAAGCTCATTTGCATGACCATGGGTCAGTTTCTCACTGACTATTAACAGGAGGCTTCAGTTCCCCACCACTTCTCTCCCTGGGGCTGTTCAAAATACAGCAGCTTGTTCCCCCGGAGCAAATGATAAGAGACAGAGAGACAGTGAGAGACAGAAAGACTAAGCAGAAACCATAGCCTATTATAAAATAATTTTGGAAAGAGACTACTCCATACAGCATCTTGTTGTATGCTCTTGGTCATTTCAACATAATAGCAAATATATATTTGGTCTCTGCCCTGGCTCTTGGCACAGAGCTCTTAAAATCCTTGTTATTTCATAAGTGATAAAACACTAGGAGCACCTTCTGTTCTAATGTTTGGCATTTGATCCTGACTTCTGACACAGAATTCCTGAATCCCTTAGAATTTCCTGGGTTATAGCAGTATCTTTTGTTCTAAATGAGGTTCCTCTTGGTAGGCTCCCACATGGGGGCTGGTCACCAGAAAGACCAAGTTATGATTATAAGTATGGAATTCAACCCAAACTCCCATTCTCCAGAGAGGGAGGAGGGATTAGAAATGAAGTCAATGATTGATCATGTTGATGTGATAAGCCTTTGTAAAAATCCTCGAGGGATGGAATTTGGAGAGCTTCTGTGTCGGTGATCACATGGAGGTGCGGAGAGAGTGTCACTCCTGGAGTAAGCATGGACACTCCAAGCTTCTTTCCACATTTCACTCTGCACATGTCTTCAGTCTAGGTGTTCATCTGTGTCTTTTATCATATCCCTTTATAATATACTGGTAAATAGTATATAAACTATTTTCCTGAGTTTTGTAAGCTACTCTGGCACATCAGTCAAACCTGAGAGGGAGTCATGGTAACTTCCAATGTTTATCAGTCAGAAAGATAGGTGGCAATCTGGACTTGTAATTGGCATCTGAAATGGTGAAGGGATATGGACAGTATGTGGGACTAGGACCTTAACCTGTGGGATCTAACTCTATCTCCAGGTAGATAGTATCAGAATTTAGTTAAATTGAAGGAAAACTATCTACTATCTGAGATAATTACTTGGTGTGGGAAAACAAACCCACATATCTGGTATCAGAAGTGTTACTAGAGTATGCCAGTAGTGGGAGAGTAAAGAAGAAAGACAAGGAAAACTGAGGTTTTTCCTTCTCCATCACATAACCCAACCCTCATACATTTGGGAAGGGTCTACCCAAGTGTGTGAATAATGAGAAATGTGCTCAGTGAGAGCGATCTTGGAGAATGGCTGCCGCATGAACTTTCTCCTGTACAGTTTAGACTCTGAGTATCTCTCTTCCTATTGGAGTGCTCCGATCAGGATACATAGTTGCTTCTATCAAAAAAGACAACTCTCATGGCCTCACATTTCCCTCCATCTGCCACCTAATCTATTTGCCAAGACTCACTGCTAAATTTCACAGGATTTGTTGATAACCACTGTCAACATGCTACAGCACTTTTCATTCATTCTCTAATCCCCTCCTCTGTTTTCTGGCCATACCACTCATCTGAAATAATTCTTGTTAAAATCAGCAATGATTCTATGTTGCCAATTCTAATGGACCCTAATCTACCTTCATCTTGCCATAGCTGCTAGCAGCATTTTAAAATAGTGTCTCTCTGTTGTTTTGGATGTACAGGTGAATTTTAGTTTTGTGAAACTTGAAGGTTTGTGAAATTTTGGACCCCTTATTTAAAAATGAATGCATATTTATTTGAAATTAAAAATAAATCACAAAAATGAAGATATTAAAAAATCTAAAAATTGCCATCAATATACAAAACACAACTCCTCTCTCCATTTATTTGCTTACAAATTTAGCTGCATACTCTTTTATTATCTCTTTATATAATAATGATCTTGATATATTATTTTCTGTTTTGAGAATAGAAAGATAATTTAGCTTTTCTCTGGAATGGTTGATCAAAAATCTTTTAAAATTATTTTTAGCTTAGATAATATACTTTCAGCTTAATAACTCATCAATGATTTTTGGCATTGTTGTCAAATCTATCAGGTTTATTGCAAATACAAGCTAGAAGACTTGGATGAACTTTCCACAGTTCACATGGAAATGCATACATTCAAACCCAATTTCTCCTCCATTCCTGGCACCAGACATCGTGATAAGCTTTCTAATCCTTTCATTTTATGTCACACAGCCAAGTGAGTTAGCATAGTGGGCATCCAGGGCGTTCCTGAAGGCCATTCCTACAATGGGATGGCTAGCAAAATTTAACATTACACAACAGTACGTTGTGAACTACGTAAGTTTATCTTACAAAATCTAAAATAAATAAATACATAAATGTGTTATATTTCAATGTAAAAATGTATTGGGTTGGCCAAAAATTTGTTTGGGTTTAACATACTTTTTGGCCAACCCAATATTTAACATCTGTAGATTAGCTTTCTATTGCTGCTTAACAAATGAGTACAGGCTTGCTGCTGCTGCTGCTGCTAAGTCGCTTCAGTCGTGTCCAACTCTGTGTGGCCCCAAAGATGGCAGTCCACCAGGCTCCCCGTCCCTGGGATTCTCCAGGCAAGAACACTGGAGCAGTTTGCCATTGCCTTCTCCAACACATGAAAGTGAAAATTGAAATTGAAGTCGCTCAGTCATGTCCGACCCTCAGCGACCCCATGGACTGCAGCCCACCAGGCTCCTCCATCCATGGGATTTTCCAGGCAAGTGTACTGGATTGGGGTGCCATTGCCTTCTCTGGAGTACAAGCTTAAGCAGCTTAAAACAATACATACTTATTATCTTGCAGTTTCCAGAGGTCAGTGCTCTGGCCACAATCTATCTGGGTTCTCTGTTCAGGGTCTCAAAAGTCTGTGTCCAGTGTCAGACTGGACTGGGTACTCATCAGAGGCTCAAGAAGGGGAAAATCTACTTCTAAGCACCTATAGTTCCCTTGCAGCTATAGGTTTCATGATAGCCAGCTTCTTCAAAGCAAGTAACAGAGAAAGTCTAGCAAGACAGATGCTATAGTCTTATGTAATTGAGTACATGTAGTCACTGATTCTATCGCCTTTGCTGTATTCTATTGGTTAGAAGCAAGTTGCATGTCCTGCCCTTAATGAAGGAGAGGGTGTTACACAAAGGCATGAATACCAGGAAGTGGGGATGATTAGGCCATCTTAAAATATGCCCACCACAGTCTGTTTTAAAGAATGCTGCTGCTGCTGCTGCTGCTGCTAAGTCGCTTCAGTCGTGTCCGACTCTGTGCGACCCCATAGACGGCAGCCCACCAGGCTCCCCCGTCTCTGGGATTCTCCAGGTAAGAACACTGGAGTGGGTTGCCATTTCCTTCTCCAATGCATAAAAGTGAAAAGTGAAAGTGAAGTCACTCAGTCGTGTCCGACTCTTAGCGACCCCATGGACTGCGGCCCACCAGGGTCCTCCATCCATGGGATTTTCCAGGCAAGAGTACTGGGGTGGGGTGCCATTGCCTTCCCCAGTTTTAAAGAATAGATACAGAAAGAATATAAAACAATACTTGCCACATAGAAAAACATAAATAAGTTCAAAATAATTTACATACAGCACTATCTCAGTGGCTCTATCAGGTAATATGTATCTGCGTTCAACATAAACAAATAAAATTTTTACCTTTTTTAGTTTCCAAAGCCAAGAAATTGAGCTAGAGTTTAAACCTCTATTTTTCAACATATAGTTTATCCTTCAGTGATAGTAGCTTCCTCTAGAAATACTACAAAATTGAAACTTTCATTCTTCGAAATAGCTTTTAAGTACCAGAACCACTCAATACACATCTTAAAAACATAAACTAATTATTGAGAATTAATTAGCCCCCCTAATAATTACTTGCACACAACTAAAATACATTTTCATTTCCACATATTTTGATATAAGCTCTGGTGTTCAGATTTATAAACGTAAGTATTTAGTGGACTTTGCTTCAGTTTTCGTTTGCAGATATTTGAGACTATTCTCATCTAGCATACATTCTTATTTTCTAATGACTCATCTACAGTTGTTCATCTCTAGTCTTAATTTATCCTAAAACAGGAGCAAGAATAAGAATACTTCTCAACAATCTTTAAGAGTGAGTTTACTTTGCCAGCAATGGTTAAGTTATAGCTTGTTTAATTTCAGTAGCCTTGTGTGATTTTTTTCCTTTGCTATCGTTCCTCACTGGATACCATACACTGTATAGAAGCATTCCTTGTTATTCCATTCTTTATCCTCCATACAGATATGCCATTGGATGAAAAGGCTATGATCTAAAGGCAGGGAATACACAGATGTTTTCACTTGCCCATTACTCTACATAGCAATGATATTAGCCTTTTAGCAGTATATGTCACATTAGTGATGTGAGTGTTTTTTGAAGCAAAGCTGAAATTTGTAGTGCCTCTAATGTGTAATGAAATTGTGTATTTTTACCATACATTCACTCAAGCATATGGGTTATGAATGAACTCAAGACATTGTAGTTTGGAGTCACTTCTCCTCTAATAAAAACATACACATAGCAATGCTTCTGTCCCTATTTGGAGACACAATTTGATACAGTTTGGTCATCTGTTATTGAGTGGATTATGCTTTCATCGCTTTATTGAAAGAATAAAGTCATGATAACTTAATTATGCAAAATAAATTACTAACTAGCAAACAGTGTGTATTATTTCTGCACATGACCATTTTAAAAGAATTACATGACGATATGAACTATCAGTGTTGAGAACAAGTATTACAGCACATATGCTTAGTATTTTTGAGGAAACATGCAATTTTAAATCATAGGCTTAGTACTCCTCTAATTACTCTTAACCAAGCTTTCAAATAGATGTTTGCATTTATATGAATGTTTAAATTATGGATTTTGGGAATGCTCAGATTATGCTCAAAAGCAAATATTTCCAGATTTTACTTTTAAAGTTTTTTTTTTTTTTTTTTTTTTATTGTAGTTGAATATAGTTGAATCCCATTTGATGAAAAAGTAGAAGTAGTCAGAAAATTCATTAACTTTTTTTGGATAGTCTTTAATGATTTGAATTTAAATTAGACCTTTGGTTAGGTTCATACTTAGCAGTTGTTATCTGTTTGCAGTGTAATTTCAAGGGGTCTGATAATATAAGTTAAATTTAAGTGTTTTAAAAATATTTCTTTTGCATTTGCTCTTCTGCTTGTATGTGTATATATGTATGCATTTTTATCTCCCATGCAATCAAACCATTAACTGGGATAGTTCTTATTATAGTCTTCTGATCAATGAAAAGAAACTAACACTAAAATGATCAAAACCAGCAAATAAACATTTGCAGTTTAAAATTGTTTTCTAGGAAATTATTTATTAGGACGAAGCATATATTTAAAAATGAAAACAGAATAATCACTAAAATTTATTAAGCATTTAATTCTCTAAATATTTATTTCTATGTATTAATTTATTCCTCTGTATGTTTTATAAAATCATCACAAAACCATATAGAGAAGTATTATTTCCCTAATTCCCAAAAGAGGAAACTGAGGCACAAAGAGGCTAAATGACTAGTAAAAGGTAAAGCTGAGATTTCAACCTAGGAAGTCTGGATGTTAATGATTAACTTATGCCATCTTTAAGAAGTTTAGCACCAACCAGAAGTAATCTTTAAATGACATTTTATTCATTGCCCTTTCAAAAAAATGTTTTTTTAATTAGGAGTATGAAATTCATGTTTTATATTATTTGCTATTGAATTATATAAAAAATTATAAGAAATGTCCAAAATCTATTTTGTTCTTATGACAGAACACTCCTGCAGAAACTCAAAATTATTACCTGTTTTTTTTTCACTTTAATACTTTTTCCTTATAGCACCACCAGTGTTGAAAGTTTGTTTCTTCTTTTCTCCTCCATGTTCTGCATCACTTTCCTGCCCCATATCCACCAAGTTATGACAGCAGATGTTCTTTAACTGCTCAGCCAACCATTTTGCACAAACAATTATATTTATTAAAATAACCAAATTGATTTTCTGTCTATAAGAAAAGACATTCTGAAATCTATATGCTTCTTGGTCAAAGGTTATATCAATAAAATACTCAGTAAAGTGGAGATTTGGAAATCATCCCATTAATTTGATCAATAGAGAGACAAACTCAATATATTAAATCCTAAAGGTATTTTCCTCTTCTAAATTACTGTCTGCAGACTACATTGATACAATTAGCCATGTAATCACCACATCTTACTGCAACATGTATTCACTCCTCAGTATTGTAAACAGTTGGTAGACACTGGGTTTCCTCAGACTGTGATACTTCTCTACCATTGTAAAGTACAGCAATTTCAAGAAACTTCAAGAAAATGTGCATTTTAACTGAATTATGACTATTCTAATTAACTACCTGACTTTGCTTATAAGAATATGCCACTTAATATGAATGTGCTCGATCACTTTAATATTGATAAACAATTTTGACTTTAACATTCCCACCAAATGCAGAGATTTGCATTGGAATTTTTGACAGCATCTATGTCACGTGTTTTGAAACTTCACGTTGTTCAGATTTTAATTAGGAATTCAAAAAATTGAATGTCAAATCAATTTAAAATGTTATCCTGAGTTTAGTGCTATAGCAGTAACTGGGATTTGCTCTGTTTCCCTTCCAGGAGTTTTGAAATACTGATTATGTCCAAAAGGTCTCCCATGTCTTGTTCCTTCTATTTCATGATAATATCATAAATCATTTGAGGTCATGTTTTATACTGTGAGCAAGTATAAATTATGTGTAATGGAGAGTCTACAGTTCTATTATTATAAGAGCTACCTTTTCCTAGAGAAAATATTTTTTCATTCAACATAGAAAAAATATCAACTCACTTGGTTTAAGTCACAAGCTTTTATTCCATTCAGTGTCACAGAAAAGATTTGGTCATTAATGCAACATTTTGGACTCTTTTGGGCTCAAATTTAAAAAATCAGTTAAAGGGAGGGTTAACTACCCATTTATGAATATATCAATATATGAACAATACTAAATGCCATGGAATGATTATACTCAGAACAGTCTAAAAAGAGGAAGTAAAAAAGTGAGTCAGGTGTTTCTTTGCAGGGATTCATGACACTGTATGATTATTTTACACAGTAAGCTAAATTGCAACTGTTAGAAGAGCTGATCCATTTACAGAAAATTAGAGTACCTAGCAAAGATACCCAATATGAACTTTCTGGACATATTAATGTGCTGACTAGCTTTGGATGCCTTCTTAATTACTTCTTAATGCATTTCACAAGTCATCAAAACCTGCTAACACATCTGCTGAGGTCATATATATATATATATATATATGTATTTATATGTATACATTCCCTGGTGGCTCAGACAGTAAAGAATCTGCCTGCAATGCAGGAGACCTGGGTTTGATCCCTCAGTTGGGCAGAGCCCCTGGAGAAGGGAATGGCAACCCACTCCAGCATTCTTTATGAAGAATTCTTATAGAGAATTCCATAGATAAAGGAACCGGATGGTCTACAGTCCAGGAATCACAAAGAGCTGGACATGACTATGTTAGGCTACAGAGGAAATACATAGATTATACGGTGCTATGTATCCTATAATTATTTATTTACCTGTAGAACTACTGGGATTTGTGAAGTATACATAGTTTTTCAATAACATTTGGGTCCATATTTTTGCCTATTTGCTATTCTCTATTTCTGCTTTTACTAGAATTATGTTCAAAAATGTCACATGAATCTTCCATCTGTTCTCAGTTAAACTTAAAAGCAATTTTTCCTAATGGTATTTAGACCACATTAAGTCATATAGATATCTTGCTTTCTTACTTTTAAAGTGCCTGCCTCATACATATGTATAAGTGAGTGTATAATTGGTCTAGATAGTAGAGCTTTTTAAACCATGATTTAAGAAAGAAATAGCTATTTACTAAATTATCTTACTCTGAGAAAAGACTAAAAAATTAACTTGATAATTAGGAAAGTACTTTTAATAACAAATGTTTTTGCTTTATTTTTTGGCCTGATTATAGTGCTAAAATAATGCTATCTGGAATAAATAAAATTTAGGGTCAAAGGGAAAGAAAAGGGTTTTATGATTTTAAAATTTTTCATTACATTACCAATAATGAACTAAAAGTGTTCTGTTTCTCAAAATACTGAAAGAAAGGAAAAGTAAAACAGAAAATTTACAGTTCAGTGTAAAGTATCAGATTTACTGCCAACATTTGTAATAGACATTGTGGCAATATGTGTCAGACACAGAGTAGAAAGACAGACACTGCACTAGATATTACAAACAGGGGATGTTTCATAGAGAGAATTAATTACTTAGGTGTTGAAAGTCTGAAGGAGCAAGAAAGAAAACTGATACGAAGAAATCATCAATGTAGAAAACAGTATCGTTTGGTCTGAGAGACATTAATAGAAGTGATGATGCCAGAAAGCAGAAGGGTGAAGTAGAAGTCCTGTGGACTGGGGCTTGAAACTCTGAGCGGCATTAATGGCTACTGCTCAGACCACTGAGGGACGTGCCCATAGCTCAGATGTGGCCCTCTGATGGAGAATGCCTCATGGGGGATGCTCAGTCTTGTGGGGACAGCATATGAGGGCACAGCAGGTGTTTGGAAGGCAGGGAGTAGAGTGATTGAGAGAAAGCACAGCTGGTATTTCAGTCACTGAGAAGCCTGACATAGTGGGCACTCACACCACTGAAATCATGCCAGGCAGTGCTGGAATCACCAAGAGAAATTGGAAGTTGATGCTTTCACTGTCTTCTACTCCTGTAGATGTACAGAACCAAGTGGAAGATGGATATGGGTCCATTGTCTTCCAGCCTCCTTCAGATAACCTTCTATTTCCAATTACTCTTCTCTCTCAACCATTGGCAGCCACTCATCTACTTTCTATTTCCGTGGATTTGCCTAGTTTGGATAGTCCATAAAAAGAGAATCAATAATATATGGCCTTCTATTAAGCCTACTTTTACTTAGCATAAAGTTTTGAGGATTTGTCTATATTATAGCATGTATTGATACTTTGTTTTTATAAATAATATGCCTTTATGTGATTATATCGGAGAAGGCAATGGCACCCCACTCCAGTATTCTTGCCTGGAAAATCTCATGGACAGAGGAGCCTGGTGGGCTGCAGTCCATGGGGTCGCTAAGACTCAGACATGACTGAGAGACTTCACTTTCACTTTTCACTTTCATGCATTGGAGAAGGACATGGCAACCCACTCCAGTGTTCTTGCCTGGAGAATCCCAGGGACGGCGGAGCCCAGTGGGCTGCCGTCTATGGGATCACACAGAGTTGGACACGACTGAAGTGACTTAGCATAGCATAGCATAGCATGTGATTATATCATATATTGTTTATTCATTCATTAATTCATGGATATTTAGGTTATTTCTGCATTTTGGCTTTTATGAATACTATTGCCATGAACATTTCATGCGTAAGTTTTTGGGTGAACATAAGTTTTCAATTCTCTTGCCTATATACCTAGTAGAATTACTGGATCTTACAGTGTGTGCTCATCTGCTTCGGTCATGTACGACCCTTTGTGACCCTATGGACTGTAGCCTACTAGGCTCCTCTGTCCATGTGATTCTCCAGGCAAGAATATTGGAGTGGGTTGCCATGCCCTCCTTCAGGAGACCTTCCCAACCCAGGGATCAAACACTCATCTCCTGTGTCTCTTGCATTGCAGGTTGATTTTTTACCACTGAGCCACCTGGGAATCTGGTAGCACTGTTTAACTTTTTAAAGAACTACCAAAATGTTTTAAAAAGAAATTTTGCTATTTAAGTGGTTTGCAGTTTATTATTATCACACAAAAAAAATGTGGAAATAGAGGAAAACCTATGATTCCAGGGCTGCCTAAGAATTTCTAGAAATTCTGGTTTCTTATTTCAGAATCTTGAAAATGTTGTCTGTCAGAAATTTGGAAACACCACCTGAATTCTATTTGAAGGTGAAGAGCTATTGGATACTAGCAGCATGGAAGTATTGGCTTAGTATGTGCCCAGAGGGATAATGACCTAAAGCTGGGAAGCTTTTAAAAATGATGAGTGATCACCTAGACTGAGTTCATAGAACCATCCCTCAGAGAGATCCAGAAACTCAGTGTCTGACTTCCTGTGTTTCACAGGATGGGAGCTCAAGGTACTGTTTGGTCATTATAGGGAAGGGTGACCCCTTAAGAATAGAATAGTCAGGCACATCTGAGATTTGGAAATAACTGAAATTCTGTAATTAAGGTTCAAGTAAAACAATTCAGTCTACATGAGTCTACATGAGAGAGTAACTCCATTACTATTATGTAGGGAGTGTCCTAAACAGCTGTTCTTGACCACCACAGAAAATCTGATAGAAGGAAATGGAAGTGGTTTCAAATGGACATAAGGAATCACTGTTTGAGTACCAGGATGATAAACTTCCAGTTAGTTGTAGAATCTCTAGTTCTCGAGATGTTTATGATAGGTTGAAAATTCTGAGTAGTGAAATTCATCTCTCTGAAATAGAGGAGTTAAGCTCTTTGTATTCTTCCAAAGTTATTATTCTATATATTTTTCTAAGATTCAGAATTTGAGGTTTTATTTACTCTAGGCTATGGGCTTTGCTGCTGCTGCTGCTGCTGCTAGGTCGCTTCAGTCATGTCCAACTCTGTGTGACCCCATAGACGGCAGCCCACGAGGCTCCGCCATCCCTGGGATTCTCCAGCAAGAACACTGGAGTGGGTTGCCATTTCCTTCTCCAATGCATGAAAGTGAAAAATGAAAGTGAAGTCGCTCAGTCGTGTCAGACTCGTAGTGACCCCATGGACTGCAGCCCACCAGGCTCCTCCATCCATGGGATTTTCCAGGCAAGAGTACTGGAGTGGGGTGCCATTGCTTTCTCCGAGGCTATGGGCCTTAATGAGCCCCAAATCTTTTCACTCTTCTATGATCAAATAAGAAATATACCCATATAGTCAAACATAAATTATCTTAAAATTTAAATCACAAGAAATATTGAACTTAGTTAAGACTTTATTTCTCCTCTTTTTCTTAGGGCATTATTAGTGTGTGTATGTGTGTGTGTGTGTGTGTTGTGTGTGTGTGTGTGTGTTTGTAGGCAAGATAGAATGCAAGGAAGTGGTGCTGTTAATATATTTATGTCACCAGCCCACTATTAGATAAATTCTCACTGAAAAACATGAAGTGGTCCTTTGGAAAACAATTTAATATACCTTCCAAGAGAGCAGTTCTTTGCCTATTAGGCAAGATGATGAAGCTCAGTGACCATTTCATAGATACAGCTGACATTTTGCAAATGGAAAACAAGCACAGGCAAGCTTTCTATTTTGAAATGATTTTCAGAGTCAAAAGAGAATACTGTACCCACAAATATGCTTATTTGAAAGAAAAAAACATTTCTATTCTTTTTTCACATGAAAAGTTTTGACAGTTGAATTGAGGTGAATTGACTTTGGCAATTTTTCTGTTTGGCATTTAATACTTGCTGCTCTTTCACAGAGAAACTTAAAGATCAATTAAGTATATTATACTATGTTGAAACTGTATAGCATTTAACTAAAAACCTAAAAGCAATAATGCTGCTCAAGAATGGAAAAGAGGTATAATAGTCCATTAGAAGTGGATTATTTGTATCATTAAGGAGAATCATTATGTGCTTTTGAATGAGAAAACACACTGAAGAAACAGAATTTGATGGTGAATGAACATTTGGTTAATAGTTACACAGCATACATTCAGGAAGAAATAAAGATATGTGTATGTGACTAATAGACAAAAGAATTTGCAACACAAGTTGCATATACCATTAAAACACAATTATTCCTGGAAAACCCATAAGAAGATTTTACATTGGTTCATATCATCATGTTAATACACGTTTTTCAAAGATACCAATTTTGAAATATAATATGCCATTTCCTCTCCTATTAAAAACTTGAATTGCTGCCATGAAGGATTTATACACCTGCCAGATGCTGCTCAATTCTTCAGTCAAAATACAAGTATCTCAATCACAACCCATATGTACTCCTTCTGTATTATGAACTGTGATTTCATCTCCATTCTCAGCCAACCATGAGACTTGAAACATAGCCTGCCAATTATGTGGAAATGTACAAAATTTTATGGGGTTGGAGACTGCTGGCAGAGTTGGGTGTGGGTGTATGTAACACATCATTTCAGACACACACGCAACACTATTTGCTCTCTTCTTTTATTTCCCCTTATTTATTGAATTAGGCAACACCTAAAACAATAACTAGTCCTAAATAAAAAATAACAGAAATGGATAGCGGAAGAACTACATATATGTGAAAATATTCCATAAAAATGAGATTACAGGTAGTTTTTCCCCCTAGATTGAAAAATTAACATCATTTATGCTAAAACTCTCTGAGTATGTATTAGGAGCAGAGAAAAATATTTTCCTTTTGATATTCCCCAAAATAAAATAAATTAGAATCAGTCTTTTTCAGAATTGTCTTTGAAGCCCCAAAGGAGAGACTCATACATGCACGCAGGCACAAATACACAGATGAATGAGATGAGCTAAAGCTGTGCAGATCTGCATTCTCAAATAAGCAGCTTTGTAATTTGTATTTGTAACCTGGATTTGAGTGTTACCAAGAGGCTATCTTTTCCAGATTTTTACTTAGCAAGTTCTAAGTTTTATCATGTGTTCTAGTATTTCGCAACATCTGAGCACTAAGCCTCTAGAAACCCTTTTTCAGCCTCTAATTTGTGGCTTCTAATCCTCTGCGATTTGGGAAATCATAAAATGTGGCTTCGTATAATTCTGTCCAGTATCAGATGAAAGGGAATAGGTCTAGAGGGGAAGCCTAGAGGGCTCTGAAATAATGTTCTAACAGTTCCTCATGTGGCCCTGAATGTCACTTAAACTCTGAATTTCATTGTTCTATTCTGTAAAATGAGATGTTGGACTTCTAAGCTCTTTGGTAGATCTAAGACTTCTTATGGTTCTCCAAGGCAGTTTTGTAGTTGTTGTTACTTTCTGATTCCTGCTTTCTTTTTTCCCGTTAGTTTGCTAAATAAGTGACCTTCTTTTAAAGTGCTACTGTATTTACTCTCCCGATTATTTTGTGACGAGATATTTCCTAAGAATTCAAGTAGAAAAAGAGGCTGAACAAACAGATCATGTAAGTCACCCATTTGTGGCATTTAAAAACATTCCATAGGTGTAGACACAAAGATTTATAACAACATGTATTTTTATCACCCCAGCAAGTCATATTGAACGTTTGATGCTTGGATGAAGAAATGAACACGGAACTGAGTAGGTCAGATGGTATCAGGTATCAAGTGTCAATCAGGAAATAGGATTTACATTTTAACAGGTTTTCCATCATTCTTCATTTGCTTTTATTTTGTTTGGTTTATAAACAAAAGTGTACATCGTCCCTCCCTTCCAAATTAAAACGTAAATAGTTTCCAGTTTATAAGGACAGAGAAAATTCTTTTGATGGCAGTTATTGCACATTAATTTGTTATTGGGTTTTTTTCTGAATCTCCCCTAATATTTTAACTGAGATGTAGCCAGTTTGTTATATATCTATCTGTTATATATCTGATGTATCTTTATCTATACAGACAGGGAAATATATACATATATGTATGTATATAAGAGATATATATGTGTTTATGTGTATAAATGAGAAAATAACTGATTAGCGCTTTATTAAAAGGATTATTTTTATTAATTTGCTGCATGTAGTGAACCTAATTTCTTTCTTTTTACAACTTCCCCTTCTATTACAAGCTGTTAAGCTCAGAACCTAGATCAGCTAGGCAGCAGACTCAGTAACAGTAAATGAAGTGCTGTGAGCTTACATCAGACTAATTAGTCTAAAAGATTAAAAAAAAAAAGGATGGGGGAAGGGTTTGGGAAGACTTTACAGGTTGCTTTGTGAAAGGCAGTTTGCTTAATTAAGCCAACCACTAATTGTTAAATATTTTTCAGGCATTAACAGAGCTACTCTGAGTGTAATTAAATTTTGATTTTAGTGGTATTTGCAGGGATTAAAGTCACAATCTGCTGAGGCACTGGGGTTAGTTAATATTCACTTCACTGCCACAGCTGTCCTCCATTATAATACAAAGGACAGGAAAAGAGACAGCAGAATGGGGTGAAGTAATGAGAAAGCTATTCATTCATCTGAACCAGCTCGTCACTCCACAGCCTCGTACAAATGGGTCTGAGCTGGAAGACATACAACCAGGCATTAAATCCTATTTAATCTGATACAATAAAGGGATGTCTAAGCCCTGTGCATTTTTATTTTTATATGGGAGACTATGGAATGGATAAAAAAAAGATAATCATATGATTATCATACATTTCCATCCAAGTGGTATTTCTGAACTTATTAGCTCCACAGGAGTCCACCAGGATTGTAAACCACTTCCTGCTAAGCCATTATTTGTCCTGACTGAGCATGAATGAACCCTGTGGAAGATGGTAGTGACTTTAAATCCCTAGTAAAATTCAAACTGGCAGGATCAATGTTTTGAGGTTGTTTTTTGGACTGAGACTGCCTCTGACTCCTCTCTCCCAAGCAAAAAAAAAAAAAAAAACTCTAAAGGATTATATACACTTGAAATGGATGAAGTTTAGCATCCTGTGACTGACAAGGAACATTTCTACTGCTGATGGGTTGCTGGGGTCTTTTGTTGTTTTGTTCTTTTAATTCAATAACTTTAAGCAATTATTTTAAAGTTAAAAACTTTAACCAGTTATTATATATTCTGAAGAGGACAGGCATAGAGAGAAATCATCTTGTGCTCCCTTCTAGAACAACCCCTTCAAAATAGGAGTCTAACCTAGAATCTCTTCTCATTTGTGTGCAGTCATTACATTGGCTACTGGTGTTAGTTTTCATGATAATCCACATTCCAGGGTCCCTGCATCAGTGGCACTAGGCTCCCAGTGGGTGCAAAGCAGCAGCCGTGAAACTAGCTTTCCAATACAAGCCAGTGATAGAGGTATTCAATGAGGAACGTGGTCACATATCCTGTACTAGCAAAAATCATTTTTAAAAAGAACCAAAACCTGGAGTACACCTGGTGATTACCTCGATATTTGGCATTGCTGCTGCTAAGTCGCTTCAGTCGTGTCCAACTCTGTGCAACCCCATAGACGGAAGCTCACCAGGCTTCCCTGTCCCTGGGATTCTCCAGGCAAGAACACTGGAGTGGGTTGCCATTTCCTTCTCCAATGCATGAAAGCGAAAAGTGAAAGTGAAGCCGCTCAGTCGTGTCTGACTCTTAGCGACCCCATGGACTGCAGCCTACCAGGCTCCTCCGTCCATGGGATTTTCCAGGCAAAAGTACTGGGGTGGGGTGCCATTGCCTTCCCCGTATTTGACATTAGAATAAAAGAAAAAGAGAGAGAGGGAGAACGACAAAGAGAGAGAGAGAGAAGGGAAGGGACCAGAAGGAAAGGGAAAGGAAGGGGAATGAAGCCAGCAAAATTCCATCCCAAGGGAACTTGACTGCAACATTTTTATTCATAATGAGACAAGTTCAGGAGCTAAGTGATTAGAGAGCTCTTCTGTAATCTAGTTGAATTACTATATAGTGAATCATATTTTTGAGTTTGTTCTGTAACAAAATTTACTGTCTGCTTCTACAGACAAAGAGAAGTAGAGATATGATGAGTGAATTATACAGGGCAATCACCTTGAATTTCAATTAATATTAGCATAATTTAATTCTAGTGTTAAGATGACCTTGACCCAAAGGACTAGGTTACTTCTCTAAAAGGCTTTGATTTTTTTACTTCACATGAAGCCTGACCTGGAAACTGGGAAGCAATTTCTATTGAGTTGATCATTGCTTCCTATTTAAAAGAGCACAATTTATACTGACTTGAAGAAGATCAATCCTGGAATTTCTTTAGAAGGAATGATGCTAAAGCTGAAACTCCAGTACTTCAGCCACCTCATGCGAAGAGTTGACTCATTGGAGAAGACTCTGATGCTGGAGGGGATTGAGGGCAAAAGGAGAAGGGGACGACAGAGGATGAGATGGCTGGATTGCATCACTGACTCGATGGGTATGAGTCTGGGTGACCTCCGGGAGCTGGTGATGGACAGGGAGGCCTGGCGTGCTGCGGTTCATGGGGTCGCAAAGAGTCGGACACGACTGAGCGACTGATCTGATCTGATCTGATCTGGCATCACCGACTCGATGGACATGAGTTTGAGCAAGCTCCAGCAGTTGGTGATGGACAGGGAAGCCTAGCATGCTGCGGTCCACAGGGTCACAAAGAGTCAGACATAACTGAGTGACAGAACTGAATTGAATGCAATACTGTGAGAAGCCATTTGAGAGCAACAATCGCTAACCATGCAGTCCATACATGTTCTATGTTTCACGATGTCCCAATCTCTTGAGTGTCTTGTTACCTCTCAGTGACTAGCAGTAATAGGGAACATTCTTGTCCTGTGCAGTTATACCCCACGGCTGCTCTCTGTGGTGTGACCCTTTCTCCTCCTGCACTCAGGCTTGGGACAACCCCCTTGTTGCCTTAGAAGCAGCCCATCTGATAACTTCTGCTTGATGCTATTCCCTTAGTTTCTTAAATAGCAGCAGTATTTTCTCTCAAACTTTCATCTTAGCAAAGGAAAATGGATCTTTTTTTTTTTTTTTTTACTCCTACATTGTGGCTATTTTAGTAAATAAATAAATACACACACATAATGCCCAGGCAAAGCATTTTTCTCTTTGTCAGTTCTTTTGATTCTACTGATGCATTAGTCACCATACACAATCTCTGATGAAACTCCATCATTTTTGTTGCAGCCCATAAAACCATTCTCTCTACTATCTTTGCCTGGAGTGGAGATCACACACATTCTTCTTTGCTTGAGGGTAACTTACCCTCTGTATATTATCCAAATAAGGATCTAAAATTGAGAAACAAAATCTCCAGTGATTTCCATGTATAATACTAGTGATTTTACTACCACTTTTCCATAGGTTACAAAGATAATATTTATGATCTACCCTCACTTAGGACAGGGCCTTCCAGGTGGTGATAGTGGTAAAGAACCCATCTGCTAATGCAGGAGACCTAAGAGATGTGGGTTCTATCCCTGGGTTGGGAAGATCCCCACATGGCAACCCACTCCAGTATTCTTTCCTGGAGCATCCCATGGACAGAGGAGCCTGATGAGCTAAAGTCCATGGGATCGCAAAGAGTCGGACACAACTGAAGCGACTTAGCACACGTGCACACCACTTAGGGCACAGTGCTTTAGTCTCCAGATACAACTCTCTTTCTTAATTCCCTGCAAAGAACAACTGTGGGCAGTTTTAGAATGGTTGTTCAGGAATGGAGTATCCTGCTGCTTTGAAAAATACCATGTTAGCTACTTACCCACACACCACAGATAGGACCCGTCTATAGGACTGCTATAGCATCTTGCTTCAGTTAAGCTGAGCTACCTACTCACAGACTGGACTGAAATGATTCTAGTCTGCACTGCTCAAAGTCACAAAAGAAAATTTGCATTTTGCTTTTGGAAACACAAGCCTGTCTAATGTATAATTTGCAGTTACCATCAAGTCATAAGTAAGCTATCAAGTTGATCAAGTAGAGATTTTTTTGATGTGTCCAGAGCTATTCCAACCAAACTGGTATGTTAGCAGTTTACATCAGCAAGCAAGGTAGTCACCAGCCAAGACCTACTTACCAGTTCTTTTCCATTAAAATTTATTTGGACACTAAAGCCTTCATAACATTTTTCTCTCCACATTAAAAACATGATAAACTACTTTGCTCTCTCCCCCACATACACATCCAAATTCTCAAATAGTGTGTCATGTATTATTTCTGTTACAGTAATATTCTGAAGAAATAAAATTTATTTTAAGATAAACCAAGCTCTAAAACAAACTCAAGTAATCCAAAAATTGATTCATCTTTTAATGTCCTACCCTTTTCTAGAGCTTACTGCTTAAAAGCCTCCCATTTTTCTTAAATATGATCAATCATTCTTATAAGTTTAAGAACACCTTGAGCAGAGTTTGGATTACTAGTATATTTCTTTTCAAATTGTTTGGTTCATACTCAAAGTTGAAAACTTTAATATTTTTCATAAATTTACTTTTGCTTGATTCTTAAATTTCTCTGACACAGTCAACTTGGAGTTAGGGTATTATTCTGTTGACATGTATGATTTGTTAGATAATCTAAAAATGCTTTGAAAGCATTTGCAAAGTTTTAATTGAAGATTTTTATACATGTAATCGGAGAAGGCAATGGCACCCCACTCCAGTACTCTTGCCTGGAAAATCCCATGGATGGAGGAACCTGGAAGGCTGCAGTCCATGGGGTCGCTGAGGGTCGGACACGACTGAGTGATTTCACTTTCATTTTTCACTTTCATGCATTGGAGAAGGAAATGGCAACCCACTCCAGTGTTCTTGCCTGGAGAATCCCAGGAACGGGGGAACCTGATGGGCTGCCGTCTATGGGGTCACACACAGTCGGACACGACTGAAGTGACTTAGCCTAGCCTATACATGGGAATTCTTAACAGAGTCTGAAGCTGAAACTGAATCAAGATTTTGTAAACTAGTGATCCGTTCTTACCAGGATTTTTCTCTGTATACTCTGACAGGAAAAAAAAAAAATCTGATTTGTGATGGGTGACAAATAATACATGCCTGTTCTTGTTTTGCATCTACGGTGGGTGTAAAGGTGACCAAAGTCATATATGACCTATGCCCCTCCATGTGATATATTCCCTCTTTTATTTGTGTGATACCATTTATACAATCAAGAGACCTTGCCTTCCTAACTCAGAATTCTGTCCTTAGAAGACCACAGCCATTAAGGGATTGTAAATAGCACCATTTGAGTCTTGTGGCCACCCTGGAAGAGTGAGTTGAGAGAATGTAGGCTGTGAGAAAGCAAATGCTTGTTTAAACACATGTATGATATAATTAAGGGAAGACTCAAGGGAAATTATCCAAAGCACGTAAGAATCAGATTCATTTTAACAAGTATAAAAACTCTATTCAAATAAAAGCTTTTGGTGGCTTTGTAAGAGATCGTACTTGAAAAAAGGTGGGGTGTGGGGGATAGAGATTATAATTCATTCTAGAACTATATAACATAAGTAAATGAACAATAAAAATGATAAATTGGGCAATAAAAAAGATTACAGAAATAATGCTTTCACATATTGGGCATTCATTAAGTTGACTTCTCAGTGTAATTACTTTAACATTTCTACTTCTGATTCAGTACAGATTTTTGGATCATTAAATTAGATACTAAATATTATACATTTTTCAGGAATGTAATTTATGGTCTAACAAATTCCCCCACTGAAAGTAAATGTCTGATGACCAAAGCAGCATTTTCTGTAGTAAATTTTTGAAATTACAATCATTATTTAAAATCACTTCAACAAATGTGTATTTTGCACCTGTTACTCTAGGCATTATATCATAAACTAGCACATAATTGATACAGCAACTATTTAAATATACCTCTGTATTCCTGTAAGATTTTGTGAATATTCTGTACTTTATGTATTATAATATATACTTTATACATCACTTAATAACTACTTTGGGTATGAGTTTTTATTCCCACCTAAATTGCAATGGCACTGTCACTGCCTGCAAGAAGCTTACAATTTAGAAAGAAAAGCACTTAATACTGCTAAATAAGTATCAATAAAGTACTATAAGAAAACAGATAAAGATTCAATTAATTCTTCCTGAGACAGATAGAAAGAGACAAATAGATAGAAAATGTCTATTTTCTAAATTGTCCTGAGACAAATAGATAGAAAATGCTATTTTAAGAAATAGCATTTGATCTAGGTCTTCACAGTATAGAAATTCATTAGACAGGTAAGGAAAGAATATCCTGGACAGAAGGGCACATACATGACAGATGGGAGTGTAAATTGGTGCAGCCACTGTGAAGAACAGCATGTGTGTGCACGTTCAGTCTCTTCAGTCATGTCCAACTCTTTGCAACCTCATGGACTATAGCCCTACAGGCTCGTCTGTCCATGGGGATTCTCCAGGCAAGAATACTGGAGACTGGAGTGGGTTTCCATGCCCTCCTCCAGGGGATCTCCCTGACCCAAGAGTTGAACCCATGTCTTTTATGTCTCTGCATTGGCAAAACAGGTTCTTTACCACTAGCCCAAAGACTAGTATGGATGCTCCTTAAAAACTAAAAGTAGTACTACCATATGATCCAGCAATCCTCCTCCTGGGCATATATTTGGAAAAGATGAAAATTCTAATTCAAAAAGATACATGCACCTCAATGTTCATAGCAGCACTATTTACAATAGCCAAGACATAAAAGTAATATAAATGTCCATCAACAGATGAATGGATAAAGAAGATGTGGTATATATATATATATCAGATCAGATCAGATCAGTCACTCAGTTATGTCCGACTCTTTGCCACCCCATGAATCGCAGCATGCCAGGCCTCCTTGTCCATCACCAACTCCCAGAGATCACTCATACTCACAGCCATCGAGTCAGCGATGCCACCCAGCCATCTCATCCTCTGTCGTCCCCTTCTCCTCTTGCCCTCAATCCCTCCCAGCATCAGAGTCTTCTCCAATGAGTCAACTCTTCGCATGAGGTGGCTGAAGTACTGGAGTTTCAGCTTTAGCATCATTCCTTCCAAAGAAATCCCAGGGCTGATCGCCTTCAGAATGGACTGGTTGGATCTCCTTGCAGTCCAAGGGACTCTCAAGAGTCTTCTCCAACACCACAGTTCAAAAGCATCAATTCTTCGGCGCTCAGCCTTCTTCACAGTCCAACTCTCACATCCATACATGACCACAGGAAAGACCATAGCCTTGACTAGATGGACCTTTGTTGGCAAAGTAATGTCTCTGCTTTTGAATATGCTATCTAGGTTGGTCATAACTTTCCTTCCGAGGAGTAAGCGTCTTTTAATTTCATGGTTGCAGTCACCATCTGCAGTGATTTTGGAACCTAAGAAAGTAAAGTCTGACACTGTTTCCACTGTTTCCCCATCTATTTCCCATGTAGTGATGGGACCAGATGCCATGATCTTCGTTTTCTGAATGTTGAGCTTTAAGCCAACTTTTTCACTCTCCACTTTCACTTTCATCATATATATATATTTCAAAAAATACACTAAAAAAGATATGATACAGGCATATGAGAGTACGTGGCATATGCACTTAATAATGGAGCCTTGCTACACCAAGAGAGGTTTGACCATTTGAGAGCTTGCTAAAAATGCAGATTCTCAAGCTCCATCTCCGAACTTCAGAATCAGAATCTGTATTTTAACAATATAGATAATATTTTAATAAATATATCTGTATTTAACAATATAGATAATCCCCCATTGTGGGGGGTGTATCTGTATGCCCACTAAAGGCTGAAACGCACTAGTTTAGAAGGCTTGCATTGTTGGAGTGTTGGACACCCACACACTGGAAAAGGTAGAGGAAATGACAGGGACGCAGCTGGACTGCAGGATCTAGGAGCCTGCGATCCACCTTGTAAGCATCCTGGGGTCCACCCATGATTTCCTGAAGAGCGGAATAGATACTAAGCCAAAGTATTAGTATGCTAACGCTTGTGGAAAATAATGAAGAAGGAAACTAGTTTGAATATTTTTGTAATAATTTAGGTAAAATAATCATGATAAATCCTTAGCCTGAGACAATGGTAGTAAGAATTGGAAGAATAAGACATATCACTGAGAAATGTGTCAGAAAGAATTGCCATGATTTTATCACAGCTAAAAGAAACCATATTTAGAGACAGGAGACTGAGAAAAGAAGTTGCTCTAGTGAGTGATTAGGTCCCAGATGACCCCTGTAAAATATTATAAGAGTCAATACAGATGAAATTTGTTAGAGGTGTAAAGGGAAAGAAAATTCAAAAGTGGGGTGCCAGGTTGGTCAGCATTAGTAACACAGGTAATTTACCTACTTAGTCATCCATTTATTCAACAATGTTCCTTAAATATCTGACATTTGTAGTGTTACTTAAGATCAAGGGAAAACTAAGTCTCCTCCCAGGAACTCATATTCTAAAAAGACGAAAAAAAACCAAACAGGTAGATGAAAGAATATGTAATGTGATTTCAGGTGGAGATTCCTGTTTGTGCTATTAAAAATTAGGGCCGGCTCAACATTGATTCGGAGAAGGCAATGGCACCCCACTCCAGTACTCTTGCCTGGAAAATCCCATGGACGGAGGAGCCTGGTAGGCTGCAGTCCATGGGGTCACTAAGAGTCGGACATGACTGAGCGACTTCACTTTCACGTTTCACTTTCATGCATTGGAGAAGGAAATGGCAACCCACTCCAGTGTTCTTGCCTGGAGAATCCCAGGGATGGGGAAGCCTGGTGGGCTGCCGTCTATGGGGTCGCACAGAGTCGGACACAACTGAAGTGACTTAGCATAGCATAGCATAGCAACATTGATTCAGAAGTCAGAGAAGGACTCTCTGTGACCCTGGACTTCATGACAAAGGGGATAGAGGAAGTACCTAGAGCTGTCTTGGGAAATTTGACTGCCTTCAAGAAGACATTTCATGCAAAGATGGGCATGATAAAGGACAGAGATGGTGTGGACCTAACAGAAGCAGAAGATATTAAGAAGAGGTGGCAAGAATACACAGAAGAACTGTATAAAAAAGAGCTTCAAGACCTAGATAATCATGATGTTGTGATCACTGACCTAGAGCCAGACATCTTGGAATGTGAAGTCAAATGGGCCTTAGAAAGCATCACTACGAACAAAGCTAGTGGAGGTGATGGAATTCCAGTGGAGCTATTCCAAGTCCTGAATGATGATGCTGTGAAAGTGCTACACTCAATATGCCAGCAAATTTGGAAAACTCAGCAGTGGCCACAAGATTGGAAAAGGTCAGTTTTCATCCCAATCCCAAAGAAAGGCAATGCCAAGGAGTGCTCAAACTACCGAACAATTGCACTCATCTCACACGCTAGTAAAGTAATGCTCAAAATTCTCCAAGCCAGGCTTCAGCAATATGTGAACCATGAACTTCCTGATGTTCAAGCTGGTTTTAGAAAACGCAGAGGAACCAGAGATCAAATTGCCAACATCCGCTGGATCATGGAAAAAGCAAGAGAGTTCCAGAAAAACATCTATTTCTGCTTTATTGACTATGCCAAAGCCTTTGACTGTGTGGATCACAATAAACTATGGAAAATTCTGAAAGAGATGGGAATACCAGACCACCTGATCTGCCTCTTAAGAAATCTGTATGCAGGTCAGGAAGCAACAGTTAGAACTGGTCATGGAACAACAGACTGGTTCCAAATAGGAAAAGGAGTACGTCAAGGCTGCATATTGTCACCATGTTTATTTAACTTATATGCAGAGTACATCATGAGAAATGCTGGACTGGAAGAAGCACAAGTTGGAATCAAGATTGCCGGGAGAAATATCAATAACCTCAGATATGCAGATGACACCACTCTTATGGCAGAAAGTGAAGAGGGGCTAAAAAGCCTCTTGATGAAAGTGAAAGTGGAGAGTGAAAAGGTTGGTTTAAAGCTCAACATTCAGAAAACGAAGATCATGGCATCTGGTCCCATCACTGCATGGGAAATAGATGGGGAAACAGTGGAAACAGTGTCAGACTTTGTTTTTCTGGGCTCCAAAATCACTGCAGATGGTGACTGCAGCCATGAAATTAAAAGACGCTTACTCCTTGGAAGGAAAGTTATGACCAACCTAGATAGCATATTCAAAAGCAGAGACATTACTTTACCAACAAAGGTTCGCCTAGTCAAGGCTATGATCTTTCCTGTGGTCATGTATGGATGTGAGAGCTGGACTGTGAAGAAGGCTGAGCGCCGAAGAATTGATGCTTTTGAACTGTGGTGTTGGAGAAGACTCTTGAGAGTCCCTTGGTCTGCAAGAAGATCCAACCAGTCCATTCTGAAGGCGATCAGCCCTGGGATTTCTTTGGAAGGAATGATGCTAAAGCTGAACTCCAGTATTTTGGCCACCTCATGCGAAGAGTTGACTCATTGGAGAAGACTCTGATGCTGGGAGGGATTGGGGGCAGGAGGAGAAGGGGACGACAGAGGATGAGATGGCTGGATGGCATCACTGACTCGATGGATGCGAGTCTGAGTGACCTCCGGGAGCTGGTGATGGACAGGGAGGCCTGGCGTGCTGCGGTTCATGGGGTCGCAAAGAGTCGGACACGACTGAGCGACTGATCTGATTTGATCTGAAGAAGACATTCGTTTTGTTTCCTTGTTTGCAGAAGAAATGGAGTCATTATCATTTTAATGATAACTAAGAGAAGACCTTGTATTGTTTTTCAGTTACACTTTCTTTTATGTTATCACATTGATCCATATAATCCAATCTGAAGGAATGATAAGAAGGCTTTACAGATTAAAAGTCAAAGTTTCAAAGAGGTAGGGTGACACATCTAAAAACTGTGAGATATCTGATATTTTGACTTATAGATGACTTAAATACTAAGTAGTAAATTATGTGTTAAAATTTGTGAAACATATAAAAGAGTTTCAGGCTACAGATCTGAAAATATAAACCTCATCCAGTTCAGTTCAGTTCAGTCGCTTAGTTGTGTCCAACTCTTTTCGACCCCATGAACCTCACTCAGCACAAAAGTCCTCCCTATTCATAACCAACTCCCAGATTCCACCCAAACTCATGTCCATTGATTTGGTGATGTCATCCAACTCTCTCATCCTCTGTTGTCCCCTTCTCCTCCTGCCCTCAATTTTTTGCCAGCATCAGGGTCTTTTCAAATGAGTCAGCTTTTTGCATCAGGTGGCCAAAGTATTGGAGTTTCAGCTTCAATGTCAGTCCTTCCAATGAACACCCAGGACTGATCTCCTTTAGGATGGACTGGTTGGAGCTCCTTGCCGTCCAAGGGACTCTCAAGAGTCTTCTTCAACACCACAGTTCAAAAGCATCAATTCTTCGGTGCTCAGGTACATTAAAGTGAAAGTGAAAGTCGCTCAGTCATGACTATCTTAGTCAGCTAGTAAAGGAAGGAACTCTTTCCTTTGAAAAATTTTCCTTTGACTCTTTACGACCTCATGGACTATACAGCCCATGGAATTCTCCAGGCCAGAATACTGGAGTGGGTAGCCTTTCCTTTGTGCAGGGGATCGTCCCAATCCAGGGATCAAACCCAGGTCTCCTGCATTGCTGGCAGATTCTTCACCAGCTGAGCCTCAAGGGAAGCTGCAAATTCTTCCCTACTCTTCCCATTGAGAAGTAGAGTCTAATTCTCTCCCTGCTCTTGAATCTGGGTAGTTGAAATGACTTAATTACTACTGCATGTGGTCAAAGTGATGAGATGCCACATGACTTTTGAAACTAAATCTACAGAAGCCTAGAAGTTTCTGCTTTGGAAACCCCAGACTAGACTCCTTTTTTTTTTTTTTCTTTTCTCAGATACAACTTTAAAATTAGTGTTTCAGAACTGAAACCAGAATGGTATTATTTGACTACTAAATTGCATTTTATATTATCAGATTAGGCCAAGTGTTTATATTATCAGATGAACCCAATATAAATTAGACTTAACACTTCAATTCCAAAAGCAGTGCTATTTGTTTTTATGATTTACTGTATTATATTATGATGGCTGGCAGTTTAAAAGCAAGTGTATTCACAGGAAAACTAATCTACAGAAATAAAACTCAGAACAGCAGTTACCTGTGATGGCAAGGAGGTGGGGCAGGGATTGACTGGAAATTAGGAGATTTAAGAGAAGTTGGGAGATTTAAGATTTAAGAACATGAGAACTTTCTGGGGTGATGGAAATTATTTACAGCTTGATTGAGGTTTGGTTGCATGAGATGAGTATATTGAAACTCTTAGTACTTTATTCTTAAGATCTGAACATTTCACTATATATAAATTACTTCTTATTGAAGAAAAATAATACGAACAAAAGTAGAGGAGAGATTTTGTTGCTTCACATAAGAAAATGACTTCTCAGCAGTTGTTTAGCCAAAGTGGAGATGGTTTGGGTTTAAGTACCATCTCTCTCTTTTTCAGTTTTGAAATGGATGGATGAGGTCAAGGGTATGTACATCTGTGTTCATAAAACAAAGTAAAGCTAACAAAGCCATTCAGAGTCTAAACATCAAATCAGATCAGATCAGATCAGTCGCTCAGTCGTGTCTGACTCTTTGCGACCCCATGAACTGCAGCACGCCAGGCCTCCCTATCCATCACCAGCTCTCGGAGGTCACTCAGACTCGCATCCATCGAGTCAGTGATGCCATCCAGCCATCTCATCCTCTGTCGTCCCCTTCTCCTCCTGCCCCCAATCCCTCCCAGCATCAGAGTCTTCTCCAATGAGTCAACTCTTCGCATGAGGTGGCCAAAATACTGGAGTTTCAGCTTTAGCATCATTCCTTCCAAAGAAATTCCAGGCCTGATCTCCTTCAGAATAGACCGGTTGGATCTTCTTGCAGTCCAAGGGACTCTCAAGAGTCTTCTCCAACACCACAGTTCAAAATCATCAATTCTTCGGCGCTCAGCCTTCTTCACAGTCCAGCTCTCACATCCATACATGACCACAGGAAAGACCATAGCCTTGACTAGGCGAACCTTTGTTGGCAAAGTGATGTCTCTGCTTTTGAATATGCTATCTAGGTTGGTCATAACTTTCCTTTCAAGGAGTAAGCGTCTTTTAATTTCATGGCTGCAGTCACCATCTGCAGTGATTTTGGAGCCCAGAAAAATAAAGTCTGACACTGTTTCCACTGTTTCTCCATCTATTTCCCATGTAGTGATGGGACCAGATGCCATTATCTTCTTTTTCTGAATGTTGAGCTTTAAGCCAACCTTTTCACTCTCCACTTTCACTTTCATCAAGAGGCTTTTGAGTTCCTCTTCACTTTCTGCCATAAGGGTGGTATCATCTGCATATCTGAGGTTATTGATATTTCTCCCGGCAATCTTGATTCCAGCTTGTGTTTCTTCCAGTCCACCATTTCTCATGATGTACTCTGCATATAAGTTAAATAAACATGGTGACAATATACAGCCTTGACGAACTCCTTTTCCTATCTGGAACCAGTCTGTTGTTCCATGACTAGTTCTAACTGTTGCTTCCTGATCTGCATACAGATTTCTCAAGAGGCAGATCAGGTGGTCTGGTATTCCCATCTCTTTCAGAATTTTCCACAGTTTATTGTGATCTACACAGTCAAAGGCTTTGGCATAGTCAATAAAGCAGAAATAGATGTATTTCTGGAACTCTTTTGCTTTTTCCATGATCCAGCGGATGTTGGCAATTTGATCTCTGGTTCCTCTGCCTTTTCTAAATCCAGCTTGAACATCAGGAAGGTCACGGTTCACATATTGCTGAAGCCTGGCTTGGAGAATTTTGAGCATTACTTTACTAGCGTGTGAGATGAGTGCAATTGTGCGGTAGTTTGAGCACTCTTTGGCATTGCCTTTCTTTGGGATTGGGATGAAAACTGACCTTTTCCAATCCTGTGGCCACTGCTGAGTTTTCCAAATTTGCTGGCATATTGAGTGCAGCACTTTCACAGCATCATCTTTCAGGATTTGGAATAGCTCCACTGGAATTCCATCACCTCCACTAGCTTTGTTCCTAGTGATGCTTTCTAAGGCCCACTTGACTTCACATTCCAGGATGTCTGGCTCTAGGTCAGTGATCACACCATCATGATTATCTGGGTTGTGAAGCTCTTTTTTGTACAGTTCTTCTGTGTATTCTTGCCACCTCTTCTTAATATCTAATGCTTCTGTTAGGTCCATACCATTTCTGTCCTTTATCGAGCCCATTTTTGCATGAAATGTTCCTTTGGTATCTCTGATTTTCTTGAATAGATCCTTAGTCTTTCCCATTCTGTTGTTTTCCTCTATTTCTTTGCATTGATCGCTGAAGAAGGCTTTCTTATCTCTTCTTGCCATTCTTTGGAACTCTGCATTCAGATGTTTATATCTTTCCTTTTCTCCTTTGCTTTTCGCTTCTCTTCTTTTCACAGCTATTTGCAAGGCCTCCCCAGACAGCCATTTTGCTTTTTTGCATTTCTTTTCCATGGGGATGGTCTTGATCCCTGTCTCCTGTATAATGTCACGAACCTCATTCCATAGTTCATCAGGCACTCTATCTATCAGATCTAGGCCCTTAAATCTATTTCTCACTTCCACTGTATAATCATAAGGGATTTGATTTAGGTCATACCTGAATGGTCTAGTGGTTTTCCCTACTTTCTTCAATTTCAGTCTGAATTTGGCAATAAGGAGTTCATGGTCTGAGCCACAGTCAGCTCCTGGTCTTGTTTTTGCTGATTGTATAGAGCATCTCCATCTTTGGCTGCAAAGAATATAATCGATCTGATTTCGGTGTTGACCATCTGGTGATGTCCATGTATAGAGTCTTCTCTTGTGTTGTTGGAAGAGGGTCTTTGCTATGACCAGTGCATTTTCTTGGCAAAACTCTGTAAGTCTTTGCCCTGCTTCATTCTGTATTCCAAGGCCAAATTTGCCTGTTACTCCAGGTGTTTCTTGACTTCCTACTTTTGCATTCCAGTCCCCTATAATGAAAAGGACATCTTTTTTGGGTGTTAGTTCTAAAAGGTCTTGTAGGTCTTCATAGAACCGTTCAACTTCAGCTTCTTCAGCGTTACTGGTTGGGGCATAGATTTGGATTACTGTGACATTGAATGGTTTGCCTTGGAAACGAACAGAGATCATTCTGTCATTTTTGAGATTGCATCCAAGTACTGCATTTCGGACTCTTTTGTTGACCATGATGGCCACTCCGTTTCTTCTGAGGGATTCCTGCCCGCAGTAGTAGATATAATGGTCCTCTGAGTTAAATTCACCCATTCCAGTCCATTTTAGTTCGCTAATTCCTAGAATGTCAACATTCACTCTTGCCATCTCTTGTTTGACCACTTCCAATTTGCCTTGATTCATGGACCTGACATTCCAGGTTCCTATGCAATATTGTTCTTTACAGCATGGACTTTGCTTCTATCACCAGTCACATCTACACCTGGGTATTCTTTCTGCTTTGGTTCCATCCCTTCATTCTTTCTGGAGTTATTTCTCCACTGATCTCCAGTAGCATATTGGGCCCCTACTGACCTGGGGAGTTTCTCTTTCAGTATCCTATCATTTTGCCTTTTCATACTGTTCATTGGGTTCTCAAGGCAAGAATACTGAAGTGGTTTGCCATTCCCTTCTCCAGCGGACCACACCCTGTCAGATCTCTCCACCATGACCCGTCCATCCTGGGTTGCCCCACGGGCATGGCTTAATTTCATTGAGTTAGACAAGGCTGTGGTCCTGGTGTGATTAGATTGACTAGTTTTCTGTGAGTATGGTTTTAGTGTATTTGCCCTCTGATGCCCTCTTGCAAGACCTACTGTCTTACTTGGGTTTCTCTTACCTTGGGTGTGGGGTATCTCTTCCCGGCTGCTCCAGCAAAGCACAGCCATCGCACCTTACCTTGGATGAGGGGTCTTTCCTCCCCGCCGCCCTTCCTGACCTTGGGGGAGGGGTATCTCCTCACCGCCGCCCTTCTTGACCTCGGTCTTAGGGTAGCTCCTCTTGGCCGTGCTTAGTGTACCAGTCCTCACCGCCCTCCTTCCTTGGTCGTTGGGTAGCTCCTCTGAGTGTGCCGTGCAGCCGCCGAGGGGCTCTCAGTGCGCCGCGCAGCCGGCGAGGGGCTCCCAAGCTACTCCAGTCTAAACATATGTGACCGCAAAACATTAGTGTTAGAAAGAGTCTGATAAATCGCCTGGTCCAACTTTTGTTATTTTACAGATAACCTTGATCTTGCTAACAAATCTAGTAAACAGCTGGGCTGTCTTAAATTTGATGGGAACCGACTATGTTGATCCATTGTTTGTGGAGTAGAAACCCATTGTCCAATGAAATCAGGTCAGTAAATAAAAATAGGGTAAGGCTGATATTCAGAAAGAAAGAAACCCAAGTAATGTAAACATTTTAGCCTAACCAAAACATGAATTAGGTTGGAATATTCATTCCCCAGTCCTTCAATGAAGGACTAAGGCCTTTGGTTCTTTCCCCCTGCAAGGAGCTGTGCCATTTGGACAGTGGCATAGACTATTATGGATAAAGAGAGGTGGGATAGCATAGTGGAAGAAGAATGGACTCTGGATGAAGCTGCCTGGGTTCCAAGTCTCAACTTGCCTCACTGCTAGCTGTGTGATGAGGGCATAGGCTCTCTGTGCCTTAGTTGCCTCATATGTTATGTCAAATGGGATAATATTACTTATAACACAGAATAGTTAGGAGATTTAAGTAGATTAAAATTTCTAAAACACTTGGAACAGTGCTTGGCTCATTGGAAGTACCATGGAAGTACCTATTTAAGAAACAAAAGTAAACAGCTTCTGTGCTGCATCAGCTTTACTCTCCTTCTTCTTTTTTTTTTAACAATTGTGTAGCTCATCTAATTTGATATCAGCTTTTTTGGTTGTTATTTCTAACAAATCAAACTTTATCAAGTCTTTCTTCAGTTTTAAATTTCTTTCCATAGAAACTCAATACTCTTTTCTTTACATACATATTTGGCCACTTGGCATAATATTATTAAATAGTAACAGTAGGAAGTAAAACTTGTGTGATATAAGCACAATAAATGCTTGATAGTCACCCATTTGATAAGTGAGGCAAAGAAACAGACCTCTCAGAACAGGTCGGTGTCCAGTCACTTGCAGAGTGCAATGGGCATCAATCTCTGTGTTATGACAGAGAGAATGAGAACTTTGGCTAATCCAGAGGTTAGAAGATATGCTATTCTCCTATGAAGTTGCCATTTTAAGACACAGGCTTTTTACTGTTTCAAATCTTTAACATCAGAGATTTATGTTTATAGCTTTATATTTATAACATTATTTATACATAATATACAACATATACATATATAAATAACATACATAATGCATTATGTACATAATGTATATAAATACAAAAATAGAGATGCACTGAATATCTATTTTTCCAGAATTATCATTAATACTAACTAGTTTAGGTGGAAAGTTGCAGAACCATTGTCAATAATTCTTCAATACAGGGATTACATTTTATAGTGTCAAATGAATCCAAGTATTGTATAAATTATACATAAGACCTCAACCCTCAAACAGTAAAGCATCTGCCTACAATGCGGGAGACCCAGATTCTATCCCTGGGTCGGGAAGATCCTCTGGAGAAAGAAATGACAACCCACTCCAGTATTCTTGTCTGGAAAATGCCATGGACCAGAGGAGCCTGGTGGGCTACAGTTGCAAAGAGTCAGAAACAACTAAATGGTCAAAAAGCACACATACACAAGACCTCAGCTGTCAAAGCAGTACTAATTGTTTTTCTAATGTACTGTGTGATACTCTATTGCCTGTTGATTTAAAAGCAAATATGGAAACCTAATCTATGAGGATAGAACTCAGAAGAGCAGTGACCTGTGAGCTGAGTGGAAAGTGCACACAAGGATGCTATTGGGTGCTGGAAGCAATGTGTCTCTGGACTGGGTTGCCCGGTACACAGGAAGGTGGGTGTGACCTCGACAGCCACTCTGCTATCCCCATGCCTCCTCCAGTGCCCAGAATGCCCATGACCTTTTCAGTTCATCCCATTTTAGCTGTTTGTTCCCAACCCTCACCCCCAACATACCAAGAACTGTTCACAAGTAACCTTTGGCAGAAGTGGCATAACTTCCCCGCATGCATATCTGGCTAGAACAGGACAGAAATTAAATCCCTGATAAAAACGTGTTTTAGAAATTGACACTGACACGATTTGTGTTTTTAAAGCATCTATTGGACTGCTTTATACTGGCTGAGGTTTGACAGGTCACATTCCATTTCTTCCATTCTATTAATGAAAGTGGTGGGACACATAAGGACATGGCAATAACACATCACTTGAGTACATAGGCTAAGCATGCATTCCAAAGATAAGTACAAAAATCTCCAACCCGTGCTGAAAAGCATGCATTTTCATCCTAGACAGGCTGATTACAGCCTCAGCAGCAGCCTGAATGTTGATCCCCATTCAGTAACGCTTTGAATGCCTTTGTTCCGGCATTTCCCAGCAGTGAAAACATAATGGAAAAGAAACTCCCAAATGACAGCTTATTGATGCTGCTGCTTTTTTTTAAATATAAGAAAAATAATTGTGAAACAGGGCAATAAAATTAGCAGGAACAAAATAAAAGATAGAGGCAAATGTATAAAACAAATTTATATCATCTGAAGTAGAGGAAACTTTTGCAAATATTTTACAGTTTACCTAAGTTTAAAATAAACATACAATAAAACTAAACAAGAAAAAAAATGTCAACGATGGCAACTGCCTTTGAGGGTGAAATGAACTTTTCAGCCCAAGCTTTACCTCCCAGTGGTAGCATGAGCAGGTCTTATAGAATATCATGGAAAATAAGTGTAATTAAGGAGAAGACATCCCAGTTACTCTCAAGATTGCTTAATAAATCAGCCACACTTTCAGGATAGTAGAGATATATCCTACTCCATTTCAGAACAATAATCCGACAAGGAGAAAAACATAATGTGAGTCTTTATAAATCAACACTCAGCAAGACCAAATGGGATCCAGCATCGCTAGTAATGCCATTGTGTCTGTTACCACCATTTCTCATATGAGAGAAAGGATGCTTTTTTTTTTTAAGGCCCTTCCTCTCTGGTTGCTTCCTCTATACTGTAGCCCTCCTCGTTGTGCACGTGAAGCTGACATGCACGCAAAAAAAAATTCACTGAGGCCGCCCCTGAATTCCAAATGAGAATAGCTTTAAAATATACTTTTTCAAGACAAGTCAACACATTGCAAACAAGAAAGCCCTATTTTAATTTAGAGAGCAGACTAAAACCCATGGCGGAGAGGAGGTCTGACTCTCGGGTGCCCTGTGCTGTGAGCACTGGTGGGAGAGCTGTCACAGCAAGAAGGCTCTCAGAAAGAGATGGGGGTTCAAAGCCAACACCAGTCCCCCTGGGGTCTGTTGTAATCAGGAGACAAATGGCCTGTACTCAGCAGCCTGTATTCATTGTGTTGCAAGAGGCTGCCAACGCGAGTTTTCCTACGCTTTTGTGGAAATACAGTACAAGTCTTTTTTCCCTTTCAGTTGCTTTAGAACAAGAAGAATAAAAAAGTCCACTGCTGACAAACACTGCTTTGGGCATTTGACACTGGTCTTTGATCTAGTTACTCAGACAGTTCAAAATGAACAAATTAGGTGTTTACAACAAAAGACATTCCATTCCAGCCTGTTCAAGTGCCAAGCAGGGTGGACAGACTTCTCAAACAGAGCTGGGAAATATCTCCCTGCCAGGCCACAGGACGGGAACTGGGAGTTGATTCCCCCACAGAAATTAATAAATGAGGATACTGCTTTTGTGAATTAAGAAATCGGAAAGAAAACAAGGGACTTGGGGGTCAATAAAATAAAATCTAAACCATGTGGATCACTAGAGGCCCACAGGGGTATCTCTTAGTTCTTTATGGGGTGGTTTCATTGTGAGACCAACACAGCAAGAGCATTCATTCTCATCTCTGCCTAAAGCCCATGGCACCCATCCAGTCTACACACCACATAGAAAAGGGCCAACTCTTTATCCTATTATGTAAAGTCAGCTGTTAAAAGTATTCTAACACTATTCTCAAAGAGAGCAGGAAAATTGGGTGGCTCTGTATCATTTTTCTTCATGAAAGAGGATGGTTTTATTCCCTGGACTTAGGTTTTGTTTCTCCTGAAAACAGTGCATCTGAAAAAAGGACCCTGCCTCTGTTTCCTCTTTGTGAAATGAAGTGTTTATCCTAGGAGATGATTTGTTAAAGGCTTTGGCAGTCTATGACCCATGAAAACTGCCTATAAATAGAATATGTAATTTGTACCGTGTTTTTGTATTAGGGAACAACCTGGCCTTTTTTAAACAATATTTTACAATGTTTGAAAAAACAGATGCCATCTCAGCCACTGTTCTAGCAGCAGTGGGCTTTGAGGTGCACTGTGTGATTTGGAGGTACATACAGAACATGCTGAAAGTGGCACCTTAAAAATCACATTTCATTTTCAGCAAGCAGTAGGAAGTGGGAAAAGGGAAGTGAAAAGAAAAAAAAAAGGAATGAAATCTGTTAGCCCAGATTCCAACATCCCCTAGAATCGAAATGTCAGACTTGAAAATACCAAGTGAACCAGCTTGTCTAATATGTTACCATTCTGGCTTATAATTACCGGAAAGTAGTTATTTATCTGTTGTGTTCAACTACCCTGTCAGCACTCCTGTGTTTAATTATCAGACTTCACTGAACATTCCGTCTTCTTGGTTCTCTCCTCTTTTTGCAACAACATAAATCGGAATTTCTTCCTGGTTTCTGTTAACTGTTCTGGCACACCTCCCTATCCAGCCAAAGAAGTGGCTCCTCTCCCGGCTGCTAAAGGAGGCAGCTGTTTGGCACAGTTTCAACTCGTACAAGCATGACTATTTAGTATTGATATATTATAGTTCACAGCCTCTTGTCCATCAGCTAGGTGCAAAGAGAAGCCTCCGAGGAGGCTGTTTGCTAGCTTCACCTCCACGGAGCACAAGGACTCCAGACATCTGCCCACAGTGGTGCAGCTGAGCCAGGAAATTCAAAACTGCACCAAATCAGGGACCCCAGCAAGTAAAACAAACAGTTGTTACCCTGCTCTCCCCATTTAGCCGCCCAGGTCACAGATCCTTCTAATGAAAAGATTTTGTTCTGGATATGATTCTTTCAGGCTGTTTCTCAAAACAGAGCCTTGATTGTCAGAGACGAGAGCTGGGTAAGGCAGAGAACTTTGGAATCTGGGTACCCCTAACTTGAAAGAAAGAAAAACAATAA
The DNA here is from genome assembly GCA_935064755.1 of Tragelaphus eurycerus. Lineage (NCBI taxonomy): Eukaryota > Metazoa > Chordata > Mammalia > Artiodactyla > Bovidae > Tragelaphus > Tragelaphus eurycerus. The sequence goes on from CAKXYN010000266.1 coordinate 313,593, forward strand.
GATCCTAGAAGCTGCATTTCCCCACTCTCTCACCAGTGCTCCATGACTGAATTCAGCCCTGAGGAGGAAGAGGGGAGACTTAGGATAAGCTATGATTACAAAGTCTGCTGAGAACCTAGACTCACCCACAGAAGCTGCGCTAGACAGAAAAGGATAGATCAGATAGCAGTGATGTTTGTTGAGGTTTATTTGTAGCTGGGTTCAGCAGCAATTCCAGGTTTCTCAAGTTCTTTAGTCATCGTCTGAGATCTGATTCTCTCCATCAGAGTTGATGACAGTCAGTGAGTAGGACAGACATTGAACCACAGCTCTGCCACTTATCACCTCTGGAACCCTGGGCAACCTAACTTTTCTCAGTGCCTCAGCAGTCTCCATACAGCAGGATAATAAAAGTTCCAACCTCATGGAATTGTATTTCTGGGGGCTCTGGGGAAAAAATCTACTTCCAGGCTCATTTGGGTTGTTTGCTGAATTTAGTTCCATGTAGTCATGGGACTGAGGTTACCATTTCCTTGCTGACTGTTGGCTGAGACTTCAAGTGGCTACGACATGATCTACTCATGGCCCCTCCATCTCCCAGCCATCAGGGTCACATATGATCCTTCTTGGGCTTCTAATCTCCCTGACCTCTCTATTCTTTATAAGGGCTCCTGTGACTGTACTGAGTACAACTGGATAATCCAGAGCAATATCCCTATGTTAATATTATATGATTAGTAAATTTACATCTGAAAAGTTGCTTAACATCCTTTTCCTCATGTATTAATAAGAAAAGATATTTATAGTTATAATACCAGAGTGTTAAGGTCATTGGGACCAAAATTCTGCCTCCTACACATCAATAGTATAATAAAGCTCCCTCCCATCCCCCAGAAAAGACCCCTGGGTTATAGCAGTCAGATCGTAACTGTGACCTTTGCTGCCAGCTCATTTGTTGATAAACATGGGTATTTGTTATCCTGCTTGCAGACTAGTTTCTTGTAACAAAAGTGAAGGAGTATGAATAGATGCCGTGTTAACTCTGTAATTGCTCCAAAATCATATAGCTCTATTTCTCTAGTAGTGAATGATTACAGCCCATTATCAAATCTGCATTGCAAAATGTATCCTGTGGTTTTTCAACCAATTGCTGAACTATTGTCAGTGCCACTGCCGGCATCAGAACAATGGGACACTGCCAACCTATATATGATCTGTGCTTTTCTAAGAGATAACACAAAGTATATGACCTGATAAGCATACCAATTAGTTTCCTTTGAGAAATCAATGACCATTCATGCAATTGAGTCATTCAAAATAATGATTTGAGCTATGTGAATTTAGGCTTTATCAGTAGACTTGCTGCTGTTGCTGCTAAGTCACTTCAGTTGTGTCCGACTCTAAACAAATCCTCTCACATGGGGTTTAAATGTAACCAAGTATTCAAAGTAAAAGACACAGAGGGCCTCTAACTCCCAGCACACCTCAAGGGCAACCCACAAAGAATGCAATGAACTCCTTCTATTCTTAGCATCCCAACTTCTTCTATCAGTCTCTCCCAGATGCTCAGGATCAGATAATATTTTCTAAAAGAATTGCAATTTGACAAACCTTGTCAGAGCCTTAAGTCTAAAGCATTACCTCAAACTACTGACTTCCAGATAAGGCCTAAAGGGCTAAATGCCTAATCCTATCATTCATGTGGGTCATCCTAAGATTTCAGTGTATTTTGATATGCAAAGTAGATCAATATAGCATTTTCATTTTAATGTGTTGAAAACAAGGTCCTAATCCAGGACCTGAGACTGTAGTTTCTAATTTGTGTAAGTATATGTCTCTATTTTTAATTTTTTACTTTTATTGTGTGCATTTGTGTTAAAGAAAGAGAAATCCTTTATGATTAAATACATTTTATACCTAAAAAAAAATCCCCATTTTTGGATTCTGTCTTTCTCTTTCTCAGTTGCTGTATCTCCATTGCTATGTCCCTAAATCCATCTCCAGATCATCTTTGTTCTATATTGGTAACATTTTTAAACAATAAAAAAATTAATATTTTCATGAATTTTATTAAAAGGTTATTGAAATTTAAAAGAAGTTGAAAGAAATGTTAATTGAATTTGAGCCATTTAACATTTCACAGTGCTGAAGAGGGATGCTTTATAAAATTCATGTCTTAGATCTAGGACTAAATTAAATTTTATTCATTCAACAGATATTTACTGACTGACTACTGTATGCCATATCTAACTTCTAGGGATAAAGTGATGAACAGAATAGTCCTTGATCTCAGAGAACTTACATTCTGTAGAAGATAGGCAATAAACAAATAAATAAAAGTACCATGAAGAGAGATGAGTGGGTAAGGGAACAGAGTGTGACTGTGGTAGAGTATTTTTAGAAAAGATAGTTTCCAGCAGGATGACAAATTAAACAAAAATGAATATCAGTTGGTGTGGAGAAGGAGCATTCCAGGCAGAAGGCCTGGAGGGCAAGTGCAAAGGCCCTAAAATAAGATGTGGTTGACATGTTCAGGGCACACCAAGGAAGCCAGCGTATCTTCAGTGCTGTGAGCAAGTGGTTAGTGGTCTTGGAAGGAATCACCAGGTCAAATCATATGGAGCTGTGGTAATGACTTTCGGTTTTATTCTAAGTGTGGTAAAAGCCAATGGAGAGGTGAAAACAGAGGAGTCACATGATTTGATTTCAATTTCAAGTTGTCGTTTTGGCTGGCATTGGGGAATAGATGGAGAAACAGTGGAAACAGTGTCAGACTTTATTTTTCTGGGCTCCAAAATCACTGCAGATGGTGACTGCAGCCATGAAATTAAAAGATGCTTACTCCTTGGAAAGAAAGTTATGACCAACCTAGATAGCATATTCAAAAGCAGAGGCATTACTTTGCCAACAAAGGTTCGCCTAGTCAAGGCTATGGTCTTTCCTGTGGTCATGTATTGATGTGAGAGCTGGACTGTGAAGAAGGCTGAGTGCCGAAGAATTGATGCTTTTGAACTGTGGTGTTGGAGAAGACTCTTGAGAGTCCCTTGGACTGCAAGGAGATCCAACCGGTCCATTCTGAAGGAGATCAGGCCTGGAGTTTCTTTGGAAGGAATGATGCTAAAGCTAAAACTCCAGTATTTTGGCCACCTCATGCGAAGAGTTGAGTCATTGGAGAAGACTCTGATGCTGGGAGGGATTGGGGGCAGGAGGAGAAGGGGACGACAGAAGATGAGATGGCTGGATGGCATCACCGACTCGATGGATGTGAGTCTGAGTGACCTCCGAGAGCTGGTGATAGATAGGGAGGCCTGGCGTGCTGCAGTTCATGGGGTCGCAAAGAGTCGGACACGACTGAGCGACTGATCTGATCTGATCTGATCTGGGGAATAGAGGCCAAGAGTGAAACCCATAAAATTAGTTGTATAGCAAATATAAGCTCAGGCAAAGATAAGCTCGGATGATACTAGTTAAAAAAATTGAACAGGTTTAAGATGTATTTTAAGGTTTTGCTGAATTGTCCTGCTAATGGAATGGATGTGGGAAATGAGGAAAAGAGAGAAGGGTGAGAGCCCGTTGTTGGCCAGTATAGGGTAACTGTCAATTAAATCCTCAAGCATTAACTAAACTTTCTCTTTAGGGAGAAGGCATTGCTAGTTTTCTTCATTGTCTGTTCCCTTGGGTGGACTTACTCATGTCTATATGTGAGGACATAATAATAGGTAACTGGAGAGACAGTTAACTACTCCTGTGCTGTGCAAGCCCAAGGCATACCAGCAACGTGGAGAAGAAAAGATCATGACCCATATGTGCCCATGGGGGCTACACTGGAGGAGAGAGGCCAACATTAAAGCATACGCTCTGCCCCTTTTCATAGCACTACAGCAAGGCAAACGTAGTCAGCAAGGACAGATAATCCTCTTTAAACTGTAAGAGACAACAGTGTCACTTTCTAACCAGAATGGTATTTGGAAAAGGAGACTGGAATAACTTTTAATAAAGTTTTCAGGTGTATTCAGAATACACCTTTATCAGAAGGTAAAAACTTTTCCCCAAAGACTCCTTTCAGATCAAGAGTTGAAGTTTTTGCTCTCTCCTTAATCTTCACACCTGCTCAAACTTTGGTACCAAATATATATCACATAAGCCCAGTGAATATGTTGTATACTTTGTAACCCAGGAATAATCAGCTATGTAAAGTCCCTTGATTTTTTTCATATTTATACTAAAACCCAGTATCTAGTATTTTATTTAAATACAATAAATTTAAAACATCAGCATTTATTTATTGAGATCTCACTATAGATTCTGAGAATGTAAATGTGACCATTACATGGTCTCATCCTAGTAAGAAAGAAAGAGACATAAATAAATACATGTATTAAAGACTAGAGGGCTTCCCAGGTGGTGCCAGTGGTAAAGAACCCACTTGCAGGAAACACAGGAGATGCAGGTTCAATCCCTGGGTTGAGAAGATCCACTGGAGTAGGATATGACACCATACTCCAGTATTCTTGCCTGGAAAATCCCATGGACAGAGGAGCCTGGCAGGTTGCAGTCCATGGCATGACAAAGAGTCGGACATCACTGAGTGACTGAACACACACATTAGTATATTGTGTCAAAATTAAAGAATGAATGAAGTGCTATAGGAATATAATCAGCTGTAGCTAGTATTGGGGTGAGAGTCTCAGGTGAAATGATTGAGGGAGCTGACATTTGAGTTTGACCATGAATCCTTACTATCTTGACAAAAAGGAAAAATAGGAGAAAGCATCCATTGGGTCTCATGGAAGAGACCCCCAACATCCTACAAGTTCCCTCTCAGGTGGACAAAAAAGCATGAAAAATGTGATCTGCTGGCCTCCAACACCAAGACTTTTCTGTGGGCCTGTTTTCACCTGCTCCTGAGGCCAAGGACTTGCTGTGCCAGAGAGTCAAGACCCCAGGTCCAAATCTTCATCTCCCTCCCATGTTATTTGGCAAGAGTCCCTCCCACTCATGGAAGCCAGGTTGATTATTACAATGGATCTTTTACTGTCCCATGGTTTTATTTTTAAACGCCACTGTGCCTTTAACCATGTTGTAAATATTCTATGCCCCGCAGAGATGTGCTCATGAGATCTGATCCTCACCCAAAGGTTCAGATGGTGGTGGGGGTATTAATTAATGTACTTGTAATATTGGGGTTTTCTTTCTTTGATATTGAGATTTTAAATTACATCTCCCCGAGTCTTGAAAGCTTGGGGTGAGATGACAAGGACCAAGTGATTGATGCTATGTTACACATACCTTCTTGACTTTTGAGTAGCTCAGGTGTGGATTTTTGACTGCAGATGCTAAATTTTTATACTGTGCAAGCCTTCCTGACTCCTTGGACTTGGTCTTTTGTTTTGACTGAAGCAGAGGAGCGCAGGATGCACCTCTGAGTATGCCTTTGAGATTTATAACAAGTTGCCTTTTATAGACGTCAGCCTCCACACTTTGGTAGCCTTTAAAATGTGCTCTTTATCTATTAAGAGGGCCTGTCTGGAGGGACAGAAAGTAGACCAGAGGACTTAGAGTCACTTTGCACTAGAGGGAGTTGATCAAAGTCCCTCCTCTGGTGATCACAGAGTCCCTGCTGGCTGGAGTGGCTGAGTCAGTGCCTTGATTAGACATTGGGTGCCCCAAGCATTTGCTAAAATGGTTCTACCAGGTGTGGAGTGATGGCAGGAAGTCCGTTGGCCCTCTCCCCTATGCCTTCCCTTGACTCCCTGGTTTCCTTGGCAGTTCTTCCTAGCATTTTCCCCCCTTGGTTAAAATTGTGAAAAGCAAGATGATACCTATTTTTAGATGGCTGTGTTTTTAAAACTAGATTAGCACACATTAAAAAAACAAAGCAAAAACAAAAAGCTAGTACCCTTTCTTAACTGATAGCACCAGTTCAGATTCTTTAGGGCTTCCCAGGTAGCTCAGTGGTAAAAAAAATCTACCTGCCATTGCAGGAGATGTGAGCTCAATGCCTGAGTCAGAAAGATCCCCTCAAGGAGGAAACAACAAACCACTCCAGTATTCCTGCTTGGAAAATCACTCAGACAGAGGAGCCTGGTGGGCCACATGGTGTCACAAAAAGTCAGACATGAACTAGCAACTAAACGATACATTGGATCGGGGTATTTGTTGCAGATGGGGAGCACAGCTGCATCATCATTAGGAGTGTGGTCTCTGCAGCTACAGCCTCAACTGAAATCCCAATTCTGCCACTTGTTCTGTGTCACTGAGCAATGGTGGAGGTAATGAAGATAATGGTGACCTCCAAAAGGTCCCATGCATGCGTTGCTGCACTCAGTGCCCCTGACCCTGCAGCAAGCAACCACTGGCCCATGCCTCCTCTGGAGACTCCGGGACACTCACAGGAAAGTCTCAGTCAATCTCTTATGGGGTCACTGCTCCTGAACAGGAATGGGCGAATTTAACTCAGATGACCATTAAATCTACTATTGTGGGAAAGAATCCCACAGAAGAAATAGAGTAGCCCTCACATTCAACAAAAGAGTCCGAAATGCAGTACTTGGTTGCAGTCTCAAAAACTACAGAATGATCTCTGTTCATTTTCAAAGCAAACCATTCAATATCACAATAATCAAAGTTTTTGCCCCAACCAGTAATGCTGAAGAAGCTGAAGTTGAACATTTCTGTGAAGACCTACAGATCTTCTAGAACTAACACCCAGGAAAGATGCCCTTTTCATCACAGGGGACTGGATGCAAAAGTAGGAAGTCAAGAGATACCAGGAGTAACAGGCAAATTTGGCCTTGGAGTACAAAATGAAGCAGGGCAAAGGCTAACAGAGTTCTGCCAAAAGAACACATTGATCATAGGAAATACCCTCTTCCAACAACACAAGAAAAGACTCTACACATGAATGTCACCAGATGGTCAATACAAAACCAAGTTGATTATATTCTTTGAAGCCAAGATGGAGAAGCTCTATACAGTCAGCAAAAACAAGACCAGGAGCTGACTGGCTCAGATCATGAACACCTTATTGCCAAATTCAGATTTAAACTGAAGAAAGTAGGGAAAACCACTATACCATTCAGGTATGACCTAAATCAAATCCCTTACAATTATACAGTAGAAGTAACAAATAGATTCAAGGGATTAGATCTGATAGAGTGCTGAAAGAATTTGGACAGAGGTTTGTGACATTGTACAGGAGACAGTGATCAAGACCATCCCAAAGAAAAAGAAATCCAAAAGTCAAAATAGTTGTCTGAGGAGTTGTCTTACAAATAGCTGAGAAAAAAAGAAAAGTGAAGGCAAAGGAGAAAAGGAAGCATATACCCATTTGAATGCAGAGTTCCAAAGAAGAGCAAGGAGAGATAAGAAAGATTTCCTAAGTGATCAGTGCAAAGAAATAGAGGAAAACAACAGAATGAGAAGGACTAGAGATCTCTTCAAGGAACTTAGAGATACAAAGGGAACATTTCATGCAAAGATGGGCACAATAAAGGACAGAAATGGTATGGACCTAAAGAAGCACAAGATATTAAGAAGAGGTGGCAAGGTTACACAGAAGACCTATACAAAATTATCTTTATGACCCAGATAACCATGATGGTGTGATCACATACCTAGAGCCAGACATCCTGGAATGTGAAGTCTAGTGGGCCTTAGCAAGCATCTCTATGAACAAAGCTAGTGGAGGTGATGGAATTCCAGTTGACATATTTCAAACTCTAAAAGATGATGCTGTGAAAGTGCTGCACTCCGTATGTCAGCAAATTAGGAAAACTCAGCAGTGGCCACAAGACTGGAAAAGGTCCGTTTTCATTTCAATCCCAAAGAAAGGCAATGCCAAAGAATGTGCAAACTACCACACAATTGCACTTATCTCACACACTATCAAAGTAATGCTCAAAATTTTCCAAGCTAAGCTTCAACAGTACATGAAATATGAAATTCCAGATGTTCAAGCTAGACTTAGAAAAGGCAGAAGAACCAGAGAGCAAATAAAAAACATCCGTTGGATCATAGAAAAGGGAAGAGAGTTCCAGAAAAACATCTACTTCTGCTTTTTTGACTAGGCCAAAGCCTTTGACTGTGTGGATCACAACAAACTCTGGAAAATTCTTCAAGAGATGGGAATAACAGACCACCTGACCTGCCTCCTGAGAAATCTATATACAGGTCAAGAAGCAACAGTTAGAACTGGACATGGAACAGCAGACTGTTTCCAAACTGGGAAAGGAGTATGTCAAGGCTATATATTATCACTCTGCTTATTTAACTTATATGCAGAGTACATCATGCGAAATGCCGAGCTGGATGAATCACAAACTGGAATCAAGATTGCCAGGAGAGATATCAAAAACCTCAGATATACAGATGACACCACCCTAATGGCAGAAAGCGAAGAAGAACTAAAGAACCTCTTGATGAAAGTGAAAGAAGAGAGTGAAAAAGTTGGCTTAAAATTCAACATTCAGAAAACTAAGATCATGGCATCTGGTCCCATCATTTCATGGCAAATAGATGGGGAAACAATGGAAACAGTGAGAGAGTTTATTTTGGGGAGCTCCAAATAAATCAAATCAGATGGTGAGTGCAGCCATGAAATTAAAAGACCCTTGCTCCTTGGAAGAAAAGTTATGACCAATCTAGACAGCATATTAAAAAGCAGAGACATTACTTTGCCGACAAAGGTCCGTCTAGTCAAAGCTATGGTTTTCCAGTAGTCATGTATGTATGTGAGTTAAACTATAAAGAAAGCTGAGCACCAAAGAATTGATGCTTTGAACTGTGGTGTGGAAGAAGACTCTTGAGAGTCTCTTGGACTGTAAGGAGATCCAACCAGTCAAACCTAAAGGAAATTGGCCCTGAATATTTATTGGAAGGACTGATGTTGAAGCTGAAACTCCAACACTTTGGCCACCTGATGGGAAGAACTGACTCATTAGAAAAGACCCTGATGCTGGGAAAGATTGAAAGCGGGAGGAGAAGGGGACAGCAAAGGATGAAATTGTTGGATGGCATCACTGACTCAATGGACATGAGTTTGAGTAAACTCCAGGAGTTGGTGATGGACAGGGAAGCCTGGCATGCTGCAGTCCATGGGGCACAAAGAGTCAGAAACGACTGAGGAACTGAAGTGAACTGAATAAGTGTCATGTCATCTGCATATCTGAGGTTATTGATATTTCTCCTGGCAATCTTGATTCCAGCTTGTGTTTCACCAGCCCAGCATTTCTCATAATGTACTCTGTATGCAAGTTAAATAAGCAGGGTGAGAATATACAGCCTTGACATACACCTTTCCCAATTTGGAACCAGTCCATTGTATCATGTCTCGTTCTAACTGTTACTTCTTGACTTGCATACAGGTTCCTCAGGAGGAAGGTAAGGTGGTATGATATTCCCATCTATTTAAGAATTTTCCAGTTTGTTGTGATCCACACAGTCTAAGGCTTTAGCATAGTCAATGAAGCAGAAGTAGATGTTTTTCTAGAATTCTCTTAATAATCCAATTGTTGTTGGCAATTCAATCTCTGGTTCCTCTGCCTTTTCTAAATCCAGCTTGAACATCTGGAGCTTCTCAGCTCACATACTGTTTAAGCCTTGCTTGGAGAATTTGAGCATTACTTTGCTAGCGTGTGAAATGAATGCTTTTGTGTGATAGTTTGAACATTCTTTGGCATTGCGTTTCTTTGGGATTCCAGGGAAAACTGATCTTTTCCAGTCTTGTGACCACTGCTGAGTTTTCCAAATTTTCTGGGATGTTGAATGCAACACTTTAACAGCATCATCTTTTAGGATTTGTAATAGCTCAGCTGGAATTCCCTCACCTCTACCTGCTTTGTTTGTAGTGATGCTTCCTAAGGCCCACTTGACTTTGCACTCCAGTCAAGATATGATTACTCCAGTCAAGATGAGTGATCAGACCATCATGGTTATATGGTTCATAAAGATCTTTTTTGTATAGGTCTTCTGTGTATTCTTGCCACCTTTTATTATTATCTTTTGCTTCTGTTAGGTCCATACTGTTTTTGTCCTTTATTGTGCCCATACTTGCATGAAATGTTCCCTTGGTATCTCTAACTTCCTTGAAGAGATCTCTAGTCCTTCCCATTCTGTTGTTTTCTCTATTTCTTTGCATCAATCACTTAGGAAGTGTTTCTTTTCTCTCCTTGCTATTCCTTGGGTCTCTGCATTCAGATGGATATATCTTTCTGTTTCTTTTTTATAATAAACTCTTCCATTAGCCTTATCATATTCTAATTTTCAAAATTAAAAACTAAAAACTTAAGAACCTTGAGTAAGACATAATGTGGTCATGGCACAAGGATGCCCTGGAGATCAACAATGAAGTTTCTGTCAGCAGGGAAGAAACAAATTATTAGCTTTTTGCCAAGGTAAAGTCAAGCTTGACGATGGGGTAGTATGGATGAAAAGCAAAGGAAAGACAATTCAGGATAACCTACCACTGAATGCCTTCTTTATCCACTCTTTTTTGGGATGTTTTTCCCCATTTTGCTTGGCAGCTGCCAAATGTTCTCCAATTGCCAAAGCAGATACATAGCCAAGGGCTCCTGTGCCAGAAATGCATTTAAATGATAATGTGATACTTGTGGTTAAGGAAGACCAGCCTGGTGAACTGGAGATGCCTTGCCTACAACGGCTTTGCTGTGTTTAAACTGTCCTTTGTGCATCATTATTCTGAATACATTTAAGGGCAGCTGGAAACAAACTGGTGAGTGAGTCTGAATGTTGAGAGAGATGAAGGATTGACATTTTCAAGGCAAGCATTGAGACTTCTCAGCCGGAAGAAGCAGCAGCTGCTACAGATGCTGATATAACAGATGACACTGGGGGCGAGTGTCCCCAGACGCTGGGGGTGGAATGTCAGTTTGGTGGGAGAGAGGCTGCCACAGAGAAAGTGCTCCTCTAAACAGGAGTGCTACCGCTTCCAGACCACGCACAGCAGCCCAAGTCGGGCTGAAAGATAAGAGAGAGAGAGAGAGAGGAGAGAGATTTAGAATACATCTGCCTCTGAGGCAGTAGACGTTGTCAGCAGCATTTCAAACCTGAAGAATGTAGCCTGTGTGCTTCTTTCTTCAGAACACACTGTGCACACCTCCTTTGGAAGCTAAAAGATTGTGCTTTGTGTTCAGTGACCTTAAAGAAACTCTACTTTGGTACCTTTGATTCAAGAATTCTTTGCCGGCCACTCTGGTTTGAATTGTTACTAATGATTGGGACAAGTGCCAAAATATTTGACTCGGTGTCCAAAGCATTAGAGGGTATAAAAGTGTAGCCTTGTTGCCTGAAAAATACCATTTAGACATAAGCTAACCTTGAAGCCTTTCTGACGCATGTCCTCTAGAAGAGTTCATGAAAATCAAAACAAAGAGAATAAAAATGCACCTAACTTAGTATCTGCAAACCCCATGAAACAGCATATCAAAGGATTGGTTCCAAGTCAGGCTGACATTTGAAGAACAGCGGGGCTTACAACAGGTGAGATATCAAAGAAAACAATAAAGGAAGTCAGGCAATTGCAGCCTTACCTGGCCTTTGCTGGAGAAGAAAGTCTACAAAATCTGAGGCATCCATTTCTCAGTATGTTCAATAGCAAATCAAAGACTGTCATTCAAGCAGAGAAATTACAGAAGCCCAATTTCCACTTGGTTATTGAAGAGCCATTTATTGAGGTACTACTATATACCAAACATAGGGGACTGGAAAGCAATTGCAAAGGACACGGTATCTGATAAAAGGTTTTATACATATATCAGATCAGATCAGATCAGTCCCTCAGTCGTGTCCGACTCCTTTCGACCCCATGAACCACAGCACGCCAGGCCTCCCTGTCCATCACCAGCTCCCGGAGGTCACTCAGACTCACACCCATCAAGTCAGTGATGCCATCCAGCCATCTCATCCTCTGTCGTCCCCTTCTCCTCCTGCCCTCAATCCCTCCCAGCATCAGAGTCTTCTCCAATGAGTCAACTCTTCGCGTGAGGACGGCAGCCCACCAGGCTTCCCCATCCCTGGGATTCTCCAGGCAACAACACTGGAATGGGTTGCCATTTCCTTCTCCAATGCATGAAAGTGAAAAGTGAAAGTGAGCTAGATCATTCTAAAAGCACTGCATGATTTTAAAGATGTGCAATGAATATTCCAAAAAGAGATGCAGTGCTTTTAGAATGATCTAGCTCACTTTCACTTTTCACTTTCATGCATTGGAGAAGGAAATGGCAACCCATTCCAGTGTTGTTGCCTGGAGAATCCCAGGGATGGGGAAGCCTGGTGGGCTGCCATCTATGGTGTTGCACAGAGTCAGACATGACTGAGGTGACTTAGCCGCAGCAGTGTGCTGCAATTCATGGGGTTGCAAAGAGTCGGACACAACTGAGCAACTGAACTGAACTGAACTGAGAGTGACTTTGTAAGATTACTTAAAGAGGAATCTAGTAAATAATAATAAATAGCAAGAGTGTGAGGAAGTACCCAAGTCTTTGCAGATAACAAAAAAAGCAGTGCCATTAATTGAGAGCATGTAAAAGGAGGAGTAAATTTCAAAGGGAATATGGTAAACTCTGCTTTGTATATGTCTCTCGGGTTTGCATAGGTGACCCTGAAATAATGAGAAGCACTGAATGGAGTTTTATTTTTTTTTCTGCCACCACCACTGCCACTGGCATTATAACACATGAATAGCAAAATGAATAGAAAAGAAACAGAAAGGAAGAAGTGATTTACCTATATTAAGTAAAAGCATTTAGGACACCTGACTGTTCTAGGCAATAGTGCCCAACACTCATACTTCCCCCATCTTTGTTTTGTTTTCTTCTCCCATTTTCTATAATTGCTAAAAACATGAGACCAGAATCTGTATAGTTCAAATTCTACTACTTCCTGTCCCTGATATCTCACTAAGTCTTCCTAAGACTTTGCTTCATCTTTTGTGAAATGGGGATAACAATACCTAAATCATACAGCTGATGAGAGGATTGATGAATTCTACACATTAAAAAAGCTTAGAACAATACCTGGGTCACAGCCAGTGCTCAATAGGTGTCAGTTACTTTCTTTCCTCCTTCATGTTTTTTTCTGCTTCCTTGTGCTTTGAATTTGTATCCCTGCCTTTGACCCTTACACTCTGTCCTGTAAAAAGAAACAAAACTTTGGACTGAGAAGATCTAGGTTTCGATCTTGGTGCTGTCACATTACCTGTGTGTTTTGCAAAAGCTCCTTGACCTTCTGAACCTTAATTTCTTAACCATAAATTGCAGATGTTAATGATGTGTTTCCTATTAGGATGTGGTGAGGGGTGAAGAAGAGGTTATATTGGCTCTTCATTTGTCCTCCAAATCCGCTCTCCCGTTTTCTATACACTTCTGTGCGCTATGTAGTGATGTTCATCGGCTACGTTAATGGGCAAACTCGCCCTCTGCCTCCTGACTTGGCTTGGTGAATAGAAAGCACCAGAAGAAAGCAGAGTGAGGTCAGGGTGTTTATTTCCCTAGTTCTCTCCCTACTTGTTCCCTATGGGTGAATTGCATAAGTGCACTGAAGGTCGCAGTTTTGGTTGAGTGTAGTCCCTTCTCTCTCTGAGTCTTCCTAAGTGTTCCCCTCTTTGAGGCTTTAAGGGAACAGGCTCCCCAGTGTTGCTAGTCCTGATACACCGTAACATCTCTTTCTCCTTTCTCTAAAATAACCCTGCACACATCTTTGTAAATATCTCTTTATTAAATTTTCCTCAATTATTCCTGTTTGAGTTTGCCATCTGTTTCTTCTACAATCCTGATTGCTACACCATGTAAAGTCCCTGGCGCTGTGCCTGGCTCCTAATAAGTCAGAATTTCTCCCTAAAAACATGTCTGTCATGACTTCCTCAGGCATTGCCTGGCCATAGCTTGGCATTCGCAGAAGAGTCCTGACTTTGACTTCACGAATCTGGACAATACTATAGAATCTCTGAAAAAAGTTGGGAAGTAATATTCTCCAAAGTAGTAGAATCTATAGCCATATCTTTGTTGGAAATTCAGACTCAAAACTGAATCTATGAAAAATGATGTTTACATATATTGTTCCTGTATGTTGCCACCTCTGTATGGCGCCAGGTACAAAGATGCCCTGTTCATCATTCTGTCTTTTGGAAAATTCCAGGGTCCTCTAACAGATGAGAAAGAAAAGCAGATCATGAGAAAGAAGAACACAGCTTGTTTTCTGTCACAAGTCTGTCACTTATGCCTCTTCTAAGGAGTTTCTCCTACAGTCACTGGTTAAAGGATTGGATGGAATTAGCACAAGAACAATTGAAAGTTGATCAAATCTTTTAAAAATAGTATTAAAAAATTTCAATATAGTTTTACATGAAGAAAAAATTACCTAAACTTATTTTCTGACTTATAACCACTGTCCCAGCAACTCCTTAAGTCAAAATATTCATATTTTGGCCTACTAGAAAATCAAAGGATGTTAATTGTGCAACTGACAAACAGTACAGGAATTAGTATATTGATGTGGCATATTTCTCCTATTTTGTTTTCTTTTTTCTCGCGTTCTTTTCTTTTTCCCATCTCCAATGGTTTCATTTTGGTGTTCATTCTTTGAATTCAAACATGCATTTCCTAAGCCTCATGCTAAATTAGCCTAATCCCAAATATTTTCAATTCAGATCCTTAAATATATGCAAGATATTAAATTCATGGTTCTGTTTCCATAACCCTTAACACTGAATATTTAACAAGAGCTTTAAAAAAATTCAAGTAATGTTTCCTGGTTGTGAGAAAATATGCGGTCATAGGACAGCCACTTAAAGCCTAAGTAGTATTTTAAATCGTTAGTGCTAACATGCTTCAGTGTGATATATATCAATATTTCTTTTATGTGTTAATATTAGCAATCTATTTGAATGTTTTGTAGTCTCTTTTATCTGCTTCACAAATTTTTGCTTGCATATATTAATCTCACTGATGCACAGATAATAAATACTAATGTCTCTATTTTGTTTAAAGTCTGTAAACTCTGATTTTTCCTTCTCTTCTGTCAAATCCCTTGTGGCTGATGGCTGTAATCTTCCAAGTGTTTGTGTGAACCAAAATGGTTCACTCCCCTTCATAACAAAACCGACCCACAATAATAATTCCAGGATAGCATTCTTTCCCTTAAAGAGTTAAAGGAATCTCTAGTTTGCCTGCACAACATTCTTCAGATGTGTTGGTTCACTAAGAAGAGGTAAAGGGAATGCTAACAGATGAAATAGGGCTATGAGGAAAGACATCTTTCAACTAGGCCTTCATTTTTTCTTTTTTCCCTTTTCTTATTTTAACTTCCTTCAATGCTGATAGAACTGAATCAAAGTGATGAACACCTCGCAGTATGAAGCCCCCTCAGCCTCGTCCTGTATCCCTCCCTCCCCTCTCTAGCACTACCAGCATTGATACAGGCCTCAAATGTTTGGCCTTGGAGCAGACATAATAGATTTTCAGCTAAGTGCAGTCAAGGAATTTCTCTAGGGGGCTGGACCAATTCTTCACAGACAGCCCTGAGCCATGAGTTCTGAAATATGACTGATGCACTTGGAAGAATCTTTAAAAAGATAATACATAAACAATAAAACAATAGCTTAGAATCAAAATGTAAAGGTACTCTCGGCACAATATACCTCAACTGTGTTTGTCCTGAGTCGCTTCAGTTGTGTCTGACTCTTTGCAGTCCTATGGAGTATAGCCCACCAGGCTCCTCTGTCCATGGGATTCTCCAAGCAAGAATACTGGAGTGGGTTGCTGTGCCTGCCTCCAGGGAATCGTCCCCACCCAGAGACTGAACCCTTGTCTCATGCATCTCCTACACTGTCAGACAGGTTCTTTACCACTAGTGCCAGCTGGGAAGCCCGATAGACCTCACTACAGGACTATTAAAAAAGACTCTTAGTCCAACAAGTTACTTATTGGGTAAAGTTTTTGTGCATCAGATATGCATTCTGTCATTTATAAGAAAATGCTGTTTATTGCTTGGAATAGTGATCAATGCCTAAAGAAGACAGAATCTAAGTGACACTGTGTTTAGTGAACTGTTTAGTTGGTCTTTGCCATTCTCTACAGAGAAGAGGAAGAGAATTTCCATTTTAAGATACTCTTTTAAAAACACTTATCATTTTCCACGACAGAAACTATTGTACAGAGTGGTTAAATGGAAGATCTAATGGTTGTAGAACCCATTCCTTATCCAAGAGGAAAAAAAAAAAAAAAAAAAAACCTCACCACAAAAAATACTTGTTTACTTTGCCAGAGAACAGTTTTTATCAGTAGAAAATGTAGGATTATAACATAAATAGATGGGCCCACAAATTCCCCATAAAGAGGGGAATCTAAAGAATACCTTTGAAGTGCATGACCTGCTCAATGCCTCTTATATAAATAAGATGTGTGGGAGTTGTATTAATTCAATGGGAAAAGTACAGCTTTGGCAATTCTTAGGAAGGCAGTGCAAATTCCGGTGCAGCTCTTCTCAAGTCACTGAAATCTTGTCTCAGCTTCCTCATCAGTGAAATGGATCATAATACAGATGAGGATTTGCAAGATGAATGCAGAGCCAGTGAACACAGACAGGCATGTGGGATTGCCCAATAAATGATTTTTCTGACAAACTATAGTTTGTTTAGTATTTACCAGAATGTGATATGGAAAAGAATATTAAAAAGAGAAAAAATTTAAACACAAACATACATAATCTGCTTATCTAGCAATGACCTCCTCTATCCTTCAGTCTTGTCCCAACTTTCCCAGCTCCAGTCTGCAGTTTCTTCATCTTTAAGATAGAAAAACTGAACTTTTTATGCCAATTTAACACCTCCATGGTGACTAAGAGCACAGAGAAGACTGCACTATTCCCCACAGCAAAGAATTACGCTTGTCCTTGTATTCTCAACTCCTACAGAGTCTCTGCCTCCTGGCTAAAAATCATCTGAATCTGAGAGAATTTGGTGACCTTGCTTTCCTTCTGATTAACCAACCTCACTCAATATTCTTCAGTCTTGATTAGCAGTTGATTTTATTTTACAATTTAAATACATCTGTAGAGAAAGAATAGCTGTCTTCTTCCACATAAATCATTCAATTAAGGTCTCAGATTTGAGGCAGGCTCCCCCAGGTCTCTTGGCCTCCCTGTTTATTGGCTGTGTGACTGTGAGCAGATTATTAATTTCTTCCTCAGTTGCTTCAATTTGAAAGAGAAATATAAAAGTAGTACCTACCATTTAGAGTTGTAATAAAGATTATATTAGTTAATATATGCAAAACAGCATAGAATACATAGTAAATGCCATATAAATGTTGGCTGTAGTTTCCTAAGGGTTTCTATTTAGCTTTCAAACAAAGACAAAATACATGTTTTTATATATATATATATATATATATATATATATATATATATATATATATATGTATGTTTAGTCAACTATTAATGTGATAGTCAAGCTGACTGATTTAACTAGTCAGTGCAAGTTAATCTCACTCCATGGCTAACCTGGATCCACTGAGTGAATGTGCTTGGAGATGAGATATATATGTGCTAATTCGCTTCAGTCGTGTCTGACTCTTTGTGATCCCACGGACTGTAGCCCACCAGGCTCCTCTGTCCATGGATTCTCCAGGCAAGAATACTGGAGTTGCCAGGCCCTCTCCTCCAGCAGATCTCCAAACCCAGGGATCAGACACACGTCTCTTTCTGTCTCCTGCATTGGCAGAAGGGTTCTTTACCACTAGCACCACCTGGGAAGCCCCTGGAGAGGAGGTAGTTCTTCAATTTACTTTCTTCATCAAGCCAGTTGCCCCCTCAAGTCTCTCTTCATCCCCAAAGCTCAAATCATATCTGTAATAGAATTCAATCCATATTTCATTTCTTTTTCCAGGATTATTGAGATATAATCGACATGTAATATTGTGATTGTTTAAGATTTTGCAATGTGCTGATTGAATATGTGTACATATGGTGAAATGATTATGACAATAAGGTTAGTTAACATAAGCACCACCTCACTTAGTTACAACTTGTGTGGGGGGAGGTGTGATAACTTTTATGATAGACTCTCTTAGCAATTTTCAAATATACAATGTACAATATGGTAATATAAACTATAGAATTTATTTATCTTGGGAAGTTTATGGGAAGTTTGCATCGTTTAACCACCATCACTAATTTCCCTAAAACCCCACCTCTGGAAACTGCCAATCTACTCTCTGTTTCTGCGAGTTCAGATTTTTTTTTTTTTTTTAATTCTACATATACATATAAACCCATCACTTCATGGCAAATAGATGGGGAAACAGTGGAAACAGTGTCAGACTTTATTTCTGGGGGCTCCAAAATCACTGCAGATGATGACTGCAGCCATGAAATTAAAAGACGCTTACTCCTTGGAAGGTAAGTTATGACCAACCTAGATAGCATATTCAAAAGCAGAGACATTACTTTGCCAACAAAGGTCCGTCTAGTCAAGGCTATGGTTTTTCCAGTGGTCATGTATGGATGTGAGAGTTGGACTGTGAAGAAGGCTGAGCGCCGAAGAATTGATGCTTTTGAACTGTGGTGTTGGAGGAGACTCTTGAGAGTCCCTTGGACTGCAAGGAGATCCAACCAGTCCATCCTAAAGGAGATCTCTCCTGGGTGTTCACTGGAAGGACTGATGCTAAAGCTCAAACTCCAGTACTTTGGCCACCTCATGCGAATAGTGGACTCATTGGAAAAGACTCTGGTGCTGGGAGGGATTAGGGTCAGGAGGAGAAGGGGACAACAGAGGATGAGATGGCTGGATGGCATCACCAACTCGATGGACATGAGTTTGAGTAAACTCCGGGAGTTGGTGATGGACAGGGAGGCCTGGCATGCTGCGATTCATGGGATCGCAAAGAGTCAGACACGACTGAGAGACTGAATTGAACTGATACATGTAAACGTACAATATTTGTTTCATTGTTTCTGTCTGATTTACTTCACGAAGCATAATTCCCTCAAAGCCCATCTATATTTTTGCAAATGAAAAGACGTGGCTGAATAACATTCCATCAGTCCATGGACATTTAGGTTGCTTCTTTGTTTTGGCTATTATACATAAACCTGCAAAGAACACGGGAGGGCAGTTATCGCTTCTACATAGTGATTTCATTTCCTTTGGTCATATACCCACAAGTGGGCTTGCTGGATCATTTGGCAGTTCTATTTTTAATCTGGGGGGGCATGGATTTCTATACTGCTTCCATAGTAACTGTACCAATTTATGTTTCCATCAACAGTGTATAGACATTTATTTCCTTTTCTCCATATCCTCATCAGCACTTATTATCTCTTGTCCATTTGATAATAATCATTCCAACAGGTTTGAGGTAACCACATCTCACTGTGCTTTTGGTTTGCACGTCCCTGTTGATTAGTGATGCTGACTGTTGGCCATTTGAATATCGTCTTTCAAAAAAACTGTCTAAGCCATTTGCTCATTTTTTAATTGGATTATATGTGGATTTTGCTGTTGAATTATGTGAGTTCCTTATATGTTTTGGAAATTAATCCCTTATCAGTTATGTGTTTTGTAAATATTTCTCCTATTCCATAGACTGCCTTTTCACTTTGTTGGTTTTATCTTTTGCAATGCGAAAGGTTTGTAGTTTGATGTAGTCTTACTTGTTTATTGTTGCTTTTGTTGTTTGTGCTTTTGGTGTCATATCAAAAATAATTGTTGCCAAGATCAACATGAAGGGGCTTTTTCCTTGTTTTCTTCTTTATGGTTTCAGGTCTTACATTTAAGTCACTAATCCATTTTGAATTAATTTTGTGAATTGTGTAAGATATGGATCCAGGTTCATTTGTTGCCCTTTGAATATCCAGTTTTTTCATCATCATTTATTGAAGAGATTATGTTTTTCCAATTAAGTTTCTGGGATTCCTTGTCTTACTTAAATCTAAAAGTAGTACTGGCCATCAGGTACCCCCTCCTCAGGTGTTTCTGAGACTCTTTGCTGCTGCTGCTGCTAAGTCGCTTCAGTCGTGTCTGACTCTGTGTGACCCCATGGATGGCAGCCCACCAGGCTCCCCTGTCCCTGGGATTCTCCAGGCAAGAACACTGGAGTGGGTTGCCATTTTCTTCTCCATCTGAGACTCTTTAGAAGAAGGTTCATGTGTCCCACAGCTTTGTTCTATGGTTGTTGGAGACCTAGCAAGCCCGTATCATGCCTCATTCTTCCTGGCTGTGTGTTGCTATCAGATAAAATGTTTCTCTTCTGTGTTAATACCGGTGACTTTATAGTCAATCCACTTTGTTTTTAAGCTATAAAACATTCCTTCCTTAAAATCTCTCGCCACAATCTAAGATTAGGCTATGGAATTTAATAAAACTTCACTAATGGTTTGAGAATAGAGAAAGGACTTAACAATAAGAAAAAGAAATGAAGGAAGGAGACAGGAAGGGAGGGAGGGAGAAAGGAAGGAAGACATAGGGAAAGAAGAAATGGGGAAGAAGGGAGAGATGGAGGGAGAGAGAGAAGGAAGCTTGTGTAAGAATCCTTGCTTACAGTTGCTTGACTCAAGGATTCTTTCTTTTACCCTGCTGGATAGGGCCTGGGCCCAATAAATGAATATTAATTAAATGAATATTAATTAATTAAATTAATTAATAAATGAATATTAATTAAATGACCAAATGAAAAGTTTTAGCATTCAGGCCATCTCCCATGCAGGGGGAGGGTTGAGGGTTTCTGACTGTATTGCTCCAAAAGCCTTCACTTACCCCCAAAAGTCTTGATTCCCACAGAGAGACTGATGGGCTATTCTCAGACATGCCACCCAGGGTGTGTAATTATCCCCACTGACTCAAATCTACCCACAGTGGCGATAACCTCTTGTGTTATTATTCACAGACTTTTAACTCTCAGTTTCCATTCCAGAATTAGATCGAAGTTTTATCTTTATATAAACAAAATTCCATTGGAGGGTTTGTTTTTTTTTTCCTTCTTTTCTCTCCAATGTTTATTTTAAAAATAAGCATCTTACTGAGCAGAGTTCAATTTTCCCTCTTCAGTAATTCAAATTTTGCAATTGCAGGTTCCTCTCTGCCTCTACCTTCGCAGCCCCTGGTGTTTCATTTATCAGGCAGGGTTCCAGTTAGGTTTGGCACCCCACCCCAGTACTCTTGCCTCGTGCCCGGAGACGGGGGGGGAGCCTGGTGGGCTGTCCGGGGGCGGACACAAAGCAGGGGGGGGGGTCTATATGGAGAAGGCAGGGCACCCTACTCCAGTACTCTTGCCTGGAAAATCCCATGGAGGGGGGCTGGTGGGCTGCAGTCCATGGGGTCGCAAAGAGTCAGACACGACTGAGTGACCCCACTCCCACTTTTCACTTTCATGCATTGGAGAAGGAAACGGCACCCACCCCTCCAGTGTTCAGTGTGCTGGAGAATCCCATGGACGGAGGGGCCTGGTGGGCTGCAGTCCATGGGGTCGCAAAGAGTCAGACACGACTGAGTGACTTCACTCTCACTTTTCACTTTCATGCATTGGAGAAGGAAACGGCAACCCACTCCAGTGTTCTTGCCTGGAGAATCCCATGGACGGAGGAGCCTGGTGGGCTGCCGTCTATGGGGTCGCACAGAGTCGGACACAACTGAAGCGACTTAGCAGCTCTATAGTAGCCTTTGCACGTGGCAGCATTTCCTAAGCAAATTAACTATTTGGGGCAGGGGATGGGGAGTCCATTTGACTTCTTTCAGTATTGCCTCTCCTTTTCTAAGGAGTGTGTGTTTTGCTTGGTTTTGCTCACTACGTTTAGAGCATGCTCATTAAGCCTAGCAAAGGTGACTGGTCAAGGATTCTGGTCATCCCTACATTTTTCTCCACCTCAAAGATACGACTAACAATCACCAAAATGCATTGTAAGTTAGCTGTTGAAAGCATGAATTATTAGTTTAAATATCTAGTAATAAGGGAGCTTTCATTTTCTAAAAAGTATAACTCTTTAGAATTCACAGCCTTATATTCAGGCTCTGATTATTTCTAGAATAATAATGCAATGTCAGGATTGGGTTTTAAACTCAATTTATTTTTAATCTGCATATAGTCTCAGTTAAGCAAAGCTACTTGTAAATTTCAAAATTTTGAGAAAATTAATAATTAAAGTGTTTCCTGATTCTGTTATCACATAGTGGTTCAGATTATCTGAAGTCCTAAATCATTAAAGAAATCCTGCAATTGCTTTATATTTATTTAAATAAAAGTAAAATATTGACCCCCCCCCCCCACCTATCCCATAGACCAGTGGTAACCTTGCCTGAAAAAAAGTGATGATTTTTAGAGTTATGATTGTTAATGGCCCTTGAATGTATCCTGCACAGGCCTTTAACTCCCCAGTGTAAGTAAGGTTCAGCCCTTTCCAGATGGGAAAATGATAAGGACACTAGGAAGATAACAGGTCATTCTTGGGCAGCTGCCAGAAACTTACAGCAAAATGAATCATGTAGGGCTGCGCTGCTTTAGCCAGCATTTTTCCATTTTAATTTATCAAGCCAAAGCTTGTTGACATGAAAGTGAATGAAATTGTTATACAGTGAGCTCTAAAAAGCCAGCTCAAGGGTTTAGTGCAGAAGAACTCTGACTATAAATAACAAAGAAAATACAGGAAATGTTCATTCTTCTAGCACCTGCTCTGTTATTTGAGATGCACTGGCAATTAACTCAAATCCCAATATCAGTATCAACTGGAAAAAGGCCAGTTCTTTGAAATATTACAGAGGCTGCATAATCTGTTGTTGTAGATGGTTATCGAAAGGCTAATCCTCAAAATAGTCATTTTAGTTTTTGATATGTGGGGCTCTATTTATTTGTTTATCAAATGTAATAAAGTAACTGACAGAAATGACAAAGTAGTATTGATGCTACTAGGTGAGAGACTTTGCAATCAGAAAAGGTTAATACCATCTTGCTTAAAAAAAATAATTTTGCAGTGACTTGTCCAGAAAAGAACACAATGATATAAATCACTGACTAGCATTTACAAGTGAAATCTCTGTGTTTATCTGATGCATATAAATCAGATGTTACTGTAAAAGCAAGATATCTCCAATTTCTACTGTGAGTGAAAGAAAAAAACTAATTAGAGTAGAATTTAACACATGTGCATTAAGAGGAAAAATATTCCTTGATGAAAGAATATTTAATATTTCAAATCTCTCATAAATGTTTTGCACATAGTGGCTCCTGATTAAATATCTTTCTTCTATTAGAGAATGTTATGTGTATTAGGGAGAGGTGAAATTTGATATTGTCTCTTGTCATCTGAGGATGGAATAACACAATGACTCTATTGCATGTGCTGGACTTTGTGGAATATGGAAAAATATATTGTCTTTTTTTCATTATACTGTTCATTTATTTGTGCCTTTCCTCAAAGTATAGTTATTTAATGCTTACTTTGGGTATGGCAGTTAAGAAGATTATCAGTTGCCCAAATGGACCATGCAGATGAATCAACTGAGTGTGGCACTTACCTTTTCTATAGAGGAAGATAGAACGTATAAATAAATACCTATGATACAAATATGAAGTGGTAAATATGTTTATTAGTGTTTATCAGATCAGATCAGTCGCTCAGTTGTGTCCGACTCTTTGCAACCCCATGAATCGCAGCACACCAGGCCTCCCTGTCCATCACCAACTCCCGGAGTCCACTCAGACTCACATCCATCGAGTCAGTGATGCCATCCAGCCATCTCATCCTCTGTCATCCCCTTCTCCTCTTGCCCCCAGTCCCTCCCAGCATCAGGGTCTTTTCCAATCAGTCAACTCTTCACATGAGGTGGCCAAAATATTGGAGTTTCAGCTTTAGCATCATTCCTTCCAAAGAAATCCCAGGGCTGATCTCCTTCAGAATGGACTGGTTGGATCTCCTTGCAGTCCAAGGGACTCTCAAGAGTCTTCTCCAACACCACAGTTCAAAAGCATCAATTCTTCGGTGCTCAGCCTTCTTCACAGTCCAACTCTCACATCCATACATGACCACTGGAAAAACCATAGCCTTGACTAGACAAACCTTTGTTGGCAAAGTAATGTCTCTGCTTTTGAATATGCTGTCTAGGTTGGTCATAACTTTCCTTTCAAGGAGTAAGCGTCTTTTAATTTCATGGCTGCAGTCACCATCTGCAGTGATTTTGGAGCCCAGAAAAATAAAGTCTAACACTGTTTCCACTGTTTCCCCATCTATTTCCCATGCAGTGATGGGACCGGATGCCATGATCTTCGTTTTCTGAATGTTGAGCTTTAAGCCAACTTGATGTAAAATAAGACTTCCCTTTATCATCACTCCTTTTTCTAATCTATGAATTAACCTGTATCTTGCCAGAAATATAAAATTAAGCACTGTTTAGTTTCATGGTAATTTATTGTCTTTATTTAAAACAATAGAATTGCATGTTATTGTAGTCCTGGTAAATCTAGACTCTGAGTTTACCATACTATAATCTATACAGTACAAAAAGACCATTAGGCCATTCCACACATCATCACTGGAAGTTATTTAAAATGACTATTAGTATTATTTAAAGTTGATAATTGGAGAAGGGAATACTGCAACCCCAGGTAGTATTCTTGCCTGGAGAATTCCATGGACAGAGAAACCTGGTGGGCTGCAGTCCATGGGGTCGCATAGAGTTGGACACGACTGAGCTACTAACACACACCATGTTGATAATAAGACACTAGACTATTAAATTAACTTTGAGGAAAAATAAAACAATGGTTAACATTTGGGGAAGTGTATCATACTCTAGGTATGTTGCTAATTGATTTACACACATTATAGTTTGATCTATATGTTACCTACCCCTGTGTTGCTTAGTACAGTTTATCTGTGAACAACATGAATAGCATTGGTCCATTTTCACATAGATTTTTTTTTTATAGTAAATACCACAATAGTATACAATCTACAGTTGGTTGAATCCTCAGATGCAAAGTCACGAGAGAGAGAGTTAGATTTTCAATTTCAGGGATGTGGACACTCCTAACCTCTGTGTTGTTCAAGGGTCGACTGTACTACTACCCTTGCTTTTTACAGATGAGAAAATGGAAGATTTGAACATCTAATTAACTTGATAGTATTTGAATTTTAACCCAGATGAACGATACTTTAAGCATTGCTCTAATCTGAAACAGATTATCAATTTTTAAAAATAAAAGGTAAAATATTATTACTTGTAGAAAATCTGATTTCATATTTGAAAAAAGAGAATTGAACTGGAAAGCTATTACAAATAAAGACATCTATTTACATAGTTAAATGAATGTATATTCATATGTATAGATTATAACCAATTAAAAAATACAATAGAGGAAAATATTCATAGTCTCAAACAGAGCAATTGTTATAGAAACAACAGTATAAGTATCTGTAGGTGACTACAATGGTGAACATTTTTTAGTATCTGTTGAAAGACATAGTAATAGTCCTTCCATAAAATGCAATCAATCCTGTTTTTATAAATAAAGATTCAAATTGTGAAAGTGAAAGTCGGTCACTTTCTGACTTTCGGAAGTGACACACAAAAGTCAGTTATGCCCAGCTCTTTGCAACGTCATGGACTGTAGCCTGCCAGGTTCCTCTGTCCATGAAATTCTCCAGGCCAGAATACTGGGTTGGGCAGCAGTTCCCTTCTCTAGGGGATCTTCCCGACCCAGGGATCAAACATGTTTCCCACATTGCAGGCAGATTCTTTACTGTCTGAGCCACCAGGTGAAACATTAACTAAAAAAAAAAAACAAACCCTAAAATCTACAAAATGAAAAAATATTACTAGTCTGGAAGATAAACACATAAAAATAGCTAGAAATATTCTAAAGATGAAGAGTAGGAAGTCATACCAGATAATAAAACATATATTAAATCTCTGATTCATATAACTTTAATAATGTCCAGCAATACACAGAAATATCAATGCAAGAAAATGAGTTTAGAAATAGACCCAAATACATTTGAGAAGTAGCACAAAAAATGCATCTCAAACCAGTGGGGATAAAGATGATTTTTTCAAGAAATCTTTTATAATTATATAGTCATTTGAAAAAAATAAAGTCACATTTTAATATTACTACTTACATGAAAATAAACTACAGATGGATCAAAGAGTTAAACAGTGAAGGCATAAAAGTATTGGATGAAAACACAACTGAATTAATTTATAACTTTAGAATGGAGATGATCTTTCTAGATCAGATCAGATCAGATCAGTCGCTCAGTCGTGTCCGACTCTTTGCGACCCCATGAACCGCAGCACGCCAGGCCTCCCTATCCATCACCAGCTCTCGGAGGTCACTCAGACTCACATTCATCGAGTCAGTGATGCCATCCAGCCATCTCATCCTCTGTCGTCCCCTTCTCCTCCTGCCCTCAATCCCTCCCAGCATCAGAGTCTTCTCCAATGAGTCAACTCTTCGCATGAGGTGGACAAAATACTGGAGTTTCAGCTTGAGCATCATTCCCTCCAAAGAAATCCCAGGTCTGATCTCCTTCAGAATGGACCGGTTGGATCTCCTTGCAGTCCAAGGGACTCTCAAGAGTCTTCTCCAACACCACAGTTCAAAAGCATCTATTCTTCGGCACTCAGCCTTCTTCACAGTCCAGCTCTCACATCCATACATGACCACAGGAAAGACCATAGCCTTGACTAGGCGAACCTTTGTTAGCAAAGTGATGTCTCTGCTTTTGAATATGCTATCTAGGTTGGTCATAACCTTCCTTCCAAGGAGTAAGCGTCTTTTAATTTCATGGCTGCAGTCACCATCTGCAGTGATTTTGGAGACCAGAAAAATAAAGTCTGACACTGTTTCCACTGTTTCTCCATCTATTTCCCATGTAGTGATGGGACCAGATGCCATGATCTTCGTTTTCTGAATGTTGAGCTTTAAGCCAACCTTTTCACTCTCCACTTTCACTTTCATCAAGAGGCTTTTGAGTTCCTCTTCACTTTCTGCCATAAGGGTGGTGTCATCTGCATATCTGAGGTTATTGATATTTCTCCCGGCAATCTTGATTCCAGCTTGTGTTTCCTCCAGTCCAGCATTTCTCATGATGTACTCTGCATATAAGTTAAATAAACATGGTGACAATATACAGCCTTGATGTACTCCTTTTCCTATTTGGAACCAGTCTGTTGTTCCATGACCAGTTCTAACTGTTGCTTCCTGACCTGCATACAGATTTCTCAAGAGGCAGATCAGGTGGTCTGGTATTCCCATCTCTCTCAGAATTTTCCAGAGTTTATTGTGATAAGCAGACACAAAACTCAGAAACTATAAATTTGATAACTTAGACAATACTTTAAAACCTTTCAGCAAACTCTAAAACAGTTTGAATAGAGGACATGTAACAAAAAACAAACACATGATAAAAAAAAAATTACCATCCTTAATTTTGGAAAAAAAACAAATTGATTTTTAAATAAGAACAATTTAACACAACTTTTAACATTAAAATGTGATAATAGTTTAAAAACTGAGATCAACTTAAAAATCTTTAACGAAGAGATTCATTAAATAAGCTATAGTATATTTAAATAATGTAAAAATGTATAACCTAATCAATTAAAAAATTGGAATAGATCCAAAATAATATAAAATTTTTATCATTTCATTAAATATTTAAATCATTTTAAAGAGTGACAGCCACAGATTTTTAAAAGGTGCTTATATGTATAGGAAAGATTACTTCTAGCAATAGATATTCAGAAAAGGTGAGCCTTAAATAGTAAAGAGAATTTAAGATAATGAGAAGGATGAGAATTGTTTAAAAATAGCATGCCAAATTTCAAGAGAAAAATTTGAGAAGTTTGAGGCAGATGAAGTTAGAGGTACATGAAGAAGAAAAAGCATGCTGGGGTCATATCACTGAAGGCTTTAATTATCTTACTGAAAAGGATGCAGATGATGAGGAAATAGCACTTTCCTGCAATCTAACCAACCAGGCGCACAAGTAGAATCTTTCCTAAAATATCTCATTTAAACCTCTCACTGTGCCTAATGATTATTCCCATTTTAAAAGTAAGGAATTAAGACTAGAAAACTTACATAAGTCACCCAAGTTCTCGCAATAAGTAATAGAATTGACATTTAAATTGGGTAATCATATAATTGATTGTATAACTTGGTACACTTTTGAGTGTGGAAGAAACAGCAAGCTTAAACAAGTTCTATCATGATCTACAAAGGAGAAAGATCACCTTTGGCATATTTAAACCCAAGCCTGTCTCTAAAAGCCTACTCTCTGACATCACTTACCTTTCACATGTTGGCCCACACCAAGTATTTTTACTTTTAAAATCTTCTCATGACCTCACCAAATGCTCTGTCAAACAATGTCTCACATCAGAATTAGGGACGAATTAGCCCTGCTGGCTCACCTGACTGACATCTCTATCTACACAATGATCTATACAATTTATGGGACAGCGTTTTGCTCAGGTACACGTTAAATGACCCAGACCTCAATGTTCATAGTCTTGTCCTGGAATATTGTTCTTCAGGATAATAGAGCCTACCACTTCAGAATTTGAATTCCATAGCATTTCTTTCCTAGAAAAATATATGTTACCACTATTCAGCCTAAACCTGATCTTTTCTAGTTGAGGATTCTTGGTTGATTTATATTCAGTATTATGAACATTACAAATGACATTATTTAGCAGTTGTTTTCCTTTTGCAGGCTAAGTCATTGTTAGCTATTTAGAACTGTGGGTGTTTTCAAAATACTTCTCATCAAAAAGTTCTTTGTCAGTTGACCATCAGATCAGATCAGATCAGTCGCTCAGTCGTGTCCGACTCTGCGACCCCATGAACCGCAGCACGCCAGGCCTCCCTGTCCATCACCAGCTCCCGGAGGTCACTCAGACTCGCATCCATCGAGTCAGTGATGCCATCCAGCCATCTCATCCTCTGTCGTCCCCTTCTCCTCCTGCCCTCAATCCCTCCCAGCATCAGAGTCTTCTCCAATGAGTCAACTCTCGATGAGGTGGCCAAAATACTGAGTTTCAGCTTTAGCATCATTCCTCTAAAGAAATTCCAGGATTGATCTCCCAGAATGGACTGTTGATCTTCTTGCAGTCCAAGGGACTCTCAAGAGTCTTCTCCAACACCACAGTTCAAAAGCATCAATTCTCGGCGCCAGCCTTCTTCACAGTCCAGCTCTCACATCCATACATGACCACAGGAAAGACCATAGCCTTGACTAGGCGAACCTTTGTTGGTAAAGTAATGTCAGTTGACCATATTGGATGCTTATTATTTTATGCCCCTCATATGTTAAACCTGTCATCTTTATCCTTGTCTTCCACCAATTTCTTCCTCCCAGGCCCTCTGAGTGTTTTCTTGTCATTAGATACAGAATCACTGCATGCACATTCTAAAATGTGCTATTGTTAAAGTGAAAAGTGCCAGTAATTTCTGTATCTCACTTTAAGGATGACTGCTTATATACTAATAGTATTCAAGTGGAGAAGGCAATGGCAACCCACTCCAGTACTCTTGCCTGGAAAATCCCACGGACAGAGGAGCCTGGTAGGCTGCAGGCCATGGGGTTGATGAGAGTCGGACACGACTGAGCCACTTCACTTTCACTTTTCACTTTCATGCGTTGGAGAAGGAATTGGCAACCCACTCCAGTGTTCTTGCCTGGAGAATCCCAGGGACGAGTCAGCCTGGTGGACTGCCTTCTAAGGGGTCGCATAGAGTCGAACACTACTGAAGCGACTTAGCAGCAGCAACACAGCAGTATTCAAGTATTTATGATCGAAATTACCTACTTTCTAGGAGAAGGAAATGGCAATCCACTCCAGTATTCTTGCCTGGAGAATTCCATGGACAGAGGAGCGTGGCAGGCTGCAGTCCATGGAGTCCATAGAGTCGCAAAGAGTCAGACACGACTAAGCGACTAACACACACACATCTACTTCCTTTACACCTAAGGTTGCAATGAATATACTCTATATGGAGTATGAAATAGGAAATTTATTTCATTATCTATCTATAGATAATACATACACATATATATATAACACTAAGTTTGTAATGAATTGTTATTTTGTACTTCAAAATGCATTATAAATTTTTGAAGGTATACATATAATTGACATTTTTCTTTTCCTCCTTGCCAGATATTTTTTACTGCTATTGTAAGCAAACTAATTTTTGCCACTTAAACACCAGATGAATGCAGTTGATGTTTCAAGAAACTCAAATATTTTCATAAGGGCCATAAATAGCAGTTCCAATTAATTTTCTTTCATTCTTTCCTCCTTCCTTTCCTCCCTCCCTCCCTCCTTTCCTCCATTCCTTTCTTTCTTCTTTCTTTCTGCCAACAAATTGACCAACACTCTGTGACAGACAGTTCCCGGTAAAGTAAATAGAAAAGTAAACAAGACAAGGCTTCTGACTTCATAAAACTCACCTTCTAGTGGGAGGAAACATGAGCAAATTAATTGTGCTGGCAGTGCAAAGTACTCTCAAGAAAACTTTCTTAAAGAAAGGTGATGTAAATAGACACAAAGATAAACAAAAGCCTAAAGAATCTGTTGCTTGTAGGTCTGCCTGTAAGAAATACTAAAGTTTGTTTTTTAGGATAAAGGCAAAGAATACCAGATGAAAGAAAAGGGTGAAGAACTCTGGAAATAGTTCATATGGGTAAATATAAGAGAATATTCTTACAATTTCTTTAAAAGGGAACAACTTTGTGGTCACTCATTTATGTAAGGAAATTTCAACAAACTGTAGATAGATAATCTCCTCAATCTAAAAGGTATCTATAGAACATCATTCTTGTGTTTAGTAAAAATTGAACATGTCCCTAGGAGTCAGAAACAAGGTAGGATTTATGCTGAGACTGACCACTTTCAGTGGATGTTGTACTTAAGTCCTGTCTTACAGCAGGGAGAAACTAACGGAGGATATAGAGAATGGCAAGAAAGAAGTAAAATTTTCTATTTACGGGTGGCTTTATTGTTTACATTAAAAATTCTAACAAATCTATAAAACAAACTACTGGCACTAATTAGTGAATTTAGCAAAGTCACAGGATACATGGTCAATATATTATAAAATCAATGTTATTTCTCAATATAGTAAAAACAACTAGAAAATAAAACTTAAGAACAATATTGTATTATACTATCTATTGCTGCATTTCAGATGACCATAGATGTGATGACTTAACACCACAATAAGCATTTAGTACCTCACACAGTTTCTATGGTTGAGGGATTTGGGAAAAACTTTGCTGAGTGATTCTGGCTTGGGATCTTTCAAGGGGTTGCAGTCAAGATGTCAGCCAGAGTGGCAGAGCTCTGAGAGTTGGACTGGAAGATCTACTCTCAAGAAGGCTTTCCAGCATGGCTGCCAAGTATTGGTGAGAGTGTTGCTGGATATTGGCAAGAGGTCTCTGTTCCCCACCACATGTGCCTCTCCTAGGACCTCACGGGTGTCTTCATGACATAGCAGTAGCTTCCTTCAAAGTGAATGATGATCCAGAAGAGATCAATCACAAGCCACAGTTTCTTCAATGAGCCTTGGAAGTCCCACTCAGTTATTCCCATGATGTTGTCTTGGTCACTCAAGTCAACTTTATTCAGTGGGGATGCCTGCACAAAGGCAAACATACAGAATGAGTGAAAACCTTTGGGAACCTTCTTGGATGATGATCATCACAAGTACTATTTATTATAACACCAAAAATATAGCTTTTACGCGCAGAAATAAACATAAAGTATATGAAAGATTCTGTCCTGAAAACTGCAAAGCATTGCCCAGGGAAATTGAAGAATTCCTCAATAAATGGAAAAATATGCTATGTTAATGAATTAGAAGTCTCACTGATGTAAAAGTATCAGTTCTCTCCCAAATTGATATATGATACAAGTTGATTAAAATCTAATAAGGCTTTTATGTAAAAATTGAAAAGCTGATTCTAGGACTTGTAAGGACATGAAAAAAAACTAAAATATCCTTGAAGACAATTGTAAGATATAGAATTGTCTCTTTGCAAGACCTGTTACAAAACTACAGTACACTGTCAAGAAAGTGATAGACAATAAGGATAGCAGAATAGGTCAATGACACATTGAGAATCCAAACAGAGAATCCAAAAATATTCCTGTTTGTAAACAAGTTGTTCGTTATTCAAAAAAAGACTAAAGCAATTTAATGCAGCAAAGTCTTTTTAACAAATAGTATTGGAACAACTGGATAAATGTATGAAAGAAAAATGAATCTTGACCTCTCATTTCAAATGACACAAAATAATTAAATTAAAATGCATGATAAACTTACATGTAGAAGTTACAACCTTAAAAATTCTAGAGGAAAAAAAATAACAGAATATCCTGAGAGCCTTTGGATAGAAAATGATTTCCTAGAGAGGACATAACACTGAGCAGAAAAGAAAAATATAAAATTTGACTTCATCAAAATCAAAACCTAACAACAGCTTTAAGAAAATAAACACACAAGCCTCAAACTGTAAGAAATTTTGCATATATAAATAATATTAATTATATATATGCAAAGATTTGTATTTATAATATTTAAAGCCCTATTAAAAGTCACTTTAAAAACAATACAAAGTAAGAAATAACCAAAAACTTGAACTGGCCTTTTATAGAAGAAAATATATGAACAACTCAAAAGCACACGAAAATCTCAATCAGTCATTGTCAAGGAAATGCTAATTAAAACTACAAAAAAACTAATTAAAAATAGTAGTGAGCTACTACTGCACACCCTTTAGAATGACTAAATTAAAATACTGGCAATATCAATGTTTTCAAGATTGTAGAAATACTTGAAGTCTCAAATGTTGATGGTGGTAGTGTAAAATAGTGTACCCAATTCAGAATACAGTTTAGAATTTTCTTATAGCTAACATATATTTACCATACAATCTATCAGTTCCCATTTTTAGGAATTTACTCAAGAGAAATGACAACATATGTCCAACAAAAAGACTTATGCTTGAAAGTTTATAATAGCTTTCTCATAGTAACAAAAAACTGGAAATAGTCCAGATGTCTATCAACAGGAAAATGGAGAAACATATTGTAGTATATCCACAAAATGGAATGCTAATCAGAAATTAATAAAAGAATAAACTAATGGTACACAACAATGTGGATGAACCTCACAAACATTATGAAGAGTGAAAAAAGTTACACATGAAAGAATATATACTGTATAATTCTATTTATATGAAGTTTAGCAACAGGCAAAACAAATCCATGGTTTTAGAAGGTGGAGTGATGGCTGATTACGAAAGGTGGAGTTTGACTCGACTGGATGGACGTGAGGGGATTTTCTGAGGTGATTTAAGAGTTCTATACTTAAATTGTTGCTCTATACTTAAATTGTTGTTGATAATTTATATAGACACATACATTCATCAGAACTCACTTAAGATCTGTGAATTACATTGTAGGTAAAATTTACCTCAATTTTTTTTTTTTTTAATGAGGACAAAATTAACGAGTAAAACTAGTTAGGAGGTTTTTGCAAAAAATCAAGTGAGATGGTAGGGGGGCCAACCGAAGTGGTGAACTTCAGATGGGAAACATGTTTTGGAGTGTGCAGATAAGACTTCTTCGTTGATTGTGAGAAATAAGGAAAAGAAAGGAATCAAGGGTTACAAAGGTGAGAGGCATCCACTTCCTTGGGAAGTTTTCCTAAAGCTTAGCTCTTTCTATTATGACTCATCATGCGTCCATAAACCTTTGTACATTTCCCTCTGTTTGCCTTTGTTAGATCAGATCAGATCAGAGATCAGATCAGTCGCTCAGTCGTGTCCAACTCTTTGCGACCCCATGAACTGCAGCACGCCAGGCCTCCCTGTCCATCACCAGCTCCCGGAGGTCACTCAGACTCGCATCCATTGAGTCAGTGATGCCATCCAGCCATCTCATCCTCTGTCGTCCCCTTCTCCTCCTGCCCTCAATCCCTCCCAGCATCAGAGTCTTCTCCAATGAGTCAACTCTTCGCATGAGGTGGCCAAAATACTGAAGTTTCAGCTTTAGCATCATTCCTTCCAAAGAAATTCCAGGATTGATCTCCTTCAGAATGGACTGGTTGGATCTTCTTGCAGTCCAAGGGACTCTCAAGAGTCTTCTCCAACACCACAGTTCAAAAGCATCAATTCTTCGGTGCTCAGCCTTCCTCACAGTCCAGCTCTCACATCCATACATGACCACAGGAAAGACCATAGCCTTGACTAGGCGAACCTTTGTTGGCAAAGTAATGTCTCTGCTTTTGAATATGCTATCTAGGTTGGTCATAACTTTCCTTCCAAGGAGTAAGCGTCTTTTAATTTCATGGCTGCAGTCACCATCTGCAGTGATTTTGGAGCCCAGAAAAACAAAGTCTGACACTGTTTCCACTGTTTCCCCATCTATTTCCCATGCAGTGATGGGACCAGATGCCATGATCTTCGTTTTCTGAATGTTAAGCTTTAAGCCAACCTTTTCACTCTCCACTTTCACTTTCATCAAGAGGCTTTTTAGCCCCTCTTCACTTTCTGCCAAAAGAGTGGTGTCATCTGCATATCTGAGGTTATTGATATTTCTCCCGGCAATCTTGATTCCAACTTGTGTTTCTTCCAGTCCAGCATTTCTCATGATGTACTCTGCATATAAGTTAAATAAATATGGTGACAATACGCAGCCTTGACGTACTCCTTTTCCTATTTGGAACCAGTCTGTTGTTCCATGTCCAGTTCTAACTGTTGCTTCCTGACCTGCATACAGATTTCTTAAGAGGCAGATCAGGTGTTCTGGTATTCCCATCTCTTTAAGAATTTTCCATAGTTTATTGTGATCCACACAGTCAAAGGCTTTGGCATAGTCAATAAAGCAGAAATAGATGTTTTTGTTAGATAGATGCCTTTGTTAGAAGGGGTCAGCATTTCCTGATTTGGAACATTAAAGCCCAGTCTTTGATACTTTTGCCCTTAAGTCTTTTCTTTACCCTTCTTACCCTGGTCTCTTCTCTGTCAGGAGGAGTGGGAGGTGTTGCTCTTCCCTCCAGGCTCTGTCCTAGGCTGCCTTGCTAGACGATTCTGGTTGGGTTTGGCCAATGATAGAATTGTAGGCAGACTAAAATGTATTCGGGAGAGAGAAATCAGAATATTTCTCCTCCTGTCTCATCATGGGATCTCATCATGGGAACATATCTCCAACAATAAGTCTCCTTCGTGGCTCCAGCTTCTATGGGGTTACTCCCACCCCCAGGATCTCCTACCCCTACATTGCCACTTTGGTTCTCCAGCCTAGTAATGACTCCTGTTGTTGATAATACTTGGGTTGCCTGGCAATCCCCTGTTGGCTTTTCAGCATTTACATCACTTGTGTGATCAATTTCCTATATTAAGTTCCTTCCATTTAAAAATCATAGTTTGATTTCTGTTTCCTGGGTTCAACTCAGGCTGTTAGTGAGGAAAGGAACAGAATAACACTGGGCGCTGCAAACTCTTAAGGCTTGGTTCAGTTTGCTTATGATCATTCTTATTGTGCATTGCACATATGCATGAAAGACTCAACTTTTGTATTTTTGTAAGAAAGGTCAACTTCATAATAACATCCACTTTGACTTAAAGACTGTTGTAAGCAACATTTTGTTATCAAACTTTTCTCCTTAACATGTATAGAAATTAACTTAGAGCTTCACTCAGAAAAAATGTTCTGTAAATATTTGCTATTATTACCTGTGAAGCTTCTTATATTACTATTTATCAATAAAATATTCTTTAGAATTCTGTAGTTCTTAAGACAACACACTTATAATTAACCTTAAGCCTGCTGCTGCTGCTGCTGCTAAGTCACTTCAGTCATGTCCGACTCTGTGCGACCCCAGAGACGGCCCACCAGGCTTCCCTGTCCCTGGGATTCTCCAGGCAAGAACACTGGAGTGGGTTGCCATTTCCTTCTCCAATGCATGTAAGTGAAAAGGGAAAGTGAAGTCGCTCAGTCGTTCCTGACTCTTAGCGACCCCATGGACTGCAGCCTTCCAGGCTCCTCTGTCCATGGATTTTCCAGGCCTAGGGGGTTCATATATAAATAGTTACATTAAGAATATTATTTAATGAATATCACATAAGGAAGAAAGAGAGAAGTTTCCTAATAAACTAAAAATGCAGTTGCTTAAAAATATAGTTTAAGGTTTGGAATGATGAAAATCTCTAGAAAGTATAATTTGGTGTTGTACAACATTGTGAATGTAATTAATGCCACTGAACTGCATACTTTAAAATGCCATCTATATTTTACTGCAAAAAAAAAGTAAAAAAAAAAAAAAGTCTAAAGAAAGCAGAAAATATAGACTTAAAGGATATCTGACAATTGTCTTTTTAAAGATTATGGTTTAAAATATATGTGTAAAAATGTGTTAGTCTGATGTTCTTAATTTTAGAGCATAATAACAAAGAAAATGTAAAGGAAAATGAGGCATAGTTTATTTCTTTTCCACTTCCACCATCTGTTCACATTAGCCACAAAGAAACACCCTTAAAAAATTCATTAAACTACTGAGTTATAATTCAATGTGGTAATAAGTCTTCAACACAATGTACACAATCGACAAATGACTATAGCAATGACATCATTGTAATGGTCATAATTACATGAAAATCGAATATTTGATCATTCAAAACATCAGTAAAATAACTATTCTTCTTCCTTGTCAGCCTCTAAATACCTCTATTCATTCTATATTCAAAAATCTGTGGCTTTCAGGAAAGAGCTAGAAACCCAGTGCAGCGATGATGGAGATAAAGCTGGGAGAAGGGGAGGAGAATGGGTTTTGGGAGACAGCAGGATTACACTGCATCAGGCACCCTGAGAGCAGAGAGGGGGAGATGAATGTGCATGAAGCCAGCCTAATTATTGCAAAGTGAAAGGTCATCAAAATCAATTTGCAGCATGATGTACAAAGGTCGTTATCAGCCTCAGATTTTCTCTGCCCGTTTAAAGCACAATAAAAATAAAGTGAGTGCTTTAATAACTATGATTAAGTAAAGAAAAAAGCATATCATTGAACCATCTGTTTAAATATTTGTGCTACCTTAGTTTTACTCAAAACAGCATGAAAGATGAGCAGTGAGGCAATTTTTTTTTCTGTTTGTTTGCTTTTTAAATCCTGACATTTTCTCCACTGGTTGCCGAGATTTATAACAGAGATGAAAGAGCTCCTCTAAAATTACTGCCCTTTGAAATCAATAGCACAGTATTTGTAACGACTTTCTTTTTATTAGAGAGCACTTCATTATTATTTTTATTATAATTTTATGGGACAGTCTGGAACAGAATTCATCATTCACTTATTTGAAGTATCCCACTTACTCAGTGGCACAGATGGCCTGATCTGAGGAGATTTAATCACCCTATGGTAGGGCTGCCTTGATGCTATATAAATGCAAACCATGAGAGAGAGAGGAAGCAATGGTCAACAATAACGGTGTCTTAGGCACTATTAGAGACTCTGTGAAAGCTGATTCATTTGAGAACTTTGGAAATTATAATTATAAAGCTGCATCTTTTTATTTTTCCTCTAAAAATTAATATAATAATAGTACCATATGGAGCAGGGCTTTTGAAATTTTTAATTATTAGTAAAAAAATATGTTTTACATTATGACTCAACACACACACATAGTCATGCATATACTGAAACAAATATTTTAAGAAGCACTATTTGTCATTATTATATGTGATTCAGAAAGCTATTCTGTAATTTGTTTTTTTAAAAAAAAATACCAGTCACAACTTACTAAACTGTTCTAATAAATGAATCTGGATCCTCTTATGAAAAACAGATTTAGGTTCTTTTGTGTTTTAAATGAAATAATGTATGTGAGTCCTCAGTGTATATTTGGCACATGGTAAACATTTGATATTTATAGTAGTTATTATGAGAAATGTCTTGAACAGATTTTGCACTTTACCACAGTTTAAAGCAAAAAGGAAATGATCTGACTATAGAAGTGGCTTCTCTGAAATTTCTTTTCTGTTCATATTGTCCTATTCTTGATCCAATTATCTAGTTTTGAAAAATTATCCAGTTGATTTTATATAGCAGAAGACCTAGATTGTAGACAGGGAAAACATAAATGTGAAAAGAAAGATCACTGAAAGACTGCAATTTCCTTTCTACCATGAGCTTTCTATTTCACTTTGTTGTTAGTTCTTGCCTTTATCTCATGATATAGACAAAAGAGGAGGAGAATTAATTTCCATTAAAGTACATCTTTATAAAGGAGTTTTAAAAATCTGTAAACTCTGACCATAAGGAAAGACAAAAAACAAAGAAAAAGATAAAGTAGATACACAAATAGGAAAAAAATGAGGAATTGTCTAACTTTTGACTATATTTAATTCATTCATTGTACATAAACCTGGAAGGAGACTTTTGAAATCTTTTAGCTAACTGAAATATTTTCATCCTTAATTTATTCATGTAATAAATATATATTTATTAAAAACCTATGTTTCTATCATAAGAGTCTAAGTTTTTACTTAATTATTTTTAGTTAAGAATTATCCTTTCTAAAATGTCAAATTTTCTGCCTCACCTGTGATAATTTAACCATAGACCAAGAAATAAGTAAATACACTGTTCATGAACTTTCCTGAAATTTGTTCTTTCAGTTGAGAGTGACAATCTAAAAATCACAATAGCATGAAATTTGAGCTAGACAACATTAATCTGGATTACCACTACTGAGAACCATGCAAAGTGCATTTTTAGGGAACTCAGTTACCAAACATCAAGAAGGGACCATAAAAAAATCAATAGAAAAGGTACAAAGGAGTGCTTCCTTTTCTTTTTTTTTTTTTTTGAAGATTATTGTATTTATTTCTTCTTCTTCCTTTTTTTTTTTTTTTTACAGTAGGTCCTTGTTGATCATCTATTTATTTATTTTACATCTATCAGTGTGTACTTGTCAGTCCCAAACTCCCAATCTATCGCTCCCCTCAGTCCTTCTCCTCTGGTAACCATAAGTCCATTCTCTAAGTCTGTGAATCTCTTTCTGTTTTGTAAATAAGTTCATTTGTATCATTTTTTTTAACTCCATATATAAGCAATGTCATAGATATTTGATTTTGTCTGTCTGACTTATTAAGGAAATGGCAACCCACTCCAGTATTCTTGCCTGGAGAATCCCAGGGATGGGGGAGCCCAGTGGGCTACCGTCTATGGGGTCGCACAGAGTCGGACATGACTGAAGTGACTTAACAGTAGCAGTCTGACTTATTACACTAATGATAATCTCTGGTCCATCATGTTGCAAATGACATATTTCACTCTTTTTAATGGCTGAGTAATATTCTATTGTATATATGTACTACATCTTCTTTATCCATTCATCTGTCAATGGACATTTATGTTGCTTCCACATTTTGGCTATTATAAATAGTGCTTCAGTGAATATTTAGGGTGTGTGTATCCTTTTGCATCATGTTTTTCTCTGGATACATGCTCTGGTGTAGGATTGCTAAATCATATGGTGTCCTTATTTTTAGTTTTTTTTTTTAATGGAACTTCCATATTGTTCTCTATAGTGGTTGTACCAATTTACATTCTCACCAAGGAGAGTTCCCTTTTCTCCACACCTTCTCCAGCTTTTACTATTGGTAAATTTTATGATGATGACCATTCCCTTTCTATGTAGACTGATGTCATTTCCATCCAGAGGAAGAAAAGATGAAAACTTTTTATTACCTCTTTGTTACGGACCAAATGTTTATGCTTCTCCCATGGACAGAGGAGTCTGGCAGGCTATAGTCTATATCGTCACAAGAGTCAGATACGACTTAGTGACTAAACCATCACCACCAATATTCATATCTAACAGCCCTAATCCCCAATGTGGTGGTATTTGGAGATGGAAACTTTGGGAGGCAATTGGGTTTTAGATGAGGTCAGGAGGGTGGGGTCCCCATGAAACATGGGATTAGTGTCCTTATAAGAAGAGGGAGAGAAACCAGCATTCTTTCTCCATCATGTGACGACATGGTGAAAAGGTTGTTGTCTAAAATCCAGGAAGAGGAACTCTCACCAGAAACCAAATCTGTCAGCACCTACCAGCATACATCTTTAATATCTAATATTTGATAACAGTTTATGAAATTTTACCTGTTTAGCTTTACTATAGTCATTGACATAGAAGATGTAAACTTTATACTGACATCTGTAATGACAATAAGGTAATAAGAGAACTTATGAATGGTCTAAAAAGGTGATGAGCAAGGCAGAGGGTGCTTCTGAAGAAATGAAGGAATAGGAGTTCTTTATGCAGGAATACATATGGATTATGTATTAGCAGGAGCGCATAGATGTAGGTAGGAAGGAGAAATGTCAAGCATTTTTCTAATTATTGGCTTTTACTTTTATAATCACATTTTTGCTAAAAGTAGCCATTCAGAAACCTCAAGTTCTCATTTTTAAAATTCACATTAAAAAGAATGTCTGCATAAGCTGGAGTTTATAATGCACTGCTTAATGAGCATAGAGAAGGAAGGCCATTGGAGAAGGCATGGAGAAGGAAGGCCTTCTCTCCTTCCTTGGAGAAGGAAATGGCAACCCACTCCAGTGTTCTTGCCTGGAGAATCCCAGGGGCAGGGGAGCCTGGTGAGCTTCCGTCTATGGGGTCGCACAGATTCGGACACGACTGAAGCGACTTAGCAGCAATGAGCATAGAGTTGATTAAATTAAAACTATTGACATGGAGGCCTTAAACACTGAAGCCCAACTGCAGAGGTGAAATGATCAGAAGAGGAGATGCAGAGTAGAGCAGTTAATCTTCCATCCACCCTTAGCTGAATGAAGACAGGATTTCTCATGGTGGCTCTGATTAATAAGGAATTCGAAGTAGGAACAGTCTATCAATGAAAGTGAACTCTTCTTAGGTTGATCCTAGCCATCTTGGCTGTTGTAGCCATCCACTATGGTTAAGCACTTGATCACAAAACGTAGGTGTCATAATTAGGCAGAGAGAGGAATTTAGGTTTAGCATAGTCAATGTAGTATAGTCTGATGTAGGCATCCAGGTTCTGGATTGAAATTGCCTGGGATCAAATTCTTGCTCTGTTCATTATAGTTGTATATGACAACTGAGTCTTGACTTTCTTATCTAAAAAAATGGGGGAAAAAATCTCACAAGGTTTTTTGGAAAAATTAGAGATCATCCACATAAACGCTAGAATCAGGCAATCTTTTCTACCTCTTGGACCCCACTTCAAAAACATTATTCAGAGAAGGGATCATGAAATCAAGAATTAAAAAGTGAGAAGGCATCTAGTCCAAGATAAAATAAAGCCCAGAAAGATTAAAATCCCTGCCTAAGATTATACCATACCACTGTTCGTAAAAGTCAAAAGCCAAAACCCAACTCTTCTGACGTCCCTCTGCATGGTTTCCAATGAAGAGGAACACTTCTACCATGCAAATTAGACAGTCGTCCTCCACGGACTGTGTATAGCAGCTTCTTTCCCTTTTTTTGTTCATATCTTGCCTACATCACTATTCTTAACACATTTTTTTTTATTGTCAGCAGTTTCATATTTTCCTAGCACATTGTTGTAAGCTTTGATTCTCCCTGAAGCAAATGAAGTTTGAAGTCAGCAGTTCCCTGACCATAATTAGGCATTTAATTAATACTATTGTAAAATGTGCTTTTCTGTTTGAATAGAGACTGATCGTGACAGCATCCTCACCACAGAAGGGTGGTGCACAGTGCCAACCTTTACGTCTGGCCTTGGAGATGAGGCCCCCATGTTACTTCCTAAACATGTTTTCTGGTCCCTCTCTGTTTCTGATATTTACTTCTTGGTGAACCCACCCTATGAGACCATACCTACTTTATAGGAAAAGATGGGAAGGTTTATGAACCTTCTCCTATTTCTTGATTTTTCATTGTTAGCACATGGATTTTAATTGTCACAGTTGCTTCAGAAAAGTTTAAAGAGTTAACAATACCTATGTGCTTCTTACTTCTCCCCAGCCCTATTCTTCATGCTTTGCTGAAGAACTCAAGGATAAAAAATGAGTTTCACTAGAAAACAGTTTTTTCGGTACAATAATTTGTGCTTTATGTCATATTATAGTGGTGAGTGTAAATTTATCTTTGAACCATGTTTTATTTACTTTTTCCTCCATAGAGTTACATCAAAAGAGTCTATAAATAAATGATGTGCTCAGCCTGCTAGTTCTTACATGCATACCAATTACATACATTGGTTTCAAAACACGTAGTCAGTACTTTAAACAACCATGATAATATCACAAACTAAAATATTCAACATCTCCATCTCAGTATGCTGTCACCATGCAGACAACGATTAGAATTGGTAATCAGTTCTACTGCTGGTAAGTTGAGTGGTATGATGCATTTTATATCCATGCTGTGTCAAACTCAATTAACATTCTAACATAGTATATTTCAAAGACACTCACCTAATCTCAGAGAACAATGAAATTATTTATTTCATGTTAAAAGCTCTTACATTTTATGATGTGTTCTTGAAGCAAAGATATTTATTGTCACAATAATATTTAAATTAGAGTTTCTGAAGAAATGCAAAAAAAATACACTTAGTTTAAAATTCTTACTGTAAGTGATGCATATCATTACTGTGGAAGAAGAAAAGAACTTCACAAGCTATAAATTTTCAGAATTTTATAATCATATAGAGATCCTACTTCCTTACAAATAATACACTTAAAGAAGCCTTGCTGCTGCTGCTAAGTCGCTTCAGTCATGTCCGACTCTGTGCGACCCCATAGACGGAAGCTCACCAGGCTCCCCCGTCCCCGGGATTCTCCAGGCAAGAACACTGGAGTGGGTTGCCATTTCCCTCTCCAATGCATGAAAGTGAAAAGTGAAAGTGAAGTCGCTCAGTCGTGTCCAACTCTCAGCGACCCCATGGACTGGAGCCTACCAGGATCCTCAATCCATGGGATTTTCCAGGCAAAAGTACCCGGGTGGGGTGCCATTGCCTTCCCCAAAGAAGCCTTAGGTAATGGTAAATTAACATTAAATGTGATTTTTTTTTTTTGGTATACCCCTCAAAAGTCACTTATAGTCATATGAGAGTAAAATTTTAGGTGATATACATGTATTTATCTACTTGTTTATTTACATGCCAGAGTGTAATCTCTAATCACTAATAAATAAACCAATTATAGAATAAAATTCATATATGAAGTAAAATTATACAATGTTCTATTTATACACATACATATATGTGTAGATACATATGTATATACACACACACACACACACACACACACACACACACACGTGTGTGTGTGTATTATGCCTTGGTTTCTCCATTAATATTTTAACAGTACATAATAAGCTACCCAGTGTCAGATTAATTACTTATTCAGAATAATAATGGCTAAATAATTAGAAAGTTAAAAGATCAGGAGGTTTTCAGGGAAAACCACCAGATGTAACTAGTATACTGATTTGAAGTTTATATTAAGCATCAACTGTCAGGCCAGTGGGATGACTCTGCCAAAGGATGGCAGAACATCTGGATAGAAAAATGAATGGTGCTGTCACATTATCCATCTGTTTTGTCTACACAGTGTGAACAGTCATATAGAAACACAGGCTGGTTAGCACAGTATAGACAAAACATCCCAAATTTAAAGTTATTTCAGAATTAACATCTGGATAGTGAGACATTTTTTGTCTTTACATCTGTATGTTTGCAAGTTGCATAGACGCAGCTCTGATATAAAAGATTACCACTGCATTTCTTTTTAAATTTTTGCCATTTATAGTTCATTTGACATTATCTTCTTTTAATCATATCTGCTTAAACCACATTGATATATGGGGACATATATCAATGAAAAGCCAAAGAGATGAAAATTGAAATCTTTTGTATATCATAAAAATTTTATTGAACATTTTAAAAAGGAAATGAATAATAATAATTAATATAAGGTTAACATTTTGCTTCAAAGTTGTTTCCCTGATTGAGTCAGTGTTTTGAACCTGGCAGTGACACTCAGAATTCTGTTTGGGGGACGTAAATATTTTAATGCTA
Source organism: Tragelaphus eurycerus (assembly GCA_935064755.1). Classification (NCBI taxonomy): domain Eukaryota; kingdom Metazoa; phylum Chordata; class Mammalia; order Artiodactyla; family Bovidae; genus Tragelaphus; species Tragelaphus eurycerus. The sequence continues at coordinate 357,679 of CAKXYN010000266.1, forward strand.
TCTCAGTGTGTGTGGGACAATGTTTTCCAAAAATGTGGAAGACAGAGTTCTTTGAATTTCCGTTATTTGTTCAAGTTTGATGACCTATGAACATTTACTTTATCACTCTTAGGAGCCAGCCTGAAATATCTAACCTTGCAAAATAGGAGAATATAATATAATTAGTGATAATAGGTTGAAGATATGAAAACCCAAAAAGAAAAGGAAACTCTGCCATGTTTTCACATGCAGGTTTTAATTTTCCTACAGAGAAAGACTACATTAAAATAGATTATTTTTATGAAGATCTGTTGCTGGACAAGAGACATTTCAATCTGCATTCTCATATGTCTTAAACAAATGCTAACTCTCTGTAGAAAAAAATTAGATTTAAAATTTAATACCAGGAAAATAATTCTCTGTGATCCACTACTCTTTCTTGGGAGAAAAAAAAAATATATCTCTTTTATTTCTTGTTCAGTAGTGACATTTCTGAAGAAAGCATTTGTTTCAGCCAATTTATTTTTGTAGCAAGCTTGATTTTATGTAGCATCACATGGATCAGTTCAATTGATATCTTTTTTGGTGTGAGCAGGCACATCTCCAGAACAAAACTAAGGTCCAACTCGGGATCTAAATGCAAGTGTCTTCGACTGTGCATTTAAAATGAAGACGATCCAAGACACACTGATCAAAATATTAGCATGAATCCAGTATAAATCCAAACCTGTTTGCCTGGCAGAAAAGTAGTACAACCCGGTGCCCAACCCACTCTAGCAGAAGGTTTTATTGATTCAATTGCCTGAAGTGTATTGGGCCACTGTATCCATAAAAATAATAATTAAGCTGTGGGATTATTACACTGCACAGCTTAGCACCTGAACTATGCTCAGAGAATTGATTAATATTTCTATTTATATGTCTGTTTTCAGTTGTTGAATAAGATACCTACAGGCCATCCATCATCTTTCATTTCCATTTTATTTTTATCACTACCTCTATTACAAGAGAATCAGGAAAGCAGTGGAGGCTCCTTTCTAATAAAACAATAGAAAGACCTAACTCCTGAATGTGTTTTTCAGATTGAAATCTTCCAGCTTTAATTGCATTTTCATTTGAAAGTGATGAGTTGTAGTCATGCTGATTAATTCCACATATAGCATAATGGAAAGGGGATGTGAATAGCATGCCTTCTACAGTTTGTGTTTTAAGCAGTGCTCACAGCTCAACCTCCCACGGGTCCAGGGAATCCCTTGTCCTAATAGGATCAAGGGCACTTCCCCACAGACATGAAGATCCATAGATCTGAAAGCTGTCTTTCCCAGGAAACTATCAAAAACAGCTGTGATGTAAACTAAGACTGCCTGGCACCCTCAGACTCTGCTTGTACCCACGTTAGCACTGTCACTCTTATGTCAAGCCTGTAAGAATGGAGAACAACGGGAACGAAAATCCATTCTACATCTAGGAGACTATCTAGAGCTCTTAATGAAGTGCCAAGGACTACAGAAATTCTCTTCATAATGATCCTTGCTTTAAAAATTTCCCCAATCATCCATATAATGTAACCTGGTGGAATATTTTTTCCAATTATGCTACACGACAGGTAGTGATTATAAAGAAAACCACCTTACTTGATAAGTGGTGGTCTGCATTCCTGTTAGAGGCAAGAGGGAGGCTCTCCAAGACAAGTCTAGACCCAGTGAAGATATAAGGCAGGAGGGAACAGTAGGGAAGCTTCCTTATCACATTTGAGGGGTTAGAGTTTCAGCCAATGGCTCAAGTGCATTGTTGTTCTCTGGTGCGTGTTGAAAAGGTCAGTTTTCATCTCAATCCCAAAGACGGGGAATGCCAAAGAATGTTCAAACTATGGCACAATTGCACTCATCTCACACACTAGTAAAGCAATGCTCAAAATCCTCCAAGCCACTCTTCAACAGTATGTGAACCATGAACTTCCAGATGTTCAAGCGGGATTTAGAAAAGGCAGAGGAACCAGACATCAAATTGCCAACATCGAAAAGCAAGAGAGTTCCAGAAAAATATCTACTTCTGCTTTATTGACTATGCCAAAGCCTTTGACTGTGTGGATCACAAAAAACTGTAGAAAATTCTGAAAGAGAAAGGAATAGCAGACCCACCTGACCTGCCTCTTGAGAAATCTGTATGCAGGTCAAGAGGCAACAGTTAGAACTGGACATGGAACAACAGACTGGTTCCAAATAGGAAAAGGAGTATGTCAAGGCTGTATATTGTCACCTGGCTTATTTAACTTACATGCAGAGTACATCATGAGAAACACTGGGCTGGATTAAGCACAAGCTGGGATCAAGATTGCTAGGAGAAATATCAATAACCTCAGATATGCAGATGACACCAACCTTATGACAGAAAGCAAAGAAAAACTAAAGACTCTCTTCATGAAAGAAGAGAGTGAAAAAAATTGGCTTAAAGCTCAACATTCAGAAAACTAAGATTATGGCATCATCTCCCATCATTTCATGGCAAATAGATGGGGAAACAGTGGCAGACTTTAGTTTTGGGGGCTCCAAAATCACTGCAGATAGTGACTGCAGCCATGAAATTAAAAGACACTTGCTCCTTGGAAGAAAAGCTATGACCAACCTAGACAGCATATTAAAAAGCAGAGACATTACTTTGTCAACAAAGATCCATCTAGTCATGGCTATGATTTTTCCAGTAGTCATGTATGGATGTGAGAGTTGGACCCTAAAGAAAGCTGAGCACCGAAGAATCTATGCTTTTGAACTGTGGTGTTGGAGAAGACTCTTGAAAGTCCCTTGAACAGCAAGGAGATCCAACCAGTCTATCCTAAAGAAAATCAGCCCTGAATATTCATTGGAAGGACTGATGTTGAAGTTTAAATTCCAATACTTAGGCCACCTAACTCATTTGAAAAGACCCTGATGCTGGGAAAGATTGAAGGTGGGAGGAGAAGGGGAAGCAGAGGATGGAATGGTTGGATGCATCACTGACTCAATGGACATGAGTCTGAGTAAACTCTGGGAGTTGGTGCTGGACAGGGAGGCCTGGCATGCTGCAGTTCATGGGGTCGCAAAGAGTCAGACACAACTAAGCAACTGAACTGAACAGTGCTTGTTGAAGAAAAAGGCTATAAGTTGCCAGGAGGAACTTCAAAGGGCATTGGAGAGCATCATAAAAACCAAATAATTAACTCAGGTGAGTGCCTGGGACAGGAAGTCTACAATAACTAAGCAGGGTAATGAGGGAATGAGAACCAGGTAGCAAGACTATGTAGAATCAAGAAACTATGAATCATCCAGAAAGCCAGACCTAGTAACAACAGATCCTTGTAAACAACAAAAACAAACAAATCAAAGTGAAAATGGTCAGAGAGAGAGAGAACCTGTTGCAGTTTTGGGAGAAAAGCAAACATCACTGACAGCTTATTGGCTGTTTGCTATAAAAGCAATAATGATGTATTCTGATTCCTGATGTCTACTATCTGAAATGGTTTGCTCATTATAATTGAGGAAGCCCCCTACCCATCTTAGGGAGGGGGTGGAGTGGAAAAGACCTTTCAAGAATAGAATATCGTATGTCCCAGTCTGGGTGGGACCATCTCAGATTATGACTTTGTCCTGGTGTAATCATCAGTAGCACCTCCCTTCACTCTAAAAATAGAATCTTGATTTCAATGTCACACTTTATGGTCATCTTACTAGGAGGGCTCCAACTGAGAGAAAAGAGGGAAGGAAATCAGGAGACAATTATTATCCATTTATGCAACAAATATATATTGATCATTTACTCTATGCCAGGCTCTGGTGATACTGCTGTAAATTAGATAACTATGTCTGCTCCTGTCACAGAGTCACTCACATAACGGGGAAGAAAAATAGCTAAAAGGGAAAGTGAATACCAGACATAGTCTGATTAAAACTAATTTAATAAAGTATAATCAAGTGGCAATTAGAGACTGTTATCAGAAAAATAATGTAAATATTCCAAAAAGCATGAAATATAAAAAATCAAAAGCTGAAGAAAATAAGATGTACTATTGACCTTCTAGCCCTTATAGTGAACTGGACCATGTATTCCCTGTTTGCCCTTCACCCTAGCTTGAGGTATGAGTTGGTAAAAGTTCCCTTTCATAGATAAAGGATTGATTTAATCTGTCAGTCTCTCCATCTACAGATATTTATTAGTTCCCACAGTGCTCAGAGTAGTTTGCCAGCTGGGAATATAATAGTGAACCAACAGGCAGTTGGTGAACCAAACTTAATCTCACAGAAGTGAGTTAGCTGAGTTCTGAGTAGTCAGAATTATCCTAAATACTTGCAGACCAGCATTATTGAACACCTAAAAGTCAAACCAAGCACAATCATTTCTTGAAAGTAGTTTCTATTTTTTATTTTTAAAAAGGAACTGATGTAGTTACCATTATATATGTGTGTGTTATGTATATATATATACACATATACATACAGACAGACACACATACATATATTACTTTTCTAGGCATGCTTTACTAGTTTTACACATTACTCTTATCTTTATGTTGAAGAACATGTGGTATATCAGAGCATGGGCAGGCAAGCATTTATTTTGTGCTTAAGAACTGGAAGTTTCTTTATGCAGCCCCACATCTGACATTTTGCCCAGAGGGATTTTCTACCTCTCTGTTTATCCATCCCCTTTGGCCTCCTGCTGCCTAGATAGCACCCAGAGCACCCTTACCTCCAATTGCTGTCCTCTGAGATCAGGGAAGGATTGCCCGGCATTTACGACTCTCCTCACACCACTGCTACTCCTCCACCTGGTCTCATTAACAGCATCCCAGCCTACGGCTTCACCAGTCTCTGCCTACACACCCCATACCTTCCCTCCTATACAACCTCCAAGATAGCAAGGGTCAAGAGGATCTCCTGTCACTTTAAACATACACAGTGTGTAGGAGACTTGTTCTACTTAGAATGGAAAATTATGCAGGGGACAAAGTCAACACAAAGAAACAAACAACAGAAACCAGAAAGAGAAATGGGCAAGTGCAGCTCCGGGAACCTGACAGCTCTTTCCTTTAGGGTTGCAGGTGGTCTGTGGGTGTCCCTCTGGGTGTCTGTCCGTCCTACATATGGAAATGGAGGTGGATTGAATTCATTAGATAACCGTTCTAACATGGAAAGTTTGTAGATGTCAAGTAGCTCCATCTGACTTACAGGACAGGCAAAAGCAAGTCATTCCATAGGCTGAAAATAACGAAACAAAACTATGTTGCTTTTTCTCCCAGAATGTAATCCACACAAAATGTCCTGTGTGATTGAAAAATTTCCAGAGTAGAAATGGATGATTTAATATGTCAAGGACCCCATTATTTCATAAAGAAAGAAAGTACAACCTCAAGGTATTCTAATTCCACACGTGAACAACATAATACTGTCTTGTCTCCTGGTGACAAGCGATGAGGGGGCTCCAGAAGATCCAGGCCCAGAAGATTCGGTCACACCGGCCACATCCTCCCTCAGAAGGACCCTGAGTCTCTACTTGGAGCTCAGCTGAGCACCAGGCAGGGAGACACCAACAGAGCCCAGCTTTGCTGCCTGTGGTTTTGTAATGGAGCTTAGCAGTGGGCAGCCTCTATTACAGAGCTGTTGCTGTGCGCTATTACCCACCCCTACCCCCGTTACCAGGCAACAGTTACCGGAGACCAATAGTCTTGTTCAGCCATTGGTCGGTGCTGCAGCGCCGCCTGCCACAGGGACCAACGAGGCAAGGAACAACCGTTAGTGCTCCTGCCATTGGTCCGTGGCAGTGGGCCCCTCCCCCAAGCAACCAACTGTCAATGAGCGACCATTAGTGGACGGTACAGCCAATGGTCAGCAGAGTGGTGGTCGTCAGGTGGAGAGTAAGGTAAGAGGCGGATCCCGGCCTTCTCCCTCAGGCCCTCCAGCTTACGGGGCCCTAGGTCAGCCGGTGAGTGGCGGTCCCAGGGAGTAGGCTGGGAACTGTGTCCTGCAGGGCTCCAGATCCCTCAGCAAGGCCCTGAACCTCTCCCCGGTCCCCACCTCTGCGACCTAATGACAGTGGCAGTCTGCATGGGATGCAGCCTGTGGGACCTGGCCCCTCCCACTGTGCATTTGGGCAGCCCGAGGAGCCTGAGGGACAGTTGGGTCCCCGGTGCCTGGCTCCCTCAGCAAGACAGATGGGCAGGGTCTGGGGACCTGGCCCTGAGGGAGCCACTAGCTGAGATCTGCCTTCTTTTAGCAGGACTGGGACCTCAGAGGGGGAAAGTTGTGCCTCAGAACCTTGCTCTTCCTTGATAAGACAGAGAATGACATTCCTGTGGTAGAGATTTACAGGAACGTCTTTACCTGACCCTGCCAGACCTCAGAAACAAAGGATGTAACACTAAGAAGTTTCTAACAACTAACCACGCCCTCCTTCACCGTTCCTTAAAAAAGGCTTCACTGAAAGCTATCAGGCAGTTTGGGGGTTTTAAGGCATGAACCACCCATCTCTTGGCACGGCCCTGCACTAAACCTTTCTCTGTTTCGTGTTCCTCCAGAAGACAGCCATTCACCTTTTCAGAGAGTTCTGGGGTCAGAGTTGAGTGGAATGCAAGCAGAAGGGGGGGCTTTAGCCTTATTGTAAATTTTTAAATGTCATCATAACATTATTTAATCAAACGTAGTTATTTTGGTATTTAATTTTTTTTAAGAGAGGAAAAATCCCTGGTATTTTCCTGGTAGAATGAAACAGCTCAGAATGGTATATTTAGACAATTTAAAAACATTTTATTATTTACATAAAAACCAAATACAATAAATCTGTTCTAAGTATCATGTGTCAGTCCATGGTGTGGAGCTGCCACAATGTTACTGCAGATGATACATATTAAAAAGTATGAAATTACTGCACACTAGCTGAATTGATAACTCAGCCATTTAAAAAATAAAAACAAAACCATCATGTGAAAAAAAAAAAAAAGGGGGGTTTCCTGAAATTAAGTTAAAGTGTATGTTGTTCCACACTACCACTGGGCTTCCCAGGAGGTGCTAGTGGTAAGAATTTGCTTGCCAATGCAGGTAGCTATTAGAGACAAGAGTTCAATCCCTGGGTCAGGAAGATCCCCTGGAGGAGAGCACGACACCCCATTACAGTATTCTTGCTTGGAGAATCCCTCGGGATAGAGGAGCCTGGCGGGCTACAGTACATAGGTTTGCAAAGAGTCAGACACAACTGAAGTGGCTGAGCATGCACACTACCAATACTAAAGGCGGTTATTTTTTAAAAATCTATGTGTAACTATATTTCCTCCCAAAAAGGCAGAATTACTGTTTAGATTAGCCTGAGTACATAACTATATGATAAACTCCAGTTGGTGTAGTTTCAAACTACTGGCTGATTTCTAAAAAAAAAAAAAAAAGCTCTTGTAAATAAACTCTTAAAACCATTCAGTTCCTTTTGTTTTGATTCATTAATCACCAAGCAGGTTTCTGATCCTAAATTACTTTTTCCTGGACTTCCCTGGTGGCTCAGACGGTAAAGCGTCTGCCTATGATGAGAGAGACCCGAGTTGGATCCCTGAGTCAGGAAGGTACCCTGGAGAAGGAAATGGCAACCCACTCCAGTACTCTTGCTTGGAAAATCCCATGGACGGAGGATCCTGGTAGGCTACGGTCCATGGGGTCGCAAAGAGTCAGACACGACTGAGCCACTTCACTTACTTTTCCCAGTGGAACAGGTACCCCGATGGGTCGACTCAAGTATTCCAAACCACTTAATAGAATTCCCAGTGTCGATTAATATCACTGTGGCCTGCTGAGAGTGCCCTAGGATGATAACCACTGTGACTCTGCTCTCTGGGGACTCATGACAAATCCCTGGAGCCAGCCAATCATTGGGCAAAATACAGAAGTTACCTTCCTTCCAAGGTACCCACAACATTTAGGGATTCACAAAGTTGCTGTGTCATTCATAGCCAAAGAATATTAGTGGTTGATTAAGCTGACTGACGGGGAAGGCAATGGCACCCCCACCCCAGTACTTTTGCCTGGAAAATCCCATGGACGGAAGATCCTGGTAGGCTCCAGTCCATGGGGTCGCTAAGAGTCGGACACGACTGAACGACTTCACTTTCACTTTTCACTTTCATGCATTGGAGAAGGAAATGGCAACCCACTCCAGTGTTCTTGCTTGGAGAATCCCAGCGACAGGGGAGCCTGGTGAGCTTCCGTCTATGGGGTCGCACAGAGTCGGACACGACTGAAGCGACTTAGCAGCAGCAAGCTGACTGATCTCAAAACATAGCTGATACCTATGTGAGAGTGCAAATTGGTTGAAATCAAAGGGGAAAAAGGAAAAAAAAAAATCAAGTTTATCAAGGGTAAGGACCAGCTTGTATTTATCTCTGCAATTCTACAGTCTAGCATAATTTTTCCAAACTAGAATAATTTATTCTCTAACTATAGAAGTTTTGTTATAGGTTTTAAACCTATAAACTTATGTTTGTTTAAAATAAACATTAAATTACTTTTTAAAACTTAGCCAGATTCTATGAATTCTTTCAGAATTTTATGTGCTGTTATATTTTTACATGTACATGTATAAAGTATATATGCATTAGTGAAGTGAAGGTCACTCAGTCATGTCATGGAATTCTCCAGGCAAGAATACTGGCGTGGGTAATCGTTCCCTTCTCCAGGGAATATCTTCCCAACCCAGGGATCGAACCCAGGTGTCCCACATTTGCAGGTGGATTCTTTACCAGCTGAACCAACAGAGAAGCCCTATGTGCATTATATTTATACAATAATTATAATAAAATCACATATATGATCTATAAAACACATATACTTCAAGAAGCATTCATTTATCTCAGCAACTGAAAGAGAGTAGAGGCTGACAGACCTTCAAGACTACCCAGCCAACCCTGTCCTCTTTTCTATGAATGTGGGACTCACCCCAGACTCCCTCTAAGACCATTATTCCAGACAACTTAAATAATTAGGATGGCCAAGAGATAAACTTGTTTATCATCCTGGCCTTAGCAATTCTGTACTAGAAAATAGTATTCAAAATTTTCAAGATTTTTGCCAAGTGCTTTTTGTGACAGTGACATTCTTGACCAGTTAACAGTAGTCTCAGGCTATTCAGGAGATTTTCAGGAGCAGTGGTATATTTCAGTGATCAGTATAACCTATTCTTGAAGAAAACATTTATAAGATAGGAGGCTCAGTTAGAAATGCTAGCAAGTGACCATGCCCAGAGACTTTTCTCCATCAGATCTGGAAACCTAAACAGAAAGAGACACAGAAACATTGACTTGAAACTAGATGGCATTTGTTGTGTATGTGTGTGTGTTTGGATTAACAGACTAAAAGATTTTGTTCCTTGCAAAAGTCTGCTCTTAATTTTATCAACCATACTGCAAATATCTATGACACTGGTATTAGGTAGATTGGGTAGGACAGGGTAGAGCCATTGTGATCCCTCATCAAGTTATCAGTGCTATTATCTCATGTCTGTCTGGTCCAACAATGCTATTTACTTGTGTGATGAACAAGTTATTTGAAGGATTTCCCCATTTTACTAAGAGACTATCAATTTGTCTTCTCATGATGATATTGGTTGACTGATAATGCCAAAAAAGAAAATTAAAAACCCTTGTCGTACTTCAATACTTTATCCAAGTTGTTTTACAATCAAACTGTTTTCAGAAAGGCCAATTCTGACTCAAGCAATTCAAACATTTGCTTTAAAAAGAAATTCTCAAGCAGGAGGTAAGCAGTAAGAGGTAGAATTGAGCTAGACAAGGACATGACAAGGTGCAATATTCAGTGTGTATATCAGGTTCAATTTTGCTTAAGAAATGAATTTCTCCAGCTTATATTTTAATTAGCTTAAGCAGCTGCATTCAGGAGCCAATAACACAGACTTACAGGAACTGAATTACTGAAAGGGTTCTGAGCCCAGGCTCTAAATCACAGGCCTTGAGCCGATCTCATAGTTAACACCAAGCTGAAGCACAGCATCAGATGCAGCAGAAAACACTGCCAAAGAGCGGATGGGGAAACACGGCAATCATTAGACCCAGGCAGTAGCATCTCAGGGACTACAAAGCTTTGCTGAACGTTGGGAAGTCAGTTACATCAATGTGCTAAGCAGTTAATGTCCTGTCAGGCACATCTGTGTTTACTACCATCAGATACTCCCAGCTGTTCGCATTGCCTCTGTTTGATGGTCATTCTGGGACCTGCCTGATGTTGAGAAGCGTGTTATTAGAGAAGTAAATCCCTTGCTGAAGATTGATCAAGGAGGGATGTAAGCTCGGGGGTGCTGGAGTTGGTTCATAAAGTCGAGGACAGAGACGTGTACTGGCAATTACAGAAGGTGAATTTATTTAAGACTCTTAATCAGAGCTTTTAGGAGTCTGTTATTGCTTTGGTGTAAATTATGCTTTGAACCCATTCCTGTAGTCAGGTTCTTTTAGGGCCCCTCAAATAGATAAACCATTCCTCTCCTGTGGGAAGTAGAAGCAGGCAGATGCCTTACTACTATATAGATAAGGAAAAAGAGCCACTGAAATGCCAAGAGCAGACTCTTAATCAAGCCCCTGGTTACTAAGGCCAGGTGTCATGTATTTAAAAGAGAAAGGGAAACGTGTCCATGCTGAGGATCCTTAGTTTGCCTCGCTCAGATCCTTGCTCAGCCCTTCCCACCATGCTCTGTGCTCAGGCAGCTTCTCAGGATTCCTGAGCCCTCTGGCTTCCCCTTGAGCTCAGCCCATGGTGCCCCTGCAGGAGGCTCCAGGAAGGTAAGACAGCAGTCTTTCCCTCTTTTTGGCATGCTCACCTCCACTGGCTCTGTGAAAGGTCACAGAACAGAAGCTCCAAGACCCTTTTTCTGGCTTTCTTTGAGCCTAGGGTGGTATCTCTAGCTCTGTTGCTCTTAGGGCATTATACCATTCCCCATGTACCATCTCCTAAAACCCTGCCCACTTTTTTTCCTCTAGTAAACCCTCATTGAATTATCCTAGTCTGAGTGTTCCAGTCTGTTAGGACACCAACTGGCATAACATCCCTATCCCAAATAAGCTTGCAGGCTCTCTTGTGGAGAAAACTTATACCACATAAATGGCAACAGAGCAAGACCTGGATGGTTTTGCACATGAGCAGCACACCTGAACCCATACAGATTTTAATGCTTCACCAGAAGAACATGAAGTCTATGCTGTTTCCCTTAATTCTCTCTCTCTCTCTCTCTTCCTAATAAACTTCTAAGACAGAGGAAAAGGGAAGAAAACCTGGCAAGTCAGCATCACTCTGGACATGGTCTTACACAGACTTTTACAATCCCAGGGTCTTTCTTCCCTATTTCTGTCTTTGTGCTATCTTCATCCAGCCTAACAAGAACTCTTTGGTATCCTCTGGACAAGAGATACAATCTGAAATGACCCAAAATATTCTGGTTCATACAGAAACTATACATCCATTTTAGAGTTAAACTTTGAAATATTCTAGCTTGTACTCTTACTACTGTTTAATACTCTAGTTAGCCATTTTGGTACACTCAAGCCTTGGTTAAAAGAGTTGGTTAAAACAATTTAAATATCTCACAAAGCAAGAGGAACCAAGTACTTTCCTACTTACTTGCTATAGCTATTCTCTACTCATGCAATTATATCTGGTGCCCAATTATCAGGGGACAGGCTTTGGTTTCCATCACTAAACAAAAGTGAACTTTAAATATGGATATGAAGAGGGAAGGGTCTAATAGTGATAATTGCTGCCTTCTTTCATTCACAAAAACTTTCATTGCTGTCAAATGCAGCACTTGTATATTTTTTGGAGTGACCCAGCAAAGCCAAATGGCTCAGAATCTTCAGGAAAGTCCCATTGGTTAGAGGAACTTCCAGCTGCTCTGCACTGCCTTTATTATCAGCTATGGACCACCTTCATGGAACTACTCAAGGTCTCCACAGGTACAGCAATTTCTTTTTTGGCAACTTTATTGTCAGACAACCTGCCTTCTGGGTATGTTGTTATCACTGTAGTCAATTGCTGTTTCTGACATTGTTCTTGGCAAGATTGGCTTCCCCCAGACCTGCTCAGAAGGAAAGGATGAAAAGCCTAACACTGTTTTATGCACTTTTCCTTGTTGTGCATTTTATTTCACAGGAATGGATGTGGGGAAATTCTACTTTTTAATAGCATGGCACAGCCGAATAAAGAAGAGGAGTGCCATACATTTACAAAAATCTGTCATTGCCAGACTTTCTCAGGAGAGTCCTGGGGTGTATGAAGTTTTAGTAGATAGTTTGAAATTATTTAGTTTACTTTTCTTTTAATCATACATAGATTTGCAAAGCTTAACTCATATCAAAACTTGGGTATGCAAAGAATATATGAATATTTTGTCTTAAACTAACCTGAACTTCGAACCCTATCATCTTCCATTCCCTCCATTCCCCAACTCTGGCAAATTTCCCATCTCCTAATAGGGAAAAAAAACTGTTCAACGTTCAATCCTGCTTAAAGTGTAATCTATACTGGTCATTTAATCAATCTGTTAATAGTGTTTCGTCTTTGGAGTAAGCATGATTTTCTCCGAGGTGGCTCCCATGCCCTATTGCTTTCCACGTGATGTTGTCTGGGCACACTGGTTGTAAGAGGTGATTTACAAAACCTTCCAGGAGTGGAGAAGCGTTAGGGCCCTTCTACCCAAACTCTCCTGCCTTTTATTCATCTATGTGTGGCTTACTCTGAAAGTGTTCTTAGTTAAATTCTGCAGGTGTAGTAACTTGTGATCTTGACTCGGTTTGATTGGAGTCTATTGGTATTCTTAGGTTGTTCTGACCTCATTTGTGTTTGTGCTCTTTCTCCAGACCTCTATGTGATGTGGCTTTGACTCCCTTTGGCCCTAACTTGGTTATCTCTGAAGCTGCCCCTGTCAAAGAGACATCTGATCTCCCATCACCAATCCCTCTAGCCTCTTCTTTGGTCAGACTCTACTACTACATGCTCTGTCTACACCTGATAGGAACCAGGGATACTTTGGAAAGCTAAATATCAGGGGTTCCCTCTACCTGGATATAGTATCCAACCAGACTGCCATGACCTATCCTTTATCAGGATAAGAAAGTCTCCTCTCAGAGCCACAGATGTAGACAAGGGCAAGAAATGATACCTCAACATTCCTTTTGATGTGTTTAACAGGATTTCTCCAAGATGATACCCAGAGAGGAAACCTCAAGAGACATATATATGGCCATATAACTCTCTTTTCTATGTCTCCTCACACAAATTTCCTAGGTCAGAAATAAATATATTATTTTAAATGCTTACTTTTGTCTTTCTTCTTAACTCTTGCTGAGCCCCAGGAGTGTCAGAAATATCTTGCCTGTATGTATAGTCAGGCAAAGTAATGCTTACCGTTGTAACACAACAACCCCAAATCTTGGTCACATAATACAGTACAGATTTATTCTCAGTTCCAAAACAGTCCAACATGGACCAGTGTGTCATTGGAGACCAAGATGCTCTTATGCATGGAGCTAATCAGGATTCTTCCATTTTTAGCTTCATCTTCTAGGATACCTGAGTTTTCCACAGAGCCCTCTGCATTTGGCTGCAACTGAGGAAAAGAAGTGGAGTGTGGAGGAGTATACAGGTTTGGGGGCTAGGCCCAGAAGTTATAAACAGCACTCCATCCTCTGTTAGCCATTCTTTCAAAGATACCATCTTCCTGGGTATCCAGGAACAATAGGAGACAGATGTGATGAACATACGGCCATGTGTCTGTGACAGTCTAGTGATACAGTCTTTTAGCTGAGCCCACCAATATTGATAGTTGATATTGTAATGGTGGAGTAAGGAGTGGGAGGAGATCCAAGGGATTTTAAACACCTGCTTTCAAGCTATGAGCTTCCATTTTATAAGATAAATATCTTTTACTTCAGATTCCTTCTTAAAAGAAGGAATCCAGTTTCCCTTGGAAATATGGGTCTTTGCTATGAGCTGGAGTGAAGGTCTGGTATGCAGGCAGGAGGAAAATATGTTTTAATGATTTAAAAATTCCCCACTATAATATAATTTGAACAGATTTAATGACCCTTCCCCAAGGCAAATATGAATATAAGAATGAACTAGAGCAGAGACAAAGGTCATCGAGAAAAGATAAGCACACAGGTTTAGAAACCATTTAGTAAAAGGGTTCTGAAGGTAAATCCTGATCTACACACAAGGACAGCTTCACAGACAAGCAGCCTATGCTGTCAATCAGAAAGGGCCTCTTACTTGGTTCTGCTGTCACCATCTTAAAATTCTTAATTTTTTAACATTGTGCCATGCATTTCCATTTTGCACTCACAAAATGGTAATATTTCTGCCCACCTGTGAGGATGCCTAAGGGTAAGGGAATAGATCTGGATGCTAAGTTCCTTCAAACCACACTCTGAGAAACACTGGATTTAGTGCCAGTTCCTCAGAGGTCTCTGCATGATGGAGATAGAGGGGAATCAGCAGGTGTTCTGCTGCCCAGTTTTATTATGTGCCTCACGTTTATGCATGATATTTCATTTGAGAAATGAAGTCAGTACTAAAATGGAGTTTGAAACCATTGGAATACAGAACTCCTCTTTGCTTTGGTACTATAACAAAAAAGTCAGCTGTGGTGAGGTGAAAGAGATCAGAGCTGAGATCAGAGCTGAGTTTATTTCCCGATTCTGTCATTTATTCACTTTGGGACCTTACACAAGATGTAACTTCTCTGAGTGTCCATTTATTTGTAAAACTCAGATAATAAACTTGGTAGTATTTTTGTTATAATTGTATAAAATATGTGTGAGTACTTTAGAAATAATAAACCCACATAAATATAAGGCATTACAATAGTATATAAATGATTTTAAATAGGTTTCTTTATTTTAAAATACTTTTAATGAAAATTAATACAAAACTGATATCACAAGTAGGGGTGTAGGAAAGAAACAATAAAGCATACTTGATTCTACTTTTCTTGGCTACTTGCTGATTATAGGCCTTACATGACAGGTATTATTAATAGCATTGTGTTGTCAACTCATTGGAAATATTAAAATAAGTGAACAAGATGTCAGTCAAATGTAGTTTTCCCAAAGAGTGTGTAATTAAATAGCATTTGGTAGTTGGTGGTTTAGTTGCTCAGTTGTGTCTGACTCCTGTAACCCCATGGACTATAGCCCTCCTGGCTCCTTTATCTATGGGATTTTTCCAGGCAGGAATACTAGAGTGGGTTGCCTTTTCCTTCTCCAAAATAGCATTTAATACTTAAAATGAGAAACATCACTTATGTTCCCCATTGTTCCAAAATATATTAACAGTATTAGAATCCTGGAACTCTGCATCAGCTGGCTACCACACCCAGAAATTTCTGAAGAATAAATGAAACCGCTGTCAGCCAGTGTACTCTTAATGATTTCTAGAGCTTCTGGACACTCTGGCCTTGCACATTGGTGACTAAAGGGAGACCGATCTTGCTTGGTTTTTCTTCCATGATTTTGCTCCTTGAGCTGTAACAACACAGTGACGTGAAAACCCTATACAGGGATGAAAACCCTATACAAGGATGAAAACCCTATACAAGGATGAAAGACTTTCTAGAGCAGAGCTTCCCTTGGTCATTTTTGTTTTCCCCTCTCTGGGTCCCTGGAGAAGGCAATGGCACCCCACCCCAGTACTCTTGCCTGGAAAATCCCATGGACGGAGGAGCCTGGTAGGCTGCAGTCCATGGGGTCGCTAAGAGTCGGACACGACTGAGCGACTTCACTTTCACGTTTCACTTTCATGCATTGGAGAAGGAAATGGCAACCCACTCCAGTGTTCTTGCCTGGAGAATCCCAGGGACGGGAGAGCCTGGTGGGCTGCCGTCTCAGGGGTCACACAGAGTCGGACACGACTGAAGTGACTTAGCTGCAGCTTTGGGTCCCACCACAGTTTTTCAAGCCCTCCCCATTTCAGAAGGCTCTTCCCAAACAGTAGACAACTTTAAATCTCTCACCAGTAACTTGGGAGAGAAGAGGAGGGACAAAGTACTATGAAGGAACTTGAAGGGAAAAGGGAAAATATTCCAAAGAGAAATCAAACCACAAAGAAAGCCAATTTAAAGAGTACTCCACTGGCAGAAAGAGCTCTTTATCTTTTTCTTTGCCAACTCTCCTGTAGAATAGGGGTCCCTTTGTCCTTATTCTTGATGTACACAGCATATGTCCCCTGGCTGGGAGTAGAGTGAGATACAGATAAGAGACAGAGCCTTGAGTTCTCCATAGAATTAAGAGTTTACAACCAATATAAATTTCTGATTTCATCTTGATATATCATTCTTCTCCTGTCTTCCTCATATGTGATGATTCCCAGGCAACAAGTTGGTAAACCTGGGGTCTCGTATGACTTAGAAAAAAAAATGCTATATTGACTTAATATTAAATGATTTTCAGAGGGATTATTGGTGAGAAAACTAAAATAATGATAATATATCTAATACTTTTGAACATGTCTAGTGACTAAAACCTGTTACATTATCCTATTTCACCTTCATTAGGTATAAAGAATTTAAGTATTAATATTTTCCAAATTTCCCATTGAGAAAATAGCACTTAAGAGAGGTTAAATGGCTTGTCCAAAGCTGCATAATTTTTTCATGAAAAGGGTTAGGACTTATGCCCAGCATTCCTGGGAACCAGAGTCCATGCCCTCAGCCCTCTCTTTACTAACATATTCAGGGCATAAAAATAGCACAGCTACAGGAACCATAAAAAGATTTTTAAAAGACCACTAGACTTGGTAACCACAACTTTAAATTTATACCTAGGACTATAAAAAGGCAAATGTACTTTGGCAATTTTCTGGTGAATTTGTTCTGTGACTAGAGTCAGAGTAAATTAATCAGTCCTACCCGCTGGCTTGGTGATTACTAATTTCTTACTTCCTTTGAACAGTGTCTCAAAGTTATGTTAGTCAGAGAAGGCATTACTCCCTGTGGGAAAGAGGTGATTTTCTTAATTCTTCTTCATCCTTCAAACTGGAAAACACAATTTGAATTTATATCCTGGTCCTACAAATCCACCGGAGGTCTCTTTTTCACAAAGCTTCTATTTTCACAATAAAATCCATTCATGCCATCACCAGATGTGTAGCTTGAACATTCAGTATAAATTGTACATAATCATCCTCTGTTAATATTTTTATCAGCATTTAAGGGTTTGTCTTTCTAAGAATTAATAAGAAAATCTGTTCCTTTTACCTTTAGGTGTGTTCTTAATTCAAATATGAAAAGATAGCTCTAAACAATTATAGCCCTCAGAGTATAAAAAGCATTTTAAGATTAAAAAACAACAGCAACATTAGTTATCCACCAGAATCTCTGGCAAATAAAACCCATCAAATTTACAAACAAAAAATTCCTGCCAGACCATCCATGAAACTGGGGGTGATAGTGTCCTGACTTACCACTTTATGGTCCCAACCTAGTGCAGGGCATGACATGTGGCAGATCATCACCAAAGTTTGGAAGAATAGATATAGAGCTACAGATCCCCTTTATACCCCTTTCTCACATTCTGGGACTGGCATTGCAGGAAAAAAATTACCAGCGGTAGCTTGTTTTAGTTTACAAAATCTTCTCACAAGGCCTTTTTTCATAAATTGAAATTTCAATTTGATCAAACTGCTCCATCACCCAGCATCACTCATCAGTGATTATAGTCAAGGCATTGTGTCAGATTATACATGGTTCTTATCTGAAAGTAAGTTATGACCTCCTGTATGGGGATTTGTTGTTATTTTTGGCCTCCCCTGGATTTTGACCAGCCTCTAACAGCCACCTACCTTAACAAGCTGTCTGTCTAGATATACTGGCTTAATAGAAATAAGTTTTAGCAAACCTGGAATCGATACCAAGGGAAATAAAGTGACAAGCCACTTTGTATCCGTGTTTCCCGTTAAGTCTTTTATTTATTAATTTCTTCTACATGTGATACAGAAACTCTAAAAACTCCCAGTTCTCCCTTGCCAAACAGTTGCTGAGAAACACGTAGCATACATGAGAAGGAGAAGGAAGAGGTCACAGAGATGACATTTTTTTTTTCCTCTTCAGTTCTGCATATAGGCTTGTTCTGATTTCTTTTAGGCCTTAGGCCTGTTTTCAAAGCTGCTTTCAGCTTTATGTAATTCTAATGATTCCTTTTTAACTTGAGCTCCACATTACACATCGTTAATGGCAAATAAATGTTTCTGCCATTCTTGTCACCATTGCTTTATTACTGGGTTTGTGTGCGTTACTGAATCCAATGGCAGAATCTCATTTCTTTGAATAGCTTTGCAATTTCGTGCACCTACCATAAAAACAAGCAAATTGACACCCTGCCAGGAGTAGCCAGAGGAGATCTTAGAAGAGAGTTCATAATGACACTGTTGCCATATTGCATGCCTGTAAATAATTCATTAAGTCAACCACCCTTTTGTTTTAAGCAAACACAAGCAGATGCCACTTTAAATTGGATTCAGACAACAGTCTTCAGAAAAGCATTATTGTAATATGACACTTAAAAAGAATAACATATTTGCTTTATTGATTTGTACAGTAGTAATACACAGTGATTACTTCTGTTATCCATTTGGCCTGACTCATGGGCTTTATCTTTCACTTTTATTATTTTATATTTGTGTGAATATGGGTGAAATTTCATTGTTAACAGCAGGAGTGTGGAAAGGTAATGAGATCAATTCATAATCAACCAAGTAAACCCAGGTGATTTACCTGGTCAACACCAGGTCTGTAATGTGAGCCCCAGAGGTGGAACTCTGCTGACTTCTTATTTTAGAAGAATATATGTAACCAGGAGAAGGAAATGGCAACCCACTCCAGTGTTCTTGCCTGGAGAATCTCAGGGACGGGGGGAGCCTGATGGGCTGCCATCTATGGGGTCGCACAGAGTCAGTCGGACACAACTGAAGCAACTTAGCAGCATGTAACCAGATTATTAAGTGAAATGGAACAGTTTCTGTCTTTTAGATGAATCAATATATGTATAACTGTCAAGTGAAGTGTGGGGCCAAAAATCAGGTTTATATTTTCTAAAAGATAAGATATGCCTGCGTTGACAGGACAGTTTACTTCTTGAATTTCTGTATGTATTTATTAATATCTCATGTTCCAGGAAATATTTAGCCTGATTCACTCTGTGAAGGGGTCATTTTAAAAAATCTGTGCTCAATAAACTGAGTCATTGATTATTATAGTAGTTTATAATCTAAGCTATACATTGAAATCACATGTGAGAGCTTTTATACACTACATATGCCTTGTGCCAAGGAGCTGTACTTTATTGGTCTCAATGGGCCCTGGGCAATAGATTCTATAAAACCTTCCCAGATATTTCTTACATGCAGCCATGTTGAAAACTATTGCAATTGTCTGTTGACTAGATATTCTCATTTATTTGGGATGATCATTATATCTGGAGATTCCCTGGTGGCTCAGCTGATAAAGAATCCGCCTGCAATAAGGGAGACCTGGGCTCAATCCCTGGGTTGGGAAGATCTCCTGGAGAAGGGAAAGGCTACCCACTCCAGTATTCTGGCCTGGATAGTCCCATGGACTGTATAGTCCATGGGGTCACAAAGAGTCGGACATGACTGAGCAACTTTCACTTTCACTTTATACCTGGGAAATTTTCAACACATTTGAATCTAGTTGTTAATAGAATGTGTGTTGTAATTATTATCATAAAGATATGTACACAAATATAGAATGCTGGGACTGGAAACAAATTTGGAGATAAGGCTTCTCCGTGGTGTAAATGAATAGAAGATCACAATACTAGTTAGTGTTAAGTACAAATCAATTAATATTCTTCTCTTTTGGAAACTGTTCCATTCCCCTTAGAATATGTCTCAGGATTTTTGCCCAGTTTTTATTCTATTATATATAGATTTTGTGTTGGCCAGAATGGAGATGAATGTAAAACCATTGGGGCCAATCTAGCGAGGTCAAGAGGTATAGAGATGAAGAAGCAATCAAGGTGCTCGAGGGAAACAAGACCTTAGGTGTAGAAGGTCATGGAGTAGAGAGAACCATTGAGGTTGAAGAGTCAAGCAAGGATCAGTTACCAAAGTGAGTATTGAATAATACAGCAACAAGAACCCAATATAGAGTCTGGACTAAAAGTTTAGGCAAAAAGTTTGGGAACAGCACAAAATTACAGCAGCAGTAATAGAGGTTGAGGAAATCAGCAAATGAATGGCATGCTTCCTATGTAAGCTCAGAGGAGATTCAGGATGTGGGTTGGCCTGGACTATAGGCAGAGGCAAAGTGGTGTGCCCGGCTAGAGTTAGAGAGAGAGTGAGGGAAGCTGTTGTTAATGATCAACACAGCTCAGTCAGAACTTTGATACCTAGTACAATCCTTGGGGGACACCTTTTCAAAGGGAAATCCCTAACCAGATATTTTGATTATCACTATTAGTGAATAGAGTATTAGTACTGGGTTTATTGGTTCCAGCAAGGCTCCCATGAATGAATGCTAACATTAATGCTAACATTAAATGCTCCCATTAAAATGAACGCTAACATTCATTCTGACCTATATAGCTAAGTAAACATTGTCCAATATCTCTCTTCTGTTATCATTTATAAGAAAAACAGTAAAAGTAAAATTTTGAAATGATCTGCTCTTTCTGTCACTTCCAGTGTTGGTATGATATTCACTTTAATAAGATGATTATTTTTGTCATTCCATAGATTATATGCATTGTACATGCACTTCTTTCTTGATATTAACCTAATAAAACAACCTTATCTCTTTCTTTATAATACTTGATAGTGTACATTTTCCTTCCTGAAAAACATAGAAGTCCTAGAGTGAAATATTGTAAATGGACTGATAAGGATGAACTAGAAGAATGAATTTCTTTTTAAAAAATAGATGAAATATATATTATCTATCTTTCTCTATATATGTATTCTTTAAAAAGAATTATTTAAGAGGAATCATTCTATAACATGTGTGAATGTATAACATGTAACAGATCTTTAATTGTGTATCCATAATAACTTTTGACATAAAACTATATAAGTTAAAAGGAACATTTATGCCAACTCCTACCCAACCTCCCCCCTGCAACTTAGAATCATTTGTAGTTAGTTGTTCCCAATTCTTTTTTGACATGATAATATCATCATTTTTGTATAGCCTTGTAGAAGTTAAATCTTCAAGTATTAAAGTAGTCATGAGAAATTGTTCTTCTATTCCAGAAAATTTGTTTCAATGTATTTGGCTAGAAAAAAATTCAAGAATTTCACAACTCATATCAGTTTGAAATTGTGTCACATATGTGGTATCTATGATATACTGATTTTTTTGTTTCTTTTGAGAGCAGAAAAGATAAGCACT
The DNA here is from genome assembly GCA_935064755.1 of Tragelaphus eurycerus. Lineage (NCBI taxonomy): Eukaryota > Metazoa > Chordata > Mammalia > Artiodactyla > Bovidae > Tragelaphus > Tragelaphus eurycerus. The sequence continues at coordinate 379,069 of CAKXYN010000266.1, forward strand.
GAAATCTCTTTTGGAGAGATTTACATTAAAAACTCCAGGCTATTTTAAGTCACAATCTTTATGAAAGAAGTAATGAATTATACAGCAATTCTTTTAATTTTTTCCTCCTAGAATTTGCAAGTATTTGAAGTAAACAGTGCATTCACACTTCAGAATATGACTAAGGTCATTATTTCCCTTAAAAAAAAAATTCTTTCCATCTGGGCTCTAAGGCTCAATGAAAAAAAAGAACAGTCCACTAATTGATCAAGTCCAAACAAAGTCTGAAATTTAAACTTATTTGATCATCAGAAGGACATAGTCTTCCACATAGACCCTGGACTGTCCGTTTTGTAGAGAGAGACTGAGACTGCCTGTGGATGAGATGCAGGGTCTAAGGAACACTATAGGAATGTTCATAGCAATGTTATTCACAGTGGTAAAAAATTAGAAACAAGTCTAGAGTCCATAAATAGGAGAATTAATAAACAAATTGTGCTATAATTATAACAGAAACCCCTCTGCAGTAAAAAAAAAAAAAAAAAAAAAAAACTGGTGAGATGCCCAATAATATACTGGTTGAAAGAAGTCTTCCACAGTAGTACATACTGTGGGATTCCATTTATAAGATGTTCTAGAGAAAAATCTATGGTGGGAACAAAAATAAGAGCAGTAGTGGTTTCTGGAGGCCTGAAGGAGCCATGATCATGTTCAATGTGTTGCTAAAAGTTGTTGGTAACATAGATGCATGCATTTTTCAAAACTCAGAATGCACATTTAAGCTGTGTGCTTTTCATTGTATGTCTATTTTGCATAAACAAATTGTAAACAGACACTGAACTCTAACTAATGATGTGCATGGTAAAGTATTTAGGGGGAAATGTAGTGATGCACTTTGAAATACATCAAAAACTAAGATGCGTTGATTGTCTAGAGGGATGGGTAGAAGGTAAAGCAAGTGTAGTGAAATGTTAATGATAGAACCCAGGTAATGAGTTTACAGATGTTCACTGTAATATTCTTTTACCTTAGCTGCATATGTGAAATTTTTCATAATAAATCATTGAAAAAATGGGGATGAGTCAGTGTTGAGAAAAGGTACCTAAAAATCTATAGGTGATTTTTCTCGAAGTCTTAGCTGACATGCTGTTTCATACGATTAAATACATGAAGATGTCACAAAATAGTGCTGAAGTATCAGCATTAGCCGGAGAAGGCAATGGCACCCCACTGCAGTACTCTTGCCTGGAAAATTCCATAGATGGAGGAGCCTGGTAGGCTGCAGTCCATGGGGTCGCTAAGAGTCAGACACGACTGGGCGACTTCACTTTCACTTTTCACTTTCATGCATTGGAGGAGAAAATGGCAACCCACTCCAGTGTTCTTGCCTGGAGAATCCCAGGGACGGTGGGGCCTGGTGAGCTGCCGTCTATAGGGTCACACAGAGTCGGACGCAACTGAAGCAACTTAGCAGCAGCAGCATTAGCATGGAAGTGATTTAGTCTCATCATGCATGTCTGAATTGTGAACTTTACTAAGCTAAAACACCCAAATGTCTCTTTTTCTGTACATAATACAAGCATCTTCTTTGACTTTTTACTTCAGGTTTACTTCACTAATTGATACTGATTTTTTAAAGTTAGAAACCAAAGAGAAATGAAAACATTCTTAGTTCTAGAAATCCCCTAATAGCTAATAGGTTTGTTGTTTGTTTTTTAGCCAAGATTGGTTGTTGGCTTTTGTAGGGTGGGGAAGGCTTTTCATTCACTTTCTCTTCGGGAACAACCATCCAAAACTCCTACAGGTTCTCTCTACTGTCAAAAAAATCTGATCATGGGGCCTTTCAATAGTAAGTAGTCAAGGAGATGGAAATGTCAGCCTACTCCAGTATTCTTGCCTGGAGAATCCCATAGACAGAAGAGCCTGGCAGACCACAGTCCACAGGGTTGCAAGGAGTCCAACATGACTCTGCGGCTGAGCAGGCATACACACACAAAAATGCTTACACTGACTTATCTGGAACCTGATTTGTATCAGTATGATCCCTTAAAACACCTCATTATTAAGTTGCTGTTTAGTTTCCTGAAGGCTGTTGCCACCTGCAATTTTTATAGCTTTTAGAAAATGAAGGACAGTCCATATGTGGGCTGTGGGATGATTGATAATAGTCAGCATTTCTGTAGTTTGTGACAGAATGACAACTCTCTCAAGACACTGTTCATTGTAAGCCAATTCAACATATCCTTCTAAATGTTTCTTTTGACCTAGATTTATCTGTTGCTGAATAAACGATCCTTCCATATAGTCTTATATAATGTCAGATCGTTATGCCGTGTTGTCTCTGACCTTTAAATCTCCTTGGCTGTTCCTTGCTGCAACTTTATTCTTCAAGGTCAAGGATGGAGCTGTTCTAGCACAACTGGAATCTGTTCCTTCAGTTTGTGCTGGTTTGTTATTGATGGACCATAAACAATGTCCAATTGCTCTGCCATAAATTTCTCAAGATTGATCCTAGCAACATTTGATTACGTGGCATATGATGTGCGTGCTCAATCATGTCTGCATGGACTGCAGCCTGCCAGGCTCCTCTGTGAAATTTTCCAGGCAAGAAAGCTGGAGTGGGTTGCCATTTCCTCCTCCAGGGGATCTTCCCAAGACAGGAACCGAATCTGCATCTTTTGCTTCTCCTGCATTGGCAAGCAGATTCTTTACCACTGTATCACCTAGGAAGCCCACAGTTTCCTACACACACATTAAAAGCTAGGAAATTTGGTACAAATTTACTGCTACTGCTAGTACTATTATTATGAATATAACAATAGTAATAAATGCCATTTTATCTTTCACTGTCTATTATGGTTCAGGTATTTTTACTGTTAACTAATCTATTATCTTTTCCTTTCTTCACTGCATGTATATCTTAAAAACAATAGAAATTTATTTTATATTTGCTATCTTTTCACCACTTTTTCTCCAAATTTTCTGTGCCAGAGAGAGAGGGCTGTAGGAACCAAGAAAAAAAAAGTCTCATCAAGCAGGAGAAGTAACCCCTAATGTGTTATTTATGTGATATTAGTTTTTTATGACAAGATAGTCAAGATGTCAAAGATGGATAGTCTCAACATATGCTCCATTTAATCTCCTTGATTGTTCAAAGTCGGACAGTTATTAAAGAAAAAAAAAAAAAGAACCTGCTTTAGTAGGAAGAATAGGAGCTTCTATACAACTTAGCTGAAATAGTATTCAGTCTTAACAAATAGCTTGTAATACATCCAAGAAGAAAAAAAATTCCTTTTATCTGTCATTTTCACTAAAGCTCTAAACCTTGAATACATAAATGAATCATATATTCTCTTTTCTCTTTATTCTATCCTTTACTCTTTTTTCCTTATTTAGAAATAGAAGTTTTTACATTAGAAAAATGCATGATTGTTCTGATTTATTTCATACCAAGTTTATGTCTATGCCTACCATTTTCATGCATTTGCACAAATCTTCTATTCAATTAGCCATCTGGAGTAAAGAGCCTTTCTTGTCTGCGATGTTTTATATACTGGAGATTTCAATTTCATCTAATTGCTTCATTGTAATCTTATTTTTTCCTTGTCTATAGTATATGTTATATTTTTTGTTGACTCTATTTGCCCTGTAAAAGATAGATGCCTTTACTGTTTTCATGACATAATATTTTAAAACTAGAAGTGACCTTTGAAACACCTCATGCAAAGAATGAGTTCCAGAGCCATGAAGTCACACCTGGAACCCATGTACCCTCACTCCCAGTCTAGCTCTCTTCTCTCCTGTCTTGCAAGGCTATGTATAATCTTGAACTATTTTTATTACACAACTGCTGGCTTTAACCATAAGTAAGGCAATTATTAATTTTCTGTAGAAGAAAGAGCTGAGTTACATATGCTAGGATTTTACAGAATGTCCTGGGAGTTTATTTTTTTCATGGAGCCTAAGAGTATAATTTGGAATCTAAACTTTTTAAAGTAATTTGAAAGGCACTGTATAATGCCATGGCTTTCCAAGTGTAGTGGTAAAGAACTTCCCTGTCAAGCAGGAGATGTAAGAGACAAGGGTTTGATCCGTAGATCAGGAAGATCCCCTGGAGAGGGACATGACAACCCACTCCAGAATTCTTGCCTGGAGAATCCCATGGACAGCCACAACAGAAGCGACTTAGCACGTGTGTATGTATGCCGCCTCTCTCCTTTCCTCTCTCCAACCCTCTCTCTTTCTCTCTCTCTCTCTTTAACATACACACACACACACACACACACACACACACACACACACCTCTTTGCATCTTTTTATCCCTCTTTCCCTCTTGAAATGCTGTATGAGACACTAAAGATAAAATGATAAATGAGGCATAGACCTTGCTTTAAGGAGCAGGAGCCCCATTATTCCTAAGGAAGACAGAGAAGTAAACCCATGTGATATTTGAACTCAGGTAGTAGAGCAAGCTCTTCATTTGGAAAGGAGAAGGAAGAGTTAGAGGAATAACCTAGGAATGCTTCCTTGAGGAGGTCACACTAAAACTGGATCTCCAAGGATGAGGAGGAATTAGCATGTTAAGACAGAAGAGAGCTCTTGGTAGGCAAATATCATTTGCAACAACCAGATGCCAAGCCTGTAAATGACCTTTTTATATCCAATTCACACTAGCAAACGATATTAATTGCCACCCTTGCTGTGTTGTGCTTAGTCACTCAATCATGTCCAACTCTCTGCAACCACATGGACTGTAGCCTACCAGTCTCCTCTGTCCATGGGGATTCTCCAGGCAAGAATACTGGAGTGGGTCAGCATGCCTTCCTCTAGAGTATCTTCCCAACCCAGGAATCAAACCCAGGTCTCTTGCATTGCAGGCGGATTTCTTTTTACCATCTGAGCTACCAGGAACCCTAAGAATACTGGAGTGGGCAGCCTATCCCTTCTCCAGGAGAATCCCAACCCAGGGTCTCCTGCATTGTAGTCAGATTCTTTACCATCTGAGCTACCAGGGAAGCCCTGCCACCATTGCTATCACAAACATATCACTATATTTATCTTATCTTATATATTATCTAGTAAAGTAATGCTCAAAATTCTCCAAGCCAGGCTTCAGCAATATGTGAACCGTGAACTTCCTGACGTTCAAGCTGGTTTTAGAAAAGGCAGAGGAACCAGAGATCAAATTGCCAACATCCGCTGGATCATGGAAAAAGCAAGAGAGTTCCAGAAAAACATCTATTTCTGCTTTATTGACTATGCCAAAGCCTTTGACTGTGTGGATCACAATAAACTATGGAAAATTCTGAAAGAGATGGGAATACCAGACCACCTGATCTGCCTCTTAAGAAATCTGTATGCAGGTCAGGAAGCAACAGTTAGAACTGGTCATGGAACAACAGACTGGTTCCAAATAGGAAAAGGAGTACGTCAAGGCTGCATATTGTCACCATGTTTATTTAACTTATATGCAGAGTACATCATGAGAAATGCTGGACTGGAAGAAACAGAAGTTGGAATCAAGATTGCCGGGAGAAATATCAATAACCTCAGATAGGCAGATGACACCACCCTTATGGCAGAAAGTGAAGAGGGGCTAAAAAGCCTCTTGATGAAAGTGAAAGTGGAGAGTGAAAAGGTTGGCTTAAAGCTCAACATTCAGAAAACGAAGATCATGGCATCTGGTCCCATCACTGCATGGGAAATAGATGGGGAAACAGTGGAAACAGTGTCAGACTTTGTTTTTCTGGGCTCCAAGATCACTGCAGATGGTGACTGCAGCCATGAAATTAAAAGACGCTTACTCCTTGGAAGGAAAGTTATGACCAACCTAGATAGCATATTCAAAAGCAGAGACATTACTTTGCCAACAAAGGTTCGCCTAGTCAAGGCTATGGTCTTTCCTGTGGTCATGTATGGATGTGAGAGCTGGACTGTGAAGAAGGCTGAGCGCCGAAGAATTGATGCTTTTGAACTGTGGTGTTGGAGAAGACTCTTGAGAGTCCCTTGGACTGCAAGAAGATCCAACCAGTCCATTCTGAAGGAAATCAATCCTGGAATTTCTTTGGAAGGAATGATGCTAAAGCTGCAACTCCAGTATTTTGGCCACCTCATGCGAAGAGTTGACTCATTGGAGAAGACTCTGATGCTGGGAGGGATTGAGGGCAGGAGGAGAAGGGGACGACAGAGGATGAGATGGCTGGATGGCATCACTGACTCGATGGATGCGAGTCTGAGTGACCTCCGGAAGCTGGTGATGGACAGGGAGGCCTGGCGTGCTGCGGTTCATGGGGTCGCAAAGAGTCGGACACGACTGAGCGACTGATCTGATCTGATATTTATCTTGTTCTCATCAAATATATGTAAGTAGCAGTTGTTAATGGAACAGAAGAATAGTAGGGGGCACAAGGTAGAGAAAATGGATTACTAATTATGGAGTCAGTAGTTCTAGGCCCCTCAGTCAGCTCCATCCCTCTAATCTACAAAATAATGTTTAAATTCACTTAACTTTACTCAACCTTTACTTGAGAGAAAATAGTATCTTTACTTCCTCACAACCTAATGTGAATATCAAATGAGAAATAAGGAAGTACTGTTAGAAACTAAATAGCATTATACAGATACAGCTATTACTTTCTACATATAATGTGCCTATAATAACCCTCTATGTGCACCAATAGCACTAATGTTTACACATCCAGGGAACAGAGGAAGCCTGTGCTATATCCCACACTGATAGACACATGTCTATTTGTACTTTTCCTTAAAGACCTTTTCACACTTGTACTATTTAATGTTTTCTTTTTCTGCTAGGTCTGAGATTGTCTTATTCACCTCCATCTTACTTGCACCTAGTAAATTGCCTAGAATATGCTGAAGGGGATATGCCAACCTAATACTCAGATAAAAAATATTTACTGAGTGTTAGTAAATATTTGGAATGGAATTTTAAAACCTGAATTATAGACCTAACTGATAAACTCTTCCCTAGCTCTATAGACATAATTTTTTATATTGTACAAAAAAAAACAGGATTTGATTGCATATGTTAATTTTCAGTGAGTTTTTTCAATGGTCCTTTTGGCCAACTGTGATTGTATTTGAACATGTATAGCCACATTCTTAGCCACATTCCATGTCTTCAGTATATATTTGTTAGGTGCCTACATTATAGACTTATGGTGTGGAGTTATGTCCTGTGCAGAAAAACAAGCATCTGATACTTGTCACCTACATAAAGTTAGCAGCACATGTTTAAGAGTCTAGTGAGGGACTCAGGCCAAAACATTACAGTAATTTAAAGGAAGAAGAGATGTGGGATGGTAGAGAATGATTTCATAGAATATTTTTACATACTAGCTCACATTTATTGAATGCTTGCCAAGTGCCAGGCATTGTTCTAAACTTTTTACATATATTAACTCATTGTATGCTTAGAACAACATTTGAATTAGGCCCCATTATACACTCATTTCAAACATAAGGAAATTATAGCTGAGTGACATTAAATAACTTGCTAACAGAGCTAAGTCTGATCCTACACAACTCCAGTACCTACTCATAGTTACTATCCTTTACCTCTTCCAATACAATGTTCAGAGCCAAGTCAGATGTAGCTGCTTGAGAAAAGGATGCTAATGAAAGATGAGGGAAGAGTGAGTAAGAACAAAGGTAGGGAACTGGAATGAGAGCAGCCCCATCAGAATGTAGAGTTTCTTTTGAAAAATAGAAGTCCCATCTGGCAAGTTCAGTGAATTTATTATGAAGCCTTGAGTGATATGGTGAACAATTAGACTGTGTCATTTGGCAGTGAAAACTGGATATCAAGTTCTCAGTTGGTCCCGAAAACATTAATACACTGGTGTGCAGAGGTTTGCAATAGGACCTGTACCTTCCAGCCTTTGAGGCAACCTTTGTTTTTCCAGAAAGTAGAGTGTGCCTATCTCTGAAAACGCTGCTGTTTTCACCACTCTCATCAGCATCTATATGGCATTCCTTAACAGCCCCTGATTTATACTGGGGCATCTGTGAGTTTCCTAGGCTGAGTCAATTATTGACTTGGATTCCTCTAAAAAGAATGAGAGTCAAACTTGCATTAATCTTAGGACTTTACCGTGTGGTCTTTAGACAGAAGCTAGAGTGGAGTATGAGTGAGCTAGTCTGAGAACGAGTTGAACGCACAGCCTATAGAGCACAGTGAGGATCATATTAAATACAGCTCAAGCCCTCATGATAGCACTGATCTCTGAATCCCATGTGCCTGAAGCCCACCCAATTTGTGGCCTTTTCAGGGGCTAGAACCATTCTTTTCCCTGTGTTATTTAACCCATCTTTTTATTCATTGCAGTAAAAATCACCCTAAGTAATCCATTGCCCAGTGCTTGGATTTCCCCTGATTTTAGGACATATAAAATCTCTACCTGAGCTTGGTGACACAGCTCATAATATTATCTCCTCTTTTCTATGATCCCTTCTTTGTGACCTCTTCACCAGGACAAGTCCCAGTGATTTTTCATCATTCAATTCTGAAGCCTCAAATCCCAAGTCAGTATCTTTTGTTTTTTTTTTTTCCAGGACTGCTAAAGCCCCTGCAATCTGGAGCTTGTGAAGCTCTGAGTGACCAAGGAATAGCTGTATATCACACCCAGAGCTTTCACATCAAAGTACTCAGTGGAGACTTCATCCTGCTCAAAATGACAAATTAAAACGAATCCCAGAGCTTTATTCTTAAAGAACATAAGACATGTTTTCTTTTTGAACATTTCATTGCACTGTCTTCAGAATCAAGCTCTCTAAAGAACATTATTATACCTTGAGATTCTTGACACATTTCCTAATAATTTGAAGCTTCTGACATTAATACAATAAAAGATTGCACTTCTGGAAAAAAAAAATCAATGAATCTTTTTGGCAATCGTCCTAAATCTGTAGAGATTAAATTCACTTCCCAGACATTGCTATTTAATATCAAATACAGAGTCCCACAGTATAATTAAGATAGTTGTAGAACCATATATTTCATACCCTAGCTGTCTGCTTTAAACTATCTTGGGAAGTTCAAAAATAATAAGGAAGCTACATCTTAACCAGAGTAATTACATTTGCTAAGCAGAATGGGATGAGCAAGAGCTATGTAAAGGAATAAAATAAATCCACCAGAAAATCAAGAACTTCTCCATTCATTCTGATATATAAACCTTGCTGATAAAAGAAAAAAGGCTCACCTCCAGTTACAACTCCCAGGAGAATGGCAGCTATTATCCCCTATTGAGTTGGTACTTACCATATACAGCCTGAACAATTCATACAGAAAAATAAACCGTAACATTCCTGTTTATTATTACTTTAGCTGAGAGGTGGTGACATTAAACAGTTCTGCACTGCTGCTATCAATCAGCAGGCTGGTGCTGTTCTCAGCATGGGACTAAGATTCCTTGGAAACCATGCTCATCAAAGCAACCAGCTGTCAGAATTCTTCAAATTAAACTGTTATTATGGTAGTATTCATTAGTCAGTTACTGACTATTAAGATATTTTTATATCGGCACCATTGACATTAGCTGTTGCTTTTTAATATGCAAGTTATATATAAACATGATGCAGTGGCTCGTGTGAGGATGACAGACTCTATTAGAGCTTGGTGTCCGCTGTCTGAAGGCTGCAGCAAAGGGCTTCTGTCTCATCCATGCACACTTGAATCTCCCTGAGAAGTTGGATGTTTGTTCTGGTGGTTAGACTACGGAGAAGGGTAGTAATAATACATTTCAACACTAGTATTTGCCCGGCAAAGTGATAGCTCAACATCAGAAATTATAACTCTGAAAGCTGTTTCTGAGCCCCTGATGACAGTGGTTTATGCTTCTCCAGCTTGATGGTTTGGATTTCCTTTTTGTCTGAGTTGCTAGGCACGTGTTTAACTTTTGCTTGAAATCCAGAATCAAACAAAGGATGTCAAATAGGGTGTGTGGAGAAGTAAAAAGGAAAATCAGTATGCAAGCTCTGATAGGAGAAAAAATAGGAAAATACTTGGGTTCTTATTGATTTAAATAGTATCCTTGGCATTTAAAAGTTCTTAAGCTTTAGTTTTTAGTTTCAAGGCAAATTTGACCTAAATAATTTTACTTCAACTAGAAAAGAATGTGTATTAAATACTTACTAGCCTAGAAAGAGTGATGTACTATTTACACACATAGCACAAACTTCTTCATACATAGAAACCAAGACCTTCTAGGTTTCCCCTTACCTCTTGTTAATACTCATATGGCATATAGAACAATAGTCTGTTTTGTTGAGATGGAGAATATTTAGTCCAAATTGTTTCTGTTGTAGATGAAGAGAGATTCAATGCATTAGGTCACTGGTGTCAGCCTTAATTTTGTTTTTCTCCTCTATTTTCAAAATCATCTTGGATCTCCCATTCCACCTAGAATTCAAGCCATTTCCAGGTCATCACATGCATGACGATGCCAACAGACTGAGTATAAATCATCTTTACCTCAGCTGCAAGGGAGTGTGGGATTAGTCATTTTCTTTGACCCAGATTCTGAGATCCCTCTTTGAGATTCAACATCAGGGTAGGGTTTGATTTGGTGTGTAGGAGTCATTGTGAACCATTGATATCACGTTAATAGCTTGTGAAAACCATTGATATCACGTTAATAGCTTGTGAAACCATTAACTTTCAGGAATTTTGCGAGCCATCAACATGTTAATGGCTTGAAATGATGGGCTATGGTTGGATGGACTCTTTACACCATGGAAACTGGCAAACACTACAAGGCAAGCAGTGTTGGTGGTTGCTTCTTCTGGAGATCTGTTTGTTCTCCATTTATTAGCACATGGCTATTTTGCTGCTGAGTCTCTTTTGCAATGTTCAGAACGCAGGAGCAAAGTGCTGCTGCTGCTGCTGCTAATGAGCATTGCCACAATCACGCCTGATAAATTCATTCAGCAAAGAACTACCATACTTCAGGCACTTTGGCCACCTTATACCATTGTGCAGAACAAGTGAAAAATTTCAACCCACCATCTGCACGTAAACCTCAAGTCCTTAAGTCCTGCGTCTGCATCTGCCTGGAAGAAGAAAGACACTTTTGTAAATCTCTCAAAGGGACTCATAAAGCCATGGGAGTGTGGTTTGGGACCTGCAGCCCTGTGTTCGTCTAGAGTGCTACTTTTTATTAATTTCCTAGAGAGACCTGGGGGCTCTGCACTTACTGAAGACATGGAAATGAACAAGTCAAAGTTGTGATTTCACAGCTCACCTTCAAGGAAGGGGACCAAATGAACATGATTCGGGAAAATGATGATGCCTTGAAGCAAAGCTCTAAGGAGATGGGAGGTGGTGGGAGGCGGGGTGCTTTGGGTCAGGAGTTCAGGACAGGCCTCTCTGTGGTCTTGGGAAAGAGCACTGCAAAAGGAGAGCAAATGCCCAGTGTCCAGAGTGAGCTTGTGCTACTCAAGATCAGAAAACACCCAAGGTGACTGGAGGAGAGTAAGATACATAGAGAGGGGTATAAGATGGGAACAGTGAGGAGAACAGGGGCCTATCTTGTCTATAGGATGGAATTTGGGTTTTATTCTATGTGTATTGAGAAGCTACTGGAAAGATTTAAACAGAGAAGTAATTTGCATTTTTTAAACAATCACTCAGGCTTTTGTATGGAAATTAGACTAAGGAAACAAAAGTACGCACAGGAGACCCAGTTACAAGAATGAATCCTGCTGGCCCACACCTGAGTGCACACTTCCCAAGACAGGGGTTCTTTGTGTTTTAATTTTTATTTATATTACAATCTTGCCTCTGAAGCCCTCCTGGTTCAGTTACCACTCACAGCTCAAGGACCCAACTTTCACCTCTGTAAGCATTTGGTTTTCCTTGAATTGTTTCTAAATTATTTTTTATTAACTGTATATCATGGTGTATTTACTGAAATGATTTAAAAGGTAATTTAAGGAGCATGGGACAATGGAAATAAAGCACCAAGCACAGGAAAAATATGCCCCTTACATACCAAAATCAATTTGTTTTCGATCTCACCTAGGGTTGTTATGAAATAATAACTCTTTCAGGACTGAGACAGTCTTTTCTAAATTGGTATTTGTCCACTCTGGAAGCATGCTGATGTCATCTGAGGATTTTAAAAAATACCTATGCCCAGGTGTAACCCCAAGAGTTTCTGATTGCATTGGTCTATGGGAGAATGAAGACATTGCAGTGTTTTTAAAGCTACCCAGATAATTCTAATGTATAACCGTGGTTGAATATTATACTTCCGAGTGCCTGGGCTTTTGGCCAAGACAAAAGGAAAAGTGGTTGACTCCATGTGGCACATAAGCAGCATCACCTGTCTCCTTTGAGCCTGGAATCATGAATAGCAGCTCTGTTTTCTGGTTTGTTTTGTTTTCCCATGAAGAATAGACAGTTCATTTTAGTTTAGGCCCCAAATAGTAAGAGAGTATTTCTAGAACTTAGGGCATGAGCTAAGTAGAGACGTCATCCATCCCAAGAGAGAGATGTAAGCCGTCTCAAATACTAGATTTCTAGAAGTGAGTGTTTGCCATATAGAGACTGATTCTATTTTATTTTTATTCAGTGTAAAATACAAATCTGAAGTGGAATAATGGGAGAGTCCCCTCCTATAATTCCAGCCATTCAAGTACTCAGATATTAGAAGGAAACGTATACCCAAATAAATGTCAAAAGAGCTCTCTCATTCTTTTTAACCACCTGCCCCCAATATCTCCACCTTCCAGAAAATTAACATTCATCAGGGAATGATGCAAAAAAAAAAAAAAAAAAGTTGGAGAGTTTCAGGAAAGGGGAAGAAAATGAGAAAAGGACATGCACTGCTCTCCTAATTTCCATCAAGCATTGTAAGGGACTTTCCCCAAAGTATCTCACTCACTATCAAAATAACCCATTATTAATATCACCTCCATTTTGCAGTTGCTGAAACTGAGGCTTTCAATGGTAAGTGATTTTTTTGGTCAAGATCCCACATCTAGAAAACAGCAGAAAAGGAATCAAATTCAAAATCCCATATTCTTTAATTGTACTATAGTTCTTTCTCAGATAAAATCAGGTGGGACAAAGGTGCTTAGAACGGGGAAAACTGGAAAACAGATCATGGAAAATCTGGAAAATTAATAGAATGAAGAGAGACCAATGTCAAAAGCATTTTTCTTTCCTGTTCTTTCTGGAGAAGAGGTACTATATCAAGGTTTCCAAGGAGGAATTTCACATGGAATATGGAGGTATCCCCCAGCTACAAAAGCCTTCATGGAACAGGCCAGCCATGACATGGACTGCAAAATGTGGAAAAGAAGAGAGACATCTTAGGTTAGAAGCACATTACACCAAGGATCGGCAGATTGCTTTATGTGTTAAAAGACAACTCTTCCTTTTCCTCACCTCTCCCATAAAAGCATTGCAGAGACACTGACTTTGAAATGGCTTTTTTTTTTTTTTTTTTTCATTTTTTCTTTGTCAAACTATGACATTCAGGAAGAATTCCTGTCGGCTTCTATGTTTATTTTACATAAAAGCTCATTCATCATGGTGATACAGAAGAAAAGGTCTTCGGAATTTTTTCTTTTTTAATCTGCAAAGGGATTTTGAGAGTTCTTCAGAGTGGACCTGTTCTTTCCCATGGAGCAAGCATTTGCTGAAATGAACCAAGGAAATGGAAGCCAGTATTTTCTACCTGCTGCAACCCACTCAACCAGTTTATTTTGAGCACTTTGACACCTAGCTTCTAGATAAACAACAATTTCATACAGAACTCCACTTTCCATTATGAAATCATTGTCATTGCTAAAGGAACAAAACAGCTTCTTCTCAACACATAAAAATCTTGATTTTAGCCATTTACTCCAATCAGCAACTAACCTCCTGTCAAACTAAAAGAAATGCAGTGGCACACAGATTTTCATAAAGGTTTATGAATCCTTTCCAACATGTTGGTTTTTCAACATTCTTCCAATGATTCTCTTTAAGGTTCTATCAAATTTCTAAGTCTTTAGGAAATCTTATGTGTCCTTATAAATGGCTAGTGGATGTCTGCATTCTGCCCATCCATGCAGTGTATATGGGCCTTTCTCTTTGTTTTATTTTGAGTTCCAAAGACCAAAACAAAAAAAAGTTGAACACAAAGCAGTCACTGTTTGCGAAAGGTTGGGATGATATCAGAGGCTGCCAATCGGGTTATCTGTTAGGGAGGCTATTTGAATCCTGCCGCCTCATTGGTTTCCTGTTGTAAAGGCTGCTTTAGCCCTTTTGTACACTTGGGGAAATTTTTATTCTTTGCATTGTCATATCTGTGAAATAGAACTGTTTGATGACAACACTGCTGTGAAATAGAAGGTAACCTTTGCTTCACTATCAGGCAACTGGGGAAAGGCAGTCATATCTCAGGGCTAAGAGTGATGTCATTAAAAGGCAGGGCTGTTAAAAGAGAAACACAAAACAGTGGACTTCCACTGCATTCTCCCTAGTAGAAAGACATTCCATCCAGGAACAAATGGCATGACTGGGTAGGACTACTCCTGGAGTTCCAGTGCCACACTGGGATAAAAGGCGTTGGCAGCTGCCAGGAATCCAAATTGTGACATAATGCAAGTATATCATGATGTAGTTGTGTTTCCTCTCTTTTTGTTTAGTTGCCCTAAGCAAGAGAAATTTATAAATAAAACCCCAAGACAGAGGACCAAACTTGGTGTTGGAGACTTTAATTTTCCAAATTAGTAACCATTCTAAACCATGACGTCTAGCTCAGGGTTTGAGCTGGTACTCTTCTTATCTTGACCTAATATAGAAGCATCTCTTCTTTGGGGGAATGCCTGGGTATCCATAAAAAGGTGACCATAAAGATTCTCTTTACATGCTGCTATATTCTGAATAAATAACTTTTCTTAAGTGTGTGCTATATTCTTAAGCTCAGTATTAGAGAAAATTTTGCTCTTACCAGCAGTATGATAGTTTAATTACCAAGTCATGTCTGACTCTTGCAACCCCATGGACTCTGCCCGGGAGTCTGCCAGGAGTCCGCCAGGCTCCTCTGTCCATGGGATTTTCCAAGCAAGAATACTGAAGTGGGTTTCCATTTCCTTCTCCAAGGGATTTTCCTCACCCAGGGATAGAACCCCAGTCTCTTATATCACAGATGGATTGTTTACTGACTGAACTATCAGTGAAGCTGGGCAGGTACTAAAGACCACTTTTTTAGCTGCCATTTCCATTATTTGAGGGACAATTGTTCTGATTCTAGACAACTCTGGTATCTTCAGTGATTTATTATTCACTTTGTGAATTTTTTGACCCTTTCTTTGTTTCCTTTCTCTCTCCCACTGCATTATCTTTACTTCACCATTCACTCTTACCCTCTTATCTTTCAAATAGAGATCAAGGATATAGGGCTTTAAGGCAGGCAGCATGACTCCTTGGGAAAATGGATGAGGACTGGATGGGTGAGGAAGTACTGGGAATTCTTGGCTGAAATGCAGTTTTAGAATTTTCTATGGATTTTATTATCTCTGCTCTCATTTTTTCCCATCCAAAATTATAATTGAAATATAACAGTTTTATGTATCTACATCTGGATATGATGCAGTGGAGAAAAGGAAAGATATAAACATCTGAATGCAGAGTTCCAAAGAATAGCAAGAAGAGATAAGAAAGCCTTCTTCAGCGATCAATGCAAAGAAATAGAGGAAAACAACAGAATGGGAAAGACTAAGGATCTATTCAAGAAAATCAGAGATACCAAAGGAACATTTCATGCAAAGATGGGCTCGATAAAGGACAGAAATGGTGTGGACCTAATGGAAGCAGAAGATATTAAGAAGAGGTGGCAAGAATACACAGAACTGTACAAAAAAGAGCTTCAAGACCCAGATAATCATGATGGTGTGATCACTGACCTAGAGCCAGACATCCTGGAATGTGAAGTCAAGTGGGCCTTAGAAAGCATCACTACGAACAAAGCTAGTGGAGGTGATGGAATTCCAGTGGAGCTATTCCAAATCCTGAAAGATGATGCTGTGAAAGTGCTGCACTCAATATGCCAGCAAATTTGGAAAACTCAGCAGTGGCCACAAGATTGGAAAAGGTCAGTTTTCATCCCAATCCCAAAGAAAGGCAATGCCAAAGAGTGCTCAAACTACCGCACAATTGCACTCATCTCACACGCTAGTAAAGTAATGTTCAAAATTCTCCAAGCCAGGCTTCAGCAATATGTGAACCGTGAACTTCCTGATGTTTAAGCTGGATTTAGAAAAGGCAGAGGAACCAGAGATCAAATTGCCAACATCCGCTGGATCATGGAAAAAGCAAGAGAGTTCCAGAAAAACATCTATTTCTGCTTTATTGACTATGCCAAAGCCTTTGACTGTGTAGATCACAATAAACTGTGGAAAATTCTGAAAGAGATGGGAATACCAGACCACCTGATCTGCCTCTTGAGAAATCTGTATGCAGGTCAGGAAGCAACAGTTAGAACTGGTCATGGAACAACAGACTGGTTCCAAATAGGAAAAGGAGTACGTCAAGGCTGTATATTGTCACCATGTTTATTTAACTTATATGCAGAGTACATAATGAGAAATGCTGGACTGGAGGAAACACAAGGTGGAATCAAGATTGCCGGGAGAAATATCAATAACCTCAGATATGCAGATGATACCACCCTTATGGCAGAAAGTGAAGAGGAACTCAAAAGCCTCTTGATGAAAGTGAAAGTGGAGAGTGAAAAGGTTGGCTTAAAGCTCAACATTCAGAAAATGAAGATCATGGCATCTGGTCCCATCACTACATGGGAAATAGATGGAGAAACAGTGGAAACAGTGTCAGACTTTATTTTTCTGGGCTCCAAAATCACTGCAGATGGTGACTGCAGCCATGAAATTAAAAGACGCTTACTCCTTGGAAGGAAGGTTATGACCAACCTAGATAGCATATTCAAAAGCAGAGACATCACTTTGCCAACAAAGGTTCGCCTAGTCAAGGCTATGGTCTTTCCTGTGGTCATGTATGGATGTGAGAGCTGGACTGTGAAGAAGGCTGAGCGCCAAAGAATGGATGCTTTTGAACTGTGGTGTTGGAGAAGACTCTTGAGAGTCCCTTGGACTGCAAGGAGATCCAACCAGTCCATTCTGAAGGAGATCAGACCTGGGATTTCTTTGGAAGGAATGATGCTCAAGCTGAAACTCCAGTATTTTGGCCACCTCATGCGAAGAGTTGACTCATTGGAGAAGACTCTGATGCTGGGAGGGATTGAGGGCAGGAGGAGAAGGGGACGACAGAGGATGAGATGGCTGGATGGCATCACTGACTCGATGAATGTAAGTCTGAGTGACCTCCGAGAGCTGGTGATGGATAGGGAGGCCTGGCGTGCTGCGGTTCATGGGGTCGCAAAGAGTCGGACACGACTGAGCAACTGATCTGATCTGATCTGTGCACTCTGCCTGTAAAGATGCTTGGATTGGTAAAACATCTGGAGAAAAAGAGGTGTTTCAATATTATCTAAACTTTGGATGCTGTCATTTTTTTATTTTCCTATCCAGTGTTTATAAAAGAATAAGATTTTCCACATTGTTGATAGAAATTGTATATTTAAATCATATGGAGATCTTTTTTCAAAGTACACATGTACCATGCCCAAGCCTGGAGATTCTAATTTAGTTTTCTGTGTTGGAGATCAGGCATGTATGCTTTTTAAAACTTTTCAGGTGATTCTGAACAAGGCCTCTAACTGAAAACCAATAGGGTGAAGACAAATTTATTTTTATGTTTTCTGTGATGGTATTACTTTGACTCATAAAAAAAAATTGTCACTATTTCTCTATTTACTATCCATTTTTAAAAGAATCCTCTGGAGGTTGTTTAAATGATTTTCATTTACATACACATTTCCATAGGTGAAATTTTTAAAAGCTCCACTCTACTGAGTTACACACTGCAATGCTGATTGCTATATTCATTTTAGTCAGCAAATAGAATTCTCAATCTCACCAATTAGAGAATAGACATAAAAATACCTGTGGTAAGATGCTTAACTTTGGATCATCGAAAAAGCAAGAGAGTTCCAGAAAAACATCTATTTCTGCTCTTTTGATATGCCAAAGCCCTTGACTGTGTGGATCACAATAAACTGTGGAAAATTCTGAAAGAGATGGGAATACCAGACCACCTGACCTGCCTCTTGAGAAATTTGTATGCCGGTCAGGAAGCAACAGTTAGAACTGGACATGGAACAACAGACTGGTTCAAAACAGGAAAAGGAGTACGTCAAGGCTGTGTATTGTCACCCTGCTTATTTAACTTATATGCAGAGTACATCATGAGAAACGCTGGGCTGGAAGAAGCACAAGCTGGAATCAAGAATGACAGGAGAAGTACCAATAACCTCAGATATGCAGATGATACCACCCTTATGGCAGAAAGTGAAGAAGAACTAAATATTCTCTTGATGAAAGTGAAAGAGGAGAGTGAAAAAGTTGGCTTAAAGCTCAATATTCATAAAACTAAGATCATGGCATCTGGTCCCATCACTTCACGGAAAACAGACGGGGAAACAGTGGCTGACTATTCTCCGAAATCACTGCAGAAGGTGATTGCAGCCATGAAATTAAAAGACGCTTACTCTTTGGAAGGAAAGTTATGACCAACCTCGACAGTATATTGAAAAGCAGAGACATTACTTTACCAACAAAGGTCTGTCTAGTCAAGGCTATGGTTTTTCCAGTAGTCATGTATGGATGTGAGAGTTGGACTATAAAGAAAGCTGAGCACAGAAAAATTGATGCTTTTGAACTGTGGTATTGGAGAAGACTCTTGAGAGTCCCTTGGACTGCAAGGAAATCCAACTAGTCCATCCTAAAGGAGATCAGTCCTGGGTGTTCATTGGAAGGACTGATGTTGAAGCTTAAATTCCATCAGGCCAACCACCTGATGAGAAGAGCTGACTCATTTTAAAAGACCCTGATGCTGGGAAAGATTGAGGGCAGGAGGAGAAGGGGATGACAGAGGATGAGATGGTTGGATGGCATCACCGACTCAATGGACATGGGTTTGGTTAGACTCTGGCAGTTGGTGATGGACTGGTGTCCTGCGATTCATGGGGTCGCAAAGAGTCAGACACAACTGAGCAACTGAACTGATAGTAAACCAAAGATTGGATTATGCATCAGAAATATGGATCTGATCACATCTGTGCCCTTAACTCTAGGCTCCGTATCCGCATTGGTTAAATGCGGAGTTGGTTAAGGTAAGCCCTGGGGTCCTCTTTGGCTTTAGCATTATGGGATGCCATTTACATTCTAGTCCTGTGTGAAACGGACTGGCAGTTGCTAACTGAAACAAATGCATGAGGGGTTGCCTTTGCTGCTTTCCAGAGGACCACTGTAGCTATGGAGTCAGGAGTACCTAGGGGCTACCCTTTCCCTGTGCCATCTGCCCTAGCCGGGAATGGCTTGGTCCACATAACCTGTTACCTAGGTAGTGGGCCTTAGACTGTCAGATTGCCTGTCAATTTCAGGTCCTTTGGATTCATGACCCTTAAAGTTATTAGTTGCCTGATTGACTGACTGATGATGACTGACATGTATACACAATTAACTCTTAGTTTCACTAGCCCTAAAATGAGACCCATATGTTCCTAATCTACACATGTGTGTTTGTCTTCCTACAGTGGAATCACAATCAGGTACTTCAAATGAGATGTAGACTGGTGATTTTTAAGCACTTTGGCAGTCATGCAGAATTTCCACTCCATTGACTGATCTGTACCACACTTAGTAATGCCCATCTTTTACGTATGATTTTACAACCATTTACAAGAGATTGAGCATAGAGAAGTACACTTTCTTTTTTTTCTTTGCCAAACCATACTTGAATTACCCTTGATTAAGAGTTTTTCTCTAGTTTTGCCTCTGGGTATTTGTAACAAACAACTTTCTACTAAAAAAAATCTTTAAAAAAATATGCTGTACATAGTTAAATATTAATACATCACACATACTTATATGTGATTTATAAGAGTAGTTGCTTTTTTGTGCATCTTTTTTGTGGTGTAAAATAGATACTCACTGAATTACTTCCTTTAATTTTGGAATGCTCACCATTTCTTTAATATGGTGTTGAATGAGACTTGCATGGGTAGATTGTAGACCTAATAGTAATCTCTCCATTTAAACACATGCCACATACTTTTGCTCTTAGAATCCTTCAGAGTAGTTTACTTTTAAAGTAGGACGAAATAAACTATTTTCTATATCATACTTCCTGAGAGTTGTAAACCACTGAAGGAACAATATCTATTCTTTGTTTGTACTGGTGGTTCAGATGGAAAAGAATCTACCTGCAATGCAGGAGACTTGGATTCAAATCCTTGGGTCAGGAAGATCCCATGGAGAAGGGTCTGGCAACCGACTCCAGTATTCTTGCCTGGAGAATTCCATGGACAGAGGAGCCTGATGGGCTACTGTCCATGGGGTTGCAAAGAGTCAGATACAACTGAGCAACTAACACACACACACCCTCTAAATAATAGTTCTCAGCATTTTATATGTGTCAGTACCCTAGACTATCACACACTTTTCTCACCTGCCCGAATGTCTACCTACTGTATCTTCATACATTCAATGAACATCCAGTATCTACTCTGGATTAGCTCTTTACAAGGCAATAAGAGAGAAGCAGTAGGAAAGAAGACACTGTCCTGATGGAGCAAGGAAGACTAATGAATTAGTAAAGAAGTACTAATGAATGAGTAAAGAAGATACTTTAGAGCATATTCAATACTATGAAGGAAAATACTTATGATCTGATACAGCCTAGGGGATTATTTTGTATTGGGAAGTGAGAGAAAGCTCTACTGAGAAGGTGGCAATGTAAATTGGACTTTAATAAAAAAAAAGGGGGTGGGGGGAGGGGGAAGCCAGAGGTGATATAGAGAAAGAGAATCTAAGCTGTGGGAAGGGTAAAGGCTGAGACACCAAGACTGCCACAAATGTGCATTTGAAGGAAGAAAAGTCAGTGGTGTGAGCAAGATGGAGAATGGAGAAAAACATCTGAGAGAAAAGTGAGTTGTGGCAGAAAAATTGGACTTTATTCTAAAGGCAAATGTAAGCTACAGAGAATTAATCTGCATGCAGTAGGGAGTCCTGAAAGGTAGCATTTGGTTTATATTTTAAAAATTAACTACTGCTTGGAAGTTGGATTATAGGGAGCAACAGTAGAAGGAAATCAGTTAGGAGGAAAGTGTTGTCTTTATTATGGAATAGTTAACGAAGCACAGAGAGGAGTCTTATATGTTTTAAGTATTCAGTAAATGTTAGACCTCATTGTGATTTGTCTGCTTTCTTCTTTCCTCTTTGTTCTTCTGATGATGAGTATCATTCTCATTGTCATTATTTCCATAGTCCATTTGGGAGATGATGGGCTTGAACTAAGGGTTTAGGGATGGAGATGAAAGGAAAAGTGGATGGATTTGGGAAAAGTTTGGGGTTCCTATACATCTTTTGAAGCCCAGATTTAGTCCTAACTCCTCATAACATTTCCCTGATCAATCACATTTCCTCAGTTAGCTATTAAATCATCATGAGTCTACTTCTAGTCAGTTTTGTGTCTAAAACTCATTAGGTAAAGAAAGGATTTGTGAAATGCGTTGAGAATTCTGAATCCCAAGTTCAACTCTAAATATCTTTATTCAGAAGAAGGAAGAAATCTGTATTTCAAAACGTATGCTCCAGGTGATTCAGATTATGGTGGCTTGTCTACCCAACCTGGAGAAATACCAGTCCAAAGTTTGGAAAAGAGAATAAGACTGGAGATAAGAGATTTGGGAGTATATGCATAGGTAGCAATGAATGGGCTTCCCTGGTGGCTCAGCAGTAAAGAGTCCATCTCCCAATGAAGGAGATATGAGTTTGATCCCTGGATCAGGAAGATCCTCTGGAGAAGGAAATGGCAACCCGTTCCAGTGTTCTTGCCTGGGAAATCCCATGGACAGAGGAGCCTTGCGGGCTACAGTACATAGGGTTGCAAAAGTGTCAGACATGACTTGGTGACTGAACAACAACAACAATGCAATGAAAACCATGAGCGTGGCTGCAACTGACTGCGGATAATGTGTAGAGGGAGCAAAGTAGACCTAAAACTAAGCCTTGGGGGAGCCTTTGAAAGAGAATGAGGACAAAGAAAGCTGAGAGCTATGTAAGTGAGGCCTAAGAGCAGAATTTCAAAAAAGTACGGTCATACATTCATTCCTAGGAAATGCTATTAGAAAGCCTTCTCTGTGCTAGGCACTGGAACACAGCAAAGAACAAAACAGACAAACATCCCTGTTTCTGTAGAATGTATAGTCAAATGAAACAAAATGGCCTGAAAACCTCAAAATAGAAGAGAGAGTTTTAAGACTGTTAGGTAGATGCCCAAATTGCAGAGGTTTGGGAAATGAGTAGGAGATGAAAATGTGGAAACAGAAAATGTGATTTATACATTCTAAATAGCCCTAAAGGGGAGAAAGGAACCAGGGTCTATATAGCCTCCCCCTGCAACTCATTAGAGGAAATGCATGACCTCAGTGACAAAGAAGTGAAAACCTAATTTTGAACTCTAACACACAAAATTATAGATGTTGAAAGAGCTTAAATATCTTCAAGTGACCTGGAATCTGGAAGAACAAAAATAGAACCCTTTGCAGAATAGTCCAAAAAACTAGCAAACAACAAAGACAATCTGTTGGTTTCTAGAAGAGAAAAAAATTTGTAAGATTTTTTGGGCTAATAAAGAATGAAAATGCATCAATTAAAAGTAGTCAAACATTAAAATTATGAGATTGCTATTCTGTGAAATATTTTATCCATATAAAAATAGAGGCAGAAAGGAATTTAAGACTGACTCAAATATAAAACTGTGTGACTCACACTCATTTCCTCCTTTCCTGATTGATTTCTTCCTGCTCTTTTCCTCACAAACTGAAAAGTGCACCTAAGGTCAGAGAAAAGTCCAAAACTATGTTCATTGTTAAAATCTGTAATATTAAGTATGGGTGCAGATATGTCATTTATTCCAAGCTCTAAAGACCTAAATGCTGTTTCCCATTGGCACAATTAGATACTCATGTATTGGGGTACAATTTTTAATTAATAAACTTGATTATTTCCAAGTATACATTAAAAATTATTCATCTCAATTTTTTCATGATTAATATTACACCAATCAAAATTCCAAAAATTTTTGGAGTGTGTAGTATATTCAGTGTAATAATATTTGATTGGAAACCAGCCTCAAACTAAATTTATGAAAACTATCAGGAAAATTTTCAGATGAACCAATGATTCAAAGACAAACAATAGACTCACACAAAATCAAAAAAGAAAGACTAGGAAATTTTATTTCTAATTATGAAATAAAAATACTTTGTTTTCTACATAATATAAAACCTAGACATCATAGGGGAGTCTGACTAGATAAAAATTTTAAATAGTAATAATAAAAATAATTAGCATAAGTTAAGTGAGAAAAACAGAAGAAACACTTGCAATCATTATGACAAAGAACTAACAACTTCCAAAAGTACATACATTAAGAAAAAGAAAAATGGGGGGGAGGAGCTAAGATGGCAGACGAGTAAGACGGAGAGAATACTTTCTCCTCCACAAATCCATTAAAAGAACATTTGAATGCTGAATAAATTCGATAAAACAACTTCTGAATGCCGGCAGAGGACATCAGGCACTTAGAAAGACAACTCATTGTCTTCAAAATGAGAAAACGAGCCCTGCAGTAACTCCTTTTGCGGAGAAGTGGCACGGACACCAGCATTTGCTATTGGCAAGCAGGGGCTGGGCTAGGAGGAGCGGTGAGGCCTGCATTGCTTTGAGAAAGGATTTGGCCTGGCTATCTCGGGCGCTATCTGAGCGAAATAACCAGACTGTCGGTTATCTACTACATCAAAAGCCAGCCCTAACTTAAGACACCACCAGGACTACCTACGGATCAAAGGGCTGCACAGAGTTGGCCGGCTGCAGGCCGTCCCACTCCGGTGACAGGCAGCCAGGGCCGGAGGTGGGCAATTACAGCCCTAGAGAGACACTGTCTAACGGAACTGTGAGTAGGTTTCTGTGCTGACTCACGCTTCTTGGGGCTCTGGATGGTCAACATCTGCCTGAGAAAGTGCGCTGTTTGTATACCCAGAAAACTGAGCGGCTGAGAGGCGATAAGTCGCAGCACCTGTGCTTGCTGAACATTTCATCACCTGCGCTACTCGGATCTGGGAAGGGCATAAAACGCAGACTCAACCAAGTCTGTGCTTCTGAGGATTATCCGAGTGCCTGAACCTGGCCGGTTTAGATTTGGGTGTTCATCTCCGCCCCCTCTGTAACAAGGCAGAGATCAGATATTGAAAAGACCTGTAAACTGCCTCAATAAAGAGAATGCAACAAACTACCAGAATATAGTAAGGACACTCTAAACTTGGCAATTTTAACAAAATGAAGAGACAAAAGAATACCCAGCAGCTAAAGGAACAGGATAGATGCCCACCAAACCAAACCAAAGAGGAAGAGATAGGGAATCTACCTGATAAAGAATTCCAAATAATGATAGCGAAATTAATTCAAAATCTCCAAATCAAAATAGAATCACAGTTAAAGAGTCTGGAGACAAGGATTGAGAAGATGCAAGAAAGGTTTAACAAGGACCTAGAAGAAATAAAAAAGAGTCAACACATAATGAATAATGCAATAAATGAGATCCAAAACACCCTGGAGGCAACAAATAGTAGAATAACAGAGGCAGAAGATAGGATTAGTGAATTAGAAGATGGAATCCTAGAAATAAATGAATCAGACGAGAAAAAAGAAAAATGCATCAAAAGAAATGAGGACAATTTCAGAAACCTCCAGGATAACATCAAACGCTACAACATTCGAATCATAGGAGTTCCAGAAGAAGAAGATAAAAAGAAAGATCATGAAGAAATACTTGAGGAGATAATAGTTGAAAAATTCCCTAAAATGGAGAAGGAAATTACCACTCAAGTTCAAGAAATCCAGAGAGTCCCTAACAGGATAAACCCAAGGCAAAACACCCCAAGACACATATTAATCAAATTAACAAAGATTAAATATAAAGAACAAATATTAAAAGCAGCAAGGGAAAAACATCAAATAACTCACAAGCGAATTCCCATAAGGATAACAGCTGATCTTTCAATAGAAACTCTCCAAGCCAGGAGGGAATGGCAAGACGTAATTAAAGTGATGAAAGAAAATAACTTACAGCCTAGATTATTGTATCCAGTAAGGATCTCATTCAAATATGAAGAAGAAATCAAAAGCTTCACAGATAAGCAAAAGTTGAGAGAATTTTGCACCACTAACCCATTTCTCCAACAAAAACTAAAGGACATTCTCTAGATAGGAATCACTAAAAGGGTGTATAAATTCGAACCCAAAACAATAAAGTAAATCTTATTTATCAATAATTGCTTTACACGTTTATGGGCTGAATGCCCTAATCAACAGACAAAGACTGGCCGAATCGATACAAAAACAAGACCCCTACATACCTTGTCTACAAGAGACAACCAAAAGACTAAAATGGGTCAAATGGATACAAAAACTAGACCCCTATATATGTTGTCTACAAGAGAACCACCTTAAAATACGGGATATATACTGACTGAAAATGAAGGCCTGGAAAAAGATTTTCTATGCAAATATGGACCATAAGAAAACAGGAGTAGCAATACTTATATCAGATAAAATTGACTTTAAAGATCTTGAAAAGGAGACACTGAAGGTTACACATAACGACTTAAAGGAACAATCCAAAAAGAAGTTATAACAATTATAAATATATATGCACCCAACATTGGAGCATTGATATATCTAAGACAAACATTAATTAATATGATACAAGAAATATGCAGCAATACAATAATAGTGGGAGACTTTAATACCCCACTCATATAATCTGGCTGTAATAGACAAAGTAAAGAGCAAAACATATTTACTTATGAGCCTCAAAAAATTCAGTTCACTCAGGAGAGTTTAAAAAAAAAAAGACTTATTTGTTCACTCTGTAAAGGTTTATTGACTATTTTATGGGTTTGGTACCACTTTGGGTAGTAGGGAGGAAGAGGTGACAAATGTGATCCTGTCCTAAATAATATATTGTGGTAAAGATAGACCTACCAATACAAAATACCAAGATGTGCCTAAAGATGAGGACACCCAAACTGGACTTTTTGTTTCCTGAACTTTTCATTTCGAGAACAAACCTCCTAATATAGGATGAATTCAACATGATTTTTTTTTAAGTGTTCTTTGTGATTAAAAACAGAAAGCCATTGGTTAAGAAATTACATATAATCCTCCCCACCATTACTCCCCTTCTTTCTTCCCATTTCCCTCCCACCCTCATTGATCCTTTCCTTTGTCCATTTTCCCCTGCAAAAAAAAAAAGAAAAAAAATAAAAAAAAAGAAAAAGAAAAATGATCCAATAGGAAAATGATAGGAAAATATGATAGGGACTTCATAGTAAAATATATATATATAATTGTTAATAAAATTGATATAAAGATGTATTTATTCAGTTATAATTAAACTATCACAACTACATGAGCTTAGGGTACTGTTATTACTCCCATTTTCAAAAAATAGCTAATTGTCCTACCACTATTTTCATAAAAGCTCCCCTAATCCCCACTGATTTGTAATGCTACAGATATTATATAGTAAAATTTCCCATATCAATTGGACTGTTTCTACACTCTTGTTTCTTTCATATTTATTCCTGAACAAATGCTACAATTACTTCATTACTATTACTTCATGATGCCTTGATATCTGATAAACAGTTTCATCCTTGATAATCTTCTGCAGAACTTTTCAACTACTTTAGGTGCTTTTGCACTTTTATTAAATTTCAGAGAATTGAAAACATTTTTCTGTCCCACAAAACATCTAACAGGAAAATGAGATTATATCCTCTCCATGATCATAGTCATAGCAATTCATTTATTTAGGTCTTCTATAATTTTCTTTAATACTGTTTACAATTTTCTCTGTACATCCTAAGATGTTTTGTTAGAATTATTACAGTTACATCAGACTTTCTAACTACCTTTTTCTCATGAATAAAAAGTTAAAGGACTCTTACCCTTCCTTATGTATCTGGGTATCTCTAAGACTTGACATCTGTCAACCTCACTTCCAAGACTTGCTTAGTGATCCACTGAAAGAGAGTTTACTTATTTACCCATAAGTAAATAAATTTTGAAAGAATAAACTGGCAATGTCCACTTTAAAAGAGGCCAAATGTACCTTTGAAAGGAAATGGAACCAAATTACTCAAAAGAGATGATGGTATTAATGGTCTATGAAAGACTAATGATAATTGGTCAAATGAGTAAAATGTTAAAAAAAAAAAAAAATCCACTAGTTGGGTTTTTAAGTTTTAGAACCACATGACATAATCTGCTGATTAATGAAAATTATTTCCTCTTAGTGGCCCTTAAATATCATGAACAATTATAATTATCCCTGCTCATTTATTTGTAAAATATTCATATTCCAAATTTACAAGTGATGTTCCAGTGAACAGTTAAAGGAGTCTAAGAAGAAAAAATATATATATATATTTTTTCCAAAACAAAAACCCATAATTTAAAAGTTATACTTCTTTTTGACCCCTAAATTCTACTGGTCACTGTTGTATTATATACTATATTCTTTCTAGTCATTGTCATTTTTTTTATTGCTCATAACAGTTGAGAAATTTCATTAAATGCCTACTCTGTAGCACTGTGCTAAATACAATAAAGCCCCACAAAGGAAATTAAAATGTGTTTGTGGAAATAAGAGATATCAGTATGGAATAATTACAAAATAAGTATACATAGCATAGGTAATGGGGAAGGCAATGGCAACCCACTCCAGTACTCCTGCCTGGAAAATCCCATGGACGGAGGAACTTGGTAGGCTGCAGTCCATCTTGTCGCTAAGAGTAGGACACGACTGGGCAACTTCACTTTCACTTTTCACTTTCATTGGAGAGGGAAATGGCAACCCACTCCAGTATTCTTGCCTGGAGAATCCTAGGGATGGGGGAGCCTGGTGGGCTGCCATCTATGGGGTCACACAGAATCGGACATGACTGAAGCGACTTAGCCGCAGTAGCAGCAGCAGAAGTAACACGTTCCAAGACATGCACTTGTTTACTAAAAAGCAAAACAAAAGCGAAACAAAATGCAGAGCTTTCAAAGAGTTCTAAAATATAAACTGAAGAAAAATAGAAAGAATAGATCCCCATTTTCATATAGTCCAGTGCCTATAATACTGGATTCTGTGGCCTATCCTAGTTTCTTTCAGTTCCAGAGCCCCTGCTCCAGAGAGCTAAGAAGTAAATTTGAAGGATTCAATAGAATATTATAATCTTTTTATCCTTCCTTCAGTGAGAGAGAATGACCTATTTCAAAAATTTTATTTAATATTTAGTTTCCATTTGCAAGAAAGAAAATGCTTATTATCTGTTGCTTGTGTGGTTTCTATGTCTTAGCTGAGCTTCTGGACTACATGTTATTCCTTGCTTGCATGTGCCCAAGTTAAGCAAAGATGTTCCCCCAAAAGAGTTAGATCAGATTCTGCAAAGGATAACCTAGACATAAAGAAAGTAAGCCCACACAGAAGAGGTCTCTGTTTTGTTCACTTAAGTGTTTTGTGCAAAGTGGCAATGGCACCCCACTCCAGTACTCTTGCCTGGAAAATCCCATGGATGGAGGAGCCTGGTGGGCTGCAGTCCATGGGGTCGCTAAGAGTCGGACACGACTGAGTGACTTCACTTTCACTTTTTCGCTTTCATGCATTGGAGAAGGAAATGGCAACCCACTCCAGTTTTCTTGCCTGGAGAATCCCAGGGGCAGGAGAGCCTGGTGGGCTGACGTCTATGGGGTCACACAGAGTCGGACACGACTGAAGTGACTTAGCAGCAGTAGCAGCAGCAGCATTCATTAAATATTTGCTGAATAAACATTAGTTTATTTATACCTGTTATGGGAAATAATATTCAAACATCATATTCGGGGAAGGCCATATGAAAAGGGAAGATAGTAACAGTAAACAAATGGTTAGGCCACACCACATGAATCCTGCTCCTTGAGGCAAAGTCAGTAGGCTTTTTGTTTTCTTTTGTTATATATTCTTTGGATTTTTGACCAAATTTTCCTTGATTTGTCAGTTTTTTAAAGCCAAGGAAAAACAAGAGAATATTCCGAGTAGATACATACATAGTAATTTCTCCACATAATTATTTAATGTTGAGGGAAAGTACTTTAAAATAGAACAAATAAACAGTACAATTTCACAGGTGAAAATGAGTGGGGAATTTGATAATGTTTATGTTATCTAGTTCACTTCTTTCATTAAGCAAGATAACCTCTCCTTCCATGCTGCAATATGGAAGTTGTTTGTAAAATGGACAGTAAAATTTCAATTTGATGGATAATCTTTGTTTTTATACTAATATATACTATCTTGACCTTCAGAGTTCTTGGATGTAGCAGCTGATTTCAACTTCAACCTTTGTTCAGACTTACTAACAACCATAATATTTAAATAGCAAAAGTTATTTTAACATTGAAATTGTTAGAATTTAGGGATGTCGGAGAATCAAGGGAAGGGGGAGGTTCCTATGAAGAGGAATTTATCCTAACACATCCTTGGCACCTCCCTATTTTTTAATCAGTCTGCCCCACAAAAATGGCACCCCACTCCAGTACTTTTGCCTGGAAAATCCCATGGATGGAGGAGCCTGGTAGGCTGTAGTCCATGGGGTCGCTGAGAGTCGGACACGACTGAGCGACTTCACTTTCACTTTTCATTTTCATGCATTGGAAAAGGAAATGGCAACCCACTCCAGTGTTCTTGCCTGGAGAATCCCAGGGATGGAGAAGCCTGGTGGGCTGCAGTCTATGGGGTCGCACAGAGTCAGACACAACTGAAGCGACTTAGCAGCAGCAGCAGCAGCCCTACAAAAAGTGGCATGACCCCAGCTGACTTGTGAGTTTGAAAATGCTAACTGGCCATAAATGACCCTCTCAGCTCTTGCTCCTCTCGAGGATCTTCATCCTCCAGGGGCTGTCTATTAGAGATGAGGAGGAGGTATATTAGTTTCTTAAAGCTGTTATAACAAATTACTCGAAATTGAGTGCCTAAAAATGACAGAAATTTACTCTCTCAGAGTTCTGGAGGCCAGAATTCCAAATTCACTTTCACTGGGTCAAGATCAAGGTGTCAGTAGGGATGGATTCCCTTAGAGTCTCTAGAAGGGGGGCTATTCCTTGCTTCTTCCAGCTCTTTGGCTGCTGGCATTCCTTGGCTGATGGTTGCATCACGCCCATCTCTGTCTTTGTGGTCACATTGCTTTCCCCTTTTCAGCTTGTCGTTTATCCTTCTGACTCTCTCACAAGGACACTTCTCACGGCATTTAAGGCCCATTTTGATAACCAGAAAAATCCCTTCATTTCAACATCCTTAACATAATCACATCTGCAAAAACTACCAGCTAACATTCACTGGTGCCAGGAATTAGGATCTGATATCATTGATGGCCATTATTTAGCCTGCTACAGTGAGGAAGCTGCCCATTATGATCAAGATAGACCAGGAATCTCCCAAATTCTAGTCCATTTATCCCATAGACTAAGTTACATTCTCCAACTTAACTTTGCCCATAATAAAGCTAGTATTTTGTTCTCCTAATCTTTCGCTTCTCAACGTATTTAGAACATGGACACAAAAGGCAGGTGCTATTTATTGGAGGCCTCTTAAAAGTTAATGGAGAAATGATATAAAAATCATGGCACACATAATCGCAGGTAGACTACTTCAGAAAGTCCTTTTTACTGTGTACCACTGTGAGGAGGTAGAGGAGCAAAAACAAAATAAGGCAAGGAAAGGAGAGGTGGAGCATGGAAATGCAGACCTAATTCAACCACTGTGTGCACACTCATTATGCACAATGGAGTATCTACATATGGCACCTGAAAAATATCACTGAATTAATAATTTAGATTGTGATTATGCCTCTAATTTCCTACCATATTCTACTAAATAGACATTGTAATGAAAAGCATATTTTATTTACAATTATAGTTTATGAACCCAAATGTAAACTGACAGTAATGAGAAGATAGTGTCACTAAATCCATTTTAATGTAAATTGCCACATTTAAAATTTTCTGAAAGCAGGAAGGGCAGTTAATGAACCTAGTACTGATATCCTTGTCAGAAATGCCTGACTTAAACTCTGATCTTCTATTTCAGAGTGCTCGATGATCACTTCCTCATCATTTAAGTGTTTATTGTTTCTCTTCCTGATACTCTAATTATAACAGTTTTTCTTTCCTCCCTCCTACCCCTCCCAGCTATCAGCAAACCTGGTTTGAATTAAAAAGGAACAACTCTTTGGCTATAAACACAAATCTGTCTCC
This sequence comes from Tragelaphus eurycerus, assembly GCA_935064755.1. Lineage (NCBI taxonomy): Eukaryota > Metazoa > Chordata > Mammalia > Artiodactyla > Bovidae > Tragelaphus > Tragelaphus eurycerus. Next base: position 410,548 of record CAKXYN010000266.1, read on the forward strand.
CAAGCAAGAGCTCCCTTGCTGTGTATATAGCAGAGAAAGCAATGATGTAACAAGGGTAATTATAACCTGAGCTGGCTGGTGTCACTACAGAGAGAGCTTGTCAACCCCTCTCTATTTCGCTATGCATAATGTTACCATTGCCTCTGCTGATAGGAAATACTAGATTTTGGGTTCTTTGACAGTTTTAGGTCTAACAATGCAACTTTTAATTGAAGAGTCTGCTACAAAACAGTTGTGTTTACTGCAGCCTTAGTTTTATAATGCACAAAGTGTCTCCGCCTCCCAGTGGGGACCACTATAGAATTGAGGCCTACTTAAGGTTAAGGTGTTTGAAAGAAGCCATAAGAGGAATGATTCATACTTAAGGTGAAAAAGTGAAAAAAGCAAGTCTTTTCAATAGTTCTTTTTTCTTTCCTCAAAAATGTGTTCTCTTGGTGATATTTTAACTTGTATTATCCAGAGACTTACAACAATTTTATGAAATTTTCATAGAAACTAGAGAAAGTAATGAAGAGGTCAAGGCTCACCTTTAAATTCATAGGCAAGTGAATGATTTGGGGGGAAAAAAAAGTTGGAATTCCTATCACACATAAAATCCTCATATCCTGAAGACGTAAAGAGCCTTTAGAACTTGATTAGATAAATACCAACAACCCAATAGAAAAGTTGGCAACAAATATGAGCAGATACTCAATACAAACAAACATAAATGTAAAAATGCTGAGCCTTATTGGTACAAAAAGAAATGCAAACTAAAATCACACCAAGATATTCTTTTTCACCTTTTAGATTGGCAAAAAATCTCAGTCTGGCAACACACTCTATTTGTGAAAATGTGGGCAACAGTCCCATTAACTGCCAAGAAGAATACAAAGTGGTCCAAACCCTGTGGGGAGGGTGTGTTAGTTTTCTGTTGCTGCTGTAACAAAGAGCCGCATCTTAGAAGCTTATAACAAGAGAGATTTATTACCTTACAGTTCTGTAGCTTGGACATCCCACATAGGTCTTGCAGAGCTAAAATCAATGTGATGGCAGGGCTGTGTTCCCTACTGAAGATACCAGAGGAAAATCCATTTCTTTTAAGTTCTAGAACTGAAGTCCCTATTTTCTTGCTCATTCAAGTTGCTGGCAAAATTTAGCTTCTTATCTGTCAGCTGAGGGAAATTCCCAGCTTCCAGGGCTGCCTACCTTCCTTGGCTCATGATCCTTTTCTTCCATCATCAAAGATAGCAATCATGGCAGGTCCTCCTTTTATCACACCTCTCCCATAAGCTTGGACTTCCCTGGTGGCTCAGACGGTAAAGCGTCTGTCTACAATGTGGTAGACCTGCGTGCGATCCCTGGGTTCGGAAGATCCCCTGGAGAAGGAAATGGCAGTCCATTCCAGGACTATTGCCTGGAAAAATAGTTCGATCCCTGGGTTGGGAAGATCCCCTGGAGAAGGAAATGGCGTTCGATCCCTGGGTTGGGAAGATCCCCTGGAGAAGGAAATGGCAGTCCATTCCAGGACTATTGCCATGGACAAAGGAGCCTGGTAGGCTACAGTCCATGGGGTCGCAAAGAGTCGGACACGACTGAGCGACTTCACTTTCACTTTCTTTCACTTTCCCATAAGCTTATCTGCCTTCTCCTTCTTCCACATTTAAAGACTCGTGATTGTATCTTGGACCAAGATAATCCAAGGTAACTTTCCCATTTTAAGATCCTAAACTTTTATCACATTCTAAAAATTTTTGCTATGTATAGGGTAATATGACCACAGGAAAGACCATAGCCTTGACTAGGCGAACGAACCTTTGTTGGTAAAGTAATGTCTCTGCTTTTGAATATGCTATCTAGGTTGGTCATAACTTTCTTTCCAAGGAGTAAGCGTCTTTTAATTTCATGACTGCAGTCACCATCTGCAGTGATTTTGGAGCCCAGAAAAACAAAGTCTGACACTGTTTCCACTGTTTCCCCATCTATTTCCCATGAAGTGATGGGACCAGATGCCATGATCTTCGTTTTCTGAATGTTGAGCTTTAAGCCAACCTTTTCACTCTCCACTTTCACTTTCATCAAGAGGCTTTTTAGTTCCTCTTCACTTTCTGCCATAAGGGTGGTGTCATCTGCATATCTGAGGTTATTGATATTTCTCCCAGCAATCTTGATTCCAACTTGTGTTTCTTCCAGTCCAGCATTTCTCATGATGTACTCTGCATATAAGTTAAATAAACATGGTGACAATATGCAGCCTTGACGTACTCCTTTTCCTATTTGGAACCTAGTCAAGGCTATGGTCTTTCCTGTGGTCATGTATGGATGTGAGAGCTGGACTGTGAAGAAGGCTGAGCGCCGAAGAATTGATGCTTTTGAACGGTGGTGTTGGAGAAGACTCTTCAGAGTCCCTTGGACTGCAAGAAGATCCAACCAGTCCATTCTGAAGGAGATCAATCCTGGGATTTCTTTAGAAGGAATGATGCTAAAGCTGAAACTCCAGTATTTTGGCCACCTCATGCGAAGAGTTGACTCATTGGAGAAGACTCTGATGCTGGGAGGGATTGAGGGCAGGAGGAGAAGGGGACGACAGAGGATGAGATGGCTGGATGGCATCACTGACTCGATGGGTATGAGTCTGAGTGACCTCCGGGAGCTGGTGATGGGCAGGGAGGCCTGGCGTGCTGCGGTTCATGGGGTGGCAAAGGGTCGGACACGACTGAGCGACTGATCTGATCTGATCTGATCTGATAGGGTAATATATTAACAGGTTCCAAGGATTAGGGTATGGAATTTTTTCTTCTTCTTTTCAGCTTTATTGAGATATAATTGACAAAATTATAAAATATTAAAAGTGGTGTTCGACAAGATTCTTGAGAGTCCCTTGGACTGCAAGGAGATCCAACCTCCATCCTAAAGGAGATCAGTCTTGGGTGTTCATTGGAAGGACTGATGTTGAAGCTGAAATTCCAAAACTTTGGCCACCTGATGTGAAGAGCTGACTCATTTGAAAAGACCCTCATGCTGGGAAAGATTGGGCAGGAGGAGAAAGGGATGACAGAGGATGAGATGGTTGGATGACATCACTGACTTGATGGACATGGGTTTGGGTGGACTCTGGGAGTTGGTGATGGACAGGGAGGCCTGGCATGCTGCTGTTCATGGGGTCACAAAGAGTCAGACATGACTGAGAAACTGAACTGAAAAGTGTACAACATGATTTGGTATACATATATGTTGTGAAAAAATTCTCCTAAAAATGCTCTTTGAGTGAGCATTGTTCTGCTTAACACAGCAGGCAATTTGTCAACATCTACCTCATAACAGGTATGTTTGTCCTTGACTCAATAAGCCCACATCTGAAAGTGCATTTTACATCTATATAACCTTGCACAAGCAAAAATGGCTTCTGTGCTAACTTAAACCTTGTTGTACAGTTTATCACACCAAAAAGAAAAAAAAAAAACCAGAAGTGACATCAAATGTTCCCACTAGGATACTGATTAATCTATGATATATCATCTTACTGCAGCTATAAAAATGATATAAACTTTGTATTGTTGTATAAAGATCTCCAGAATATATTATTAAAAAGCAGGTTTATGTTAACAACATACAGTATGTTACCTTCAGTTTCAATTCAGTTCAGTTCAGTCACTCAGTCATGTCTGAATCTTTGCGACCCCACCCCATAGACTACAGCACGCCAGGCCTCCCTGTCCATCACCAACTCCCAGAGTCTACCCAAGACCATGTCCGTTGAGTCGGTGATGCCATCCAACCATCTTATCCTCTGTTGTCCCCTTCTTCTCCTGCCTTCAATCTTTCCCAGCATCAGGGTCTCTTCAATTGAGTCAGCTCTCCGCAGGAGGTGGCCAAAGTATTGGAGTTTCAGCTTCAACATCAGTCTCTCCAATGAACACACAGGACTGATCTCCTTTAGGATGGACTGCTTGGATCTCCTTTCAGTCCAAGGGACTCTCAAGAGTCTTCTCCAACACCACAGTTCAAAAGAATCAATTCTTCAGTGCTCAGCTTTCTTTATAGTCGAACTCTCACATCCATACATGCCTACTAGAAAAATCATAGCTTTGACTAGACAGACCTTTGTTGGCAAAGTAATGTCTCTGCTTTTCAATATGCTGCTAGGTGTCATAGCTTTTCTTCCAAGGAGCAAGTGTGTTTTAATTTCATGGCTGCAGTCACCATCTGCAGTGATTTTGGAGCCCCCCAAAATAAGTCTTTCATGTTTCCATTGTTTCCCCATCTATTTGCCATGAAGTGATGGAACCAGATGCCATGATCCTAGTTTTCTCAATGTTGAGTTTTAATCTTGATTCCAGCTTGTGCTTCATCCAACCCAGAATTTCTCATAATGTACTCTGCATCTAAGTTAAATAAGCAGGGTGACAATATACAGCCTTGATGTACTCCTTTTCCTATTTGGAACCAGTCTGTTGTTCCATGTCCAGTTCTAACTGTTGCTTCCTGACCTGCATATAGGTTTCTCAAGAGGCAGGTCAGGTGGTCTGGTATTCCCATCTCTTTCAGAATTTTCCACAGTTTGTTGTGATCCACACAGTCAAAGGCTTTGGCGTAATCAATAAAGCAGAAATAGATGCTTTTCTGGAATTCTCTTGCTTTTTCCATGATCCAGCAGATGTTGGCAATTTGATCTCTGATTCCTCTGCCTTTTCTAAATCCAGCTTGAGCATCCAGAAGTTCACGGTTCACATGCTGTTCCTTCAGTTTAAGAACCTAATATTGCGATTTTTATACCTAGCTTAAGCATTAAGATATACCTAGCTTAAGCATTCATATGTGATTTATATTTTAGCAATAACATATCCAGTCTATATACATATAAACTGGTTTTGTAGGTACTTATTAATAAACAAAGGAATATAGCACAAGATACAGATAGAAATGAGGTCAACCATAGGGCATAGATAAGCAGAAAAAATTAAGACCAGGATAATGGTGCAAAATATGATTTCTCAGTAGACCACTTCTTAATTTCATTTTGCCATTTAACCCTATGATTGAACTACTTATACAGAAATTAGCATTAAAGCAAAAAAAATTAGTTAAAAACTTTTGAAAAAGCCTGTGAAGTTGGGGAACTAGAATGTTAGTCTGCACCAGAGTAGCTTTGTCTTACATAAGTTATTGACGGACAGGAACACTAGTTGACATGGAATTTTGTTTAATACTAAAGTTAGGAAAAATAGTCAAACATAGAATAGTCAATAGGAATTTTTGTAACATTAGGAATAATGTGAGTTTAAAAATAAAATGTTTTTCACAGTAAATATAAGTGGTTGAATGTTCACTGAGTTTTCCTCCCTTTCTAATATTTCCTGTGCTTTTCTGTTCCTATTAATTCTGTTCTTTTTAAGTCATTAATCACAAATTTCAGCCTGGCATGAACTTCTCAGTTTCTGAAAAGCAAAAGAAAAGCAGATGAACTAATGAACAAGGGTTCGATAACCATATCTAGTACTGGGGTCAGTACCCTAAGTATTTCTAGTTTTGTAAGTGTCTACTCTCAAAAATGAACCAGTGGAGCTTATATACTGGTAAATAAAATAACAACAATAAAAAAATCCTCTTCAGTAGTGCAATCTGAAACCACTTATAGTAGTTGCAGCATTTATTTTTAATACCTTGGTGCCCTACAAGCCTTCAAAGTCATTTATCGCCTCTCAGTGATGTGGTAAAATTCCAAAATACATTACAATATTAATGCAATTTAAGAATATCATCTCAAGATATAGGATTACATGGGTTTTATTTTCTTCTTGCAGATATATTTTCCAAATAAATGTCTTACTTTCTGATCAGGAAGAGCAATATATAATATTTATTCTTTATAAATATCTCAGTCTAGCTTTGTATGATTCTTTCATACCCTACAATAATGATTAAAAACCGGTCTAGTGTTTGTCCAACAACCATCTCTATCAAGTTTATGAAATTTAGCTTCCTTACCTGATTCTATTCATCTCATTATCTTCATCAGCCTACTGACTGTGATGCTTTGCTCTTCATCGTACTCAAGAATGTCTTTTGAAAGTGAAGTGAAGAACAGCTGTGTTGTGTGTGCACACGCATGCGTGCATAAAAGGAGAGGAAGATGACTAATTTTCTGTGAAAAACATACCCTACAAAACCAAAATATCTCCCACAGGCAAAATAAGGAAAGAGAAAGTCTTGTGATTAGTTCTAGTTTGTTAATAGAATATGTCTCTTGGTTTCTAACATATCACCATTTATGTGTACTTACTTATTTATTAATTGATTAACAACCAGCCCTTTGGGCAGAAGGAACACAAGTTCCTGTCAAAGATTCAGCTAGCATCAGCCTGGTTGCTCAGACACCTCCTTCATTTTTAAGTCAGAAAAGCACCCACCTCACATGACATTTTCTTTCATTGTATTAAAAATATAATTTAATTTAGATCATTTGAAACCTTTGTCTTCATAAGATAGCATTAGAACATACTTCTGAGGAAGATTTGGGCATTCATAGGGGGGCTATACTCAGGTAAGGACAAGTAGGAAATCCTCTAAGAGTTTAAATGAGGGTCATATATAATCTACCCATGATTTAAAATTAAAAAGGTCCTATATTACCGTATATACATTTGTACACATAAGTACAAATGTAGATCTCTTTTTTTGTAGAGACCTGTGATGAACTCATTTATAAAAATAAATTACTTGTTTTATCATTCTTCTTAAACTCAAAGTTATGGCATTTATTGGGATTCTGGGTTACACATGAGTGCAAAGATGCTGTTCACAATGTATCCTAATGGGAAAAAAATGGTCAAGTTGGGTTCAGTACATTGATCTTCTTTCCCTCATTATAGAAAAAATAATTAGACATTGAAGTTGGGTTGGATAGGGGAAATAGACAAGCTTTGTTAGATCTCAACAATCCTTTTCCCCTCGATTTTATCCTTTAGGGAAACAAATAGAAAAACCCCATTAAGTCAATATGAGTCTAGTCACAGTGGTTCACCATTTCAAGTAGCTCTGATTCCCTAGCCAAATAGATAACCAATCCTGTTGTCTAATTAAAACATCAAATAACCCAAAGTGGTCCAGAGTGGTGATCCACACTTTTCTTGTTGCTTGAGATTTTAAATAGTGAAAACAGGATACCAAACAGTATACCAGTATTTATAATAGTATATATATATACCAAACAGTATAATCCCTATCTGCTCAGAATGACCATCAGTTTACACACACATGTGCTCATCACACACACAGACGCCTACACATATACACACATTGAAATTACTTGAAATTGCTTCCTAACCCAGTTAGATAATCAATTAGCTGATGCTCAAAATGTCAGAGTTGAGTGAATGAAGCCAAGCAGATGGAGTCTTTGCCATTCTGGCAATCAGGAAGCCACAGAGAAATAACAGACTTATATGTAGTTTGTGAAAATGGAAAAGAGAAGTCTCTTTTTTTTTATTAGAAACTCAGAAGTTTCAAGACATCCAACTCCAGCTTAATTTGGAATCAATCATCTGATAACTCCACTTCTATGCTCCTCTTTGAGATGGACTTCACATTATAAATCATATTAGACTATACTCTACCAAACTGCACTGCACTCTCTGGCTTACCCCCACTGGATATGAGTAAAGCTTTCTGTTATATCACTGAATCTACTTGAAACAAAACCCTTGTGAACTCAAGTTGAAAAGAAGCAAGAAATATAACAAAGGAAAGCTTCGGTGAACTTTCCTGAGCTTCAGAGGTACTTTAATTCAATTTATAATTACCCATAAGAAAGAGGATCATATAAATTTTTTATTTTGCCACTCTATCAAGACTACAAATAGATCTTCACAGCAACTACATGAGCTCTGACTCAGACACAATTTGCTTGTGCCTATCACTAACCTTGTGCTTAGACCACAGCAGGCAAACATAAAGGTGGCTGGATGTAATAAAACTTTCACCCTAGTTACCCACAGTTCTTTGTTATTTTATGCCTTTATTTAGCTGGATAGAACTGATTTCAATATGAAATAAGCCTGAAAATCCAGAATGTTCTGCTGTCATTGCTTTCTTTTATTCTGTTCTATTTGGTAAAGTAGTACATGTCTGAGGACTTATGATATGTATTAGGTTATATGTTAGTGACAGGATAAGTAAAATGAATCCCTGACCTCAGGAAATGTACCAACTATTGGAGGGGTGGTCATGGGGCCCTTTTTCAACTGCTAAATTAGCAGTGAGGCCAGTCCTTGAAAACTTTGGTGGGACACTTCACACAGTTGCCGCTGCTCCCCAGGACACCCACTGGTGAATCCCTGAAGAATTGGATTCACTGTCTCACATATACAGTTTTAATGTATTGATTTTATGGCAAAATAATAGAAAGAGTCCCAAACACATTATTTGGTGTATATAAGAAATGACTATATTATACTTACACAAGAAAGGCACTATATAGGATTATGCATTGGATTCATTTTTAACCTTTTTTTTTTTTTTTTTTTTTTTCAGAAAAAAATCCTGGCTTTTAACTTGACAGAACAGTTACTTCTCTATCAGGAAGAAAAAAAGACCTAAGTTTAGTTGCAACTTCAACTAACGTTTCTGATTCAGTGGTTTTGGTTTTCCCTGAGGCAGATTTGAGATAATTCACAGTTACTTACTGCAAAACTATCATGTTTAAAGCAAAGAGTAAAATATCTGTATTTGGTAACACGAGTGGCAAATTTTTACAAAATATTAATGAATTAAATTTATATATAAGTATTTGATGTTGGAATAAAATAAAGAGTATTTTGCATGTTTATTTTACATGATGCTTCAGTTAAGAATGCATTTTTTCAAGTAATAGATATTACTAAATTATTGAGATTTCTTATTTTTCACTACCCTGGCTATTGTTTCATTGGTGTTTTTTGGCTACTAGATTATTTGAATTAATGTGCTGTTTGCTGAGACAGCTAATAGGATGTATGTAACATTACCCCCAAAACCCCATATCCATGCATATAAATGCATGCTAAGTTTACAAAGTTGGGGATTTTTGTTTGCTAATACTTTGAAGTAGTAGATGCTAGGAACAAGTCTAGAATTTCAAGATATCCTAGAGAACTGTTATTAAAGTTCCTTGTTTAAGCTAGAAACTGAATCAAGAAAAGCAAGTATAGATCAGTTTATTATTATAGATTTATCACATCGTTTGCTCTTCCTGCGTCAACTACCAATTATCTTTAAGGGAAGCTGAGGGAGGAACTTCATTCCATAGTTCATCAGGCACTCTATCTATCAGATCTAGGCCCTTAAATCTATTTCTCACTTCCACTGTAGAATCATAAGGGATTTGATTTATGTCATACCTGAATGGTCTAGTGGTTTTCCCTACTTTCTTCAATTTCAGTCTGAATTTGGCAATAAGGAGTTCATGGTCTGAGCCACAGTCAGCTCCTGGTCTTGTTTTTGCTGATTGTATAGAGCTTCTCCATCTTTGGCTGCAAAGAATATAATCAATCTGATTTCAGTGTTGACCATCTGGTGATGTCCATGTATAGAGTCTTCTCTTGTGTTGTTGGAAGAGGGTATTTGCTACGACCAGTGCATTTTCTTGGCAAAACTCTGTTAGTCTTTGCCCAGCTTCATTCTGTATTCCAAGGCCAAATTTGCCTGTTACTCCAGGTGTTTCTTGACTTTCTACTTTTGCATTCCAGTCCCCTATAATGAAAAGGACATCTTTTTTGGGTGTTAGTTCTAAAAGGTCTTGTAGGTCTTCATAGAACCTTTCAACTTCAGCTTCTTCAGCGTTACTGGTTGGGGCATAGACTTGGATTACTGTGACATTGAATGGTTTGCCTTGGAAATGAACAGAGATCCTTCTGTCATTTTTGAGATTGCATCCAAGTACTGCATTTCGGACTCTTTTGTTGACCATGATGGCCACTCCATTTCTTCTGAGGGATTCCTTCCCGCAGTAGTAGATATAATGGTCCTCTGAGTTAAATTCACCCATTCCAGTCCATTTGAGTTCGCTAATTCCTAGAATGTCAACATTCACTCTTGCCATCTCTTGTTTGACCACTTCCAATTTGCCTTGATTCATGGACCTGACATTCCAGGTTCCTATGCAATATTGCTCTTTACAGCATCGGACTTTGCTTCTATCACCAGACACTTCCACAACTGGGTATTCTTTTTGCTTTGGCTCCATCCCTTCATTCTTTCTGGAGTTGTTTCTCCACTGATCTCCAGTAGCATATTGGGCCCCTACTGACCTGGGGAGTTTCTCTTTCAGTATCCTATCATTTTGTCTTTTCATACGGTTCATGGGGTTCTCAAGGCAAGAATACTGAAGTGGTTTGCCATTCCCTTCTCCAGCGGACCACACCCTGTCAGATCTCTCCACCATGACCCGCCCATCCTGGGTTGCCCCACGGGCATGGCTTAATTTCATTGAGTTAGACAAGGCTGTGGTCCTGGTGTGATTAGATTGACTAGTTTTCTGTGAGTATGGTTTCAGTGTATTTGCCCTCTGATGCCCTCTTGCAAGACCTACCATCTTCCTTGGGTTTCTCTTACCTTGGGTGTGCGGTTATCTCTTCCCGGCTGCTCCAGCAAAGCACAGCCATTGCACCTTACCTTGGACTAGGGGTCTCTCCTCACCGCTGCCCTTCCTGACCTTGGAGGAGGGGTATCTCCTCACCGCTGCCCTTCCTGACCTCAGTCATGGGGTAGCTCCTCTTGCCGCGCTCTTAATGCGCTCTTAGTGCACCACGCAGCCAGTGAGGTGCTCTTAGTGCGCCAGTCGCGGGCAGGCGGACCATCCCCATGGAAAAGAAATGCAAAAAAGCAAAATGGCTGTCTGGGGAGGCCTTGCAAATAGCTGTGAAAAGAAGAGAAGCAAAAAGCAAAGGAGAAAAGGAAAGATATAAACATCTGAATGCAGAGTTCCAAAGAATAGCAAGGAGAGATAAGAAAGCCTTCTTCAGCGATCAATGCAAAGAAATAGAGGAAAACAACAGAATGGGAAAGACTAGGGATCTATTCAAGAAAATCAGAGATACCAAAGGAACGTTTCATGCAAAAATGGGCTCGATAAAGGACAGAAATGGTATGGACCTAACAGAAGCAGAAGATACTAAGAAGAGGTGGCAAGAATACACAGAAGAACTGTACAAAAAAGAGCTTCACGACCCAGATAATCATGATGGTGTGATCACTGACCTAGAGCCAGACATCCTGGAATGTGAAGTCAAGTGGGCCTTAGAAAGCATCACTACGAACAAAGCTAGTGGAGGTGATGGAATTCCAGTGGAGCTATTCCAAATCCTGAAAGATGATGCTGTGAAAGTGCTGCACTCAATATGCCAGCAAATTTGGAAAACTCAGCAGTGGCCACAAGACTGGAAAAGGTCAGTTTTCATCCCAATCCCAAAGAAAGGCAATGCCAAAGAGTGCTCAAACTACCGCACAATTGCACTCATCTCACACGCTAGTAAAGTAATGCTCAAAATTCTCCAAGCCAGGCTTCATCAATATGTGAACCGTGAACTTCCTGATGTTCAAGCTGGTAGACAGCCTTCAGAATGGGAGAAAATAATAGCAAATGAAGCAACTGACAAACAACTAATCTCAAAAATATACAAGCAACTTCTACAGCTCAATTCCAGAAAAATAAATGACCCAATCAAAAAATGGGCCAAAGAACTAAATAGACATTTCTCCAAAGAAGACATACAAATGGCTAACAAACACATGAAAAGATGCTCAACATCACTCATTATCAGAGAAATGCAAATCAAAACCACTATGAGATACCATTTCACGCCAATCAGAATGGCTGCTATCCAAAAGTCCACAAGCAATAAATGCTGGAGAGGGTGCGGAGAGAAGGGAACCCTCTTGCACTGTTGGTGGGAATGCAAACTGGTACAGCCACTATGGAGAACAGTCTGGAGATTCCTCAAAAAACTGGGAATAGAAATGCCTTATGATCCAGCAATCCCACTACTGGGCATATACACTGAGAAAACCAGAATTGAAAGAGACACGTGTACCCCAATGTTCATAGCAGCACTGTTTCCAATAGCCAGAATGTGGAAGCAACCTAGATGTCCATCCACAGATGAATGGATAAGCAAGCCGTGGTACATATACACAATGGAGTATTACTCAGCCATTAAAAAGAATACATTTGAATCAGTTCTAAGGAGGTGGATGGAACTGGAGCCTATTATACAGAGTGAAGTAAGCCAGAAACAAAAACACAAATACAGTATACTAACGCATATATATGGAATTTAGAAAGATGGTAAAAATAACTCTATTTACGAGACAGCAAAAGAGACACTGATGTATAGACCAGACTTTTGGACTCTGGGACTGGGAGAGGGTGGGATGATTGGGGAGAATAACATTGAAATATGTATAATATTATATCTGAAATGTATTAATTGTTCAAACTAAATACTGTCATGTTACAATTTGTTCATATTAGATGTTTGTAATGTTTCTGATAATCAATAAAAGAGATTCTTGATAAAAAAAAAAAAAAAAAGAAAAGGCAGAAGAACCAGAGATCAAATTGCCAACATCCGCTGGATCATGGAAAAAGCAAGAGAGTTCCAGAAAAACATCTATTTCTGCTTTATTGACTATGCCAAAGCCTTTGACTGTGTAGATCACAATAAACTGTGGAAAATTCTGAAAGAGATGGGAATACCAGACCACCTGATCTGCCTCCTGAGAAATCTGTATGCAGGTCAGGAAGCAATAGTTAGAACTGGTCATGGAACAACAGACTGGTTCCAAATAGGAAAAGGAGTACGTCAAGGCTGTATATTGTCACCATGTTTATTTAACTTCTATGCAGAGTACATCATGAGAAATGCTGGACTGGAAGAAACACAAGTTGGAATCAAGATTGCCGGGAGAAATATCAATAACCTCAGATATGCAGAAGACACCACCCTTATGGCAGAAAGTGAAGAGGAACTCAAAAGCCTCTTGATGAAATTGAAAGTGGAGAGTGCAAAGGTTGGCTTAAAGCTCAACATTCAGAAAATGAAGATCATGGCATCTGGTCCCATCACTACATGGGAAATAGAAGTGGAAACAGTGTCAGACTTTGTTTTTCTGGGCTCCAAAATCACTGCAGATGGTGACTGCAGCCATGAAATTAAAAGACGCTTCAGTGCTCAGTCAGAGTCCTCACTGGTGCCATGGGTACCTAGCTCTGTACCCTTCTCCATGCCTTTTCCAACTCTCTGCCCCAAACTCATCACCACCATCCTGAATTTGATTTATCATTTCCACTTCCCTGCTTTTTTTTAATCAAGGTATAATTGACCATTTCAGTCTCTGAAGGAGGCAGCAGGGGATGAGATGGTTAAATAGTATCACTGACTCAATGGACATGAATCTAAGCAAACTCCAGGAGATAATGGAGGACAGAGAAGTCTAATGAGCTACAGTCCATGGGGTTAGCAAAGAGTTGGACATGACTTAGTGACTGAACAACAACAACAAATAATTGACATATAATATTATATTCATTTGAGGTATACAACATAATGATTCAATATTTGCACATGGTACAGAATAATCACTATAAGAAAGCTGATTAACATCTGTCACCATACATAGTTACAGATGTCTTCTCTTTTGATGAGAACTTTTTAAGATTTACTTTCAGCACCTTTCAAATATGTGAGACAATATTATATTATCAACTATGGTCACCAAGCTGTACATTATTTTATAATTGGAAATTTGTACATTTGACTCCCTTCATCCACCCCCATTCTCCAACCCAGGCAATCATCAATCACTTCTCTGTATCTATGAGCTTCATTTTTTGTTTCAGAGGTTTTTTAGATTATACACATGAGTAAGATCATACGGTGTTTGTCCTTATCTGTCTGACATTTCATTTAGCATAATGCCCTCCAAGTCCATCCACGTTGTCAGAAATAACAAGATTTCTTTCTCTTTTATGGCAAATAATATTCTTGTCTGTCTTATCTCTGGGTGTGTGTCTGTGTGTATTTTGCCTGTTCTTTATCCTTTCATCCATTCATGGGCACTTAGTTTGCTTCTATATCTTGGCTATTATAAATAGTGCTGCAATAACAAAAGTGAAAGTGAAGTCACTCAGTCATGTCCGACTCTTTGTGACCCCATGGACTGTGGCCCACCAGGCTTCTCCATCCGTGGGCTTCTCCAGGCAAAAGTACAGGAGTGGGTTGCCATTTCCTTCTCCAGGAAATGTTCCCAACCCAGGGATCGAACCCGGGTCTCCCGCATTGTAGGCAGACGCTTTACCATCTGAGCCACCAGGGAAGCTCTGACCAAAGGGGTGTATATATCTTTTCAAGTTATTGTTTTCTTTTTTAAAATAAATACCAAAAAGTGGAATTGCCATATCATATGATAGTTCTATTTTTTTTAGGAACCTTCATATTATTTTCCATAGTGGCTACATCAATTTATGTTCCCATCAATAGTACCTGAGGGTTTCCTTTTTTTATACATCCTCATCAACACTTGTTATTTCTTGCCTTCTTGAAAAATAGCCATTCTAATGGTATAAGGTGATACTTCACTGTGGTTTTGATTTGTATTTCTCTAATAATTAGTAATGTTGAACACCTTTTCCTGTATGTGTTGGCCATCTATGTATATTCTGTGGAAAAATATCAATGAGGTCTTCTTTACATTTTTAAATGACATTGTTTGGCTTTTTGTTATTCAGTTTACATGAGTTTTTTGTATATTTTGGTTATTAGACCCTTATAAGATATATTCTTTGGAAATATTTTCTCCCATTCAGTAGGTTGTGTTTCATTTTATTGATGATTTCCTTTGCTGTTCAGAAGCTTTTTAAATGTAGTCTCACTTGTTTACTTTTGCTTTAGTTGTCTGCCTTTTCAAAAAGAATTTTAACATCTGTGTATTCCTAAATAATACACTGCTTAGTTTTGCTAACTTTTGATTTTTCTAAAACTACCATCTTGCTACGTACATAGGTGATCCTTGTGAATTTGTTTATTCATTCACCATTGTTTTATAAGTTTAGTCTTGTTGCAAGTAATTGTGTTGTTTTCATGGCAATATAACATTCCCTTTTATGAATATAAGAGAATATCAATTACCTTAGTGATGGACATTTAAGTCATTTCCTGTCATTTGCTTTTATAAATGGGGGCCCTATGAACATACAATTGTACATATTTCCTATTTGTGTCCATTTGGGCTGCTCTAACAAAATACCATAGACTAGGTGACTTACAAATGACAGAAATTTATTTCTCACAATTCTGGAAGCTAGAATTCCAATATAAGTGTGCTAACATGGTTGGGTTCTAGTGAGGGCCTTGTTCCAGATTACAAACCACCAATTTCTTGCTGTGTCCTCCCATGGTGGAAAAGCAAGGAAGACCTCTTTCTTTTTTTTTCATAAATGCACCAGTCCTATTGATGAGGGCCCTACCTTCATGACTCAATCGTATCCCAAAGACCCACTCTGGGGATTAAGTTTCAACATACAGATTTGGGAGTCATAGTGAGTAAAGAGAAAGTCATTCATTCATGTCTGACTCTCTGCAACCTCATGGACTGTAGCCTGCCAGGCTCTTCCGTCCATGGGTTCTTCAGGCAAGAATATTTGAGTGAGTTGCCATGCCCTTCTCCAGGGGATCTTCCCAACCCAGAGATTGAACTCAGGCTTTCTGCATTGCAGGCAGATTCTTTACCCTCTGAGCCATCAGGGAAGCCCTGAGGGTCGTAGGGGGACACAAATATTTGTTCTACAGTATCTCCTAAACATGACTACTTCTATATCTAGGACATCTCTTTATAGAGCAACATTTAGAAGCTATTAATGAAAACCCAGTTCACAAGCTAAACTTTTTTTCTTATTATAGCATACTTGCAAAGTTGCATTGAAACATAAAACTTTCATTAAGTGTACCTCCTGTTTAGTGTATTTTATAGTCATGAACATTTACCAAGGAATGATTTGAATATAATACGTACATATCTATAACAGAATTGAAAAAAGCCAGTAAAATTATTTGAATTTCTATAGGTTTTTTGACCAAATAAGAAAGTTAAAGCATTTCATTTGTTTAAAAGGCTGTTAAGTGTTAAACATTCTCACTTACTAGGAATCTGTTTCTACTCTCACTCTAGCAAAAAGAATAAAATTGACATTTTAAATATGCATATGTATAAGTAATGTAAATACCATACAAAACTGAAAAAGGGGATAAAAACCACTGGTGATACCAGTGCACTGCTGCAGCTATAGTCACATCTCCTTTGCAGTTTATTGATACTGGATTTGGGTTTGAGATCCAGCTATCATTAGGAGAGGAAAACCCTTAGCATTTAATTCAGTGATCATATGACCATTAAACTTCAGTTATGTACATGTTTCTAATGTAACACTGATTTAAATGATAATAGTGCATGCACATCAGAATGCTTTTCATTGCAAGTGACATAAAACTAAGCTAAACTCAATTAGGCAAAAAGGCAACTATTGGGTTAGTTTGTTAAGAAGTCCTGGGTAAACATAGCTTCTTCTGCGAATAATTTCAAGATCTCATATTGATCCTCTTCCCAATCTTGGCACAGGTCTTGTCCCCACTGGCTTTCAGAGCTATAATATCCTAGGTTCGGGGGTACAGGAAAATGGACACACATTTCTGTCATCAATCCCTGCCAAATAGCATGCATGTCATTATCTTCGACTGAGTTGCATAACCTATCCCCAAACCAGTTTCTATGGCCAAGAGAATACAATATTATGATTAGTCAGGCCCTCCTTACCTGTCTGCCTCTGGTAGAGAAGTAGTAAACCTAATCCAAAACATCCAACCGAGCCTGAGGGGGAATGCAGTTTTCTAGGGAAATATGTGATACTGAGTGGCGATTTTTGTTTCAATTTTTTAAAATTTTGTTTCTACAGAATTCTATTCCAAATTCTACACCTCATTCCTAATTACTTTTCTCTTTGCCTTTGGTGCAGTTACTTTATATTCTTTAAGTGGAGGGAGCTTCAACTGTCCAGTATCATCCTGCAAAGTGTCATTACAGATAGATATATTCTGCACTCGTGCATTCACTGTCACCACTACAGCTGTCTGCAGCTGTAGTGAGGAGTCTGACATTCTTGTACTCTCCCTCCAGAAAATCAGAAGGGAATAGTTATGACATTCAATAGATTCAAAATGTCCCAAAGCAAATTTTAAGCATTTTGTACTCAAGATTGCTCTTAAGTTAATTTATAATTATCTCAGTTCTAGTTTCAATTTTCTTTCATCCTCACAAAATTCTGTTATCATTTCACGCCAGAGGAGATCTACCAACTTTGCACCCAAACAGTTTAAAATTTGATATTATACTGTGGTTAAAACGACTCTCTTCAAAAACAGCCCCTGCACACTGATACTTCCACTGGCTCATTCCTGTGAAACACATGAAACATATGCTCATTAGTTACTGGAGCCAATTTAAATGATAATGTTTTCAAATAGCCAACATCAAATAAACTTAGGGAGTAAACATCATTGCAACATGGTAAACAAGCTCTGAAGTGCAGCTGAGTGTGAAGGTTATTATCAAGGGACAGAGCTGGTGGGTACAGGGTAAGCAAACCAATCTATTGCCAGACAATAATGTAAATTTCTCATGCAGTGCACTCCATTACTTCTCTTTTAGTTCTGCTGCCACTGTCTCCTGCAGGTTAAAAAAAAAAAAATCCTGAGCTCTTGCTGGTATATTTAATGTCCATTAAAAGCAAGGAAAGATATTTTACATTGGGGAGGATGGACATGAGGTTTTGGATGTCTCTGTAAGGTATAAAATAGGGACATGAGTATTCTAATATTGCTATGAAGTGTATTCACATTCAGAATATCACAGATTCAATACACAAGCCAAAAGACTGCTTCTATAAACTTCATCAGTAAAAACTCATTAAAAAAAATCTCATCCTTTGTCTCCTAGTATTAAGCATATTTTTAAGTAGTGTTATAATACTTAGTACACTTTAGGAGAAAAATAAATACCAAGTAACATCTGATAGGCTTCGAATATACCAAGAACAAAATGGACTTAGAATATTTGAGTGGGTATGAAATGGTAAGAGGGGAATTTATCAGTTAAAAAAGAGGAAGGAAAAGATTTTCAGAAGAAAGCTTCATGTGCAGAGAAATGAAAATAT
Source organism: Tragelaphus eurycerus (assembly GCA_935064755.1). Classification (NCBI taxonomy): domain Eukaryota; kingdom Metazoa; phylum Chordata; class Mammalia; order Artiodactyla; family Bovidae; genus Tragelaphus; species Tragelaphus eurycerus. The sequence continues at coordinate 428,768 of CAKXYN010000266.1, forward strand.
ATGGTCCATTTTAAAAGTAAGAAGTTAAGGAGTGAGAGAGGGAGGAGTGGAAAGAAATGAAGCTAAAAACACTACTTTGATCTTATTTGTTTTTAATTTTAAATAGCAAATATTACAAAATTTTAAATATAGAAAATTAAGGCAAAGAAACCAAATAATGGGATCATAATCTCAAGTTAACGTTGTTGACAACATTCTCAATAAAATCATAAAGTCATACATAAAGATAAAAGAAAAAAGTAAAAGCACCTTCAGAGATGATGAAGTGGGTGCTTTTACTTTTTTCTTTTATCTTTATGTATGATTTTATGATTTTATTGAGAATGTTGTCAACAACGTTAACTTGATATGGCAATGGCACCCCACTCCAGTACTCTTGCCTGGAAAATCCCACGGACGGAGGAGCCTGGTAGGCTGCAGTCCATGGGGTCGCTAAGAGTCGGACACGACTGAGTGACTTCACTTCTCTTTTCACTTTCCTGCATTGGAGAAGGAAATGGCAACCCACTCCAGTGTTCTTGCCTGGAGAATCCCAGGGATCAGGGAGCCTGGTGGGCTGCCGTCTATGGGGTTGCACAGAGCCGGAGACAACTGAAGCGACTTAGCAGCAGCAGCAGTTATCAATAGTGAATCTTGAATTTCCCTTAAAAAATGTGTTTTGAAAACTTTGAATTTGTACATAGAATAAATCATATTCTTGCCTGAAGAATCTCATGGACAGAGGAGCCTGGCAGACTACAGTCCATGGGGTCATAGGAGTCGACACAGCTTAGTGACTAAACCACCAGATGTTGCTCTGCATCTTGGTTTTTTAGAACGATTATGATTTCTGGCATCCTCCCATGGCAACAAATACCGGCCTAACTCAGTAATTTTAGCAACTGAATGGTATTTCATTGTAGAGTCAAAACAATTTAACTGATTTGATTGATGGATATTTGGGTAGTTTCTGGATTTTTTAAATTATAATGTTATTTACATACATATCTTGGTATACAAATATTTGGGCCAAATGACTTCAGAATCTTTCAAAACCATCTCCTTTCATCAACAGTTTATCAAATATTCTCTTCTCATAGACCTGACATCCTTGGGTATCATCAACTCTTTAAAATTTACTAGTGTAATAGGTAAAATCTTTGTATCTTGATTATTTTGTTTCTATTTCTTTTAAGAAGAGTATGATTAAGCATTTTTTCATACTATGTCTAGTCATTTTGGGACATAGATTTTGAAGAAATATGTTACACCACATTAAGGGATTTAAATGTTTTCCTGGGACTAAAAGTTTTTGTCTCATTAAGAGTTGAAAGTGAAAGTCATTCAGTCGTGTCTGATTCCTTGTGACCCCACACAGTTCATGGAATTCTCCAGGACAAAATACTGGAGTGGGTAGCCAATCCCTTCTCCAGTGGATCTTCCTTACCCAGGGATCAAACCAGGGTCTCCTGCATTGCAGGCAGATTCTTTGCCAGCTGAGCTACCACGGAAGCTAAGTCTTTGTAAAATTAAAAGTTAAGTCTTGGTAAAATCTGGATGATAAAATAGAAAAAGAAGTAACTGAACTGTATTATGTTATTATCATATGTTTTTGACCTACATGATTAATTACTATATTAGGTTTACTCCTAAGGCTTATCAAATAAAAGTTATTTGGATGGGGAGTCAGTCCTTCAAGCTTTTAACTTTGACGTATTAACCTGCCCAAGAAAATTAAGAGGAATAAGTATGGAACCTCTAATGCATGGAGTACCAGTGGTGGGAAAGGTGCTGCCATATGTATTCAGCCACATAATCTTACTGAAACGGATATTTTTATCAAGGATTTCTCAGCAAGTATTCATTTCTTTGGATTAAATCAATTCCATTATTTGAACTACCAAAAAGAGTGTTGGGTTAAGAACAGCAGTTAACTTTTATGTCATTTATATATTCAAATATTTATCGCACCCTGATTCAGCAGCAAAAATATGGGTCCTTACTTTATCATCACTGTGTTGAGTGGCAATATAAACTCAAAAAGATTAAACAGTTTTTCAAAAGGGATGCTGGAGTCCCCATTGCTTTTCTGGGCTCCAAAATCACTGCAGATGGTGACTGCAGCCCTGAAATTAAAAGACGCTTACTCCTTGGAAGGAAAGTTATGACCAACCTAGATAGCATATTCAAAAGCAGAGACATTACTTTACCAACAAAGGTTCGCCTAGTCAAGGCTATGGTCTTTCCTGTGGTCATGTATGGATGTGAGAGCTGGATTGTGAGGAAGGCTGAACACCGAAGAATTGATGCTTTTGAACTGTGGTGTTAGAGAAGACTCTTGAGAGTCCCTTGGACTGCAAGAAGATCCAACCAGTCCATTCTGAAGGAGATCAATCCTGGAATTTCTTTGGAAGGAATGATGCTCAAGCTGAAACTCCAGTATTTTGGCCACCTCACGCGAAGAGTTGACTCATTGGAGAAGACTCTGATGCTGGGAGGGATTGAGGGCAGGAGGAGAAGGGGACGACAGAGGATGAGATGGCTGGATGGCATCACTGACTCGATGGATGCGAGTCTGAGTGACCTCCGGGAGCTGGTGATGGACAGGGAGGCCTGGCGTGCTGCGGTTCATGGGGTCGCAAAGAGTCGGACACGACTGAGCGACTGATCTGATCTGATCTGATCTGATAGGTCCTGCCTTGCTGCACCAAGCATAACAGAACCCGCAGTAGGCTCTGGCCCTTGTGTCTAACTCTAATCATGCACATGACTTCGTTCTACAGGTCTTCAGCAGGCTGTACTTCAGTATTTCTTAAAAAGAGTTGGATATATTCTGTTAGCATCCTATCTTACTGACCCTCATACTGCCATTAAAACATGTATTTATGTTCAAAAACAAAAAGTACCTTGTTTGCTTATGATATATGACTACTATTAATAGAAAAAAAGCTGCATTCTCAGTCACAATGCTGTTTTGGAAATTGTCAACATAGGATATGAACAATTTGCAATTTTCAGAGAACAGATCAATCAGGAGCAGAAAAGAAATGTTTCTGCCAGAGACACAGTTTCCTTTTGTAAATCTCTGTTTTTGCAGACAGGCAGGGATGGTTTGCTCAGGGACCACATGTTTGCCTTCAGTTTACCCTCTGTTTAATTCAAAAGTTGCTTTTCCTTTTGGGGGTAAATAACCACAACTTATACTGACTTTAAGGGAATATTTCCATACCATATTGTTTAGTCAGGCTCATGAATTTCAGTTTTTGGTTCTGTTCTGTTTTGTTTTTCCATAATGAGCCATATTCAACATGACATGCATTCACACACACACACACACACACACACAGAAACCAATGAATTGCACAACCTCTGCTCTGATATTTATCCTTATAAGGTGGTTGGGATAGAAAATGCAGCTGTATTAAATGGTAATGATATTGATATCTCTCTCCAATGCCTCTCAATTTGATAGTCTATTAAAATCTCACTTGTGAACTTAAACCTCATAAATTTATTAAGGAGACTAAAATACCCTGTTTTCAGATTGCTAAGCAATAATTCTCCTTTCCCCTTCAATTTCTTTTTCTCTAGATTTGTAATCCAAAAATCAGAGAAGCCAAAACCTCATCACTATGGAGATATTCATGTGCCTTTTTCTTTTTCTCTAGGAAATAAGTCTGTGAACTGCACACAACAGTGTAATTGACTCTCTGGTGCAGCTGCCATTGGGTCTTTCCTATAAGAAATCATATTAGCCTTCCTTTTAAATGTGTTCAGGGTAATAAGTCATCCTTGACATTCACCATTCATACAACAAAATGTCTGTGTTACTAAATCAGCCCCAAGCTTATCAAATAATTAATTCCAGATTTGTAAGTGACACAGATGATGTCAGGTTTTTGTATTAAGTAGGACCTTGATCCCCAGCATTTACTGGTTGCAATCCTTTTACTAACAGATAACATCTGCCAATGAGTAATACTTGGTTCCAGGGAAGAACAGCTTTTAGTGATTTTATTCCTGTGAAGTTTTCTATGTTGACAATGCTTTAAGCCAAATGCTTTTGTTTAACCGCCATAAAGCAAGAAATTGCTGTTCAAACTCTTTAACACTTTTTTAAGCCTTGAGGGGATCACATTTAGGAATAAGAAGACTTCTATTCAGTTCTTGGAAGAGGAGGAGGAATCCTTGTCTGAGGAGGCCTTACAAACAGCTATGGAAAGAAGAGAAGTGAAAGGCAAAGAATAAAAGGAAAGATATACCCATTTCAATGTAGAGTTTCAAAGAATAGCAAGGAGAAAGAAGAAAGCCTTCCTCAGTGATCAATGCAAAGAAATAGAGGAAAACAACAGAATGGGAAAGACTAGAGATCTCTTCAAGAAAATTAGAGATACAAGGGAACATTTCATGCAAAGATGGGCACAATAATGGACAGAAATGGTATAGACTTAACAGAAGTAGAAGATATTAAGAAGAGGTGGCAAGAATACACAGAAGAACTATACAAAAAAGATCTTTATGACACAGATAACCTTGATGGTGTGATTACACACCTAGACATCCTGGAATGCAAAGTCAAGTGGGCCTTAGGAAACATCACTACAAACAAAGCTAGTGGAGGTGATGGAATTCCAATTAAGCTATTTCAAATCCTAAAAGATGATGCTGTGAAAATGCTGCACTCAATATGCCAGCAAATTAGGAAAACTCAGCCTTGACCACAGGACTGGAAAAGGTCAGTTTTCATTCCAATCCCAAAGAAAGGCAATGCCAAAGAATGCTCAAACTGTGGCACAATTGCACTCATCTCACATGCTAGCAAAGTACTGATCAAAATTCTCCAAGCCAAGCTTCAACAGTACGTGAACCATGAACTTTCAGATGTTCAAGCTGGATTTAGAACAGGCAGAGGAACCAGAGATCAAATTGCCCTTATCCATTGGATCATCAAGAAAGCAAGAGAGTTCCAGGAAAACATCTACTTCTGCTTTATTGACTATGCCAAAGCCTTTGACTGTGTGGATCACAACAAACTGTGGAAAATTCTGAGAGATGGGAATACCAGACCACCTGATCTGCCTCCTAAGAAATCTGTATGCAGGTCAAGAAGCAACAGTTAGAACTGGACATGAAACAACAGACTGGTTCCAAATAGGAAAAGGAGTACATCAAGGCTGTATATTGTTACCCTGCTTATTTAACTTATATGCAGAGTACATCATGAGAAATGCTGGATTGGATGAAGCACAAGCTGGAATCAAAATTGCTGGGAGAAATTTTGGTAACCTCAGATATGCAGATGACACCACCCTTATGGCAGAAAGTGAAGAAGAATTAAAGAGCCTCTTGATGAGAGTGAAAGAGGAGAGTGAAAATAGCTGGCTTAAACTCAACATTCAGAAAACGAATATCATGGCATCTGGTCCCATCACTTCATGGCAAATAGATGGGAAAACAATGGAAACAGTGACAGACTTTAATTTGGGGGCTCCAAAATCACTGCAGATGGTGACTGCAGCCATGAAATTAAAAGTTGCTTGCTCCTTGGAAGAAAAGTTATGACCAACCTAGACAGCATATTAAATAGCAGAGACATTACTTGCCAACAAAAGTCTATCTAGTCAAAGCTGTGTTTTTTCCAGGGGTCAGGTATGAATGTGAGAGTTGGACTATAAAGAAAGCTGAGCACTGAAGTTTTGATGCTTTTGAACTGTAGTGTTGAAGAAGACTCTTGAGAGTCCCTTGGACTGCAAGGAGATCCAACCAGTCCATCCTAAAGGAGATCAGTCCTGGGTGTTCATTGGAAGGACTGATGCTGAAGCTGAAACTCCAATACTTTGGCCACCTGAAGCGAAGAACTGACTCATTTGAAGAGACTCTGATGCTGGGAAAGATTGAAGGCAGAAGGAGAAGGGGCCACAGAAGATGAGACGGTTGGTTGGCATCATGAACTCAATGGACATGAGTTTGAGTAAACTCTGGGAGGTGGTGATGGACAGGGAGGCTTGGTGTGCTGCAGTCCATGAGGTTGCAAAGAGTTAGACACGACTGAGTGACTGAACTGAACTGATTCAGTCCTTGTCATGGACTCACTTCAGAAATTACCTTGAGCTCATTGACTTTATATTTTGGATAATATTCTATTGAGTAGGAAATAGACATTTTACACCAGGGCCAGATGGGGAAGGCTTTGAGTTATGAATTCTGTCATCTATATCATAAAAAAAGGGATGAGAACACTCCCAAATTAGCCAAGTATCTTACTTTTGGAGTGGGAGGTCACAGATAAGCAAGGGGAGAATCTACAATGATCTGTGACTATTAAATTTGGAAAACTTATCAATTGATGTTTAGCCAAATATAGACACAAATGGTTATATACAGAAATATTTATATTTATTAATATATAGGAGTTAGTATGTACACATGTATTTCCTTTCTATGTCAACTGAGAGGACATAGAAGCAATGACACCCTGTTAGTAACCAACATTCTATCACCCAGATCTTGTTTTCTAATTCCATTCTCTGATGAAAAGAAGCAGACTCCTTGGAGAAACTGCTGATTCTAGGATTTTGTGGCAGCGGGGGTTGGGGGTGGGGCCGTGGTGGGAGAGTGTGGGAAGAATATAGTTGATTTACAATGTTCTGTTGATTTCTGGTTTAGAACAAACTGATTCATATATTTACCCTCTTTTAGATTCTTTTCTCATATAGATTATCATAGAATATTAGAGTTCCCTGTGCTATACAGTAGAACCTTGTTGATAATCTACTTTATATATATAGTAGTAAAGTAATCTACTTTATATATAGTATATATAATCTACTTTATGTATACTACCTTACTATAGTATATAGTAGTATATAGTATTTATGTTAATTCCTACCTCCTAATTTATCCCACCTACCTTTCCACTTTGGTAACCATAAGTCTGTTTTCCAAGTCTGTGAGTCTGTTTCTGTTTTGTAAATAAGTTCAATTGTATCTCTTTTTTTTTAGATTTCATATATAAGTTAAATCATACTTGTCTTTTTCTGACTTTACTTAGTAATCTCTAGGTCCATCCACGTTGCTGCAAGTCAAGTCTAGGCTTTGAGTAAAAAATGTAAAAGATGAAGTTGGAGCGTTTTATAAGGCCAGAAGGTTAGAAAGTGCTAAAAACAAAACTACAGAATAATGAGATCATGTCAAAGGAATATAGAAGCCAACTGAAAAAGTTCCAGATAGCCAAAACTGTTAACAATTTGAGCAGTGAAGTAGTATTGGATTGAGCACATGTATGCTGTGTTGCTTTGATTATGTCTGACTCTTTGTGAACCTATGGACTATAGCCCACCAGGTATCTCTGTCCGCAGGATTTTTCAGCCAAGAATGTTGGACTGGGTTGCTATGTCCTCCTCCAAGGGACCTTCCTGACTCAAGCATCAAACCCACGTCTCAAGTCTTCCACATTAGCAGGCAGATTCTTTACCACTGGCCCCACCTGGGAAGCTCAGTGTTGGATTATAAACCAAAATATAAAATAAACATTCATGAATCCATATTGATATAAATAGATGATTTAATGAATAAATGGGAGAGAAATGACAAATATCTTATGAAGAAGAATTCCAAATAATCAAATAATTCAGGTAGATAACTCATCCTTAAGGAGGTGAAGCGTAATGCCCCACTTCCTAAATGTAAGCTGAACATGGTATAGAAAGGGGGAGAAAGAGTAACCTGGCAAACACTAGCTCAGCCAGGTGATGAAGGTTAACATCAGCAGTGATGGGCATACTGATAGCATGTATTCTTGATATAATAAGAATGGAACTTGTCCTCTATAGTCTTTGAAAAACCTATCACCTAGTCTAATCATGAGAAAAACATCACACAAGCCCCAATTCCGGGATGTTTTTCAAAACACTTGGCTAGTACTTCTCAAAACTGTGAAGATCATTGAAAACAAGGAAAATCTAAGAAACTGTTATAGGCACAAGGAGCCTACATGACAGATAAATATTACATGATATACTGGATGGAAATCCTAGAACACAAAAAAGGATAGTGTGTTTAAAATAAGGAAATATGAATAAAATGTAGGCTTGAATAATGTATTAATATTGGTTCATCCATTATGGCAAATAAATGTACCATAATAATATAAAATGTTAATAACTGATGAAAGTGGACCTATAGCCTATAAGAACTACATACTATCCTAACAGTTTTTCTATAAAAATCTAATTTTGTTATAAAATTTTAAAGTTTATTAAAAAATACTCTCAAATTTATTCTTTTTATTATTCAGATGGACTTTAGTTAGATGTCAATATTTTTGTGACATCTAAGCTAAATTATCTTCTGACACCCTATAGATTTGTGAGTTAGTTCTTCTAAGTGTTTTAATCAAAGCTTTAATTTTACCCTGAAAATGGTCATTCTATTTGTTAGGGAAATATTTTCTAAGTTGTTCACGTGCTATTGTTTGGGTTATTACACCATCTCTGATAAAAGAGTTGACTCAGTTTTATTATTGATAAAAACTCTATTATGATTATCCTCCTATAAACACTCTAAACTCTGGTCATCTTCACTGAGTATGGTAATGAGGGTAGAATGTATCATTGCAAGTCTAATTCTGCCCATTATATTCCTGCCTCTCCATTTATGCTAGACTAAAATGTTATTTGAGCTGGAAGATCATTCTATAACCTTCAGATTACTGCTGGGTGGCTTAGGCAGAAAAGGAATTACCAATGCATTAAATTTGAATTAGCTCTGAGAAATCATGCAGATGTATGCACAGAACATTATAGCAATACTGTCTCCCAGGCACAGCAGAATTGCTTTTATGCAGTTTTAAAGAATCACTTGAGCAACCCTTAAATTGCACACATGATGAAGCTGAGCCAGCATCTTCTGTTTAAAAAAAAAAATGCAGCCCAAATCTGGCCTTTCAGGGAGCTGTCTTTCAGAGAAACCTGATCACACTGGGCCTGCTGCTGAGTGGACTGTTTGGGTTTCAGCCCCAGCATATTAAAGTGTCCTGGCAGAGTGACTGCAGAAGTGTCACTTAGACTAATGATTATGAATTATGCAGAGGGTCATATCCTCTTAGTTACAAGTCATTTACATGGCCTCCCTCTAGACTGCCTAGCCTGGTTCAATGTTATTTTCCTCCTACTAGGAAATAACTCATTGAATAGATGTTCAAAGTTGAATTTATTGACATTCTATTTTTCTTCCATAATGCCAAGCTTGCAAAACAACCAAATGAAAAAAAAAAAAAAAAAAAAAAGACACTTACCCTCAGTGAAATTATAGCAGTAACAAGTCTTGGTTTATTTTTTCCCCTTTAGTCTGTCAGAGTGCTTCCCATTTTAAAGGTTTGCCAGTTCTGATATCTCACCCTCTGCCGCCTTCTTCTGTCTTCACTAAAACTGAAAAGATAGTGTAAAGAAGTATGCAAGGAAAAAAGGGAGAATGTAGTTGATTCTGAAATCAGCACATCTCAACATATAAAGATACACACTATTTCAGTGAACAACTTGGGGGTGTTGAGGGGAGTGGGTACAGCTGGAAAACCAGACAATTTCTTCCTTGAAATTAAAAAAGTCTGTCAGATTTAACAATGTGTTTTATAAATCTGAGGCCTTGAACCTATGCTTAAGATGAAAGAGACAGGTCATAGGTAATTCTGTACATTTTAAGACGCAACTTATTAAGCATGACTACAGAGATGGGTGTGGAACTCATCTGAAATATACGGATCTGCATTTGTGCTGCTGGCTGGATTTAGATCTCAGTGGAAAACATGAGGAGCATTGACCTGCCCCAGAAAGTGGACCATCCATGGTCAACTTCAAAGTCATAGGCTGTTTTTCACAATAAAACCAGCCTGGAGCAGGACAAAGAGTTTTTTCCAAATCGACTGAGCAGATTCTGTGTCATGAGAGCTAATTAGGGCAGAACCTCTCAAGATTCCATAACCAACCGCAGGGCCAACAAGTCTTGTTGTTATTAATGTGGTGGATGGTGATTCAGCCATACAAAATGCCATTCAACACAGACCTCCATCCAGGGCAGTTACCCCTGACAACTAGATTTGAAAAGACGCCCTTGCTACCTTGCTAAATGACAAGGGTCAAGTAAAGATAACAGGAGAGTGCTCTGAAATGCTGTTCACACTTCCAACAAGTGAGTTGACATAGGTGGTAGAATGATGCAGTGATGGCTTCACTGTTCCTGAGGGACCTGCAGTGTCCTTAGAGACCTCTTGGGACACACAAATGCCTCCCCAATAGTAGAGCATGAAGTTAACTGTCAAACTGCACCAAGTCCAAAGGGCAACTTGTGCCAGAGAAGTGGAGTTAAATGTCACTTAAAAACCTTCTTTGGCAGGATAATTCATTGAGATAAGAGCCAGAAGGAGTTTCTCTCTGCTCCAGCAGAACTATTCTGCTCCAACACAAAAAAATCTTACAAACCCTCTGAGAGGAAAATGGAGCTGCAAAAATGACCTTTGGGCTGACAGCTCTGTCCCTCTGCGGTTCTCCACCTCCCTTCTCTTTCCTCCACCTCAGGGTCACACTGCCTCCCTGCCCTTCCTCAGAAAAGTCCAGCTTGCTCCAACCAGCACCTGTGCTTGGAAGTTCTTCCCTTGGGTGAACATCCACAAGTCTCTGTCCTCACTCCCTTCAGGGCTCAGCTAAAATGTCATCACTGACATGTTCTGGGATTTCCCTATAATAAATAAAAATCCCAACCCAGACGTAACCTGGCCCCTCGCACTGCTTTATTTTTCTAAATAATGTTCTTCTCCCACAACTGCACAGTATATTTTCCTTATTTGTTCATTTTTAACTCATGACAAAAATGTCAAATATACAAACGGCAGGGACTTTTACTCACTGCATTATTCCTAGAAACTAGGAAGGGCCTGACATATAAAGGGTACTCAACAACATTCACTGAGTAAAAAGACTAAATTTTAATGTGTGTTTTATGCCTGTGTTTGCCCCTTCTCAGCCTAACATCCCTCTACCCCTGACCCTCTCCACACACATTACACGCACATACATGTATTCAGCTCAATGAGCCTTACTGTAGATAGAGGTCAGGAAAATGCTGTTGTCAGACAGATCATAGACACAAGGTTCTCAGATGCAAAAGAAGTGCTTATTCCTATCAAAAACAAATAAAAACTCTTGAGCACTGAAGTAAGAAGCAAATGTCCAATGCCCTTTACCTGTGGCACACAAGTATCGTGGAGCAATTGTATATGGACCCTGTCCCGTAAGCATTCCCTTGAGCACATAAACTCAGTTCCATACTGGGAGAGAACCAAAGGCTGACAGCAGATTCCATCACATGTTCTTTGTATTTTGTAATATAGAAAGTGAAAGTGAAGTCGCTCAGTAGTGCCTGACTCTTTGTGACCCCGTGGACTGTAGCCTACCACACTCCTCCGTCCACGGGATTTTCCAGGCAAGAGTACTGGAGTGGGTTGCCATTTCCTTCTCCAGAGGATCTTCCTGACACAGAGATCAAACCTCAGTCTCTTGCACTGTACGCAGACGCTTTACCGTCTGAGCCACCAGGGAAGTCAACATCTTGTAATATAGAGATCTATACGATATGTGGGGACATCCCTTGTGACTTAGATGGTAAAGAATCCACCTGCAATGTGGAAGACCTGGGTTCAAAACCTGAGTTGGACAGAGGTGCCTGGCGGACTGCAGTCCATGAGATCACAAAGAGTCAGACACAAGTGAGCAACTCAGCACACACGCATACAATAAATGGTAAAGAGTTCATATTATAGAGTGTATATGCTCAGCTGTGAGAGTTGGACTGTGAAGAAAGCTGAGCGCCGAAGAATTGATGCTTTTGAACTGTGGTGTTGGAGAAGACTCTTGCGAGTCCCTTGAACTGCAAGGAGATCCAACCAGTCCATCCTAAAGGAGACCAGTCCCAGTGTTCATTGGAAGGACTGATGTTGAAGCTGAAACTCCAATACTTTGGCCACCTGATGTGAAGAGCTGACTCATTGGAAAAGACTCTGATCCTGGGAGGGACTGGGGGCAGGAGAAGGGGATGACAGAGGACGAGATGGCTAGATGGCATCACCGACTCAGTGGACATGAGTTTGAGTAAACTCTGGGAGTTGGTGATGGACAGGGAGGCCTGGCATGCTGTGATTCATGGGGTCGCAAAGAGTCGGACACAACTGAGTGATTGAACTGATGTTCAGTTATTCTGAACATGTTTGGTTGGCCAAAAGTTCATTTGGGTTTCTCTAGAAACCCAAATGAATTTTTTGGCCAGCCCAATAATAATTTCATCATCTTTTACAGAGTTGGACATGGCTGACTGACTAAAAGGCATGAATTTGTTATAACTGAGAGAGTTATTTTGAGTAGAGTCAGATACTCTCTGCTCAATAGAAAAGAAAGTGACATGGTCCGTGTCTGCCATGGCTTAAAAAGGGGGTTAGTAATGATAAGCATATGTGCCTTTATTTGCCATCCCTGCTTTAGTTTCCAGCAGCAATTTCAAGCTTGGGGATATATGAACTAGGGGAGTATATCTGAATCATCAAGGGATGGGCACATGTCTGGTTTAACAGGACATATTCAAAAATCACCATTGTATAGATATTTTTATTCATAGTATATCATTAATTTTGAAATTCAAAATAACATCCAAAAAATTGAGAACTATAGTGCTTGACAGAGAAAGCAATGGATTTTTAAATGCTGAAAGACATTGCTCTAGTCTAGATTCACACATAACTTTCTTCTTGCATAATGTCTATGAATACACTTTAATAAGCATTAATCGAATACCTGTGAGTAAGTTACTTCACTGAACACTCTGCACAGTTCCCACAGAGTTTGCAATTGCTGAATTAAGTGCACGTTCATATATTTTTATTTTATCTTGCAAAACTGAAACTCTGCACTACCCATTGAAGAGTTACTCTTTTCTTCCTCCTCCCATTCCCTGACAAGTACCATTCTACTTTCTGTTTCTAAGAGTTTGAATACTCTAGAAACCTGAAAAACTAGAATCATTCATTAACTGTGTTTCTCTGACTGATGTTTCACATAGCACAACGTCATCAAGGTTCACCCATGTTGTAACATACAACAGTGTCTCCTCTTTTATAAGGCTGAATGATGTTTCGTTGGATGCATATTCCACATTTTCTATATCTAGTCATCTGTTGATGTGCATTTAGGTTACTTTCACTTTTTAGCTATTGTGAATAATGATGCAGTGAACATGTGTGCAATTATCTCTTCAAGATTTTATCTTCAGTTTTTGTAAATATATACCTAGGAAAGGGATTGTTGGATCATATGGTAATTTTATTTTTAATTGGTTGAGGAAACTACATACTGCTTTCCATAGTGACTGTACCAGTTTACATCCCCATCAACAATGCACATGGGTTCAAATTTCTCTACATCCTCACCAACATTTTTTCATTTTCTGGCTTTTTCAGCTTCTTCTTTTATATTATATTCTACTTCTATATTGGAGTAGAGTTGATTAACAATGTTGTGTTAGTTTCAGGTGTCAAGCAAGGTGATTCAGTTTTACATATACATACAATGGCACCCCACTCCAGTACTCTTGCCTGGAAAATCCCATAGACGGAGGAGCCTGGTGGGCCGCATTCCATGGGGTCGCTAAGAGTCAGATATGACTGAGCGACATCACTTTCTCTTTTCACTTTCCTGCATTGGAGAAGGAAATGGCAACCCACTCCAGTGTTCTTGCCTGGAGAATCCTAGGGACAGGGAAGCCTGGTGGGCTGCCGTCTATGGGGTCACACAGAGTTGGACACGACTTAAAGTGCCTTAGCATAGCATAGCATATCTATTCTTGTTCTAATTCTTTTCCTAATTAGGTAGTTACAGAATGTTGAGCAGGATTCCTGGTGCTATATAGTATGTCCTTATTGGTTAGCCATTTTAATGTGTATTAAGTGATACCTCATTCTGGTTTTGATTTGCATTTCCTTGCTGATTAGTGCATAAGCATTTTTTTTCATATACCTGTTGCCTATTTCTGTATCTTCATTGGAGAAATATCTATTCAGGTCCATGGACCATTTTTTAATGAAGTTATTAGTTTTGTTGTTGTTGTTATTGAGTTGTAGAAGATACTTATGTATTTTAGAGATTAACCCCTTATTGGATATATGGTTTGCAAAGATTTTCTCCCATTCTGTATGTCACCTTTTCATTCTTTTGATTGTTTTCCTTTGCTGTACAAAAGCTTTTTCATTTGCTTGTTTGTTTTTGTTTTTGTTGCCTATGCTTTTGATATCATATTCACAAGGTTGATGCCAAGACCAGTGTCTCGAAGGCCTTTCCTTATATTTTCCTCTAGGAGTTTTATTGAAAGGACTGATGCTGAAGCTGAAACTCCAATACTTGGCCAGCTGATTTGAAAAACTGACTCATTTGAAAAAACCCTGATGCTGGGAAATATTGAAGGTGGGAGGAGAAGGGGACAACAGAGGATGAGATAATTGGATGGTATCACTGACTCAATGGACATGAGTTTGAGTAAACTCTGGGAGTTGGTGATGGACAGGGAGGCCTAGTGTGCTGTGGTCCATGGGGTCCCAAAGAGTTGGACAAGACTCAGCAACTGAACTGAACTGAGGAGTTTTATAGTTTCAGGTCTTGCACTTAAATTTTTAATCCATTTTAAATTGATTTTTGTGCATGATAAGATATCCAGTGGATATCTTTTACAGGTGGATATCAGTATTTCCCAGCACCATTTAAGAGACTATTCTTTCCTGCATTGTATATTCTTAGCATCCTTGTCAAAAATCAGTTGACCGTATATGCATGGATTTATTTCTGGGCTCTCTGTTCTGTCCCATTGGGTTTTGTGTCTATCTTTGTGTAGTACTATGCCGTGTTGACTACTGAAGTTTTGTGGTATATATTGAAATCAGCTTTGTTCTTTATTCTCAGGATTGATTTGCCCATTTGTGGTCTTTTCTAGTCCAATATGAATTGTAGAATTGTTTTTTTTTTCCTATTAAGAAAAAGTCATTGGGATTTTGATAGGGATTGCATTGAATTTATAAACTGCTTTTGGAAAGACGGGCATTTTAACAATAAGTCTTCCAATCTATGTACATGGTGTATCTTTCCACATTTCCATTTGTTTGTGCCTTGTATAATTTATTTCATCAGCATTTCATAGTTTTCACTTTTCTATTTCTATTTAGAAATAGTTCTCTATTTCTTCATTATTTAGTCTTGGTAGGTGATACATTTCTAAGAATTTATCCATTTCTTCTTTGCTATCCATTTGTTTGCATATGATTGTTCATAGCAGTCTCTTATGATCCTTTTCATTTCTGTGGCATCATTTGTAATCTCTTCTTTCACTTCTTATTTTACCAATTTCAGTGTTCTTTCTTTTTTTCTTACTCTAGCCAAGGATTTATCAGTTTTGCCTATCTTTTAAAAAATAAATAAATAAAAGCTCTTAATTTTGTTGACTTTTTTATATCTTTATTTTATTTGTTTCTGCTCTTATATTATTTCCTTTCATCTACTAACTTTGGGCTTAGCGTGTTCTTCTTTTTCTAGCTCCTTGAGGGGAAAATTAGGTTACTGATTTGAAATTTCTCTTCATTTTTAATATAGATACTTCTCACTATGAACTTCCCTCTTGGTACTCAGATCAGATCAGATCAGATCAGTCGCTCAGTTGTGTCCGACTCTTTGCGACCCCATGAACTGCAGCACGCCAGGCCTCCCTATCCATCACCAGCACTCGGAGGTCACTCAGACTCACATCCATCGAGTCAGTGATGCCACCCAGCCATCTCATCCTCTGTCATCCGCTTCTCCTCCTGCCCTCAATCCCTCCCAGCATCAGAGTCTTCTCCAATGAGTCAACTCTTCGCATGAGGTGGCCAAAATACTGGAGTTTCAGCTTTAGCATCATTCCTTCCAAAGAAATCCCAGGGCTGATCTACTTCAGAATGGACAGGTTGGATCTCCTTGCAGTCCAAGGGACTCTCAAGAGTCTTCTCCAACACCACAGTTCAAAAGCATCAATTCTTCAGCTCTCAGCCTTCTTCATAGTCCAGCTCTCACATCCATACATGACCACAGGAAAGACCATAGCCTTGACTAGGCGAACCTTTGTTGGCAAAATGATGTCTCTGCTTTTGAATATGCTATCTCGGTTGGTCATAACTTTCCTTCCAAGGAGTAAGCGTCTTTTAATTTCATGGCTGCAGTCACCATCTGCAGTGATTTTGGAGCCCCCAAAATAAAGTCTGACTCTGTTTCCACTGTTTCTCCATCTATTTCCCATGTAGTGATGGGACCGGATGCCATGATCTTCGTTTTCTGAATGTTGAGCTTTAAGCCAACCTTTTCACTCTCCACTTTCACTTTCATCAAGAGGCTTTTGAGTTCCTCTTCACTTTCTGCCATAAGGGTGGTATCATCTGCATATCTGAGGTTATTGATATTTCTCCCGGCAATCTTGATTCCAGCTTGTGTTTCTTCCAGTCCAGCATTTCTCATGATGTACTCTGCATATAAGTTAAATAAACATGGTGACAATATACAGCCTTGACGTACTCCTTTTCCTATTTGGAACCAGCCTGTTGTTCCATGTCCAGTTCTAACTGTTGCTTCCTGACCTGCATACAGATTTCTCAAGAGGCAGATCAGGTGGTCTGGTATTCCCATCTCTCTCAGAATTTTCCACAGTTTATTGTGATCTACACAGTCAAAAGCTTTGGCACAGTCAATAAAGCAGAAATAAATGTTTTTCTGGAACTCTCTTGCTTTTTTGATGATCCAGCGGATGTTGGCAATTTGATCTCTGGTTCTTCTGCCTTTTCTAAAACCAGCTTGAACATCAGGAAGTTCATGGTTCACATATTGCTGAAGCCTGGCTTGGAGAATTTTGAGCATTACTTTACTTTAGCTGATTGCCATATATTTTGGTATGCTGTGTTTTTATTTTCATTTGTCTCAAGATATTTTGTATTTTCCCTTGTGATTGCTTCTTTGACTTTGAATGTTTAAGAGAGTGCTATTTAATTTCTAGTTCATATTTTTTAAATGACTCTGTTAAAGACAATTATTTCAAACAGGCCTGAAGGAAAAAGAGACAAAGAGTTTTGATATTCTCCAAATAACATGGAAATGCAAGTCCCTTGAGTACAATTTAATTTAGTGTACCTTACC
Organism: Tragelaphus eurycerus; assembly: GCA_935064755.1. Classification (NCBI taxonomy): domain Eukaryota; kingdom Metazoa; phylum Chordata; class Mammalia; order Artiodactyla; family Bovidae; genus Tragelaphus; species Tragelaphus eurycerus. Next base: position 445,987 of record CAKXYN010000266.1, read on the forward strand.
TCAGAAAATTATGATAAGAACTATAAATCTGACCTGAATAGGTTTTTAACCTAGTATTATTTCTCTTTAATGTTTGCAAAATATATAAGACAAGCCTAGCTTCACCCTTTTCTGTGCAGTTCTAACCTGTTCCATTGTTCAGAGTCTAGTCTCATCCTTACCCCTGAGTCCACCCTTTCTTATCCTGCCCAGATTCTTTGCTAACAATTACTAATTAAAGACTTTTGATCTCTGACTATAGCATGATTTTTAAGAGCTAGAGTATGTTTTCTGTTTCTTTATTAATGAATATGAGATATATAATTATCTGTGTTCTTGGTCTGGAAGGAAGAATAAGATATAAATTGCAGTATCTGCCTCTAGGTAGTATTAACTCATAGACTGATTGTATGTAGTGGACAATATCCAATTTTAGCAGTCAAATAAAATTCCCAGTGACTCATAAAAGCCAATTTTTTCTTTACAGTGAGCATAATGATACTATTTGCATTTGTTATTTCTATTTATTAGTTCACTTGATTTTTTTTTTATAAAACCTTAGTAAGAGAGGCAGAGTTTTATTTTAGAATAAATGCTCAGCATATGTAGATTTAATATTTCTAGTGTTAACTTTAGAAAGAAGCCCTACATTCCACGACATCAAGTAACTAGCAATTTTGCTGCGAGATAAATTTCAACAGCACATCCTATAAGCCTTGTTTGTTGTAATGAGTAGGGTATGCTAGAGTGAGCCAGTGAGCATAAGGAATCCTAATTGAAAGTAAATATCCAAAGACAAATGAACTAAGTTGTAACCTCACCCCCCACCATTACAGTGGAATTCAGAAACCTTGAAAAAGTGTGATAGTATCAGGAGGAATTCCTTATGAATATCAAGATATAGACATGAAGATTCAAAGAGATAAACAATAACATGAGGAATCAAAGAGACAAATAATTTCCTAAATCTTGTCAGTTAAATTATAATAAAGCTTTCACCAGCATCCTAAATCCTACAATTCTGGACCAATACATTTTTTTTCAGTTTCATGCTGAAATCAGCAGATATGAGCTAATAGCATTGAAAAAGAAAGAAAGAAAGAAAGAAATCCCTCTTTTAAAATCAGTGGACTAAATCAAACACCATTCTGTCTTTGGATGAAAAAGTGAAAGTGAAGTCATGTCTGACTCTTTGCAACCCCATGGACTGTAGCCCACCAGGCTCCTCCATCCATGGGATTTGCCAGGCAAGAGTACTGTCGTGGGTTGCCATTTCCTTCTCCAGAGGATCTTCCTGACCTGGGGGTTGAACCTGGGTCTCCCACATTGTAGGCAGACGTTTTACCATCTGAGCCACCAGGGAAGTCAAGTCACTCTGGCTTTGGATAGGTTAATTAAATCAAAATTGCATGTTAGAACAGAGAAATGATTACAACCTAAGATACATACCCTGAGGAGATCTATCTCTGTGCGACAGAATGAAGAAATGATGGTCAGAAGGAGATTAGAAATCTACACAGTGTGGAAGGAACTTTTAGCAAAACTTAGAGTTTTAGAGAAGCCATGAATTCATAATTTGGCTATAAGTTTGAAAATTGACATGACAAGAAATACTTAACATATGAAAAAGATGTACACACAGAAAGTTAGAGACATTATATAGGTGAAAACTCATAGAGGATCACCTCTGAGATAGGATCTGAGTAACTGAAAAACTCTATCAATTGGACCTTATTTCTCCAGTGCTGTGTAGAAAGAAATATCTCTAGTTCATAGCAGAGTTAAAGTGAGCTTTAAAATATGAAAGATAAACTGAAAATCACTGGAAAAGCCTCATCTGAACCTAGTTATACCTGAATCTCAACTGTTTCCACATAGGTAATATCCCTAGACTCCCTCAGACTTCTAAAGTGAGGGTACATTTTAAAGTGCTTGCTCTGACTTTTACTAGGGAAGACATGGATGGAAGTTAGGCGGAAATACAAAAGAGAAATTAAAAAGCTAGAGTTACGTAGACTTTGGGGAAGACTTCTGTGGTTTTCTATATACGTAATTTGACTATTCAACATTTCTACCTAAATCCAGAACCTCAAATTCAACATGTGAAATATTTGAGGAAACATGCTTTTGCTATATCTGCTTTTTCTTTTGTATTCCGACTTCAATGAGGGGAACTAGCATCTACCAATCTCCCAAGTTTAACAAAAACAAAAGCTAAACTTACCTCTCTACCTACTCCACATTCAGTGAAACACTCATTCCTTTAGATTCTTTCCTACAAGTCTAGCTTGAGTCTAGTCACCCTACTGGTTCCTTTAGTCCAGCCCCATAAATTCATTCACCACACTGCTGACATAATAATCTTCTTAAAAATTTCATCCTGCCAATTAACTGTTTAAAGTCCTCAGGAATAGCCTAACTTATAACAGATACATTTTAGAAATTTTAACCTATTGTAAATGGAGTAAAGTCTCTAATGATGATTTTCATGAGCCTAGTTAAGTACATGGTCTCTAAAGTGGGCTGTTTAGTTCAAATCCAAATTGTATCAAGTTGTGTAACTTGGAAAAAAAAATTTTATTGTTTTCTTTCATCTGGGCTTCCCTTGTGACTCAGACAGTAAAGAATCCCCCTACAATGTGGGAGACCTGGGTTCGATCCCTGGGTTGGGAAGATCCCCTGGAGAAGAGAAAGGCTATCCACTCCAGTATTCTGGCCTGGAGAATTCCATGGACTCTATAGTCCATGTGGTCGCAAAGAGTTGGACATGACTGAGCAACGTTTACTTTCACTTTTGTCTGTAATTGAAACTATCAGCCATAGTGAATATGTTTGGAGAAGTTTTTTTTTTAAAGGAGATAGAAGAGAATATCAAGCACAAGATTGTGATAAACTAACTAACAGATTTTGAAAATAACTAGATAAAATTTAAAATTCTGAAATCTATAAAACAAATGCTTTGTTACAAATACAAAAAAAAAATTATGTATACAGTACTGCAAGCAAAATCCAGCAATATACAAAAATATAACACAACATGGCAGAGTTAAATTTATAACCAGAAGTACTTGAAGATTGATTTTCCTAATTAGTGTTAGGAAAATGATTAATTACATTAATTATGAATCATATGATCACTCTGATAGAAGCAGGAAAAATAGTTGATACAATTTAACTTCTAATCATAATTTTTAGAGAAATCTCCTAGCAGACCAGGAATAGTATTAAACTAACTTAATTTGATAAAGAGCATCTAAAAAAAAAAATCTATAAACATCCTACTTATTGATGAAACACTGAAGTCACTCCATTTATGTTAAAAAAAAGACAAATATCCCCCCAGATTATCATTTTTACTCATAATTTAAAAGTAAGCAATATGCTAGATTAAAAAATCCAGAAACAAGGATTAACTGCACTCTACATATCAGAAACAAATGTAAAAATTATGTATATCATTTTTAATTGGTAGTATTTTAAGTATCATCTAAGAAATCTGTGAAATGTGTGGGACATATCTAACAAAAAATACAAAAGAACATTGAAAGAAGTTTTTCAATTTCACTGAAAATGAAAGAAAACATATCAGTGAAGGGATACAGCATGTTTATTGAGTAGAAGACTATATATTATAAAGAAATCAGTTGTCATAATTTATCAATAATTCAATGTAATTATAATTAAAATTCTGACAAGTTTTGGGTATGTACATATGGATATGTGTAAAGAACTTGGGAAGGTGATTCTCAAGTGATACAGAAGTAATCAAATATATCAAAGAAACTCATCAAGAAAAACAAGATGGGAGGTCCTTATCATACCAGATATTGTTATACTAATTGAACAGACAACCAATGAAACAGAATGGACAGAATAGAGAAGCAGATTAAGAACTAAAAGCTTATACCTCTGTACTCAGCCCAGAAAATGAGAACAAAATCACTCCTTATGACCATTATTAATGTGAATCTGCTTTCCACTTCATAACATTTCCTCACTCTTCCAGGCTCTTCTGCCCAAGTGAATGGTTTGATTGTTTATTACAGGAATTTCCCCAGTGACCCAACAGCTCTTAGATGGAAAACATCAACAGTTTAAACCTTAAGATTCTTTGAAACCCTTGCTTCAAAATCCTCCTCTGACTTTTCTCTCCAATTCTTGATTATCAGGATACTCATTCAGTCCTAGCCAAGTCTCCATAGTGAAAGAGCAACCTTAAACCAAACTTCCACTTCTCAGTAACTTCTGGCTTTACTTTGTTCCATTCAAGATGTTGCCAAAGCTTTGTGATGTGGTGTTCTCCCATACCACAGTAAGCAATAAACTCAGATTTTTCTCTTCTGGGTGGTGATATTTCGAGAGCCCAGTTTCGTTGTTGTTTAGTCGCTAAGTCATGTCCAACTCTTTGCAACCCCATGAACTGCAGCACTCCAGGCTTCCCTGTCCTTCACTATCTCAGGAGTTTGCTCAGATTCATGTCCAAATAGTTGGTGATGCTATCCAACCATCTCCTCCTCTGTCACCCCCTTCCTCTCTTGCCCTCAGTCTTTCCCAGCATTAGGGTATCTTTGCATCATGTGGCCAAAGTATTGGAGCTTCAGTTTCATCATTTGTCCTTCCAATGAGTATTCAGGATTGATTTCCTTTTGGACTGACTTGTTTGATCTTGCTCTCCAAGAGCCACAATTCAAAAGCATCAATTCTTTGGCACTCAGTGCCTTGGTCTGCAACAATTCTAGTAACTATACAGTCTGTCTCCTTGACACTATTTTGGGAGTACATAGACCTTTTTAGGACATCTTCACACCCCTTAACACAATGTCTTGCTGGTGGTTTGTACCAAATTGATGCTCTCTGAGTTGAATCCATTCAGCAAATATCATAGCTCCAAGTGGCGTACCTAGGCTACAGTGCCCAAGTTCTGCCTTCCTGCTAGGGAAGGAGAAGTTGGTAGTAAGGACTTCTGAGTCATGTTGTTCATCTCCTAATACAGATATCCTAAGGTAGAGAACAGCAACAAAGATCCTTACATGAATGTGAATTTAACTTTTGTCAAACCTCACAGTTTCCCAACTTGTGATATATCTCTCATCTAGAAGCTGTTTTTGAAAGGAAATTAAATGCCTGTTGTAAATAACACCATGATGATGTTTTTAAAAAGAAAAGACACCTGGGGAAAAAGTTACCAGCATATCTTGTGGAGACTTTATAAATTATTGATACTCTTTCTTCTAAATAGCATTGCTACATTTTAAGCTGAAGCCATGAGCTTACCAAGGAAAATAGGGTACACGGCTGTCATTTTGGTTTCAAATTAAGTAAATGGTGCCCTAATGGCCTAAAAGAATTAATGTACCTCCAACACATGAGCCATTTCCTTCAGGGAAATAAGGTCCTTATTAATCTGGACAAAAGATTCATGAAAAAAGGCATGTATAAGGAATGTGATCCCCATTTTGGGGATGGAGCAAGCATGACAGAGGAAATTGAAATGACTGACCTTTGTCATAAAGGGAGACATGTGTCAGAGCTAATTACATAGACCATTTTGGCTTCCTATTTTAAATCGTCACACTTGAGCAATTAGAAATCACTTATGCTCTCAGTGTTATATTAATTTGTACTTATAGACTCAGAGACTATCATGTATGGAAGCAGCCTTGGAGGCCAGCCTCTTGACTGTTCAGATGAGAAAACTGATACCCAGAGATGTGTCAAAACTTTTCCAAAGTCACACACAAAATCCCAAAGATCACAGTCTGGCACTAAGTTCAATACTCTTTCTTTTAGGGATGCTAGATTTTGGATAAAGGATATTAATTTTAATTATTTTAAAAGTATTTCCCATAAGAAATATGTATTAAATACCTGTGAATTTTCAAAGTTGTAAATTTTTTAAATGTGTTCTCCTCATGCATTATTACTTCTAGGACTCCTTTTCTGTTATTAGCATGTATAACTACATACATACATAAACACACACTGCCACTGAAGGATACCCTCTCCTTTGTTGTTGTTCAGTTACCCACTCATGTCCAGCTCTTTGCAACCCCATAGATTGCAGCATGCCAGGCCTCCCTGTCCCTCACCATCTCCCAGAGTTTGCCCAAGTTCATGTTCATTTTATCAGTGATGCCGTCCAGTCATCTCATCCTCTGACATTCTCTTCTCCTCCTACCCTCATTTCCCAGCATCAGGGTCCATTCCAATGAGTCATCTGTTTGTATCAGATGACCAAATACCTGGAGCTTCAGCTTCAGCATCAGTCATTCCAGTGAATATTCAGGGTTGATCTCCCTTAAGATTGACTGGTTTGATCTCCTTGCTGTCCAAGAGACTTTCAGGAGTCCTCTCCAGCACCACAGTTCAAAGATACTAATTCTTTGACATTCTGCCTGTCTTTATAGTCCAGCTCTTACAACCATATGAGACCACTGGGAAGACCATAACCTTGATTGTACAGACCACTGTCAGCAGAGTAATGTCTCTGCTTTTCAACACACTGTCTAAGTTTATCATTGCTTTCCTGTCAAGAAACAATTGTCTTCTGATTTCATGGCTGCAGTCCCTGTCTGCAGTTATTTTAGAACCTAAGAAGAGGAAATCTGTACTCAGTTCAGTTGCTCAGTCGTGTCCAACTCTTTGCAACCCCGTGGACTGCAGCACGCCAGGCCTCCCTGTCCATCACCAACTCCTGAGTTTACTCAAACTCATGTTCTTTGAGTCAGTGATGCCTTCCCCTTCTATTTGGCATGCAGTATTGGGGCCAGGTGCTATAATTTTAGTTTTTTTTATGTTTAGTCTTAAACCGACTCTTTCACTCTCCTCCTTCACCCTCATCAAGAGGCTTTTTAGTTCCTCTTCACTGTCTGCCATTAGAGTGGTATCATCTGCCTATCTGAGATTGTTGATATTACTCTTACCTATCTTGATTCTAGCTTGTAACTCATCTAGCCCGGGGCATTTCTCATGATGTGCTCAGCATATAGGTTAAACAGAGTGACAGCAGACAGCCCTGTCATACTCCTTTCTCAATCTTGAACCAATCAGTTGTTCCATACAGGGTTCTGACTGTTGCTTCTTGACCTGTGTACAGGTTTCTCAGGAGACAGGTAAGATGGTCTGGTATTCCCATCTCTCTAAGAGCTTTCTATAGTTTGTCATGATCTACATAGCCAAAGGCTTTAGCATAGTCAATGAAACAGAGATAGATGTTTTTCTGAAATTCCCTTGCTTTCTCAATAATCCAGTGAATGTTGGCAATTTGATCTTTAGTTTCTCTTCCCTTTCTAAACCCAGCATGAACCATCTGAAATTTCGTGGTTCACATAGTGCTGAAGCCTAGCATGAAAGATTTTAAGCATGACCACACTAGCATGCAGCAGGGCAAAGGCTAATAGAGTTTTGCCAAGAAAATGCACTGGTCATAACAAACACCCTCTTCCAACAACACAAGAGAAGACTCTACACATGGACATCACCAGATGGTCAACACCAAAATAAGATTGATTATATTCTTTGCAGCCAAAGATGGAGAAGCTCTATACAGTCAGCAAAAACAAGACTGGGAGCTCACTGTGGCTCAGATCATGAGCTCTTTATTGCCAAATTCAGACTGAAATTGAAGAAAATAGGGAAAACCACTGGACCATTCAGGTATGACCTAAATCAAATCCCTTATGACTATACAGTGGAAGTGAGAAATAGATTTAAGGGACTAGATTTGATAGAGTGTCTGATGAACTATGGACTGAGATTCATGACATTGTACAGGAGACAGGGATCAAGACCATCCCCATGGAAAAGAAATGCAAAAAAGCAAAATGGCTGTCTGGGGAGGCCTTGCAAATAGCTATGGAAAGAAGAGAAGTGAAGAGCAAAGGAGAAAAGGAAAGATATAAGCATCTGAATGCAGAGATCCAAAGAATAGCAAGAAGTGATAAGAAAGTCTTCCTCAGCCATCAATGCAAAGAAATAAAGGAAAACAACAGAATGGGAAAGACTAGAGATCTCTTCAAGAAAATCAGAGATACCAAGGGAACATTTCATACAAAGATGGGCTCGATAAAGGACAGAAATGGTATGGATCTAACAGAAGCAGAAGATATTAAGAGGTGGCAAGAATACACAGAAGAATTGTACAAAAAGATCTTCATGACCCAGATAATCACAATGGTGTGATCACTGACCTAGAGCCAGACATCCGGGAATGTGAAATCAAGTGGGCCTTAGAAAGCATCACTATGAACAAAGCTAGTGGAGGTGATGGAATTCCAGTTGAGCTATTTCAAATCCTGAAATATGATGCTGTGAAAGTTCTACACTCAATATGCCAGCAAATTTGGAAAACTCAGCAGTGGCCACAGGACTGGAAAAGATCAGTTTTCATTCTAATCCCAAAGAAAGGCAATGCCAAAGAATACTCAAACTACCACACAATTGCACTCATCTCACATGCTAATAAAGTAATGCTCAAAATTCTCCAAGCCAGGCTTCAGCAATACATGAACTGTGAACTTTCAGATGTTCAAGCTGGTTTTAGAAAAGGCAGAGGAACCAGAAATCAAATTGCCAACATCTGCTGGATCATGGAAAAAGCAAGAGAGTTTCAGAAAAACATCTATTTCTGCTTTATTGACTATGCCAAAGTCTTTGACTGTGTGGATCACAATCAACTGTGGAAAACTCTGAAAGAGATGGGAATACCAGACCACCTGACCTGCCTCTTGAGAAACCTATATGCAGGTCAGGAAGCAACAGTTAGAACTGGACATGAAACAACAGACTGTTTCCAAATAGGAAAAGGAGTACGTCAAGGCTGTATATTGTCACCCTGTTTATTTAACTTATATGCAGAGTACATCATGAGAAACGCTGGGCTGGAAGAAGCACAAGCTGGAATCAAGATTGCCGGGAGAAATATCAATAACCTCAGATATGCAGATGATACCACCCTTATGGCAGAAAGTGAAGAGGAACTAAGGAACCTGTTGATGAAAGTGAAAGTGGAGAGTGAAAAGGTTGGCTTAAAGCTCAACATTCAGAAAACGAAGATCATGGCATCTGGTCCCATGTCTTCATGGGAAATAGATGGGGAAACAGTGGAAACAGTTGTCAGACTTTATTTTTTTGGGCTCCAAAATCACTGCAGATGGTGACTGCAGCCATGAAATTAAAAGATGCTTACTCCTTGGAAGAAAAGTTATGACCAACCTAGATAGCATGTTGAAAAAGAGACATTACTTAGCCAACAAAGGTCCATCAAGGCTATGGTTTTTCCAGTGGTCATGTATGGATGTGAGAGTTGGACTGTGAAGAAACCTGAGTGCCGAAGAATCGATGCTTTTGAACTGTGGAGTTGGAGAAGACTCCTGAGAGTCCCTTGGACTGCAAGGAGATCCAACCAGTCCATCCTAAAGGAGATCAGTCTGGGTGTTCATTGGAAGGACTGATGCTAAAGCTGAAACTCCAGTACTTTGGCCACCTCATGCGAAGAGTTGACTCATTGGAAAGGACTCTGATGCTGGGACGGATTGGGGGCAGGAGGAGAAGGGGACGACAGAGGATAAGATGGCTGGATGGCATCACTGACTCGATGGATGTGAGTCTGAGTGAACTCCAAGAGTTGGTGATGGACAGGGAGGCCTGGCATGCTGTGATTCATGGGGTCACAAAGAGTTGGACACGACTGAACTGAACTGATACTAGCATGGGAAATGAGTGTAACTGTCTAATAGTTAGCACATTCTTTGGTACTATCCTTCTTGGGGATTGGGATTAGGTTTGACCTTTTCCAGTCCTGTGGCCACTGCTAGGTCTTCCGGATTTGCTGACATAATGAGTGCAAAACCTCGATGTCATCATCCTGTAGGGATCTAAATAATTCTGCTGAAATTTCATCACATCCACTAGCTTTATTAATAGCAATGCTTATTAAGGCCCACTTGACTTCACACTCCAGAATGTCTGGTTCTGGGTAACTAACCACAGGATTGAAGAAATGTGGTTCATTAAGGACCTCGTTTTACAGTTCTTCCATGTAGTCTTTCCATCTCTTCTTGATCTCTTCAGCGTCTACTAGGTGTCTACCATTTTTATCCTTTATTGTGCCCATCTTTGGGCAGAATGGTCCCTTGATGTTTCCAATTTCCTGAAGAGATCTCTAGTCTTTCCCCTTTTGTTATTTTCATCTTTATTAAGCACTGTTCATTGAAGAAGGCCTTCTTGTCTCTTCTAGCTATTTTTTGGATGTACATTTAATTGGATGTACCTTTCCCTCTCTCCCTTGCTTTTCACTTCTCTTTGTTCTTCTGTTATTTTAAAGCCTCCTCAGATACCCACTTTGCCTTCTTGCTTTTCTTTTTCTTTGGGATGGTTTTGTTCACTGCCTCCTGTACAATATTACAAACCTCTGTCCATAGTTCTTCAGGCACACTGTTAACTCAATCTAGTCCCTTGGACCTATTCTTTACCTCCACTGTGAATTCATATGGGATACCTTAGGGTACCTGTAATAATCAGGCATGCTTAATCATTGCACTGAACACATTTATAAAGATCTATTCATATTCCTGTCACCCCTCTAATACTGTTAGTTTATTGAGTATAGAGTGTCTCACTCACCTTTGTACCCCCAAAAACTTAACACAAAGTAAACATTGTGAAAGATTTAATTATTTATAGTTTACCCATTGCATGATCATTCTATAAATGATCCCTGACTATATTTGAAACTCATTAGCATTTTTGGTAATATAATTAACAACATATATTGAGTCTTCTGGGAAGAAAAAAAAAAAAAACCCTCCTAAAAGGGTTAAACAAAGAGCAGCATCTCCTTTCTTAGTGTCAAAGAAAGAAGTATCCTACAGTTTGCCTACAATGTGGGAGACCGGGGTTCAATCCCTGGGTCGGGAAAATCTCCTGGAGAAGGAAATGGCAACCTACTCCAGTATTCTTACCTGGAAAATCCCATGGATAGAGGAACCTGGTAGGCTACAGTCCATGGGGTCACAAAGAGTTGGACACAACTGAGCGACTTCACTTTTTTCTTTATGATTTGTTAAATCCAACTCCTCCATCTGGGTGTAGAATCTTATTTCGTCGTCTGGGAATTATTTCATTAAGTTCTTCTGGATCTTCAGTCTCTCCACTCATGTATTGTTCTAAAACTAACTGCAAAAAAAAATATTTTGCCTTGACCCTGTAGGCCCCTCAAATTACTATTCTGTTGCTCTCTTTCACCACTAAACCCATAGTGATTATACTCCTTATCTCTATTTATTAGAATTCATTTTTTTCTTCCTTTTATATTCAACACATAAAAATAATGAGTGAAGGAAGGAAGGAATATGAGACCTTCAAAGACTAAGCTTGTCCACTTGAGCCCCCAGACCCAGTCACTTCAACCCATCTCCAGTGCTCCTTGAATGCTTCCAGGTCTCCTCAGTTCCTCTAGATTCACATTAGTCTGTAGCCTCTTTCTGTTTCCCAGAAATGAAGACAGGTTCTTGTTCTTGTCTTTAATCCTACTTTTGAGTCATATTTAATTGGGGGACATGGTGAAGGGTGGTTTTAACCACTCTGGTAGGAACTTAATCTTATACAGCCCAGCAAAACCAAGACATGGATCTTCCTTACAGGCTCCTTTGAGCAGTTGGTCCCAGAATCACTACAAAGGAGATCAGAAATAAAACCTAATCAAGATAAAAGAAGAAACAAAAGCAGTGAAAGGATAAAATTCGGGAAATTGGTTCTTTAATTTAGAAGACTAGAATATCATCTGACATAGAAAGCTTTCACCATTCTATCTCAGATCTAGCTAAAAGGTTCTAAAGCTATTCGGTGGTAGCCAGGCATGCCCAGAGAATAGCTTTCCTGGTGATAGGATGCTGCTCCCAAAACGCCCCTCCCAGCTGCTTTTGAGTCACTCTCTTCTCTCAACCCTCAGCTCAAAGCACCCTCTGCTCTGGTCATATCAGCCCTTCTGATTTTCTGGATTATGCAGCTGTCTTTTTCATCTTTTGAGCTGCAATTTCATAGGCACAGGGATGGCCACATCAGTTACCCTGCAGCAAAGCTGTTGCTGTATACCAGGAAGAGCACAGTGTACTTAATTACAGCTGAGAAACCTGACCAACAGTGTGACTTTGGTGAAGATCCTTAACTTTAATGAGACTTAGTGTCCTTGCCTTAGCAGAAAAACTAGATGTAGTATTACCTACAATGGGTATTGTAATAAGCAGGAAATTTTTTATAAAGTACAGCAAATGATACATGCTAAAGAAAAGACTTGTTTTAGTTTATATGATTTGCAATTTATTGATATTATGATAGTGGTTTATTGAAAACGGAAGTATTTTCATATCTTCTGTGACTTGTGTCACAGTACCTGACTGCAGTAAAGATTCTTCACACATGTATAAACTTTGTAGTTCAGTTCAGTTGCTCAGTCGTGTCCGACTCTTTGCAACCCCATGGACTGTGGCGTGCCAGGCTTCCCTGTCCATCACCAACTCCCAGAGCTTACTCAAACCCATGTCCATTGAGTCAGTGATGCCATCCAACCATCTCATCCTCTGTCGTCCCCTTCCCTTCCCACCTTCAGTGTTTCCCAGCATCAGGATCTTTTCCAAGGAGTCAGTTCTTCGCATCAGGTGCCCAAAGTATTGGAACTTTAGCTTCAGTATCAGTCCTTCCAATGAATATTCAGGACTAACTTGACTGGTTTGATCTCCTTGCAGTCTAAGGGACTCTCAAGAGTTTTCTCCAACACCACAATTCAAAAGCAACAATTCTTTAGCACTCAGCTTTCTTTATAGTCCCACCCTCACAAACTTTGTAAAACCTTTTAAAACCATGTCAAAATTTCTATTGTCGATTTTACTCATTGTATAAAATTAGTTCTATGTAGGATGCATTCATAAATTTAAGAAATAATTATTATGTGCCTATAATGTACAAAGGGTTAGGGTGGCCACTGAAGATAGAGTTGTAACTGAGGTAAACTGTATCATTGCCTTCAGGAAGTTTAGAAGCCCATGAAAGTGTTACAGGTTTCTAGAGGTCAATATGAGGACAGGACAAGTATTACAGCCAAAGCTGGCTGCATATGAGAGGGCCTGTGTGTCAGAAGGATTTTCCTCTGCCTGGTGACCCTGGTTCCCCTGATGGCACAAATATGGGTGGCTACAGTCTTAGCTACTGGTTGGCAAGTTAAAAGTGCTGTGTCACCTTTGAAATCCAAGAAAGTGAAACAGGACTCTTTCAAGTACTAGCATGTCTAATGCTGGCTTTATTCATATGTGATGGTGGCCATTTATGGTGGAATAGTAATAGGTCGCTAAGAGTCGGACATGACTGAGTAACTTCACTTTCACTTTTCACTTTCATGCATTGGAGAAGGAAATGTCAACCCACTCCAGTGTTCTTGCCTGGAGAATCCCAGGGATGGGGGAGCTTGGTGGGCTGCCATCTATGGGGTTGCACAGAGTGGGACACGACTGAAGCGACTTAGCAGTAGCAGCAGTAATAGGTGACATCAAGACTGTCCACTTCTCAAAAGACTCAGGAAAACCATGCTATACAGCCTCATGTTTATTCAAATTTCCTGGCTCCTTCCCTCTAACAGGCAAAGAATCTGACCTAAACACCAAAAGAGTATCATAAAATTCATGATTTTTGCTTCTTTGTATATCTAATGAATACATATGATTCATTAGATTTTCATGAAACTAATTCTGCATCATCCTATTTTCATATCTTAGAGGCAGAGGGGTATTGGTGGGGTGTGGGGCAGCTCAAGGGTTTGAACTCTAAGCACAAAAGCCGGGATGAATGTTCAGCCTCATCTTCAAACTCTCTCTGTCTTGCTCTAGGGAATATAAGGTACACTGTGAATTCAGGAAGAAAGAAGCCAGCATGGGTGGCCAAGAAAAGAAAAAAAGAGTATGAAAGAAAAAATGGCAAGCAGTTAAAATTGATGGGATGGGGGTGGGGGCAGATTATATAAAACATATGGCCATGTTAAAAAAAAAAAAATTGAGTCTTATACAAAGAAAAGCACACGAACTCAAAGTGTAAAAGAAATCTCAGAATGACAAACATTCCCCTGGGAAAAAATACCTCAATATTGTAATTTGATTTTTGTGACTTCTCTTTGATATTGACTATTGAAGGAGACATAGGAAAACATTAGGTTCATGTCATATATATGTGCTGTTTATATGTACGTGTATATATAATTAACACTATCCTACTGCTTTCTAAAGAAATTCAGTCTTAGAAACCATGGAGGATATTTGGGAAGCATGTTGAGGAGGCATCAATTGTAGGAGACCTAATGACTGGCTACTGAAGAGAAACTTATGAGAAAAGTAAAATATGTTCATTCAACAAAAAAAAATGTACTACATGACTTATATTTTCCAGACAAGATTTTAAATAAGGAAGGCTACAGCTGGAAATAGAACAGACAAAATTTCCGCACTCATGTTGTCTAAAGGAGAAAGGCAGATAATAAACCTATAAACAAGGAAATCTAGAGGAAAGGAAAATGGAAGAAAACAGGAAAGAGAGAAAGAGCATACTCTCATCAAAGAAGCCCTCACAGATAAGATGCAATTGGATAAAAACTGAAGGGAGGAGAGAGACCCCCATGTGGACACTCTGGAAAAAGACTCAGCAATAGGAATGATGAAGGCAGCAGGTGCTGGGTCAGAGGGCAGAGGGGATCAGAAAGTGAGAAGACGATTGGAAGGAACTGCATTAAGTTGTTTGCTGTACCATGAGCAACAGTGACCTCCCATTTCCTCATACAGTCCTTCAGTAAAATCTTCACAAATGGTTCTTGCCAGCATATCGAATACAGTTAATTACTGGGTCGTTTTTGTTTGTTTGTTTTATTAGTCCTAGACTGTAACTTCAGGCTCTGCAAGAAAGGCCCCAAGTACCTGGATTAAAGTAAGAATATGATTAAGGGAAGACCTGTGTTAGCAGATAGATTATAGCTTAAAAATATTTACAAGTTCTAAGAACAAAACTGTGGAGTACAGAAAGCCCTCAAATCTCAGTCCTGAGTTTTTGCTGGCAAAGAGCGCCTCCTGCCCCAGATTCAGGGGCAAACCTTGGCTGACTCAAGCTAATCCACTATTTAATGCTGATGGTCATAATGTTCAGGGGCGGCACATGACCTAAGCAAGTGACCTTCAGAGCTTTTGGCAGGGATTCTGGGTATCTTTAATGGAGCTACTGTATTAACACACGGTAATCTCAACATACAATTAAGATTGGGTGACTTATTTATCTTTGCATAATTCTAGAGGCTAGAAGTCTGAGATCAATGTGTTGGCAGGTTTATTTTCTCTTGAAACTTCTCTCCTTTTAAATGTTCATCACCTCTGTCTCCACATGATCTTCTCTCTGTGTGTTTCTGTCTCCCAATTTCCTCTTATTATAAGGACACCAGTAATATTGGATTAGGGTTCTCCCTAAATGACCTTACCTTAACTTAATTACTTTTTTAAAGACCTATCTCCAGATAAAGGCACATATACTGATTTACTTGGGGTTAGGACTTCAACATATGAATTTTAGGAGGACACAGTTCAGCCCATAACACTGGGACAAAGACTAATTTTCCTGGGAGTCATTCTAAAAGGTTTTCCCCTTCATTGAAAATGGTGGTATGGTGATTTGAGGTCTTCAAGCATGAGCATTAGCATGAAAGTTGCTCAGTCATGTCCAGCTCTTGACAATGAACCAGAATTCTCCAGGCCAGAATCCTGGAGTGGGTAACCTTTCCCTTCTTCAAGGGATCTTCTCAACCCAGAGATCGAACCCAGGTCTCCCGCATTGCAGGCAGATTCTTTACCAATTGAGCTATCAGGGAAGCCCTGAGGTCTTCAAAGGAAGCAGCAATTCCATGACTTAGTGGGACAATGGAAGACCTTTTGTGACAGCTTTTAAATTGCTATATGAGATCTCATCTACAGTGACAAATGAGGCTTTTCAGTTACATAGGTCAATAAATTACTTTTACACCCATTTTGGTCTGGTTTTCTCTCCACTGCAATTAAATTATTTCATACAGTTAAAGCCTAGAGTTAGTTCATTGATTTTATAAAAATAATAATATATGAGATTCATATTCAGACTTCAAATCACTTTTTCCCTACACCATCTAAAATCTTTCTCTCAAAAACTCAGGGAAGTCAAGGTCTCCAGATAGCAATAGGATAAACAGATAAAAGATAAATGTAGCACAAATAGAAATGCACTTTTTTCTTGTTAAAAAAAAAAACATTAAAATAGTGTTCTTAATCTTAGAAGATTAAGTGCACAGTTGAGAAGAAGAATTTCTAAATTCCACATTATTTACTGTGATACTTTTTATTTGGCTTTGAAACATAGGTCGTCATCAGCACATCTGCTTAGTTGTAGTCTCCCCTTTGAAAGAAACAGATACCTCCTCTGCTGTACACACAATTTTTCTGCTCCAGAAATTTGATCTCTGGAGAAAGATGCATATTGAAACCTTGAGTCTATCCTTACTATATATAGTAGATTATTTTTAGGAAAGCAATCAGAATTAGAAAGTAATAACTATTCATCTTTAATGACAATGACCAACTCCAGAGACTCGGTGTCATTGTTGTCGTCATTCAGTCACTAAGCTGTGTCCAACTCTCTGTGACCCCATGAACTGCAGCAGACCAGGCTCCCCTGTCCTGCACTACCTCCCAAAGACGCTCAAAGTCATATCCATTTGCTCAGCAATGCTACCTAACCACTTCATCCTCAGTCTCCCTCCTCTCCTCTTGCCCCCAATCTCTCCCAGCATCAAGGTCTTTTCCAATAAGTTCGCTTTTCTCATTAGGTGGCCAAAGTGTTGGAGCTTCAGCTTTAGCATCAGTCCTTCCAACAAAAAGTCAGGGTCTCTTTCCTTTAGGACTAACTGGTTTGATATCCTTGCAGTCCAAGAGACTCTCAAGAGACTCCTCCAGCACCATAGTTTAAAAGCATCAATTCTTTGGCCCTCAACTTTGTTTATTGCCAAACTTTCATATCCATACATGACTGCTGGAAAAACCGTAGCTTTGACTATATAGACCTTTGTTGACAAAGTTATGTCTCTGCTTTTTAATGTGCAGTCTACGTTTGTCATAGCTTTCCTCCCAAGGGGCAAGTATCTTTTAATTTCATGGCTGCAGTCACCATCCACCATGATTTTCGAGCCCAAGAAAATGAAGTCTGACACTGTTTCCACATTTTATCCAATTATTTGCCATGCAGTGATGAGACCAGATGAAATCATCTTAGTATTTTTTAATGTTGAGTTTTAAACCAGCTTTTTCACTCTCCTCTTTTACCCTCATTAAGAGGCTCTTTTGTTCTTCACTTTCTGTTATTAGAGTAGTATCATCTGCATGTCTGAGGTTGTTGATATTTCTCCTGGCAATCTTGATTCCAGGTTGTGATGCATACAGCCTGGCATTATCCATGATGTACTCTGCATATAAGTTAAATAAGTATGGTGGCAATATGGAACCTTGATGTATTCCTTCCCCAGTTTTGAACCAGTCCATTGTTAGAAAGGTTCGTCTAGTCAAGGCTATGGTTTTTCCTGTGGCCATGTATGGATGTGAGAGTTGGACTGTGAAGAAGGCTGAGCGCTGCAGAATTGATGCTTTTGAACTGTGGTGTTGAAGAAGACTCTTGAGAGTCCCTTGGACTGCAAGGAGAGCCAACCAGTCCATTCTGAAGGAGATCAGCCCTGGGTGTTCATTGGAAGGAATGATGCTAAAGCTGAAACTCCAATACTTTGGCCACCTCATGCAAAGAGTTGACTCATTGGAAAAGACTCTGATTCTGGGAGGGATTGGGGGCAGGGGGAGAAGGGGATGACAGAGGATGAGATGGCTGGATGGCATCACTGACTCGATGGATGTGAGTCTGAGTGAACTCCAGGAGTTGGTGATGGACAGGGAGGCCTGGCATGCTGCGATTCATGGGGTTGCAAAGAGTCGGACATGACTGAGCGACTGATCTGATCTGATCTGATTGTTCCATGTCCATTTCTAACTGTTGCTTTTTGTCCTTCATATAGATTTCTTAGGAGACAGCTCATTGAGCTTAGGAGACAGGTAAGGTGGTCTGGTATTCCTGTCTCTTTAAGAAATGTCCACAGTTTATTGTGATCCACAATCAAAGGCTTTAGCACAGTTAATGAAGCAGAAGTGTATATATTTTAATTTCCTTGCTTTTTCTATGATCCAAAGGATGCTAGCAATTTGATCTCTGATTTCTCTGCTCTTTCTAAATCCAGCTTGTACATCTGAAAGTTCTTGGTTCATATGCTAGTCTAGCTTGAAGGATTTTGAACATTACCTTGCTACCATGTGAAATGAACACAATTGTACAGTAGTTTGGCATTGTACATTCTTTAGCATTGTCTTTCTTTGGGATTGGAATGTCCTTTTCCAGTCCTGTGGCCACTGCTGAGTTTTCCAAATTTGCTGGCATATTGGGTACAGTGCTTTCACAGCATCATCTTTGGGGATTTGAAGTAGTTCAGCTAGAATTCCATCATCTCCACTAGCTTTGTTGGTGGTAATGCTTCCTAAGGCCTACTTGACTTCACACTCCAAGACGTCTGGCGCTAGGTGAGTGACCACACCATCGTGGTTATCTGGGTCATTAAGTCCCTTTTGTATAGTTCTTCTGTATATTCTTGCCACCTCTTCTTAATTTTTTCTGCTTCTGTGCTGCTGCTGCTGCTGCTACAGAGTCATGTCCAACTCTGTGCGACCCCATAGATGGCAGTCCACCAGGCTCCCCCGTCCCTGGGATTCTCCAGGCAAGAACACTGGAGTGGGTTGCCATCTCCTTCTGTGAGGTCCTTGCAATTTCTGTCATTTATTGTGCCCATCTTTGCAGGAAATGTTCCCTTGGCATCTCCATTTTTCTTGAAGAGATCTCTAGTCTTTCCCATTGTATTGTTTTCCTCTATTTCTTTGCATTGTTCCCTTAAAAAGCCTTTCTTATCTCTCCCTCTTATTCTCTGGATCTCTGCATCCAGTTGGATATATCTTTCCCTTTCTCCTTTGCCTTTCACTTCTCTTCTTGTCATAAGTAATAATTATTTCATGTTTTATGTATATTATAGTTTTCCCCCAGCTTTCTGTGCTAAATTCTTAAATAACCTAGACAATTTTTACAAACAATATTTTCTGAATGAGTTCCAATGTTTCTTGCTCCTTGAAAAAAAAAATGGAAAATATTTTTGTATAAAACTCTAAAGCATTCTTTTCCTGATTCCGTATACCAAGAAAATAGTATAAAGGAAGTTACATCACAGAGTTATTGAGCTGCCAAATATAGCTGAACTGAAAGGTCAAAATTCAAAGCTACTATATCCTGCTGTCCTAAAACATTCTCTATTTTCCTGTTTAAAGCTTGAGAAAAATTATAAATGGGAATAGTTTACAGTAAATCTAAATATTGTTGAAAATTTTATGTCACATTATCAACATGTGAGAATATAACATTAGAAACTATTGTCAAACATGAAAACAACTTCAGGGGATAAGGGACTCTGAAGGAGGATAAAATTCACAAAGCTCATGCATTTAAATGAAATGAGATCTTAGTCACCTGACAGGAAGCTATATGGTCTAACTCTTCGGTCTCGTATTGCAGAGGATTCAATGGCAATGAAGTGGAGTTTCCTTCTTCTCAGTGATAAAGAACAAAGTTGCCTCCTCTGTAGGACATTTATTTATTCACATCTCATCCTTACAAGTGTCTCTCTCTTCTTTTACCTCATGTCAAGAACATTTGACCCTAGTCCTTATCTTGTTTCCATTTTAGCTTTTGACAGTGGTCCTGAGATTGTCTGATCTCTCTTTCATCCTAGTCAAAAGTTAGGGTCAAACTTTCAAAAATGTCTTTCAAGAAGCAATTGTACCCCATCCCCAATGTTCTAACACATCAGGTTCAGAGTTTTCAAGTACACAATAGGCTAGAAGGGAGATATGCATATTTCCTCTACAGTCAACAAAAAGGACATTAGCCAGGCATCATTCTCCAGACAAAAGAGCCAGTTGTAGAGAAAAATTACAGATTACATCTGCTTCTTACTACAATTGAATTACATTGTTCAGTCACAGATCTGTCTGGCTGTTCTCCACAAACTCGGATTAACACTTGGGCTTCCTTACTTACTCTGTTTGTTGAAATGTCTCTTGTAAAGCCAACTGTGGAAGAGTTGCCTCTAAAATTTAATTCTAAAGTAAAACAATTTGTAATTGTTTTTCAAGTTTTAAAGGTAATTCCTCTTAATGTTTTCCAGTAGACCAAGAAATACCATTTACAACAAGTATTTTATGTGTTGAAAACACTGTCTCTGGTTGTAGTGGTAAAGGTCTTTAAATAAGTAACTAACATTGGAGAAGTAAGTCATTACAAGAGGAAAAAAAATAATAATATATATATATTTGCTTTTTTATTGATAATGCAGTTTGTCAGGGTTTTTTTTTTCCTTTTCTCTGTCTTTTTTATCTAGAGAGATAACAGCACTCTCCAATAGAAATAGAATAAAAGCCCATATATATCATTTAAAGTTTTTTAGCTCCCATATTTTTTAAAAGTGTAAAGAAATGGTTAAAATTAATTTTAATAGCATATTATATATTACCTTTAATTCATATATATGTGTACTTTGCCAAGTTGCTTCAGTCATGTTTGACTTTTTGTAGCTTTATGGACAGTAGCCTACCTGGCTCTTCTGTCTATGGGATTCTCCAGGCAAGAATACTGGAGTGAGTTGCCATGCCCTCCTCCAGGGGATCTTTCCAACCCAAGGATAGAACCCATGTCTCTTACACCTTCTGCATGGGCAGGCAGGTTCTTTACCACTAGTGCCATCTGGGAAGTCCTAATCTTATATATATTATAAATTATATCCAAATATTATATTATGTCCTATAGCACATTAGATCCTGAAAACTACATTTCAACATATAATCATATAGAAATTATTAATTAGATACTTTAAATTCTTTTTTCTATCCTAAGTCATTGAATCTGGGATATATTTCACACCTATGTCATACCTAAATTCAGACAAAGCACATATCAAATTCTCAATAGATACATATGTCTAAATACTGCCATATGGAGCAGTGACAGCATGGAAATATGTTTTGTTTGCTCTCTGACTCACATGAAATCATTATATGTCACTATTTATGTAAACTTTTGACCTGGATATACTTGTAAGGAAAGGCCCTTCTCAAGAGAAAAAACACTTTATATCTCTGAATAATTGAAACTTCTAAATAATCAAGGGCTTCCCTTGTGGCTCAGCTAGTACAGAATCCACCTGCAGTGTGGGAGATAAACTCATACTCAAAGAATAGCATTACAGTTGTAAAATGCTGGGTCCCCAAATATCAGCAACATAGCTTTTGAGAAGGTAAAGTTGAGGTGCTGATCACAGGAATGGATAACACTAACTTAGCTTTGGTAGCATCTTAGAGATGAAGAGCCAAGTCAGGATTTATTGAGAATGGAAAGTTTGGTGTTAGTGGATCTTCCATACAGGGACTTGACTAGGATTGGGTAAGGATCATGATATAAAGTTTAGACTTGATATTAGAAAAATCCAGTAAGGATTTTTGAGGAAAGAGATTCAAACTCTCTATGGGTAAAATCTTATATTGATGCTTTCTATTGAATGGTGGCTGGGTATTCAGGAATTTCCTATGATGAACAGTCAAGTTATTTGTCTGGGTAGACTCTCCTAGAATAGTAAAGTTCTCTTAATGAAGAAAGTGCTTCCCTGGTGGCTCGAAGGTAAAGAATCCACTGGCCAATACAAGAGATGCACGAGACATGGGTTTGATCCTGGAATTAGGGAGATCCCCTGGAGAAGGAAATGGCAACGCATTCCATTATGCTTGCCTGGGAAATCCCATGGACAGAGAAGCCTTGAGGGCTACAATCCATGGGGTCACAGGGAGTCAGACATGACTTAAGTGATTTAAAAAGATCAGTGAAGAAAAGAAACACTTGATGTAGTCATGTCAGTGTAGACAGGGGTAGGTCGTTTTGCTTTCCAGGGTTGTGTGGGTGTGTGTGTTAACTGCAGTACAAACAGAGGTCTAGCAGAGAGGAAATCCCTCCTTTTTCACATATCTGACAAGTTTGGGAAATATTTACACAAATGAGCTCTGTCTTTGCAGGTCCACTTCCATGTAACCAAATAGAAAATCAAGTAATTATAGGATAAATTGATAAAATGTCTTTAAAAAGCATCAAGAAATGTACTCTTGATCTAGATCAAATGATACAGATCAAATACCCATGTGCTTGAGATTGTCTTTATTGGTGAATAAGACACAGAAAACACCTACCCTCAGGAAGCTTGCTTTAGAATCAAGAGGATTGGGTAATTTTAAAAAGAAACAAGTAAGAAAGCAATAAAATCAGGAAATGGCATAGGTATGCTATTGTAGAAATAAGAATACACAATAATACTAGGGATGGAGAGGTATTGCAAACAACTTTTCTAAACTGTGAGGTTGAGTGGGGGCCAGCATAGGTCATATGAATATCACTGTTAACTGTGGCAGAGTGATCCCTGGCTTAGAATAGCCAAGCACAACTGTCCTGAGCAGGAGAGTCTAATGTAGTCAGGATGCAGAAACAAGGCCAACGTGGCTAAAAAAATTTCAGTGGGTAAGGAAGGATTTGGTAAAAAATGAGACACGCTTCCTAAGCGTAAAAGGGCTCTGCACTAGCTTTTATCTCTGCTGTTGCTGCCTTGAAAACTCTCAATGATTTTTAAACAAACTCCTCTGTTCAAAAATTGTTGTTGTTGTTCAGTGACTTAGTCGTGTCTGACTCTTGGCAACCCTATGAACCAAAGTACATCAGGCTCTTCTGTCCTCCACTATCTCCATGAGTTTGCTCAAATTCATGTCCACTGGGTCAGTGATGCTATCTAACTATCTCATCCTATGCCATCCACTTCTCCTTTTGCCTTCAATCTTTCTCAGCATCAGGGTCTTTTCCAGTGAGCCAGCTCTTCCCATTAGGTGGTCAAAGTATTGGAGCTTCAGCTTCAGCATCAGTCCTTCCATGAATATTCAGGGTTGATTTCCGTTAGGCGTGATTGGTTTGATGTCCTTGCTGTCAAAGGGACTCTCAGGAGTCTTCTCCAGTATCACAATTCAAAAGCATCAATTCCTGGTACTCAGCCTTCTTTATAATCAAACTCTTACCACCATACATGGCTATTGGAAAAACCATACCTTTGACTATATGGACCTTTGTCAGTAAAATGATGT
This sequence comes from Tragelaphus eurycerus, assembly GCA_935064755.1. Classification (NCBI taxonomy): domain Eukaryota; kingdom Metazoa; phylum Chordata; class Mammalia; order Artiodactyla; family Bovidae; genus Tragelaphus; species Tragelaphus eurycerus. The sequence continues at coordinate 469,317 of CAKXYN010000266.1, forward strand.
CTCTGCTTTTTAATATGTTATCTAGGTTTGTCATAGCTTTCCTTCCAAGGAGCATCTTTTAATTTCATGGTTGCAGTCACCATCCACAGTGATTTTGGAGCCCAAGAAAATAAAATCTGTCACTACTCCACTTTTCCCCCTTCTATTTTTCATGAAGTAATGAGACTGGAGGAGAAGGCAGTGGCACCCCACTCCAGTACTCTTGCCTGGAAAATCCCATGGATGGAGGAGCCTGATAGGCTGCAGCCCATGGGGTCACTAAGAGTCAGACAAGACTGAGCAACTTCACTTTCACTTTTCACTTTCATGCATTGGAGAAGGAAATGGCAACCCACTCCAGTGTTCTTGCCTGGAGAATCCCAGGGACGGGGGAGCCTGGTGGGCTGCCGTCTATGGGGTCGCACAGAGTCGGACATGACTGAAGTGACTTAGCAGCAGCAGCAATGAGACTGGATGCCTTGATCTTAGTCAGCTTTTTCACTCTCCTCTTTGACTATCATCAAGAGGCTCTTTAGTTCCTCTTCACTTTCTGCCATTAGAATGAAATATCAACAACTTGCATATCTGAAGTTGTTGATATTTCTCCTAGCAATCTTGGCTCCAAGTTGTGATTCATTCATCCAGTCTGTCATTTTGCAAGATGTACTCTGCATATAAGTATTTATTTAAGCAGGGTGATAATATACAACCTTGTCATACATACTCCTTTCCCAATTTGGAACCAGTCTGTTTTCCATGTCTGGTCTAACTGTTTCTTGACCTACAAACAGGTTCAGAATTGGGAAAGGAGTATGACAAGGCTATATATCGTCACCGTGTTTAAAAATTACTTGTACTAAATCTTGCAAATTATGTAGCACGTACTACTGGTAAACCATAGTAAGGATTTCAATTCACACATAGTTTGAAGGGTTTTTTCCCTTTGCATATTCAAGACACCTGAAAGTAATTAGCCCAGGACCAACATAGTTTCTGTGGTGTCCAAGTCTCTAATTCCTTATACCTTGTTGCTCTGCTGGACAGGAATTTTAATCCCAGAAGGACCTTAGACCCCAAAATGACTGCTAGCTCTCTAGCCATTACAGTTTCTTTCCAGCCATGATCAAAGTCACCTCTTGAATTACCAAACCATTTCTACCTACCTCCCATTAACTGATATAGAAAATGGTCTTACTTAGCAGCAAAGCAAGCTGAAAAATAAAGTCTTTATTCCAGAAAGCCATGTGCCCAGCTAAAAACTAGAATTTTTTTCCCCTGTAGAAAGAAGAAACCCATATAAGAGGAATATATATTGTCAGCTCTGCAGTACACTCTCACTTCTTTCTTTGACCTGAAATATAGATTCATTTACACTTCCATTCATTCAACATTTATTTACTCAAAAATTTTATGAAAAGTCTGTTTGTGCCAGATTTATACTAACATCTGAGGAGAAAAAGTTGAGGTTAAAAGTTGAATGTTAGAAAATAACATAGGGAGCAGCAGAGGAAGACCATTGTGTTGAAAGCATTAGAATTAGAAAAAAACTGTCTAAAGAGATAGAGTCATGAATTACTAAGTGCAAGTGTTGAGGAAACTACCCAGAGGATATGAGGTGAGAGGTAAGCTTAGTTTTACAAGGATAAACAACAGACAAAGAAGGGAAATGTATTTCCAGGTTATACCTTATGCCATGAAGTGTGATTTTGAAATAATATGTGAAATTTCTTCAGGTCTATTATAATTATTAATCAGACTTGATAGATAGAACATGGTCACCAGCCAATTGTTTGATTAAACCACTTGGTGAGCGTATAGGTTCCCACACAATTGTTTTGGCTGCAGCCACCAGAGCAGATGATAAAGAAACGCTGATAAGAATGGATTGGCTATGTTGCAGCTTGGTTCACCAGCAGACATAACCTCAAGGGTAAAGAAATATACCAGCTAACAGAAGAATCAAGCATTGTCTTTATGTTCCAAACCTCTAGCCCCACACCCATCCAAACTGAAAAATCCCCCATCTGCTCTCGGTCTCTCTCCTCGGCCAATCATATTGCATCAGAGACCCTACAAGCCAGCAGCTTCCCAAACTAGCCTGGGATTATAGGAGAGCATCTTGCCTATGACACCCCACCCAACTTTGAGAAATGATTCCCATATCCAGTAATGCTATGCTCATCTTTTTCCAGAAAAAAAAAAATTTTTTAATAGAGTGAGATTTTGAGGAATAATGTTGAGCTTTAGAGGACAAACAAAAAGATTTCTCAGTTTAGAAAATAAGATATATTCAGAATTTTCAGACTTTTCAGACACTGTCTGAAGTGGCAGTCACACCCCTACCATGAGGATGGCTGTCACCATCACAGCGCTGCCCTTCCCTGTGCAGCTCTTTTCTTAGGAAACAAACAAAAAAAGAGCTCTGTGATAAATCACTTCTGCAAGATGTGTTTCATATGTCAAGCACACATTGCTTCTAAATCAAATGCTGATACATGACTTCCGTCAAAAGTAAGCAGAATGCTGTAATTTATAATCATCCTGAAGCACACTGCAGAGAAAATGAAAGCAGACCATTAAATTTTAATGCCTGTTCAGTTCTCTGAAAAGAGAGTTTCTGGCCATGTTTGAAGCCAGGCACTGTTCCCCATACCATTGTGCACAGCCCCCCTCCCCCCAAAAAATAGTTTGTGCTTGCCAACACTTGTGGAAACTAATTGCAGAAATGATTTAGCTGTCAAAAGCTGCCATCCGTTAGAAAGTTCTCCTGAGTACAGAAGGTGACGGTAGAGGAGTGGGTCCTGTCCAATGCTTCCCTCCCTTGTACTTTTTAACAATTGTCTGTTGTTGTGCAAGCCAGCTCCTCGCAGCAGGGCTGGGAGCAAATATTCATTGGGGTGTCATCTCCGCTTAGGCTCTTGTCCTGCACACCTATTCATCTGTGTTAAGTGAACAGCAGCATCAGCTCAAATTAAGCTGGCTTGAAAACAGCCACTGTTAATAATTTCTGCTGTGATTCAACTTAGCTTTGGCTAACAGGTGAAGATGTTTCATAACGGAGGCAATTACAGCTCTGAGAGCGCTTTCCCACTGCCTGTTTAATCAGAGGAATGGAACACTAGCTCCTCGCGCATAGGGAAGGGCCAGCACAGCCTCAATCGGGCTGCATTCGTTATCTGCTAGATTGAACAAGCTGCCTGCCGGGGACAGATGCTTAGTGCAGTGATTAGAATATAAAGCAATTGCAAAGGCTGAGGGGATTGGAGTCAGTCTCCTTTATCTCAACTTACTACAGGCTTTTCTGGTCAGATAACAAGTCTTCCAAACCAGTCTTTGAAGAAGAGAAATCATATGTATATCAATGCATGAAGACTCATGCATATTCATTAATCTGTTCCCTATATGAAATTTCCATTTAGAGTAGGAGCTATTTTTTTAAAAAAAGGAAGGGAATTCTTTGGTTCCAAATTCAGTTCCTTTTTATTAGCAAATTTTTATGACAAGGAATATAGAGAGGCAGTAAGTGTTAAACTAGTACAATAAAAATGCTCGCCAATTTTTCTTTATTATTTTTGAAGATTGAAAAGTCCAATGGTTTTACTCATTTCCAAACAACTTTCATATTTAGTGTTTTTTTTTAAAGGAACATGGGTGGGAAACTTCAAAATATATAACCCTAAGTATTCACTTACATTATAAAGAAAGAAAATTGAAATTACGTATGTTTTGCTACTTTTTACATTATAGAGACAGCATACTTCCAAGCAGAGGGAAATCTATTATTCTAGCACAAAGTAGTCTTTCAGGTCAACTCTGCATAACTTTAAATTATAGCAGAAACATAGCTGTGTACTTCCTAATTGTGGAGATTTTCAAATAATTCTTTTCTAGTCAAACATTTTTCCTCTTATTCTCAAAGAAAGTCAAGCAGTCTAAATTGAATTTTTATTCATTACAATTTCCTGAAATGTAGTTCTTAATGGTTTCTGATCTGCCTGAAGGCATGAATCTTAAACTACTTTTCCCCTCGAACCAAAGAACTGGGGAAATGAAAAAGACCCGTTTTTGTTACTGGTATTAAATTTCCATTGTATACATTAATCTGCTTTACAGTATTTTCCTTCAGCATATTTTCCATCAAGGGTCTTTAATAAAGTCTCTGGTAGGTTATGCTTAATGAGCAATTGATTACAGGGCTACATATTCCCAAACTGATCGTGTTTTCTACAAGCAGCAAAATAGCAAAGAAGGATGGGGAGAGGTGGTGAGAAGTTAGCCATATGCTTACTTTTCTTTTAAAAATGCATTAAGAGCTTGGAATGGTTCTGATTTCATAACACCAAGGTTATGCTTAGAGCAATCTATTTCCATCTAGGTTTTTAATGGAGATTGTAGTCTTCATCAATTATTTAGTAGACTTCCAAGGCTGTATGTGTGTGTGTGTGTGTGTGTGTATAATTGTGTGTACTTTAGTTTTGGGACCCAGGAATAAACAGGAAAAATAGAATGATAGAGTTTGCATTGCTAAATATATGGTTTAATGTTGTGTTTAAAACACCTGCTTAACAAGATAGTGACTTGCCTTTTTTAAGAGATATTTTTCTCCCTTCATTCTTTAGAACCATTCATCTAGCCTCATCTTGGAATATTCTCAGCAAGAATCTACTGCCCACTGAGTTTCCCCCTGACAATTACTGTTGCTCTTGAAGCTTTGAAAGCCTGTGTAACATTAGCCTATCTAGCCCAGTGAAAATGTCTTTACAGATTAGTGTAATGTTAATACTGCTGGCTCCCTGCTTTTGACCTGAAGTGGAATATATTGCGCTGCTGGAGCAGATGGAATCAGAGTTTCATTGGGCTACAGAGATTGGTTGGCTGCCTGCCAAAAATTCAGTGCTCGTGGCATGGAGGCTTAGTCTCAGAAAAGCAGGCTTGAATCTATTCTCTGCTCTTGAAGAGAGAAAACAAAAGTGTCACATAAGTTTGTGTGGAATCAAACTACATTTGTTAAGATCGTTCATCTGCAGATGTTTACCCAGCATTTGAGAAGTAATTGAATCTTTTGGTGTAAAATGGAGACATCTTTATTCAGTTTTGCTGAAAGACAGGAGACAAAAGCCAGAGCAAAGGATAAAAAAAGAAATTATCTGAACTCCATTTAACCTTCCAGTTTGAATGCCGATCTCAGCCTAAGAACACAAATGTGTACATGTGGAGTGTTTAAAGTCTGTCTCCTTTTTTTATGAGTGCAAATAGATCTTAGTCTGAAATAATAAACCAAATTCATAAATGAAAAAGAGCTGTGTTATAGAGCCAAAGTGAAACAATTATGCAGATAGTTCCAAACCAGAATCTAAAACTCTAGGGGGTGAGGATAGAAGGGTGGAGAGATATATGTCCTAAATTATCCACACTAGCTTTTAGTGACTGCATCTTTCAGACAAACATTCAAGACCCCTGCTGGTTTTGTGTGCACAGAAAGAGCCTGCAATCATATTCTTTCAGAATTGACATGCTTTTTGAAGGTTTACCTTTGCCTGGAACCCTGGGAGCATTGGTTAAAAACCTTAATAACAGCAGAGTAAGACTGTAGTGGTCAGATTTAGCAAATAAAAATATAAGGCACCCATTTAAATTTGAATTTTAGGTAGACAGGTGTCAAATAAGTATTCAGATAGAATTCATGATATTTAGCCTAAGTGTCTCCCAAATTTTACATGAGCTATGAGGCAAGCAATATTTGGGATATACTTACACTAAATGTTTATGCATTGTTCATATGACATTTGAATTAACCGGACATCCTACATTTTATCCGGCAATCAATTCCATGATGTACTTTTTTTTTTGTCTCACTTGTGGAACGTGGTAAACTCTGCCCTACCTAACTTCCAAATGCACACCTAACTTCCAGTTAGCACGTTTTTGTATTTATCCATAAGGTTATTTCTGAGTTTATTTTTATCATATTTTCCTCTCAAGCACTGCCTTTCCACAGCAGTAAAACATATGCTGTTTGCTGGCTAAGTAGATGGGTAATGTAAGCTGTGATGTGGAGAGGATTCTTCTCTTATCCGTTCTCTCTGAGGGTGTCGTTACAGAAACATATATATGTGCTTTTATCTGTGATAAGAGCTACCATCTGCTAGCTGCAATGTGCACAGCTTACCGTCTGAAGTGCTTATACATATTATGAAAACACACAGCTTTTGTGTATGTTGAGAATACTTATAGACAGTGTTCTAATAAACCAGAATATTAGCTATTTGAATATATCAAATGGATGCAAGATAGAACTGCAGTTATGGGCAAGAACAATTAGAGCTGGCCCATTGCCATGCATATATTTATGCCAGTAGGATTTTTTTGACCTTTTAATATTGCATTATTTGCAACCTCTTCCCATATATAATTATTTTAAATCAATGGAACCTTTCCAATGAGAAGAGGCCCTTTAGAAGTTTCATGCCAGGGATCCCCAGTCCCTGAGATGTGTGGCACCTATAGGTGAGCAAAGGGAGAGACTGAGACAGGGCAACAGAACATAAATTTGAGTTACTTTGACCTTTAATCCAGGAGAACACGAAGAGAAATGCACTAGGAAGGTTGGTTTGTAGCTGTCTGGAGACTGATAAGCTGTAATAAAGGTGCACTCAGTTGCAATTCATCTAAAGCTTCCATTGCTATCATCCTCCTTTTTCGATTTTTGTTCCCTCAAGTACTTATCTAAATCCCTTTCAGTGCCAGCTTGAATGCACCCCGTGTTCTCTCCAACTGTGACTAGCGCTGTCTGTATGCGTCAGTGTCTGCAACACACACTCTCCCCCTTGTTTGACAGGAACCAATGCCAACACCTAATTAAGGATAAGCCACAGAGCTCTCAGCTTTATCTTTGTCAACTGTTCCATTCCTAGCTTTCTGCCTAGCTGAGTTTTTAATGACATGAGCAACAGTTCGGTTCAGCATTCCTCAGGCCCACCCGTTTCAATTTCAGTCACTAACTTTGGCAAAGCAGGGACAGCAGAAGATAGTGGTGGCCATTGTGCAAACAAGGCAAGGAGACATGGCCATACTGCTGTCTGGGTGTCACCTGCCCCACCCCGTGCACACAATGGGGATGTGCAGATGTGTTGGAGGGAATAGTCAGGAGTCTCTCCAAAAAGTATTCAGATTTTCCAAGGACCTAATTTATAAAGAAAAGGCCCATCTGGTTCAATCTCATATAACATTGTATTAAACATTCTAAATCAATTATGCATATGTAAGAGTTATCATCCCCCAAAACTGTGGAAAAACCAGATTAGTGTGTGATACTGACTTTCATAAAGTCATTAAGTTGTATATTTTAAATTAAAAGTATGACATCTTTATTTATACAGACATATACACATATATGGGAGAAGGCAATGGCACTCCACTCCAGTACTTTCACCTGGAAAATCCCATGGATGGAGGAGCCTGGAAGGCTGCAGTCCATAGGGTCGCTAAGAATCTGACACGACTGAGCTACTTCACTTTCACTTTTCACTTTCACGCATTGGAAAAGGAAATGGCAGCCCACTCCAGTGTTCTTGCCTGGAGAATCCCAGGGACGGGGGAGCCTGGTGGGCTGCTGTCTATGGGGTCGCAGAGAGTCGGACACGACTGAAGTGACTTAGCAGTAGCAGTAGCATACACATATATGGGCTTCCCTTTGTGGCTCAGCTGGTAAAAAAAAATCTGCCTGCAATGCAGGGGACCTGAGGTTGGGAAGATCCCCTGGAAAAGGGAAAGGCTACTCACTCCAGTATTCTGGTCTGGAGAATTCCATGGACTCTATAGTCCATGAGGTCGCAAAGAGTCTAACATGACTGAGTGACTTTCACTTCACATATACATATACATATATGGGCTTCCCTGGTGGCTCAGATAGCAAAGAATTTGCCTGTAATGCAGGAGACCTGGGTTCGATCCCTGGGTCAGGAAGATCACCTGGAGAAGATATGACTACCCACTCCAGTATTCTTACCTGGAGAATTCCACGGATAGAGGAGTCTGGCAGGCTACAGTCCATGGGGTCGCAAAGAGTTGGACATGACTGAATGACTAACACATGCCGTATACACACACATATGTGTGTGTATGTGTGTGTATGTGAATATATATATACACACTTGTGTGTGTGTTTAGAGAGACAGTGTGCCTTGTGTTTTTCTGTCTATACTTCTATATTATACTCAAAAAGGTACAGTATTTTCCTAGAGGTAGTTTTTACTTTCAGTGTTAAATCTGTACCTTTGCATTTCTCTTTGTTCTCTGGCTGCTAGGTAAAGCTTAAAGTTTTACATGGTCAGGGAAATGTCATAAGGCATTGAGCTGTCCCAAGACAGTATGATTCACTGAAATATCATTGAAATAAAAATCAAAATGCTGAGATAATTATGTATGTTACTGTCATCAATGTGATTTTTTTTTTGACCATGTCAAAGGCATCTACATTTTTTGGTGAAGAAATGGCTTATTTGTCCCATTTTCCATTGTTATTTCATTTCAGCTTTATGGTTTCTTTTAAAATTCCTCAACGTCTCTTGTTGGCTCTTTTTTAAATTTACTTTAGTGCTTTGACTCCTCTCAAACTTTTGTTTTTAATTGGCAATTCTGTATAACAGAAAAGAAAAAAAAACAGCATTTTTTGTGCAGACAAGAAGTAATTAACATATTCTGTAGCAAAAGAAGATAGCATTAGTAAAGCAGGCTGTTCAATAATTATATTTCACATTTATTCCTAGATTGGCCCCTATGTGTTCTGTAGAATGCATGAGAAATGGGTTAAAAAACATGGTGCAGAATGGATAAGAAATATGATAATCCCTAAATGACAGAAGTTTAGAGTACAGTTTGAGAGATTATATATCCTATATCTAATAGCTCCCTACATGACCTTTGGAAATAGTAGTAAATCTCTGCAAATATTATAAAAAGAGTCTCAAATAAGATGTACTTGTTCCCTTCTTTCTGAGTTGACCATCCCAACCCTATCAACAAAAACAAGACAAGTAACTGAGCCTCTTAGGCACTTAATTTAAACCAAACATTTGCTTTTGCCCACATTTTTTGAATACTTCAGATAAAACTTTTGCTCACCCAAGTTACTCAAGCTTCAGTGTTCTCTGCCTGTCAGTAGAGAAAGCCTCCCTTCTGGATTTCACCCTAGCAAGTGAGAATCAGCTGCACTGTCTGCTCCTGCCAGCTCTCCTCCTGGATGTTGAGCTGATGCTTTTGATGTCTCACCTGATTAACAGGGTTTTCTGAGTGGTGGTGACGGGACCATCTGTACTCTATTATAAGGCACCCTGAGATACCAAAGGCACTCTTCGCAAGATGACTGTGGAGAGATTTCTGTGTATCCTCTGACCACAGAACTGAGTATTTCTCTTCCCTATGTCAACTGGACCATATTGAAATAATTGAAACCTGCTTTATCTTTTATTAACTGGTCCAGCTCCTGAAAGCTAGGATTCTAAAATATTGGTCAACTCAAAAGGTGTCAAATACAGATTTCTCAACAGGCTAGCTGATGTAAGAGACTGACAGATTGAGAGGGTGGATCTACTTCTTCCATAATAAGCCTATTTCTAAACCAATGCTTTTGTGGCTGGGTAGATTAAATCAGAAATATCATGTGGTCAAAATCTTCTAGTTCTGTGAAGAATTTCTCAGATGTTAGATAGATCTCCTGTTAAAGAATTATACCATCTAAACTCTACAGTAAGGTCAATTCTGTCCAGAAAGATATAAATACAACCCATTTAAGGGTATTATATTGATATTAGAATAATTATATGTCATAAAAAGCATCAGTGAAAAAGCATCAGTCTTTCAGTCTAAAGTTGAAAGTACTTGAGTGGATAAAAAGTGAACAAAACAAAATAAATTTGTCTGGATTTGCAAATAAATGAATTTTTTCTGTAGGCAGCCAAGGTTGACAATGCTTCTCTGTCAAACTTTCAAATTATGATAATCATTATTTGTTGTTTTTTTTTTTAGAACAAATAAAACCTGAGGATATATTACATCAATTGTTGGTAAAGAATATCTTTGTGTTCTAGATGTGAGAATCTTATTTTAAATATCCTTATGGTTTACTCTGGTCATTTTCATTTCAATCATGAAACAAAAGTAAGCATATTGTAGAAAATGAAAAAGCATAATATGTCTATTTGGGAATTATTTTCAACAAATTACTTACACATTTTTGTTAATCATATGCCAAGTATGAACAATGTATTTTCAATTCTTAATCTCTCTGTGCATACACTGCTGTCTCTAGTTAAGCCAACCTTCTCTGCAGATGGACCAATGGATTGTACATTAGCGCATTTTTCAGCATAATCAGCCTTGATATTTTAAGAAAATATTTGTTCCAGGTAACTTTTATTTACATACATGTTCCATTGAATTTTCACCCAAAACTATCACTTACACCTGAGTTTAGTGTGTATAAAACATCCCTGTTTTCTAAGAATGAACATTCTCTTATTGCTACAGGGCTTACATATATATTTATTTTACATAAACCAAGAAATTCAAATTTACATTAAAAATGGATTTACTATTTAATATACCACATTCAATCTGAGTAAACATATGCAAGAGTAATCCATCTATTAATAAGACCTGTCTGGAAACCATTGTTTTAATACAAAAGGAGACATATTTGTTTTGCTAGACAAAAGCTGGTCATGGGTCAATTATTAACCTCCTCAATGTATCTTTCCTCCTCAATATATATCTTTCCTAAGTCAGTACCTTAAGTTGATTATACTCAAAAATAAATGAACTGCATAGAGAAATAAATTGCTGTGACTAAAACACAGCATCATGTGTTGTTCTTCCATGGTTTAGACGAATCAGTGCAGATCTTTTATAAGAGGAACACCAACATGGAGATGTAGGTTAGTTTCACCTCTGGCTGAATCTGATGTCAGTGTGGTAATCACCAGGTCTAGTCAATAATACCTCTCCTCAGTATAATTGCAAATCCAGTACAACCATGACCAGAACTAAATTGCTTCAGAACAATCAATAGAAATCTTCTGATTGTGTTCCTGGGTGTATGCATCAAATACAAAGAGGAAAACTGTCCATTCAAGCAAAAGTCAATTTTATAAATAAAAAATACTGTATAAAAGTCATGTTATATTTTATTTTCTTTCTTGGAAGAAGAGATTAAATATATTGGTTAGTTGTCCATGGAAAGAAAGTGTCTAGCAAGGAATTCATCATCAGACAAATAGCAATGCAAGAAAAGCAAGAATATTTTGGGATGAAAGATATATCTGAGACTGAAGATGAGCTAGCCAGCCAGCAAACACCTTCCTTCTATTTTGAAACACAACTGTGAACTTAAAGGTAAAATCTCTGTACTCTTTGGTAAACTTCAGTCACTAAAGCGACTAGTTAACTAATGAGTCCCAAAAGATGCCAGTTACATTAGAAAATAAGATTAGTGCTATTAATTTCCTATCAGAGGTGCATAATAATATAGGTTACATGAAAGGGTCAGTGTTCCATCTGTCGAGATCAGTGCTTCTTAAAATATGGTGAACAGAATTGTTCTCACCTTCAAGTAGATGAGATTGCAATCATAGAGCTACAGAACTAAACAAAATTAAAAAATAGATGTTTGGTAGTGATGAATTTAGCCTATGTTGTGTTATTATATATCCAGTCAAATAAGAACGTCTTTGAGTCTAAGAAAATTGAAAATGGGTTCTAAAAAGGGACAGGGTAGAGAAGGGAAGAGAGAGACAGAAAGAGATATGAGGATGTTCATGTGATTACAGCATAAAAATAAATTTAAAACCAAAGTATTAAAAGTTTTATAATCATTGTTGTAAGACATTCTGCTTCCTCTTTTGTAGGTATTCTTTGGTCTTATCAAAGAAGTTGGAGAATATTTGCTAAAGCATATTTGCCTAACTCTTCTAATCTGTTCTAATTCCATTTTCTCATATTTCTAGAGTGGGGGTTTTGAGTTGCTTAAAACAATATGCTCCGATAACCTCTGTTCCACTGTGCTTGATGACTTTCCGTTAGCTAGCAAGATATCAGTGAGCACATATGTGTGTTTGTGTGTGCGCGCGCACACACACACACACACACACAGTAAAAAATTTCAAGCTTCTCATCATCCCATTCCAGGCCTTTCATAGCCCATTCTTAATACACCTTTCTAGTAGGCTTTTCAATCTTCTCCTCAGGACACCACTCATCCACTTTGTGTCTTAGGTTCCCAAGAGCTCCCAACAAGTCTTCACAATATCCTACACACACATTACTTTTTACCATCACTTTGCTCTTTCTGTGATTAGAATATTCTTCCCTCATCCCTACCCACTGACATCCTACCTGTTCCTTCAGTCCCAGGGCAATGCCAGAAGCCTTCCCTGGTTCTTCTATTGTGAGAAAGTGAAAGTGAAGTCACTCAGTCATGTCCGACTCTTTGCGACCCTATGGAGCCTACCAGGCTCCTCCATCCTTGGGATTTTTCAGGCAAGCGTACTGGAGAGGGCTGCCATTTCCTTCTCCAGAGGATCTTCCCAACCCAGGGATTGAACCCTGGTCTCCCGCATTGCAGACAAATGCTTTACCATCTGAACCACTCTACTTCATCACTGTTTCTCCACTCAAGTTCTACATAGCCACATATGTATTGAACTGAGTAATAATGGAATAAGAGAGCAATCAACAAAGGCTAATAACCACCAAGAGTAGTTATGGTAATAATATACTATTACTGAAAAATAATATAAAAGTTGCCTAATATATTGCCTGCATAATGAAGTTGAATTATATACAATCTATAATTAACCATATTGAGAGCTGACTCTACCCTCCAAAAAGGACTTAGAAAACGATGAGAGGAAACTAAGACTCCTAATTTCAAAGGTTCTCAAAACTGAGAAAACCCTTCAATATAAAAACACTACTTTATATCATTTCTTGAAATGTTGCTGACCTACCATATTAAAAAAAAAAAAAAAAAAAACAGAATAAATCAGAAGTGTATAAAAATGCTCGTTAGCCAGTACTGGCAACTCTTCACTGGCGATGTAAAATACACTGGTTCTGAGGTCTTTTGTGCATGACCAAATATTTTTAGCAAATGCTAAGTGAAGAGAGAAACAGAAAGAAATTAATTTAAATGCTGTAGCAATTTCTAAGCCATCAAAACGAACATCTTATGAGAGCACGCCTTGTATATATATATATCGCCTTGTCTAAGCTCCTAAAGCTCCTTTTTACTACCTCAACCCCACCAGCAAACAGGGCTCCTACATTTGGCATTTGAGCATTAAAGTATAAATGAAAACGTTGCAGTCAAAACACCCTAAAAGGCTGTTAAATAGCCGATAATTTCATCAAGTCAAAAATGAATGTAGCTGTATTACAGGCATAATGCTATAAACATTTTCAGTTACCTCGATTAACCCTTTTAGCAATCTGGCATGTTCTGAATGAGGCTGTGGAAGAAAGAGCACAATAGCTGCCCTGCATGCCCCACCCCCACCCTCAGCTCTGCTCTGCCTTGTCCACATCAGTTTTAAGTTGCTCCTGCAATTGTTTCTTGTAGATTAATTTGTAATTCTAAATTTCCAGGCGAATGAAATGTGATCCTGTCCCTCCCTCAGGCCATTTACAGAGCTATAGCTTTCCTGTAATTTGAGGCTGAGAGCTAAGGGAGAAAGGGAGCCTAGCCAGGGAGAGGATAGAAGAAGAAAATGGGGGTGGGTTGCTGGGGACACAGTTCAAGAGGGAGAGAAAGAGAGCATAGAGAGTGGGTGAGATAGGAATGTGGAAGGTGGAAACCAGCACTAAGATCTTTATTCCCCATCCTCATCCCCAGCAGTGTTTCTTGGATCCTTACACAATTGGTAATTTTAGGCAACAGCGTAGTCCTTGCATATGATTCTTCATCTCATCAAATAAATAAATGAAAAAAAAAACACAAAATAATTATGGAGCAAGATTTTTGCAATACTGGGAGACACATCTACAATATTCACAGTGGTGTGAGTTGTATTCATAGGTTTCATAATGAACTAGTTAAGCCTCTCCTCTTGTTCCAGGTTTTATCCAGAAATGCCACTGTGCTTTGAGGCCAGATTACCTGTCACACTGTAGAACAGTTTGGGTTCCTGAGAGGATATACATTCTCCAAGCTCAAAGCTAAGATCATGGCATCTGGTCCCATTACTTCATGACAAATAGATGGGGAAACAGTGACAGACTTTATTTTTGAGGGCTCCAAAATCACTGCAGATGGTGACTGCAGCCATGATATTAAAAGAAGCTTGCTCCTTTGAAGAATAGTTATGACCCACCTAGGCAGCATATTAAAAAGCAGAGACATTACTTTGCCAACAAAGTTCTGTATAGTCAAAGCTATGGTTTTTCCAGTAGTCATGTATGGATATGAGAGTTGGGCTATAAAGAAAGCTGAGGGCCAAAGAACTGATGCTTTTAAATTGTGGTGTTGGAGAAGACTTCTTGAGAGTCCCTTGGGCTGCAGGGAGATCCAATCAGTCAAACCTAAAGGAAATCAGTCCTGAATATTCATTGGAAGGACTGATGCTGAAGCTGAAACTCCAATACTTTGGCCACCTGATGTGAAGAACTAGCTCATTTGAAAAGCCCCTGATGTTGAGAAAGATCGAAGGCAGGAGAAGGGGACAACAGAGGATGAGATGGTTGGATGGCATCCCTGACTCGGTGGACAAGAGTTTGAGTAAGCTCTGGGAGTTGGTGATGGATAGGGAGGTCTAGCATGCTGCAGTCCATGCGGTCACAAAGAGTCAGACATGACTGACTGACTGAACTGAGCTGAACTGAAGTACAAAGTATTAATTGCTCCTAGGCAGTGGTCTCACTCAGTCAGTCAACATTTGCTGAACAGTCACTTGTCAAACCAAACTATATGAGAACATGTATTTCTTTAAACAAAATACTTCCCCAATGTCCACAATTTACTGCAGCAATATTTAAACTTTCTTTGGGACATGGGCCCGTTTGGGAATTTGATTTTATAAAAATATGAATCCTCTTCTAAAAGGCACATAAGCCTAGCTATCAAACTGTGGATTGGTCCTGACTTTCCTTCACCAAGGCAAAATACAGATTTGCATAAAAATTGCTTTTCTATTTTGCACAGCCCACTTTTCCTTTTTCATGCAAATATTTGTGGCTGCTTCCTAAATATAATTGAAATCAATCCAAAATTTGTCCAATCATGTCAATTTAAATTTCACTCAAAAGCAAGTTTCAGTAAGAAGTCAGCCAAAGTTTCCCTTTAAGTGGACATTAAAAATGTGGAATAGACTTTGACTTGGTCATGTGTATGCCACTTTTGAGCCACTAACTTGAGCTTTTTTTTTTTTTTTTTTTGAAGTCAGGTCTTGAAAACCCTGACTCACAATGATGCTTAAATGCCAGGAAATAGAAGCAGAGTTTCCACAGATGTTTGCTTGACAAACGGAAACTTATACTAAAGAATTCTAGTATGTTCAAGGTTGCACTGTTGGCTTCATCTGCTTAGTTAATAAGAGCATTTTTGGCAAGCTTTGAATCACCAACCTTGTCACTGTTACAACATCATTATTGTTTTAGGAAAAACAGAATAAAAAAATCTATGAGATCACAGAGTGTGTCGGAATCAGTTTTCACTGAACCTGTTACAGGTTTCCTGATTTTTAGGGAAATTCCTTCTCCACAAAAGAGTTAACATCTAATCTGCACACAGATAATGAAGTCCTCTATCTGTTCACAGATACCCAGACTTTTTTCTAGTAGAGGTTTCATATGACCAGACATCAAGCCTGTACCTGAATACAGGAAATATTCAATTAAGATATATATGTTGGAATTTTTAAAAAAAGCAGATCAGAATTCAAGTTGTTAAGACTATCTGCATATGTTGTTAGTTTCTAATTTTAAATAATTGGTCATTAAACTATCTGTGGGCAGGAATCCCTCAGAAGAAACGGAGTGGCCATCATGGTCAACAAAAGAGTCCGAAATGCAGTACTTGGATACAATCTCAAAAACGACAGAATGATCTCTGTTCGTTTCCAAGGCAAACCATTCAATGTCACAGTAATCCAAGTCTATGCCCCAACCAGTAACGCTGAAGAAGCTGAAGTTGAACGGTTCTATGAAGACCTACAAGACCTTTTAGAACTAACACCCAGAAAAGATGTCCTTTTCATTCTAGGGGACTGGAATGCAAAAGTAGGAAGTCAAGAAACACCTGGAGTAACAGGCAAATTTGGCCTTGGAATACGGAATGAAGCAGGGCAAAGACTAACAGAGTTTTGCCAAGAAAATGCACTGGTCATAGCAAATACCCTCTTCCAACAACACAAGAGAAGACTCTATACATGGACATCACCAGATGGTCAACACTGAAATCAGATCGATTATATTCTTTGCAGCCAAAGATGGAGAAGCTCTATACAATCAGCAAAAACAAGACCAAGAGCTGACTGTGGCTCGGACCATGAACTTCTTATTGCCAAATTCAGACTTAAATTGAAGAAAGTAGGGAAGACCACTAGATCATTCAGGTATGACCTAAATCAAATCCCTTATGATTATACAGTGGAAGTGAGAAATAGATTTAAGGGCCTAGATCTGATAGATAGAGTGCCTGATGAACTATGGAATGAGGTTTGTGACATTGTACAGGAGACAGGGATCAAGACAATCCCCATGGAAAAGAAATGCAAAAAAGGAAAAATGGCTGTCTGGGGAGGCCTTGCAAATAGCTGCGAAAAGAAGAGAAGCGAAAAGCAAAGGAGAAAAGGAAAGATATAAACATCTGAATGCAGAGTTCCAAAGAATAGCAAGAAGAGATAAGAAAGCCTTCTTCAGCGATCAATGCAAAGAAATAGAGGAAAACAACAGAATGGGAAAGACTAAGGATCTATTCAAGAAAATCAGAGATACCAAAGGAACATTTCATGCAAAAATGGGCTCGATAAAGGACAGAAATGGTATGGACCTAACAGAAGCAGAAGATATTAAGAAGAGGTGGCAAGAATACACAGAAGAACTGTACAAAAAAGAGCTTCATGACCCAGATAATCATGATGGTGTGATCACTGACCTAGAGCCAGACATCCTGGAATGTGAAGTCAAGTGGGCCTTAGAAAGCATCACTACGAACAAAGCTAGTGGAGGTGATGGAATTCCAGTGGAGCTATTCCAAATCCTGAAAGATGATGCTGTGAAAGTGCTGCACTCAATATGCCAGCAAATTTGGAAAACTCAGCAGTGGCCACAAGATTGGAAAAGGTCAGTTTTCATCCCAATCCCAAAGAAAGGCAATGCCAAAGAGTGCTCAAACTACCGCACAATTGCACTCATCTCACACGCTAGTAAAGTAATGCTCAAAATTCTCCAAGCCAGGCTTCAGCAATATGTGAACCATGAACTTCCTGATGTTCAAGCTGGATTTAGAAAAGGCAGAGGAACCAGAGATCAAATTGCCAACATCCGCTGGATCATCAAAAAAGCAAGAGAGTTCCAAAAAAACATCTATTTCTGCTTTATTGACTATGCCAAAGCCTTTGACTGTGTAGATCACAATAAACTGTGGAAAATTCTGAGAGAGATGGGAATACCAGACCACCTGATCTGCCTCTTGAGAAACCTATATGCAGGTCAGGAAGCAACAGTTAGAACTGGTCATGGAACAACAGACTGGTTCCAAATAGGAAAAGGAGTACATCAAGGCTGTATATTGTCACCATGTTTATTTAACTTATATGCAGAGTACATCATGAGAAATGCTAGACTGGAAGAAACACAAGCTGGAATCAAGATTGCCGGGAGAAATATCAATAACCTCAGGTATGCAGATGATACTACCCTTATGGCAGAAAGTGAAGAGGAACTCAAAAGCCTCTTGATGAAAGTGAAAGTGGAGAGTGAAAAGGTTGGCTTAAAGCTCAACATTCAGAAAACGAAGATTATGGCATCTGGTCCCATCACTACATGGGAAATAGATGGAGAAACAGTGGAAACAGTGTCAGAATTTATTTTTATGGGCTCCAAAATCACTGCAGATGCTGACTGCAGCCATGAAATTAAAAGACTCTTACTCCTTGGAAGGAAAGTTATGACCAACCTAGATAGCATATTCAAAAGCAGAGACATTACTTTGCCAACAAAGATTCGCCTAGTCAAGGCTATGGTCTTTCCTGTGGTCATGTATGGATGTGAGAGCTGGTCTGTGAAGAAGGCTGAGCGCCGAAGAATTGATGCTTTTGAACTGTGGTGTTGGAGAAGACTCTTGAGAGTCCCTTGGAGTGCAAGGAGATCCAACCAGTCCATTCTGAAGGAGATCAGCCCTGGGCTTTCTTTGGAAGGAATGATGCTAAAGCTGAAACTCCAGTATTTTGGCCACCTCATGCGAAGAGTTGACTCATTGGAGAAGACTCTGATGCTGGGGGGGATTGAGGGCAGGAGGAGAAGGGGACGACAGAGGATGAGATGGCTGGATGGCATCACTGACTCGATGGATGTGAGTCTGAGTGACCTCCGGGAGCTGGTGATGGACAGGGAGGCCTGGCGTGCTGCAGTTCATGGGGCTGCAAAGAGTCGGACACGACTGAGCGACTGATCTGATCTGATCTGATCTGATCTGATCTGAAACTATCTGTGAAGTAAAAATGAATGCGTACCTTGAAAGAGAAATTATAAAAATTTTGGGAATTCTGTGCACTATAGATGACTAAGCAGTGAGATGTGTAAAAGTTTGCAGAATATGAGCCATTATTTTAAATAGTTTTATAGTTTCCATAGCTTAATGACTGCAAAATTTTTGTTTGGCCTGGAAAATGTAAATTGACCTATATATACACCTATTTCTCAGGTCTCTTCCTGCTTCTCTTGCCCCTGCTATATACATGAGATACCTTATTAGCTGGCCTCTTTATTATTTTTTTTAATTGAAGTATAGTTGATTTACAGCATTGTGTTAATTTCTGCTGTACAGCAAAGTGACTCAGTCATACAGATATATACATTTTTAATACTCTTTTCCATTATGATTTATCATAGAATACTGTATATAGTTCTCTGTGTTTTACAGTAACATCTTGCTATTTAGCCACTCTCTATATAGTAGCTTATATCTTCTAACCCCAACATCTCACTCCATCCCTCCCCATAATGACCTTCCCCTTGGCAACCATAAGTCTGTTCTTTATGTCCGTGAATATGTTTCTGTTTTGTAGGTAGGCTTGCTTGTGTTATTTTAGATTCCACATATAATAATATTCTGTGGTATTTTTTTCATGAATATATTTTTTAAATAAGTTCATTTCTATCATTTTTTAGGTTCTACATATAAATGATATTATGTAACAATATCATTTTTCTCTGTCTGACTTACTTCATGTAGTATGACAATCTCTAGGTCCACCCATGGTGCCACAGATGGCAATATTTCATTCTTTTTATGGCTGAGCAATATTTCATTGTATATGTGGATACTACTTTATCCATTCATCTGTTGATGGACATTTAGGTTGTTTCCATATATTGGCTATTGTAAATAGTGCTATTATGAACATAGGGGTGCGTGTATCTTTTTGGATTAGAGTTTCATCTGATATATATGCCCAGGGGTGGGATTGCTGGAAAGTGAAAGTCGCTCAGTCATGTCCAACTCTTTGTGACCCCATGGACTGTAGTCCATGGAATTCTCCAGGCCAGAATACTGGAGTGGGTAGCCTTTCCCTTCTCCAGGGGATCTTCCCAACCTAGGGATCAAGCTCAGGTCTCCCACATTGCAGGCAGATTCTTTACCAGCTGAGCCACAAAGGAAGCCCAAGAATACTGGAGTGGTTAGCCTATCCCTTCTCCAGCAGATCTTCCCAACCCAGGAATCAAACCAGGGTATCCTGCATTGCAGGTTGATTCTTTACCAACTGAGCTATCAGGGAAGTTCATATGTTAATTCTAAGGAATCCCCTGGTGGTCCAGTGGTTAAGAGCTGGATCTTCACTGCTATAGACCTGGATTCGATACTTGGTTGGGGAACTAAGATTCCACAAACTACAGTGGTGCCGCCAAAAATAAACAAGAAATCTGGGCTTCCCAGGTGGCACTAGTGGTAAAGAACCCACCTGCCAATGCAGTAGACATAAAAGACTCGGGTTCAATACCTGGGTTGGGAAGATAACCTGGAGGAAGGTAACCCGCTCTGGTATTCTTGCCTGGGAAAACCCATAGACAGAGGAGCCTGGCAGCTATAATCCATGGGGTCACAAAGAGTTGGACATGATTGAAGCAACTCAGCATACAGTCATGGTAATTCTATTTTTAATTTTCTGAGAAACCTCCATACTGTTTTCCAGAGTGGCTATACCAACTTACAGTCCCACCTAACAGTGAAAGAAGGTCCCTTTTTCTCCACACCCTCTCCAGCATTTGTTATTTGTAGAGTTCTTGATCATGGCCATTCTGACCACTATGAGGTGATACCTCATCATAATTTGATTTGCCTTTCTCTAATAATTATCACAGTAATCTAAGTCTGTGCCCCAGTCACTAATGCCGAAGAAGCTGATGTTGAATGGTGCTGTTATCACCTACAAGACTTTCTAACAACAGAAAAAGGTGACCTTTGCATCATAGGGGACTGAAATGCAAAAGTAGGAAGTCAAGAGATCCCTGGAGTGACAGGCAAGTTTGGCCTTGGACTACAAAATGAAGCAGGGCAAAGGCTAACAGAATTGTGCCAAGAGAACGCACTACTCATCGCAAATACCCTCTTCCACAACACATGAACATCACCAGATGGTCAATACTGAAATCAGACTGATTACATTCTTTGCCGCCAAATATGGAGGTGATGGAATTCCAGCTGAGCTATTTCAAATCCTAAGAGATGATGCTGTGAAACTGCTGGCTCTCAATATGCCAGCAAATTTGGAAAACTCAGCAATGGCCACAGGACTGGAAAAGGTCAGTTTTCATTCCAATCCCAAAGAAAGGCAATGCCAAAGAATGCTCAAACTACCACACAATTGCACTCATCTCTAGCAAAGTAATGCTCATGCTCAAAATTCCCCAAGCTAGGTTTCAATAGTATGTGGACCAAGAACTTCCAGATGATCAAGTTGGATTTAGAAAAGGCAGAGGACCCAGAGATCAAATTACCAACACCATGGATCATAGGAAAAGCAAAAGAACTCCAGAAAAGCATCTGCTTCATTGACTCTGCTAAAACCTTTGACTGTGTGGATCACAACAAACTGTGCAAAATTCTTAAAAATATGAGAATATCAGACCACCTTACCTGCCTCCTGAGAAATCTGTATGCAGGTCAAGAAGCAACAGTTAGAACCCAACATGACACAGTGGACTGGTTCCAAAGACGGAAAGGAGTACATCAAGGCTGTATATTGTCACCCCGCTTATTTAACTTCTATGCAGAGTATATTGTGCAAAATGTCGGCTGGATGAGGCACAAGCTGGAATCAAGATTGCTGGGAGAAATATTAATAACCTCAGATATGCAGATGACACCACCCTTATGGCAGAAAGTGAAGAACTAAAGAGTCTCTTGATGAAAATGAGAGAGGAGAGTGAAAAAGTTGGCTTAAAACTCAACATTCAGAAAACGAAGATCATGGCATCTGGTCCCATCACTTCATGGCAAAAGGATGGGGAAACAATGAAAACAGTGACAGACTGTATTTCCTTGGGCTCCAAAATCACTGCAGATGGTGACTGCAGCCATGGAATTATCAGACAGTTGTTCCTTGGAAGAAAAGCTATGACAAACCTAGCAGCATATTAAAAAGCAGAGACATTACTTTGCTGATAAATTCCATCTAGTCAAAACTATGGTTTTTCCGGTAGTCATGTATGGATGTGAGAGTTGAACCGTAAAGAAAGCTGAGTGCAAAGAATTGATGCTTTTGAGCTGTGGTGTTGGAAAAGACTCTTGAGAGTCCCTTGGACTACAAGGAGATCAAACCAGTCAAACCTAAAGGAAATCAGTCCTGAATATTCATTGGAAGGACTGATGCTGAAGCTGAAACTCAATACTTTGGCCACCTGATGCAAAGAACTGACTCATTGTAAAAAAGACTCTGATGCTGGAAAAGATTAAAGTCAAGAGGAGAAGGGGACAACAGAGGATGAGATGTTTGGATCACATCACTGACTTAATGGACATTAGTTTAAACAAGCTCCAGGTGCTGGTGATGGACAGGGAAGCCTGACGTGCTATAGTCCATGGGCTCGCAAAGAGTCAGACATGACTGAGCAACTGAACTGAACAGAATAATTAGCAATATTAGTATCTTTTCTTGCGCCTATTGCCCATTTGTTTTTTCTCTTTGGAGAGAGATCTATTTAGGTCTTCCACCATTTTTTCAGTTGGGTTGTTTGTTTTTTGTTGTTGAGTTGTGTAAGCTGTTTGTATATTTTGGAAAGTAAGCTTTTGTCAGTCACATTGTTTGCAGATGTCTTCTCCCATTCCATAGGTTGTCTTTTCATTTTGTTTAGTTTCCTTTGCTGTGCTAAAGCTTGTAAGTTTGAATAGATCTCATTTGTTTATTTTTATTTTTATTTCTGTTGCTTTGGAAGACTGACCTAAGAAAACATTGGTATAGTTTAGGTCAGAAAATGTTTTGCTTATGTTCTCTTCTAGGAGTTCTATGGTTCCTTGTTTTATGTTTAAATCTTTAAGCCATTTTGAGTTTATCTTTCTGTCTGTTAGGAGGGTGTGGCCTAACTTCATCAATTTATATAAGGCTGTCTATCATTTGGCCTCTTTAAATCATGTATCATTGAAGCTCACTCAGCTCAGAACACAGCTTTGCACTCTTATTGGCATATAGAGAAACTAGTGAGAACAGAAGTAGCGTTTTCCCCAAACAAACTGTGTTGCTGCAAAGACATGGATGGTGCCAGACTGCAGGATGACAACCTTGAATGGACTGCTTGTACTTGCATGTCCCAGGCTGAAATGATGATGATTCTAGACTCCTAGTGTAGGAAAACCTCTTCGGGATATTTCAACTATGCCAGAAAACAGATATGTGATAGACGTGTTTAAACATGATCAAAAGTTCCAAACTGGGACTGGAAGTCTTAGGAAAACATAAGTGCTGTTGTAAGATGACCACTTAATTGGGTACAGCTGTATGCCTCATCTTTATCAGTCCTAGGTGTTGCTGACTGAGTATCTTTCTTCTGTAAGTACCAGAATTAGTCCTGCAAAATGCTGTTAGAAAACACTTAGCCCATCATCTTTTCCCTGAAAGTACCCCTACTGAGCAGTGTCCTTGTGCCATGCCAAGGCACACTTGTCAGGTGCCCTTAGCAGAGATGCCAACCCCTTATCCAATAAATCAAAGTCAAACGGTGAAAGGCAGTCCAAACTACAGCAGGAAAACAGCTGATGTTTGGTTGAACACCTCACAATAGAACCTTGCATGAATTATCCAGAATGTTAAATATTATGATTTTAATTCTATCTAAAATATATTTTAAAAATTCCTTTTTCAATGAGAGAGCATGGCAGATAATTTTTAACATGTCTCCAAAAAATAATAGGGTGAAATGATATCATTGAGCTACTTTTGTAACCAACTGTGTACTATGTTAGTGATTTGCATATAACAGCCCCCTGGCACAAATTAAATGGAGCAAGATCCCATGGCAACTAATAAACTCACTGTAACAGGCCCCTCAACTTTGCATGGCCACAGTGCTCAGTGAGATCACCATGTGTAGAACTGGGTTACAAGAAAAAATAGCATTGTTCTGTGCTTTTAAACCCATACAACTCTATATTTCTCTTTGGAAATAAATTTTGTTTAATGACCAGTGATTAGCTCCTCTCTGGTTTGCTATAATAGTAGTCTTGGTGTTGGTTTTGTTTTTTTTTTTTAATCACTAGTATTACCAGTACTTTGGAAGAAGAGCTGCAATTTAAACATATTTTGAACAGAAGAGGAAAAGGCAGCCGGATTCTTTTGGCATCAGTTCACACAGCCTATCATTCCAAAACATTGCTGGTTTTACACTGATATCATCCACCAATGTCAGCACAGCTGAGGTGACTGTGCAAATTAACTGTCCCTAACCAGCTGAGAAAGCTTGTATAAACTCCATGGGAATATGAGCTGTTAGAACAAAATTCTCTCCAGTGGAGCTAGACACCAAACCCACATATAAACTCAAAACATGGAACAGTTGCCCTGAACCATCAGGTGATAACATCATCAGCTCAAGATGTCAGGGAGTTAGCAGAGTTGAATACAGGGCTGATGTGACATTAATAAAAATTAATCACGTGTAAAGAGTTCAAGGCCTCCTCCCATCTCCTGTTTACAACAGAGATTAGGAAATAACCAGTCAGTATATGGCATCTCCAAAGATAGAAAGCACTGCCCCTGCAAAGGTTGATTCTCAAGAGAAAAATCAGTCCAACATAAGAAAAGTTAGGCTCTCTAAGAGGCTGCTTAAGGTGTGTACAATCAGGTGGGAGTAAGGACAGTTGTCCTGGGAATGTGATGCAACAGTTAAATGTCATTTGGTCTAGACAATAAGGGTCAAAACCTCTAGAGGGTGTGTAAATTGTAACATAGCACTCAGATAATGATTTTGCTTCAGAGACTTCAAGGAGCTTCAGGGTATTCAGGGGTAGGAGAGAGAGTTTTATAAATTTCTACAGACTAAGAGTGGTCCTAGCAGACTCTTGACATTTAGTTAATGGCAGATTGGATATTTGGATATAAGAAATTTATAACCAATTCAAGACAAATAAGTCAAATCTTATTAACTAGCTCAGTCTAATTTATATTTTCTCTAAGGATAGACCACCACCTTCCAAAAAAAAACTGAAAGAAATACGTGACGGGAATATAATTTTTTTAAAGTTTTAAAAAGACAAAATTATGTATCAATCTGCAGATGGTTCAGTTTAGATCAAACAGGTTATAAATGTTAGAGGAGAAACCAAGTCGTTTAAGCCATCACCCTTATAAGATCATCATTTGCGTTCAAGAATTCAAGAATAGGAGAGAGCACATTGCTTACTGAAAACTGAAAGTCAGTGTTTTTGTGTCATGGGGAAAATACTGATTACCGCCTATAATCATGTCAATGACAAGAGACATGAAAGGAGGGACTATTAGGAGATAATTCCTCTAAAATCACAGGTTCAAGGTAAAAACTTCTTGAAGTGGGCTGGTTTCAGATCAACCTGAAATTAAGAGAGTTGAAATCTTCCCCCATCTTTACTGTCTCCATCACAAAGAGAACCAGTGTTATACCAACAGAGGGTTGCCCTAGGAAAAGATATTTATGTGCTGTACTTCATAGAAGAGTGGTCCTAGCAGACTCTTGACATTTAGTTAATGGCAGATTGGATATTTGGATATAAGAAATTTATAACCAATTCAAGACAAATAAGTTATCATCTTATTAACTAGCTCAGTCTAATTTATATTTTCTATAAGGATCAGATCAGATCAGATCAGATCAGTCGTGTCCAACTCTGTGACCTCATGAACTGCAGCACGCCAGGCCTCCCTATCCATCACCAGCTCTCGGAGGTCACTCAGACTCACATTCATCGAGTCAGTGATGCCATCCAGCCATCTCATCCTCTGTCGTCCCCTTCTCCTCCCGCCCCCAATCCCTCCCAGCATCAGAGTCTTCTCCAATGAGTCAACTCTTTGCATGAGGTGGCCAAAATACTGGAGTTTCAGCTTTAGCATCATTCCTTCCAAAGAAATCCCAGGGCCGATCTCCTTCAGAATGGACCGGTTGGATCTCCTTGCAGTCCAAGGGACTCTCAAGAGTCTTCTCCAACACCACAGTTCAAAAGCATCAATTCTTCGGCGCTCAGCCTTCTTCACAGTCCAACTCTCACATCCATACATGACCACAGGAAAGACCATATCCTTGACTAGGCGAACCTTTGTTGGCAAAGTGATGTCTCTGCTTTTGAATATGCTATCTAGGTTGGTCATAACTTTCCTTCCAAGGAGTAAGCATCTTTTAATTTCATGGCTGCAGTCACCATCTGCAGTGATTTTGGAGCCCAGAAAAATAAAGTCTGACACTGTTTCCACTGTTTCTCCATCTATTTCCCATGTAGTGATGGGACCAGATGCCATGATCTTTGTTTTCTGAATGTTGAGCTTTAAGCCAACCTTTTCACTCTCCACTTTCACTTTCATCAAGAGGCTTTTTAGTTCCTCTTCACTTTCTGCCATAAGGGTGGTATCATCTGCATATCTGAGGTTATTGATATTTCTCCTGGCAATCTTGATTCCAGCTTGTGTTTCTTCCAGTCCAGCATTTCTCATGATGTACTCTGCATATAAGTTAAATAAACATGGTGACAATATACAGCCTTGATGTACTCCTTTTCCTATTTGGAACCAGTCTGTTGTTCCATGACCAGTTCTAACTGTTGCTTCCTGACCTGCATACAGATTTCTCAAGACCCATAATAATCAAAACTTTTCAATACAACTTGATGAGAAAAGGGATAGACTATTGTTTGCTTATGCCAGCAAATTTGGAAAACTCAGTAGTGGCCACAGGACTGGAAAAGGTCAGTTTTCATTCCAATCCCAAAGAAAGGCAATGCCAAAGAATGCTCAAACTACCGCAAAATTGCACTTATCTCACATGCTAGTAAAGTAATGCTCAAAATTCTCCAAGCCAGCCTTCAGCAATATGTGAACTGTGAACTTCCAGATGTTCAAGCTGGTTTTAGAAAAGGCAGAGGAACCAGAGATCAAATTGCCAACATCTGCTGGATCATCAGAAAAGCAAAAGAGTTCCAGAAAAACATCTATTTCTGCTTTATTGTCTATGCCAAAGCCTTTGACTGTGTGAATCACATTAAACTGGGGAAAATTCTGAGAGAGATGGGAATACCAGAGCGCCTGACCTCCCTCTCAAGAAACCTATATGCAGGTCAGGAAGCAACAATTAGAACTGGACATGGAACAACAGACTGGTTCCAAATAGGAAAAGGAGTACATCAAGGCTGTATACTGTCACCCTGCTTATTTAACTTATATGCAGAGTACATCATGAGAAACGCTAGGCTAGAAGAAGCACAGGCTAGAATAAAGACTGCTGGGAGAAATATGAAAAACCTCAGATATGCAGATGACACCACCCTTATGGAAGAAAGTGAAGAGGAACTAAAAAACCTCTTGATGAAAGTGAAAGTGGAGAGTGAAAAAGTTGGCTTAAAGCTCAACATTCAGAAAATGAAGATCATGGCATCTGGTCCCATCACTACATGGGAAATAGATGGAGAAACAGTGGAAACAGTGTCAGAATTTATTTTTCTGGGCTCCAAAATCACTGCAGATGGTGACTGCAGCCATGGAGTTAAAAGATGCTTACTCCTTGGAAGGAAAGTTATGACCAACCTAGACAGCATATTCAAAAGGAGAGACATTACTTTGCCAACAAAGGTCCGTCTAGTCAACACTATGGTTTTTCCAGTGGTCATGTATGGATGTGAGAGTTGGACTGTGAAGAAAGCTGAGAGCTGAAGAATTGATGCTTTTGAAGTGTGGTGTTGGAGAAGACTCCTGAGAGTCCCTTGGACTGCAAGGAGATCCAACTAGTCCATCCTAAAGGAGATCAACCCTTGGATTTCTTTGGAAGGACTGATGCTAAAGTTGAAACTCCAGTACTTTGGCCACCTCATGTGAAGAGTTGACTCATTGGAAAAGACTCTGATGCTGGGAGGGATAGGGGGCAGGAGGAAAAGGGGATGACAGAGGAGGAGATGGCTGGATAGCATCACCAACTCCATGGGAGTGAGTTTGAGTGAACTCCGGAAGTTGGTGATGGACAGGGAGGCCTGGCATACTGCGATTCCCGGGGTCGCAAAGAGTCGGACACGACTGAGCAACTGAACTGAACTGATTGTTTCCTTGATGGGCTGGTCTTTTTTTTTTTTTTTTTATGTTTATAAGGATTACTATATGGAAATAGACACCTCAGCACCTAGACATAATGAAATATTCATTCATTAGACATGCTTTATTTTTGAAGTAGTAGAACCTGGCCAACACTCAGGCTACCAAATAATAATAAAAATTAAATATATTAATGAAAAATGAAACTTATTTGTCTGTGCTTCTCTAGACACAACATTAAAACCATCTTGGGTATCACACATTTGTAGATTGACAGGCCTATATCAGGACTGTGGAGGATCTGATTATTTTTCCCTGCTTGTAAGAGGGCAGGTTTTCCAAATTTAGAAATAGCTCAACTGGAACTCCATGACCTCCACTAGCTTTGTTCGTAGTGATGCTTTCTAAGGCCCACTTGACTTCAGGTCAAGCCACGATCTTCCAGGATGTCTGGCTCTAGGTGAATGAACACCCCATCGTGGTTACCTGGATCTTTAAGATCTTTTTTGCATAGTTCCTCTGTGTATTTTTGCCATCACTTCTTAATATCTTCTGCTTCTGTTAGGTTAAACCATTTCTGTCCTTTATTGCACTCATCTTTGCATGAAATATCCCCTTTGGATCTCTAATATTCTTGAAGAGATCTCTAGTCTTTCCCATTCTGTTTTTCCTCTATTTATTTGCACTGATCATTTAGGAAGGCTTTCTTATCTCTCCTTGCTATTCTTTGAAACCCAGCATTCAGATGGATGTATTTTTCCATTTCTCCTTTGCCTTTACTTCTAAACATGTCTATTTGCTTCTCTTCTTTTCTCAGCTATTTATAAGACCTCCCCAGACAATCATTTTGCCTTTTTGTATTTCTTTTTCATCGGGATGGTTATGATCACTGCCTCCTGTACAATGTTAAAAAACCTCTGTCCATAGTTCTTCAGGTTATCAAATCTAATCCATTGAATCTATTTGTCACTTCCACTGTATAATCATAAGGAATTTGATTTAGGTCATACCTGAATGACCTAGTGGTTTTCCCAACTTTCTTCAATTTAAGTCTGAAGTTTGCAATAAGGAGTTCATGATCTGAGCCACAGTCAGCTCCCAGTCTTGTTTTTGCTGACTGTATAGAGCTTCTCCATCTTCGACTGCAAAGAATATAATCAATCTTGGCAGAACACGAGCCTCATGGGGCAAAGAACTTTATCACCCACAGCACACAAACAGCATGAGTTCATGTTCATATCAGTTCCCCTTGTTTCCACCCACTGCCCATGGGCTGATGTTGAGTGGTTCAGGCATATGCTAAGTACGTTGTTGGTTTGTCTCACAGCTGGCCAACTCAGGCATAGAGAATAATGGACTGCAAGCAAACCTGCCTTAGCCTAGCCCCAAAAGGTTACATTATATTCATTATCCTGGGCAAGAAACAAACCATTGCCTCTACTCCATAGGAGGATACTATCTCTACCTTCCAAGACTGTTTACCATGCAAACATCCTTGAAAAGACAGCCCTCTGTGCAGAAATATCAGGGACCAATAGAGATTTGTCTCCTGACAGCCTCATACTAACAGAAGCTGCTGATGGTATAAATCATGTTCTCCACTGCTCACTCACCACCAGCCACAGAAGCAACTCCAGAGTGGCAGCCAGTAAATATAATGAGGCTGTGGAATTTCTACCCTGCTCTTGAGGTTATGCAGATCTGGGAGTATCTTCCTGGCTCCAGACCATGTGAAGGTATTAGAGACACCATTCATTTGGCCTCAAGTCACATAAAAGGAGAGCCCCGTCCATACTGAGTCATTATGTGAATTTCTTTCATATAAAAATGAATATAAATCTCACCAATCTTTTTTCTGCCTTTCTAATTCTTCTCATTCCTAGAATTTCTTAGGAGGCAGTAATCTTCCAAATCCTTAGGCTTTTGAAGAGAGGAGGGTTACATACTCATAATTAACTCAAAATGTCTGCTAGCTTGACTAATCAAACCCTTTGGACTATAGAGTTGGAGAAAACAACTTGGAACATCTAGTTCCTTCTCAAGTGAAGATATATGAGGTGACATTGCATCCAGATTCTCCTAAGAAAACAGGAAGTCAGAAGTTAACTGCTCTATTTGAATTTCCATGGCATGAGTGCTTTAGTGAAACAGAACATGGGCCTGGAATCAGAGAGTCTCAAGTACAACAGTATCACTGTATAAGCCCTTAATAGGCCATAAGCCCTTTAATAGGTCTAAGTTAGGTCTCAATTTAGTCATCTATAAATTGGGTCTGAAAATACCTATGCTTCAGCAATATGTGAACCATGAACTTCCTGATGTTAAAGCTGGTTTTAGAAAAGGCAGAGGAACCAGAGATCAAATTGCCAACATCCGCTGGATCATGGAAAAAGCAAGAGAGTTCCAGAAAAACATCTATTTCTACTTTATTGACTATGCCAAAGCCTTTGACTGTGTAGATCACAATAAAGTGTGGAAAATTCTGAAAGAGATAGGAATACCAGACTACCTGATCTGCCTCTTGAGAAATTTGTATACAGGTCAGGAAGCAACAGTTGGAACTGGACATGGAACAACAGACTGGTTCCAAATAGGAAAAGGAGTACGTCAAGGCTGTATATTGTCACCATGTTTATTTAACTTCTATGCAGAGTACATCATGAGAAACGCTGGACTGGAAAATACACAAGTTGGAATCAAGATTGCTGGGAGAAATATCAATAACCTCAGATATGCAGATGACACCACCCTTATGGCAGAAAGTGAAGAGGAACTAAAAAGCCTCTTGATGAAAGTGAAAGTGGAGAGTGAAAAAGTTGGCTTATAGCTCAACATTCAGAAAACGAAGATCATGGCATCTGGTCCCATCACTTCATGGGAAATAGATGGGGAAACAGTGGAAACAGTGTCAGACTTTATTTTTCTGGGCTCCAAAATCACTACAGATGATGACTGCAGCCATGAAATTAAAAGACGCTTACTCCTTGGAAGGAAAGTTATGACCAACCTAGATAGCATATTCAAAAGCAGAAACATTACTTTGCCAACAAAGGTTCGCCTAGTCAAGGCTATGGTCTTTCCTGTGGTAATGTATGGATGTGAGAGCTGGACTGTGAAGAAGGCTGAGCGCCGAAGAATTGATGCTTTTGAACTGTGGTGTTGGAGAAGACTCTTGAGAGTCCCTTGGACTGCAAGGAGATCCAACCAGTCCATTCTGACAGAGACCATCCCTGGGATTTCTTTGGAAGAAAAGATGCTAAAGCTGAAACTCCAGTAATTTGTCCACCTCATGTGAAGAGTTGACTCATTGGAGAAGACTCTGATGCTGGGAGGGATTGGGGACAAGAGGAGAAGGGTACGACAGAGGATGAGATGGCTGGATGGCATCACTGACTTGATGGATGTGAGTCTGAGTGACCTCCGGGAGTTGGTGATGGACAGGGAGGCCTGGCGTGCTGCGATTCATGGGGTCGCAAAGAGTCGACACGACTGAGCGACTGATCTGATCTGATATGATACCCTAGTCGGGGGTTTCATAAAAGAAAATTTTTGTAACACACTTTACACAGTGCCTGGCTTTCTGAATAATCATTGTTATGTGATATATTTATCCTATCACTCTTGAGAAGCCATAAAATGCAATGTGATAAGTACAGGGTTGCCCATAATTTACAGCTTGGCCTGAGAATCATTCTTACCGTTACCAGTAAATCAGGAGTTAGCGCCCAGTACTCTCAGCACCATGGAGGCGTCTCTTGCTACGTTACATGAATTTGACTTGGCTTCTTCATTGGCAGACTCCACCTTTGTTCACCTAAATAACAGAGTTCCAAGATGGATTCCAGGAAATCTGGTCTCTATAGAGCTTGATAACCTGTAAATAGCTTATATATTAATATATCCTAGTGCAGAAGTCTCTTATAAAATTATTTCTTAATATCACTATTCTTTTTCATCTTCAGATAACTTATAGTGTGATTGTATTTTAAATCAAGGTTTTGAGTTGTGGAAAAATACAGCTTATATAGGTCAGAACTAGTTGAAAGTGAAAGCGTTAGTAGTATCCAACTTTTTGTGACCCTATGAACTGTAGCCCACCAGGCTCCTCTGTCCATGAAATTCTCCAGGCAAGAACACTGGAGTGGGTTGCCACTCCCTTCTCCAGGAAATCTTCCCGACCCAGGGATCAAACC
This sequence comes from Tragelaphus eurycerus, assembly GCA_935064755.1. Lineage (NCBI taxonomy): Eukaryota > Metazoa > Chordata > Mammalia > Artiodactyla > Bovidae > Tragelaphus > Tragelaphus eurycerus. The sequence continues at coordinate 501,457 of CAKXYN010000266.1, forward strand.
TGGGTCTCCTGCACTGCAGGCATATTCTTTACTGTCTGAGCCACTAGGGAAGCTCCCTAGAACTAATTAGTAGTACTCAACTCTGTAATATCACCTTGCTCTTTACACCTAATCTTTTACATCATCAAAGCAGTTAAAAACAGTAAACCCTGAAAGTTAAAGAAACTGGACTCAGAAAAAGTATTAAAGTGCCTTCCCATTCAGTAAATTATCTCACCTCTGTAGCTGAGTCATTAACTCACTGTGCTGTGCTTAGTGGCTCAGTCTTTTCCAACTCTTTGTGACTCCATGGATGTTAGTTGGCCATGCTCCTCTGTCCACGGACATTCTCTAGGCAATAATACTGGAGAGGTTTGCCATGCCCTCCTCTATTTACTCACTAGACTGATATTTATTGAGATTCCATCAATGAGCAAATTACTATCCTGGACCTTGATTATTCCTGTGTGATTAAGGTCTTATGACCATAGTCAGAGAACTTACTGCTTAAAAGGAGAAGGCAGCTTTAATATTGTATCTGCCAGGATCCATGCTCAATGATAGATGTTCCTAAATACATATCAAGTAGGATTCCTTTGCTTTCATTTAACAGAAAAATTCAACTCACCTTGTTTAGAGTAAAAAACATCATGTTGAGCAGTTCAATAGGAACTAGCTTTTGTAGATAGTTAATACACATAATGTGCTTTTAACAATAGCTGGTATCTAGTAAACACTCATTAAATTTTATCTATTATTAATACCTAGCACACTTACTCCCAGACTCTTAGGATTTATATATAAAATAAATGAGAACAGAATGGATTTTGTACAAGGAATGAGGAATAGATTTTATAGAGAAAGTATTTAAACTGATTCTTGCTCTTAAGAAGACTGCCAACTAGACAGGGAAAGTCTTTCAAGGCAGAGGAAGTAACATATGCAAGGCAAGGAAGTTTGAAGTACAGAGTGACTAATTAAAGAAATGTGATTCATCTATACAGTGGGATAATAAGCATCCATTGAACAGAGTAAGGTAGAATCTATGCATTAAATAATAATATTATTAATGAAAAATTAAGTTTCCACAATTGTATGCACAGTATGCTCTCATTTGGATTTTATAATTTGTATTTTTTAATTTATAACATTCAGAAAACTGAGATCATGGCATCTGGTCCCATCACTTCATGGGAAATAGATGGGGAAACAGTGGAAACAATGTCAGACTTTATTTTTCGGGGCTCCAAAATCACTGCAGATGGTGATTGCAGCCATGAAATTAAAAGACGCTTACTCCTTGGAAGGAAAGTTATGACCAACCCAGATAGCATATTCAAAAGCAGAGACGTTACTTTGCCAACGAAGGTCCATCTAGTCAAGGCTATGTTTTTTCCAGTGGTCGTGTGTGAATGTGAGAGTTGGACTGTGAAGAAAGCTGAGCACCGAAGAATTGATGCTTTTAAACTGTGGTGTTGGAGAAGACTCTTGAGAGTCCCTTGGACTGCAAGGAGATCCAACCAGTCCATTCTGAAGGAGATCAGCCCTGGGATTTCTTTGGAAGGAGTGATGCTAAAGCTGAAACTCCAGTACTTTGGCCACCTCATGCGAAGAGTTGACTTACTGGAAAAGACTCTGATGCTGGGAGGGATTGGGGGCAGGAGGAGAAGGGGACGACAGAGGATGAGATGGCTGGATGGCATCACCAACTCGATGCACATGAGTTTGGTGAACTCCGGGAGTTGGTGATGGACAGGGAGGCCTGGCATGCTGCGATTCATGGGGTCGCAAAGAGTCGGACATGACTGAGCAACTGAACTGAACTGACTGACTGAAATGCTGTTCTAAAGAATTGGGACCTTCTGCTCCAGACTAGATCAGGAGTTGGAAAACTGGAGCCCATGGGCCAATACTGGACCACAACTTGTTTTTATAAATTAAATTTTATTGGAACACAGCTACTCCCATTCATTTAAATGTGATCTATAGTTGCTTTGCACTGCAGCAGCATACTTGTATAGTTGTGAGAGAGACTATATGGCCCACAAAGCCTGGACTATTTATTACCTGAACCTTTACAGAAAAAAATTGCTGACCTCTCCTATAAATAATGAAAAGACATCAAAGTATGGGTGGCATCATCAAGTCTGTTTATTAGCAAGATAATACCAACAGAGCCTGGGAAACAGATATGAAAATGTTAATTGTAATAACTGATGAATATCCTGCTTTACAGAAATTTCTCAGTAACTCTCTTACTATCTTAAAAGTAAATACAGTAATTACTGTATCATTTTATAAAAGAGAAAAATGAGCAACAGGCCAGGTAGCTGTTAAGTGATGTGTCCCCAAATAGAACATAGCTCTAGGAAGAAAGGGACTTTATCTTATTCACACTTCTGTCTCCAGCACCAAGGACCATGTCTTACACCTGATCAGGCATTTATCTAAATAAGTATTTATGGACAAAATGCATGAAGGAATCAATGAATAAATAAATGAATGAGTGGTAAATTTGTGTGGGAGTATAGGCAGCCTCTGAAAGTCATCCTGCAAAATCAGCCATCCCAACTCTATCATCCTGCCAGTGCATCAGGCAGTGACTTACTTAAGAACCTTCCATGTTGTCTTAGGAGCTAGGAGCCAGAAAAACCAACCCAGATTCTCTCAGCCCTGTAGGCTATATCAGTCCTCTATATTCTACCTGAAAAGAGTTGTCTTTTCATTTATCTAATCTGTTTTTACTGTGTAGTGTGCTTTATTTGCTTGCAATTTCTCACATCCAGGTCATGTCTACTCTTTAATTTTAAGCAGTTCTGAAGTTCCTTCCCATTGCTACAGGGATTCCTTTCCCCTCAGCAGGTTACCATCCATCACCCACCCAGTAGACAGTGTTGAGTGTTGTCAAAAACTGCTGTTGCACAGTTTCTATCTAGTCCTTGGTCTTTCATCTGCACCAGCCCTTGAAAGCTGACAGGACAAATTGCTTGCTTTCCAGGTCTTAATGTTTATCTGCCTTCAGATCTCACCATCTGCTGTGATTTGGAAGCTCAGGTAAAGTGCGTTTTTTCAACTTCTTTCAGCTGCTCAGCCTTCTGCAGGTATTGCCGTGTCTCTGTCCTCTCACTTTTCAGACATCATCTCCAGAACTGATGGGTTGATACTGAAATTGATGAATGTGCATGGTGCTTTTCTCCTTCCGGCTGCCTGTCATTCTTTGCATTGCACAGATCTGATTTGTCCACTGATGCCTTCATGTAAAGCAGGCGAAAGCATCTGTGAAATCACAATTAGCTGTGTCCTTCCTTCATTCAACTTCTTATCTGCTAGTTCACAATATTACTTTCCTTAGTTTCTAAGGCAGAGACAGTAAATGGTGGCCAGACCTCTTTGGCTTATCCTGAAAGTGACTCAGAGTTTGGAAATTTGATTTTAAAATTTTATTTTAAAGATGGAAACCTGTCTTCCTTTCCAGATTTGGAAGAAGTGGTACCTCTGGCCTTGTGTTTCTCTTTGGCAAAAACATGCAGGAGTGGATTCTCAGTTACATTCTTTTGCTGCTACTCACACTCTGAAAATTTCCTTAGTCTCACCGCTTCTCCAATCTATCCTTACATCTAATCAGCATAAAGTGTTTATTATTGCTCTTTACACCTAGAGTTTATAGTTTGAGTTTTTTCAAACTCTGGCATAAAGCCAAGTGTCCAAAATTCTTTTAGAGAAGGGTCTGTCAACTTTTTCTCTAAAGTGCCATAGAGTAAATACTCAGGCTTTGCAGACCATATGGTCTCTATCTCTCTTACTCAATTCAGCCATTGCAGAGTGAAGGCAGCCTTAGACAAAACCAAACAAATAAAAATAACTGTTCCAATAAAACTTTATGTACAAAACAAGATTTGGCCCATTGGCCATAGCTTTCTGAACCCTGTTTTAGAAAGTCACCTCTGATTTTGAAACCCCCACACTACATCACCCTTTCTTATCCATTCATTAAAGAATACCAAAATATATAGAATTATTACAGTAACTGGTGCAATCTACTTCCACACTGATTAAATGAGTTTGTATGCATGAATGGGTATTAACATGTAATCTTAGAAGCTCCAATTAAATGATTTTAGAGGGCCCTGAATTTGTTTTCTCTGGATAGAGAAGCCTGACTCCCTATAGTCTATGGGACTGCAAAGAGTTAGACATGACTTAGCAACTGAACAACAACAACAAAATTTTTTTTTCTAAATTTTAAACATTTATGGCTTACATGAAGCCTAATAAAATATTGCACATGAACTACTACATCCTTCAGATGTTGTTTACATGAGTAAATAATAGACCCTAATGAGACTACTGTTGAAGTTATTCCCTGGTCCTAACACAGTTCCCTTGGGAGCTACATTATCAGCTTTAAGTCACCATGGATCCATTTAGTGTATTATAACAGAAGACACAGCACTCACTGCCCTCCCAGCAGCCATGTGCCCTGAGACTGTCAAGGCCCTGGGGAAGTATTTGTCTCATCTCATCTGTCTCATATTTGTTTAGCACTCTATATTGGTTACAACCTATGCAGTAAAAACACAACTAAATCTTCCTGGAGATGTTTCTTGATAAACTACTGAGTACCAGTGCCAGGTACTATATGTATGTATGTATGTGTGTGTGTGTGTGTGTGTGTGTGTATGTAAGGTTTTCTGAGGATTAGAGACTATATATATAGTCATAGTATAGTAATTAAGTGTAATAATTCTATATATAAACTAATTCTTAGAACACCTAACTTTATAGATGAGGAAAGTGAGACTTACATGTTAAACAGCTAGTCCGCATCACAGAACTTCAGTGTCTCTGCCTCAGTAATACATGCTTAATCACAGTGTAGTTTTTCCTGTTAATACAATGTTTTCCATATGTTTATTCCCTCCCACACACACTAAAAAAAAAAGAGGCTATTTCACTTAGTACTTGATGCAAGCTTTAAGATCAATAAATTGTTCTTGAATAATGAAAATTTTTCTCTAACCAAAATTTGCCCCTCTTCTCAGGAATCCTGTCCTGATTAGAAAGCAGCATTATTTACTCAAATATCTAAGCTAAAGGGCAATGGTACCCACCCTTCATTTTCCTTACCTTTAGTTCTCCATCCAATTGGTCACTGTGCCAGTTAATTTTATACATTAGCTCAGAGGGGCCATGGTGCCCAGATATTTGTCAAACATTATTCTGGATGTTTCTCTTGAGAGTTTTTTTTTTTTTTTAATAAGATTGACTTATAAATTGGTAAACGTTGAGTAAAGCACAATGTCCTCCCTATTGTGAGTGGACCCTATCCAGTTAGTCAAATGCCTTAATGGCTGACCACTGCCTGACCCCACACTCCTGAGCAAGGAGTAGTTTTACCATCAATGACCTTCAGACTTGTACTACAACACTGGATCTTGCCTGGGTCTCCTTTTTTCTGTTTCTCTGAAGAACTCTAATGTAATTACTTAGAATAAATTCTTTCTTTCTCTAAAATATTTTTTACTTTTCTCAATGCCTTCCATTAGCTCAGGTCCCAATCTTTTGACTTATAATTAGTCTTTCTGCTTCCAGTTTCTCTAATTCCCAATTTAGAATTATGTCAGTGGCTCCCAAGTGACTGTGAACTCAATTTAGACTCCTTGGTATGACATTTAAGGTCCCAAACAATTTGGGGCCAGCTCCTGACCAGTCCCATCACACATCCCCTCCCCATTCTGCTTCCCCATACCAATTAGCATTCCTTGAACTGGTCCTACTTCCACACCTCTGGCTCTTAAAACCATCTCTGCCTCTCTTTTTGTGTTGGAAAATGTTTTTCTGGACATCTGAACAAGAATTCCAATTACCAGGTGTACAATCAAGTACAAGTTAAAGATTTTGGTTCTAACATCTTAGCTGACCTCACTACTCACTTGAGATCATGAGTTAAAAGCAAGAAAAGAATTCAGCCTGCCTGAAGAATCCTTTCCTTACCTCTATGGATCATATAAATCCATATATACCCTTTAGATTATTCACACAATGAAAGAACAACCTGTTGTAGCTGAAACAATAAATCAGTAAGCACACTGACAATCCACTGTTTTGACTGCATTTTTATTTTCCTGATGTTTTTCACTTAACTGACATAATATCCCAGTTACATTTTCATGGGTAGCCACACCTTCCTCAGAGAGATGATGTGAGACAAGGGCCCATATAGCTTCCAGGATAATTTGAAGTCTTTTGTTTCATGTTATATTGAATTTCATCAAACTGATTTCTGACTACCTGTCATGAATGTTTCTTTTGTTCATTAGAATGTAAGATTAGGGTTGGTTTAAAATTCCCTTTGGTGAATTGTTAAGAACTGTGAAATGTTATCAAAAGGTCACTGAAATACATGTGCCAGTAGCTATTAAAGTTAATAGACAGCATGGCCAATTCTATATCTGGAAAATGGCCCAGCCAAGAATGCAGATACTATATTGCCAATTCATTCAGCAAAGGAGATCAAGTTCCTCTCCACTGTGCTAAGCTAGGAATATAAAAATAAATGCAACATACTTTCTGCCCTGAAGAAGTTTATAGTTGAAGGAAGGAAATAGCAAGATTAACAAATCATAGCTTTCTGTATTGTAAATAATGTTTATAAACTTACAAGAAGGTGTGCATCAACTTAGAGGGTAATCAAGAGAGGCCCCACCGAGAAAGGAAACAAAAACAATTTTAAACTGAGTCAAATGATTTCATGTAGTTGAAAATCTGGCTTGCTTTAGAGAACTGATTCTCAAAGTGATGTCCTCATACCAACATCATCAGCATCATCTAGGCACTTATGAGAAATGCAAATTTGGGCCCCCATTAAGCCTTCCCGAATCAGATACCCTAGAAATGAGACTCACCATCTATGTTTTAGCATGCATTCTGCATTAAGCTGATACACGCTTGAGTTTAATAGTCACTAATTTAAAGCAGGGCTTCCCAGGTAGCTCAGACATTAAAGAATCAGCCTGCAACGCAGGAGACCTGAGTTCGATCCCTGGGTTGGGAAGATCCCCTGGAGGGGGGAATGGCAACCCACTCCAATTTCTTGCCTGGAGAACCCCATGGAGAGAGGAGGAAGCTTAGTCCAGCATAACTGGTGTCAAAGGAACGGGCATGGAGGGAGCAGTTGAGAACCATAGAGAATGAGGACTGTAGGTTGAGGACAGATTGTAATACACCTAACTTGATACAAAGTTATCTTCTAGATTCAGAGGAGACATTCAAGTGTTCTAACTAGGAAACTATGATAATTAGATATTGATTTTAGAAAAATAGGTGTGGTAGCCCTTCAGTCAGTCTCTCCCATCAGGAAGCTTCCATAAGCCTCTTATCCTTATCTATCAGAAGGCAGACAGAATGAAAACCACAATCAGAAAACTAACCAAACTGATCACATGGACCACAGCCTTGTCTAGCTCAATGAAGTTATGAACCATGCCATGTAGGGCCACCCAAGATGGACGAGTCATGGTGGAGGGTTCTGACAAAACATGGTCCACTGGATAAGGGAATGGGAAACCACTTCAGTATTCTTGCCTTGAGAACCGCATGAATAGTATGAAAAGGCAAAAAGGTATGGACACTGAAAAATAATCTCCCCAGGTCGATAGGTACCCAATATGCTACTGGAGAAGAGTGGAGAAATAGCTCCAGAAAGAATGAAGAGACAGAGCCAAAGCAAAAACAACACCCAGTTGTGGATGTGACAGGTGATAGAAGTAAAGTCCATTGCTGTAAAGAGCAATACTGCATAGGAACCTGGAATGTTAGGTCCAGGAATCAAGACAAATCAAGGAAGTTGTCAAACAGGAGATAGCAAGAGTGAACATGGACATTTTAGGAATCAGTGAACTAAAATGAACTGGAATGGGTGAATTTAACTCAGATGACCATTATATCTATTACTGTGGGCAAGAATCCCTTAGAAGAAAAGAGTCCAAAATGCAGTGCTTGGATGCAATCTCAAAAATGACAGAATAATCTCTGCTCGTTTCCAAGGCAAACCATTCAATACAACAGTAATCCAAGTCTATGCCCCAACCAGTAATGCTAAAGAAGCTGAAATTGAATGGTTCTATAAAGACCTACAAGACCTTCTAGAACTAATACCCCAAAACAATGTCCTTTTCATTTTAAGCAACTGGAATGCAAAAGTAGGAAATCAAGAGTTACCTGGAGTAACAGGAAAATTTGGCCTTGGAGTACAAAATGAAGCAGGTCAAAGGCTAACAGAATTTTGTCAAGAGAACACAAGGTCATAGCAAACATCTTCTTCCAACAAAACAAGTAGAAGACTCTACACATGGACCTCACTAGATAGTCAATACCAAAATCAGGTTGATTATATTCTTTGCAGCCAAAGATGGAGAAGCTCTATAGAGTCAGCAAAAACAAGACTGGAAGCTGACTGTGGCTCAGATCATGAACTCCTTATTGCCAAATTCAGACTTAAATTGAAGAAAGTAAGAGAAACCACTAGACAATTCAGGTATGACCTAAATCAAATCCCTTACAATTACACAGTGGAAGTGACAAATAGATTCAAGGGATTATATCTGATAGAGAGCCTGAAGAACTATGGGCAGAGGTTCGTGACATTGCACAGGAGGCAGGGATAAAGACCATCCCCAAGAAAAAGAAAGGCAAAAAGGCAAAATGGTTGTGTGACAAGGCCTTACAAATAGCTGAGAAGAGAAGAGAAGCTAAAGGCAAGGGAGAAAAGGAAAGATATACCCATTTGAATGCAGAGTTCCAAAGAATAGTAAGGAGAGATAAGAAAGCCTTCCTCAGTGATCAATGCAAAGAAACAGAGGAAAACAACAGAATGGGAAAAACTAGAGATCTCTTCAAGAAAATTAGAGATAACAAGGGAACATTTCATGCAAAGATGAGCACAATAAAGGACAGAAATTGCATGGACCTAATAGAAGCAGAAGATATTAAGAAAAGGTGGCAAAAATACACAGAAGAACTATACAAAAAAGGCCTTCATGACCCAGATAACCACTTTGGGGTGATTACTCACCTAGAGCCAGATATCCTGGAATGGAAAGTCAAGAGGGCCTTAGGAAGCATCACTATGAAAAAAGCTAGTGGAGGTGATGGAATTCCAGTTGAGATATTTCAAATCCTAAAAGATGATGTTGTGGAAGTGCTACACTCATATGATAGAAAATCTGGAAAACTCAGCAGTGGCTACAGGACTGGAAAAGGTCAGTTTTCATTCCAATCCCAAAGAAAAGCAATGCCAAAGAATGTGCAAACTACCCTACAACTGCACTCATCTCACACACTAACAAAGTAATGCTTAAAATCCTCCAAGCCAGGCTTCAATAGTATGTGAACCGTGAACTTTCAGATGTTCAAGCTGGTTTTAGAAAAGCAGAGGAACCAGAGATCAAATTGCCAACATCTGCTGGATCATGGAAAAAGCAAGAGAGTTCCAGAAAAACATTTGCTTTATTGACTTTGCCAAAGCCTTCAACTATGTGGATCAGAACAAACTGTTGAAAATTCTGAAAGAGATGGGAATACCAGACCACCTGACCTGCCTCCTGAGAAATCTGTATGCAGGTCAAGAAGCAACAGTTAGAACTGGACATGGAACAACAGACTGGTTCCAGACTGGGAAAGGAGTACATCAAGGCTGTATGTTGTCACCCTGCTTGTTTAACTTACATGCAGAGTACATCATGCAAAATGCCAGGCTGGGTGAAGCTCAAGCTGAAATCAAGAATGCTGAGAAAAATATCAATATCCTCAGATATGCAGATGACACATCCTTATGGCAGAAAGTGAATAACTAAATATTTTCTTGATGAAACTGAAAGAAGAGAGTGAAAAAGTTGGCTTAAAGCTCAACATTGAGAAATCTAAGAGAATCCAGTCGCATCACTTCATGGCAAATAGATGGGGAAACAATGGAAACAGTGAGAGAGTTTATTTGGGGGAGCTCCAAAATCATTGCAGATGGTGAGTACAGCCATGAAATTAAAAGATGCTTGCTCCTTGGAAGAAAAGCTATGACCAACCTAGACAGCATATTAAAAAGCAGAGACATTACTTTTACTAGAGATTTTAAAATTCTGTATGTATTACTTTGTACACTGATATTCTCCATATGAGCACAGTTCAGCACGTGGAACATAGAAGGCAGAGCCAATCATTTCAACCACCTCATGATGGCAGGTTGACTAAGGCACTCCATTCTTGTCTCATGCATGAATTTGAATTTTCTCTCATCTCTTTCAAACTCCAAAATTTACTCACTGGAAGAGGGTGCCAAAACCAAATCTCCAAAATCGCTGCTCTTACAGTCAAGAGTGTAAAAGGATCTTGAGAATTATAGTCCCCTCAGAGCAGCACAGCACTATCTTATATTTAGAATTTGGTGATGACCCCATAACCACCTGGTAAAGAGGGGTCCTATGTCCTCCCTGATTTGAACTACAATGCAGCATGGTATTCAAAGCTACTGAGTAGGCCCAGAGTTCTATTAGCTACTGGGTATGTGAATCTGGGGGGAGTTACTTTGCCTTGTTTTTAATGGGGAAAAAATCCCTCCACTGGTCATGGGAATAAAGAGAGCTAAAGTAGAAATTTTTGTATTATGCCTTCATATTATTATTCTTAGAAGAGTTGTTATTCTTGTCCTTATGCTGGACACCAAGTCTCCAGAATCCTGGCCTTGCATACTGGAAGGGACCCATATCCTGGGTTTAGAATCTATTCTGAAGAATTATTTCTTGAAAGAGACACAGAGGATTATATCAACCTGTATATTTCAGCATTGTCTTTGTTTATTAGCTCTACCATAATATTTATCATTCACTTGAATTTTGAGACTCAACATTATCTCCTGCGATGTTTGTGTTTGTTACTAATTCACCTCATTTCAACAGCAGATTTTTAGAATATCTATACAGTAGGATATAAAATTACAGACAGATTGTTTTACATGCTTGATTTCATTTGAAAGCACTGTGGCGATGCTGTAGGTTTGGTTTCATACCATTGCAATAAAGGAAATATCACAATAAAGTGTATCACACAAACTTTTTGGCTTCCTAGTGCTTTCACTTTCACTTTTCACTTTCATGCATTGGAGAAGGAAACGGCAACCCACTCCAGTGTTCTTGCCTGGAGAATCCCAGGGACGGGGGAGCCTGGTGGGCTGCCATCTATGGGGTTGCACAGAGTCGGACACGACTGAAGTGACTTAGCAGCAGCAGCAGTGCTTATAAAAGTTATATTTTCTCTATATTGTGGTCTACTAAGTTTACAATAGCATTATATCTTTTAAGATGTACATACTTTAATTTAAAAATACTCTGTTGCTTAACAAAATGGTAGCCATCATCTGACAATGCAGGATTGCCACAAATCTTCAATTTTTAAAAGACACAGAATCTTTGAAGCACAACAAAATGTTATGCCCGAATATTGAATATTTATTTATGCTTACCACTGATTAATTTTTCCTAGTATTGGTATAGGTATTTGTGATACTATCTCATCAAATATCTCAGTTGACTTTCACAGCACTCCAATAGGAAAAAATTACTCAGGAGCTTCTTTTTTCCTTTTACTAGAGATTTAAAAATTCTGTATGTATTACTTTTAGATTTCAATCAGTTGGGCTCAGCTCATGACTACCTAAATTTTAGTCCATGTGACAAAAGTGTGCCCAATTCATTGTAGTTAGCAACTGGATAAATCAAACTAATAGTCTGTCCAAATATGAATGTCTGAAGGATGTCTGTGTCTCATTTGAATATGAAGTTTTGTTGATCTTTTTTCTCTCATTGTGTCCTAAAATGTGCCTCTTGCTTGAAATTATCTGGAAGATAATGATAAGTTTTCCTTGAACTTGACCTATTGAACATTTGCCAGAATTTCTATATTTGACTTTTCTGTCTTACAGTTAAACTACTTCTCCTTAAAGAGAATCCCTTTTAATAGGCTATTAGAGAGGAACCCTCAAGCATATACCCTTTTGGGATAATAATCTCTAAATTGCTATTTCTCATTTCCTACATATGAACATCATTAAATCAAAAGCTTTAAAACTATGTATTAAACCATGTCCTTCTACCATGGTAACTATTTCCTTGTTTTTATACTAGAATTTTAGACCTCAGATACTATTTTTATGGAGAAAATTCTTAAATGAAACATTGTTACCACTTAAAGATAGATGTATTTTTTTTGTTCTCATATGATCCATTTAAACTCAACATCAAAGTGAAGGATGGACTCATTTTGGGAAGAAAATATATTCCATAGACCATAATTCCCCAAGACTTTTATTTATTTGATTTCTGCTCTTTGAGATCATGGCCTCATGACATGCAATTCTCAGTTCTGTGAGCCTCCTAGGAAATGGCATTCATAAAAATCATTTCACAGCAGATTTCAATGCCAACCCAACAATAAAATATTCCAGCACATTCTCACACTGAAGGCAACACGGACAGCCACTGCTCTTTTCTTTTTACATTGAAAAAATATCTTTTGGTAAAGACATCAAAGGTATCTGCAGAGCAGACTACATAGCAACCTCTTTTTAATAGAGGTGTCTTTGAATGTCAAACTCCAGTATAATCTAATTGGAACTTTAATAATTCCAGCTACTAGAGATTTAAAGATACTATCAATGCACGAATCCCTTCAATTCTTTTTTTTCAATTGAAGAAGTAATTTTGAATCTAAAATTGAAGGGAATTTGTATCCATAAAATGTAAGTGGATCTTCGGTGCACCTGATTCTTCACTTCTCTCAAAGCCAACCATGAAACCATCCCTCTAGTTGTCCTAGGGGGAGAAAAAAAATCCTCTACTTCACTTAGTCTCTGATGAGTCTCTTTCCACCATGGATTCTCTATACCTTAAAGTCCTTTAATTTCTTCCTGTTCCATAATCCCACCTTACTCCCCTTACCTTTGAGTGTGGTATATTTAGTCATCCATTGGATGGCATTGAATTTCACTTTCTTTGGGACTAGAGAAGGAAAAGCTGTTCTGATTCAGAGAGGAGCCTCTACAAGATATTGAGAATTTTGAAAATAGACTTCTTTATAATATCTCCTGTGCTTTACAATATGAATCACAAATAAAAAAATCAAGGTCCCTTTGTCTCACTTTATAATGTTAAGTAAGTTTGTTTTGCTGTGTTTAGGTAAGAGGCAAAGGGCTGAATTTTAGGAACACATTTATCGAATTGTTTGCACATATAACCTGAATTTATCTGTTGCTACTGCTGTTAAGTCGCTTCAGTCATGTCGGACTCTTGCAACCCTATAGATGGCAGCCCACCAGCCTCGCCTGTCCCTGGGATTCTCCAGGCAAGAACACTGGAGTGGGTTGCCATTTCCTTCTCCAGTGCATGAAAGTGAAAAGTGAAAGTGAAGTCACTCAGTCGTGTCCAACTCCTAGCGACCCCATGGACTGCAGCCTACCAGGCTCCTCCATCCATGGGATTTTCCAGGCAAGAGTACTGGAGTGGGGTGTCATTGCCTTCTCCGATTTGTTCAACTTATTCATTTTGTCTTTATCCACACAATGGTAATCACAAATAAAAAACTACTAAATATTTTGCTGTGTTTGAAGGAATTTATTGGAAAGCTAATCTGATGAATTAAAGTAAATGAGGGCTTTATCAAATATGTGACTTTGAGCTATAGTAAACAGCTTCGATGGAGAAGGCAATGGCACCTGACTCTAGTACTCTTGCCTGGAAAATCCCATGGACGGAGGAGCCTGGTAGGCTGCAGTCCATGGGGTCGCTAAGACTCAGACACGACTGAGCGACTTCCCTTTCACTTTTCACTTTCATGCATTGGAGAAGGAAATGGCAGGCCACTCCAGTGTTCTTACCTGGAGAATCCCAGGGACGGGGTAATCTGGTGGGCTTCTGTCTATGGGGTCGCACAGAGTCGGACAGGACTGAAGCAACTTAGCAGCAGCAGCAGCAAACAGCTTCGAAACAGTGGAAAGACACAGGTAGTAGGCATTATAGTTTCTGATCTTTTACACTTTTACACTGACTGTTTGATGCATTTGGACACAGGGCAAAGCCTTTCTCGGCAGTGGTTTCCTTATCTGCAAAAATGAACATGTTTGAGTAAGAGTTTCCATGTTTCTAGATTCAAAATTCTGATTCAAAACAAAAAAATAATGTTCATGATGACTCTTATTATCTTATTATTCACATATGATGCAAATCTTAAAAAAAATAATAAATTTAAACTCAGTTTTAAAGGCTTGATATCATCCATACCTGCCTAGAATCTGGTGATTGATTCTCATGATCTTTCATTTCTCCAGCATTTTTGCAAAAGACTGAGTAAATTAGAGGTACATCTATTTAGTCATTTAAGGACATTTATTGACTCCCGGTGAGATTTCCCAGGTAGCACTAGTGATAAAGAACTGTCTGCCAATGCAGGAGACATAAGACAAGGATTTGATTCCTGTGTTGGAAAGATCCCCTGTAGGAGAATATGGCAACTGACTCCAGTATTCTTGCCTGGAGAATTCCATGGACAGAGGAGCCTGGTAGGTTACAGTCCAAGGGGTTGCAAAGAGTCAGATACAACTGAAGCAACTTAGCATGCACACATTGACTCCTGTTATCTTTTATTTCCATTTACTTTTCCTAAAACATTTAAAAGCAAGTTGCAGTTAACATGACCCTGGACTTCATAATATTTCAGTGAATATCACCTAAAAATAAAAACTTCTGGTGTAACCACAACACTGTGGTTATGCCTAATGAGAAAAGCAATAGTAATTCAAAAGAATCTTCTTAATACTGTGCCACATTTACATCCTGTTATTCCCAAAATAACTTTTATAGCTGGGTTGTTTTTCATTCTAGGATCAAATCAAGATTCATAAATTACATTTGACTGTTATGTTTCTTTATTTTCTTTAAATCTAGAACAGTGGCCAAAGAAGGCAATGGCACCCCACTCCAGTACTCTTGCCTGGAAAATCCCATGGATGGAGGAGCCTGGTGGGCTGCAGTCCATGGGGTTGCTAGGAGTCAGACACGACTGGGTGACTTCACTTTCACTTTTCACTTTCATGCATTGGAGAAGGAAATGGTGACCCACTCCATTGTTCTTGCCTGGAGAATCCCAGGGACAGTGGAGCCTGGTGGGCTGCCATCTATGGGGTTGCAAGAGTCAGACACAACTAAAGTGACTTAGCAGCAGCAGCAACAGAATAGTGGTAATCAAAATATGATTCACAGGACACTCCTGCAAAGTTTGTTATTGTATCTCAATCTAAGAAGGATTGTCACATTTTGAAAAGTTGTAAAATCAAATAACAAAAAAACAAAGAATACCAGAGAGCTTATGTGACCCACAAAGCATGAAACATCTGCTATTTGCCCTTTACAGAAAATGTTTCTTGACACTATTCTTACCTAAAACTGCTGATTTCATAAAGGATATATAGTTTTGTACATAAAAGTTACTTAAATGTATCATTCTTTATGTGTAGTTACACAATAATTTGATATAGTCAAGACAATTTTTTATGGATTATAATCAATTAAAGGGTTTGAATTTTCTTCATCAATTTTCTTTTCATCAATTTTAATTTTTGAATATATAAAATTTTATGTTATTCAGAAGACAAACAATATGAAAAATGTATTCTCAAATAAATTTCCACTGGCATCACTGTATCCCCAGTTACCCTTGCTGTTGCTGTTAAGTCGCTTCAGTAGTGTCCGACTCTGTGCAACCCCAGAGACAGCAGCCCACCAGGCTCCCCCATCCCTGGGATTCTCCAGGCAAGACCACTGGAGTAGGTCGCCATTTCCTTCTCCAGTGCATGAAAGTGAAAAGTGAAAGTGAAGTCGCTCAGTCGTGTCCGACTCTTCACGACCTCATGGACTGCAGCCTACCAGGCTCCTCCATCCATGGGATTTTCCAGTTACCCTCAGATAAACATTATTTGTTTCTATTTTATCTTTATATATTTCTTTTTGTAAAAATAAGTTCGTCACACTATATATCTTTTTGTATCTTGTTTTTTAAACTTATTTATGTATCCTCTAAATCAATTAGTATCATAAGAAACGTTTTTAGTTTTGTTTGTTGGTTTCATGACTACATAGTGTTATGTTGGGAGAAGGAAATGTCAACCCACTCCAGTATTCTTGCCCAGAGAATCGCATGGGCAATGGTACCTGGTGGGCTACAGTCCATGGGGTCACAAAGAGTGAGACACAACTGAAGCGACTTAGCACAGTGTTATATTGTATGGCTACAACATAGACTATTCACCAGTCAACTTTGCGCATGTTATTTCATGTTTCTATAGCTGTGTGATTTAGATTTGGGCCATTCAAGTAAGTATTTAATGGTTTTGCATTGCCATTTTAATATATGACTCCATAATGACGTAATATTGTAAATATTTGTGAATGCTTATTGAAAATGTATATCTTCTTTGGTAAGATGTCTCTTCAAATAGTTTGTATATTTTTAAGTATGATCAGTTGTTTCCTTATTATTGAGTTTTAAGTATTTATAGTTTTGTGTTTTACATTTAGGACTCTGATCCTTTTTGGGCTAATTTTTGCCAACACAGTAAGATCAATGTCTAGACTCATCCCCACACTCCACTTCTTGCCATGTGAATGTCTAGTTTTTCCAACACCATTTATTGAAATGCTAAAAGATTGTCTTAGCTCCATTGTACTGCCCTTTTTCCTTGGACAAAGATCAGTTGACTATATTGATATGGTCCTATTCCAGTGTTCCTTACTATGTCCTACTCACCTATTTCTCTTTTATTTTACTACTTCTACATAATCTTGAATACTGTAGCTTTATACTAAGTTCTGAGGTCAGATGGTGTCAATTCTCTGATTTTGTCCTTCTCCTTCAATGATGAGCTGACTATTTTGAGTCTTTTGCCTCTTCATATAAAGTTTATAATCAATTTGTCTACACCTACAAAATAACTGAGTTTTGAGTTATTAATAGTTGAGATTTTGATGAGGTTGCATTGAATCTATAGATCAAATTGGGAAGAACTGGTATCTTGACAAGATTGAATCTTCCTATCCATGAACATGAACTATCTCCTCACTTATTTAGTTCTTCTTTTATATCTTTCATCGGAGTTTTATTATGTTAAATTCACTCCTAAGTATCTAATTTGGGGAGATGTAATGTAAATGGTATTGTTTTTAATTTCAAGATTTGTTTTTCCACTGCTGGCATATAGGAAAGCAATTGCCTTTTTGTATGTTAACCTTGAACCCTGAAACCTTGCTATAATCATGTATTAGTTCCAGAATTTGTCCATTATTTCAGATTTTCTACAAAGATGATTATGTCACCTGCACACAAAAATAGTTTTATGTCTTCTGTCTCAGTATACGTAACTTTTATTTCTTTTTTCTTGTCTAATTACATTAGCTAGGTCTTCCAGTGTGATATTAAAAAGCAGTAATGAGAGACATCTTTATCTTATTCCAGATCTTAGCAGAGAAGCTTCAAGTTTCTTACCAGTAAGTATGTAGGGTTTTGTAAATATATTTGATTAACATGAGAATGTTGCCCTCTCTTCCTAGTTTTTCAAGAGTTTTTAATCATGAATAGGTGTTTGATTTTGTTAAATGTGTTTTCTGCACCTACTGAGATAATCATATTTTTCGTTAATCTGTTGATGTGTGATTGATTGCATCAGTTGATTTTTGAGTTTTGAATCAGCCTTACATGTCAAGGATAAAACTTGTGTCATGGTACATAAATGTTTTTTACACCTTGTTGGATTTGATTTACTAACACTTTGATAAGGAGCTTTTGCTTCTGTGTTCGTAAGAGAGTTTTCTTGTAATGTTTTCATCTAACTTTGTTATTAGGATAATGCTAACTCATAGGAGGAGGCCGGGATTATTCCTTCTGCTCTGTCTTCTGAAAGAGATTGTATAGAATTGATATAATTTCTTCCTTAAATATTTGGTAGAATTCACCAGTAAACTCATACTGGCCTGGTGCTTTCTATTTTAGAAAGTTATTTATTATTAATTAAATTAAATTAATAGATACAGGCCTATTCAAGTTGTGTGTTTCTTCTTGCATGAGTTTTGGCAGATTGTGTCTTTCAAAGTATTGATTCATTTCATCTAGGTTATCAAATATGTGGGCATAAAATTGTTTAATTTTGAACAATTTTGAATAACATGAATATGAATAACATATGCATTTCAGATCAGATCAGATCAGTCGCTCAGTCATGTCCGACTCTTTGCGACCCCATGAATCACAGCACGCCAGGCCTCCCTGTCCATCACCAACTCCCGGAGGTCACTCAGACTCACATCTATCGAGTCAGTGATGCCATCCAGCCATATCATCCTCTGTCGTCCCCTTCTCCTCCTGCCCCCAATCCCTCCCAGCATCAGAGTCTTCTCCAATGAGTCAACTCTTCGCATGAGGTGGCCAAAATACTGGAGTTTCATATGCATTTATTATTGTTTAATGTCCATGAAATTTATAATGATGATTTCATTTCTAATATTAATTATGATTTAATATTAATGATGATTTTCATTTATAATATTTCTCTTTATTTTCAAATATTAATATTTGTATTTCCTCTCTTATTTCTTAGTTCATCTAGCTAAAACATTACCAATTTTAGTGATCTTTTCAAAGAGCCAGTTTTTGGTTTCATTGATTTTCTCTATGATTTCCTCTTTGCAATGCCATTGATTTCTGCTCAAATTCTTAATATTTTTTTTCTTCCTGCTTCCTTTGTTTTAAATTGTGCCTCTTTTTATGATTTCTTAAGACAGAAACTTAAATTATTGATTTTAGATCTTTCCTCTTTTCTAACATTAATACAATACTATAGATTTCCTTCTGAGTACTAAGTTTGCTGCATGTCAAAATTTTTGAAAAATTGTGCTTTCACTTTCATTTACTTCAAAATATTTTTAATTTCTCTGGAGATTTCTTAACTAGATCTGTGTGTTATTTAGAGATATTCTGCTTTATCTCTTTATGTTGGGGAACTTTCTTTTTAAAGTTGTTAATTTCTAGTTTAATTCTACTATGGTCTGAAGCAGACATTATGTGATTTCTATTCTGTTAAACTTGTTAAGATGGGTCAATGCAGTCTGTCTTGGTGACTATACCACAGAAGTTTGAGAAGAATGTATAATCTCCTGTTGAACAGTAAGGTACTCAAGATATCAATTATACCAGTGTTTGAATTTGACTCTGACCTGATTTTCTGCCTGCTGAATCTACCCATTTCTGATAGAGAGGTATTACAATCTCCAACTATAAGAGTGAATCCATCTGTTTTTCCTTGCAGCTCTATTAGATTTTGCGCCATGTATTTCAATGTCCAGTGGCCTCTTAGATCTTGTTGGAAAACCAACTTTTAAACAAATACCTACTAAAAGAGACTTCAGCATTGACCCATGGTGATAGGGGAAAGGTAGAAGGAGGGCAAGAAATGCTGACAATGCTTAATGTTGCCAACATTGCGATCTACCTAGAGGCAAGCCTGCTGCTACCATTTATTGTGTCCCTGGTTCCTCTGATCTTGGTTGTCTATGCTTCCTGTCACACCTGCCCTAGATCTAATCTGCTATGAGCACATTGAGCAGAGCTTCAGTACCTACTGCTACATCAAATCCATTGATAAATAGAAAATGATTCCCTTTCCTTCACCCCTCCCAACTCTCATTATTCAAGGGGGCAGAAAGGGAGAGAATCAGCCCTCTTTCAATCTGCTGCTCATATACCTAATTGTTGTAAGATGTAGCCTTTCTGCATTTCCCCATGTTTCTCATTATGAACAACATCTTTATAATCTGGGTGCATCAATAATGTGTTCTTAAGAAGTAGACAGAGAAAATGTGTCTCTACAGTTAAACCTGAACCTAAAGCCAAGCTTTCATTTGTCATACACTCTATGTATTGACTTCATCTGGGTTTTTCAAAACAAGGATTGAAAAACTGAAGTGTAGGTTTTTAAATGAGGCATGTATGACTGTTCTTCTCAATTTAATTTTCACTTTTATGAATTAAACTGATGAGTCAAATGACATCCTACCTAAGGAGTGATCCAGAGTACTCTAAGCCCCAGCCAAGATGAATGATTTACAGATCCCAAGCTCAACCACTTCTCTATCTTTGTTCATTTTTAGTTATACCTGAAATATCCTTCTCCTGCCTTCTCAAGTACAAGTAAAGATGCAAACCTTCCAACTCCCACCATTATTTCCCAGGATGAGAGAAATCACACATCACTTTTTTCCTATACCATTTTCATGGCATTTTTTGCTTCCCCTTCAATTAAGTGCAGTTTTTATTTTCATCACTGGATTACTAAACCCAGAACTCACAGTACTTAGCTCTGGAACCTCCTATTTAGGTGACAATAGTCTATGTAAATCCTAAATATGTATACAAATACACACATGCACATAAACATTATTTACATTCCAATCCTTTCCATAGGTTCATCAATAATATTTATACTTAAGACTTTTAGAAAGTAAACCTAAAATGTAAATAAAATACCAAAGGGTAAGGAAAAGGATGAATGGTATTGATTATATGACTTGGGGAAATAAAACAGTAAAATTGATACTTAACTAGGAAAAAATACACACAATAGCTAACTTTCCAATATGGTTTTATTTACTTTTGCAATATCAAATGTATTCACTTTTTAAATTCAAATGACTATCAGAATATATATATTTGTGGACTCTGTTTAAACTGCTAAAGCAAATTAGGTATAAGAGGTAACCAAAGAATTTGAGGCCAAAACTAATGCCAAGTTCATGGGAAGTTTTGAAATTTTCTGCACCACTGTGTATATTTAGATGAATTCTCTCTTATCGTCAGGAACCTGTAAAAGGGCAAATGGTGTCTTAAAGGGATGCAGGCACCACACAAAGCTGATTATTGGTTCTAGTTTAGTAAGCAGGATGTGTACATGTACTACGTGCCCTTTCTGGTACTAAGAGCAGGGTTATAAATATACCAGAACACAATCTCAGCTCTGAGGAGTTCACAATATGATGGGATATGAAACTTGTCTTCCCGCAAATGATGGTGTGCTGTGCTAAGTCTGAGAGGAAATCCAATTAGTACTTTTGCAGAAAACAGAAGAATGAATGCTTTGGGGGCTGTTTTCAGAGAGGAAAAGACATTTAGAGTAGAAGCATGAGTTTTGCCTGTTGGAGATCAAAGAGAGGATAATTCATGGTAAAGATTGCAGCATAGGCCAAGGCAAGAAAGGGATTGCCTGGCATGTTCTATAAACTGCTAGAAGTTCAGTGAGGTAAGGACACATGCTTCCCAGGTAAGGAAAGCAAGGATCAAAAGGAAGCATTTACTCTGGTTGCAAATACTCATGATTTCCATGGTATGGGATTTGGACTTGACTCTGAAATAACGAAGAAAGCAATAAAGATTTATTCGTGGGGATACTTCTGGAGTGTTCACACGAAGTGTCTCTTTGAGACACTGGTTCTGATTCACATATGAGGCTAGGAAACAAATCTAAGATTCTTAAGGTGGCTTCTAGAAGCAAGAGGACTTAGATGAATCTCAACATACCTCTGACACTCTGCAGAGCAGTAGAGAGAGCACCCTTCCCTATTCCCATTTGGTCTTGCTTCAGTCCTTCCTTCAAACATCCACTCTCTTCTAAAGTGCTCCCTTCCAGAATGTCTCTCCTGATTAACCTGATCCACTTGAATATCCCTGGATAGCCATCTTGTTGTCACTTATTGACTCTGTTTGCTTCATCTTCGTTCTTTGGTCATTTTCATTTGTTTCCTGTCTCCCAGTTGGACCATATGTGTTTCTAAATTTTACCTCATTTATTCTTGTTCATACAGTAAACATTCAATAAATTCTCTTCACTGTTTGATGGGCTGACTATCTTGTAAGAGAGACCTCAGAAATAGACAAGGCTAGGGATTTTAGAGAAGTGTGTCATAATAAAGGAAGACCCATTAGCTAACAGTTGGAAAAAATGAGCCTGCTAGCTAATAAATATTATGGCAACAGAGGGAAGACCAGAAAATAGAGTGTTAGAGAGTATTCTGAGAAAGAAAGAGAGAAGAATTCATAAAGGCTTACTCTTTGAAAGATTGATCACATTGAGGCTATAGGGCTAAGAATCTAATTATCTGCTTTGGGCAATGTGGGACCACAACTTTCCAAACAATTATCTTGGAAGACATGTTTTATTACCGAGTAATTGTCCTTGATTTTTAAAATATTGTAAAAGTTTGTTTTACAATAGTTTGTTTATATGCCTTATAAACGTTACCAGAATATTTTCAATCAAATGCCGTTTTGCCTAGCCCAAACTCCTTTCAGCCCCATAACTATGTCAGCACAGTCTGAATTCAGGAAACCCCACCATGATTTTGGTGACAGATTTCCGTCACTTCAAAACAGAAGACCAGCTTGGAAATGAGGTGAGTACCAATTCATTCCAAGAGAAAACTTGAAAGTTGAGACATGAGGAGCTTGGCACGTATCCCGGATTCTGGTTGCCTTGCAAACAGACACAACCTGGCATTCATCTGCATAGGAGGATAAGGAAAGTTACAGAAAGTGTTTTGAAATGTCCACTGATGGGAGAAAATTGTCTAAAATCCAAACAGCACTTAGTTTTTTTTTTTTTTTACTCCATTACTTACCTGTGGTTACATATTGAGGAAATTCGATGACAGTGTTTATTTATATAAAGTGTAACCATATGTTTGGGCTGCCCTGGTGCACGCATGGTAAGTCACTTCAGTTGTGTCTGAGTCTTTGTGACCCTATGAACTGTAGCCCACTAGGCTTCTCTGTCTTTGGGATTTTCCAGGGAAAAATACTAGAGTGGTTTCCATGCCATTTTCCAGGGGATCTTCCTGACACAGGGATTGAACCCATGTCTCCCGAGGCTCCTGCATTACTGGCAGAGTCTGTACCACTCAGCTACCAGGTGGCTCAGCAGTAAAGAATCTGCCTGCAATGCAAGAGACCTGGGTTCAGTCCCTGGGTCAGGAAGATCCCATGGAGAAGGAAATGGCAACCCACTCCAGTATTCTTGCTTGGGAAATCCCATGGACAGAGGAGCCTGGCAAGCCACAGTCCATGGGGTCGCAAGAGTCAGACACAACTTAGCAACTAAACAACAATAGTATATTGATAATTGAAAATAAAATGCAAATATAAAAATGGGAAATGAACACAAATGGAAAAATAAGGACTATCTCACCCTAATGTTGTATGTCTTGTTCAGAGAACTTGGACTAAGTTGTTGCTTTGGCAACAGGAAAATTGTAAGGAATACCTCTCCAGAAACTATCCTCCTTCTCAGTAACCAGCTACCTTGCCAGCAGAGAGCTTTGCTTTCTCTTAGGCATTTCTCTCTTGGGGAGGAGGTTTAATTCCCATGCATAGCAAGAGAAATAATAAGAGGCAGAGGATGAATGAGGAAGTACTCTCCTGGTAAAGAAGGAGGAACTGGGAGAATTAAAGTCATCTACTTAGTTATTTGGTCTCAGGGAATGCCTGTGTCACAAAAAGAGGGAGGAGAGAGCAAATCCAGAGAAAGAACTTAGACCAGAAGAGAGGTTAGCACCAAAACTCTTCACAGGGAGAGGTTTTTTTTGTTTTTTTTTTTGTTGTTGTTGTTGTTTTTAAGTAGAATTATGGACAAATAAACCCTATTTAGGAGAAGGCAATGGCACCCCACTCCAGCACTCTTGCCTGGAAAATCCCATGGACAGAGGAGCCTGGTAGGCTGTAGTCCATGGAGTCACTAAGAGTCGGACATGACTGAGTGACTTCACTTTCACTTTTCACTTTCATGCATTGGAGAAGGAAATGGCAAGCCACTCCAGTGTTCTTGCCTGGAGAATCCCAGGGATGGGGGAGTCTGGTGGGCTGCCATCTATGGGGTCGCACAGAGTCAGACATGACTGAAGCGACTTAGCAGCAGCAAACCCTATTTAGGTAGCTCTTTTGTAAACACTCTCTTTTACAATATTCTGTTTATTATCTTCAGAGCAGTTATTGCAAGTGGCAAATAAATTATCCATTCTCTAGTTTACTTCTCTATTTCCTGTTGTCACATAAAAGTATCTGAGAAGTGAGACCCTGTCTTTTGTAGCATCTCTAAGATTCATCAAATAATACAGCTGAATGATTGAATAAGTTGATGAATAAATGAAGATTAGATGCTGAGAGAGGCTGATAAGAGTGAACTGGGGAAATGCTATTGGAGTAGGGTGGCATTTAAAAGGCATTTAATAGGGAAAGCAGTTTCAGTGCAGTCGTATAGAACCTAAAAGTATAAGAAGAGTTCTTATGCTATGCTATGCTATGCTAAGTCACTTCAGTCGTGTCCGACTCTGTGCGACCCCATAGACGGCAGCCCACCAGGCTTCCCCGTCCCTGGGATTCTCCAGGCAAGAACACTGGAGTGGGTTGCCATTTCCTTCTTAAGCTGGTTCTAAAAGCTGGCTTTGGCTCTCACATACCATGCAGTCTTTTGAAATTTGTGCTGAGCCCACACTAGCTCAACTCAAAATTCCAGAGGAGCATCATTTATTCATCTGCCGTAATGGATCCCCATCCATGCTGCTAAATCAGAAATATTAAGGGTGAACCTGTGTTATGGATGTGTGTTAAAGTGAACATTTACCATTAGGTCCACTGAGAGCAACTGCCCTTCTTCTGGAAATATTTCTTCAAAGCCTTGCTTCTAGTGGGATGGGGAAGAGTGATTGGGAGTGCGTGGTACAATAGTAACCATGGTAGTGGAACATAATCTGAGATGGGCCAATCATACAGCTTCTCCCACCTCTCTTTTCTCACCCCTTCATCCGACCACACTTTGGTGATGGTGGCAGTTCTAAACATGGTCATGTTACCAAAGCCAGACACCAGAGTCCTTCCTCAGCATTTTCCAAACTCTTCCTGGAGAAAAAGAATCCTTTCCTCTCTGATTACCTTTACGTAAGGATGTAAATCATTTCCAAGGAACGTACTTGCCCTCCATGCCACCATGGCCAGGGAGCCACTGAGAGTCCCAGCTTCTGTCCTGCTCTCCTGCTCCCTGCTGCAAGGTGGCTTAGAATGACAGGAATGTATTCTCTTAGAGTTCTGAAATGAGTTTCACTGGGCTATAACCAAGGTGTCAGCAGGACTGGTAAAAAGATGAATGGTTGCAAGAGATGAGGCTGAATAGGTGGAACACAGGTCATTTTTACGCTGGTGAGATTGTTCTATGTGGTACTGTAATGATAGATCTCATAGAATGTACAACACAGAGAGTGAATGCTAATGTACACCATGAACTTTAGTTAATAATCATATGTCAACACTGGTCTATTGTTTGCAACAAACATACCACATAAATGCAAGACAGTAACAACAGGGGAAACTGTGTAGCAGAGGGGGCTTCCCTAATGGCTCCGAATCTGCCTGCAATGTGGAAGGCCTGGGTTCGATTCCTGGGTTGGGAAGATTCCCTGGAGAAAGGCAACCCACTCCAGTATTCTTGCCTGGAGGATCCCATGGACAGAGGAGGCTGCCAGGCTATAGTCCATGGGGTCACAAAGAGTCAGACACAATTGAAGCAACTTAGCATGTACATAAGGATGTAATTTGGAGGCTGCCCAGGACCCTGGCCCCCACTACAGAATAAAGGAGCTAAAAAAAAAAAAAAAAAAAAGCTAAAACTCAAGAAGAAACAGAAATAGAAGGAGAGTCCTAGAGCATTCTAGTCCCTTTTAGGTCACTGCCACCCTCCCCAAGTCTTGGTTATTGAGTTTTCCCGTTGTGTCTCTACTGCTCCAGTACTCACCCCCAAGTCTCATGTTTTGCTCAAATTGGTTTGAAATGAAATTTTGTCACTTGTACTCAGGGCAAGCCATTCAGTCGTGTCCGACTCTTTGCAACCCCATGGACTATAGAGTCCATGGAATTCTCCAGGCCAGAATACTGGAGTCGGTAACCATTCCCTTCTCCAGGGGATCTTCCCAACCCAGGGATCAAACCCAGGTCTCCCACATTGCAGACAGATTCTTTACCAACTGGGTCACAAGAGAAGTCCGAGAATACTGGAGTGGGTAGCCTATCCCTTCTCCTACAGATCTTCCTGACCCAGGAATCGAACCAGGGTCTCCTGCATTGCAGGCGGATTCTTTACCAACTGAGCTATGAGGGAAGCCCACTTGTACTCAAGAGAACTCTAATACAAATGGTTAAGCTACCTTTAAATTTCAAAATAAAACTAGAGAATATCCTGTGTAACCATTTTCCCAGTCTTGCATAGGCAGCTGAGAGAATTTAACTGTCAACCCAGAGGCTCCACTAAGAATATGTTTCCACCCTACATTAGCTTTTTCTACTTTTGTTTGAATTCAGAACAAGCAGAGGACCAAACTCCCATGAACAAGAACAGAACTGGGAAGATTAATGTCTGAACACGCTCACTTTCTACATTTTGATATTTATTCATTTAGATAACTGGTCAATTTTGCAGCAGAATTATGCTCTTCTGACTGTAACCCTTCACCTTTTGTGCTCCAGAATTTTATTCTGAGGAAATAATTCAAGATCGGTAGGCCAAAAGACAAAGTAGTATACTTATTATACAGGAGAATAGATTTTGCAAGTCAAAATACATTCCAATTTAGTCTTTCTCCTTTTCTTTCTCTCTTTAATTTTTCTCTCCACTTCTAGAGTTCTGCTGTTTTCTCTTTTACATATGTAGAATGGTGTATTTCTTAGTGTCAGTTGTATTCAGGGGGAAAAATCATGTAATAAAATGTACTATTTTAAAACACAGGAAATGATGTATAAATATGTAACACTTGAGAACATTTTAGCAAACTCCTTGGGGTCTAAATACCCTAAGAGAGGATTTATCTCCTCTATAAATAGGATTTAAACCTTTTTTACAAAATTTTTTTTTGATGTGGACTATGAAATTAAAAGACGCTTACTCCTTGGAAGGAACATTATGACCAACCTAGATAGCATATTCAAAAGCAGAGACATCGCTTTGCCAACAAAGGTTCGTCTAGTCAAGGCTATGGTCTTTCCTGTGGTCATGTATGGATGTGAGAGCTGGACTGTGAAGAAGGCTGAGCACCAAAGAATTGATGCTTTTGAACTGTGGTGTTGGAGAAGACTCTTGAGAGTCCCTTGGACTGCAAGGAGATCCAACCGGTCCATTCTGAAGGAGATCAACCCTGGGATTTCTTTGGAAGGAATGATGCTAAAGCTGAAACTCCAGTATTTTGGCCACCTCATGCGAAGAGTTGACTCATTGGAGAAGACTCTGATGCTGGGAGGGATTGGGGGCAGGAGGAGAAGGGGATGACAGAGGATGAGATGGCTGGATGGCATCACTGACTTGATGGATGTGAGTCTGAGTGACCTCCAGGAGTTGGTGATGGACAGGGAGGCCTGGCGTGCTGCAGTTCATGGGGTCGCAAAGAGTCGAACACGACTGAGCGACTGATCTGATCTGATCTGATCTGATTTTTAAAGTCTTTATTGAATTTGTTACAATATTGCTTCTGTTTTATGTTTTGGTTTTTGGCCTTCAGGCTTGTGGGATCTTAGCTCAGTGACTGTGACCAGGAATCAAACATACATCCCCCTGCACTGGAAGGTGAAATCTTAACTCCCAGACAGCCAGGAAAGTCCTTGAACAGAGTTATTAGTGTGGCAGGTGGCTATCCCTTCTTCTGATCCACCATCCTGTTCATTGTTCCTTTTTAACAGAACTCTTTGGTCAAGCAGTGATAACACAGAAGCCCAGCATAATCATCATTGGCCTAAGTCAGTCATGATGACCTCTTGCCCTTTTGCTAATAATTGGTCTAAGGATGACTATGTGGCCCAGTTCTAAGCCAGATAAGACCTAAGGGGGAGACCATCTTAGGGCTTCTAAAAAAGATTCCCCTGAAGAAAGATGGTGGCCATGCAGCGGGAAGAATTTTTTGTTGCTGTCTCTTCCCTTCCTGCTTAGTTACTGTAATGTGAGGGTATTTACCTAGAGCTGGGACTATACAGGAGCAACACAGATACCCAGGGATGGAGGGACAATATCATAAAGGGATCTTGGGTCCTCTGGAATTTGTGTTAAACAAACCACTGTGTTTATAGTGGTCTGTGTCGCTATTAATGCAATTATGAGATATATGCAGCTGAATGTACCTCAGCTGTTACATTATGAAAGAATTGAAAGCACACTTCCATTCATCAGTTCTCATTATGGTAACAAGGGGGTTGGGAATGATGGACAAATATTTTGTACATGGAAAAGCAGTTTTTACAGTAGAACATCATAAAGTCTTTGTAGAGAAATTCTGTTGGAAGTCAAGTCTATACAACTTAGGACAAAAACACTTACAGGTAGAACAAAGTAAAAATTTAACTTTACACGTGCTCAAATACACTTGATCTGGTTTTACTTTATGTACCATTTCTCTCATGTACAACTTTAACTTTTGCAGATATGATTAAAAACAGATTAACTGAACAGAATGGATAATGGTCCTCAGCTGAGTATTGAAAAATTAAAACAGATTTGAGAACTCTTGTGCAACATTCAGGATTCAAATACATTGAATATGTCAACAATTTTGTGCTCTCACAGCAAGAGATAAAAGAAGCAAAGATAAAGGGATGCACAAAATAGGAAAGTCTTTGGGGATATTAAGGTAATTAAAAGCAATATGGAAGTAATCAAAACTTGGTCGATAGACAAATAAGACCTTATGAAATAAAAATATGGTCCAACATTTGCAAAATGTTGCATTCCTTCAAATTACATATGTCTATAAAAGAAATCAAGGGTTAGATTCAATGAGTCTACATAAAACATTAGCAATGGATGAAATGCAAAAGGATTTCCTAGGCTTGCATATAGGCAGGCATGCTACAGTTTAAACCCCTATCTAGATGCCAGCTGAGTTCTGAGGATTGAAGCAGTGTTTCTTAGTCTTTCATCATGAGAGACATAGCAATCTGTGAATGGAAAACATGAAAATATCAAACAAACAGAGAGCTTGTTTTGTTTAATGTGAGCAGTTCTGTTTCAAATTAGTCTGGGACATTCAGGAAGTGGGTTTAAGTTTTTATTTAGTCAAATTATTTTTTTCCTGAGTTAATAAGTATACATTAAAAAAAAGTATATGTTAAAAAGTATACATAACGAATGCACACAATATCCTAGCATGAAACATACAGAACTGCCTAAATGTGGGTACCAACTGTGGATTAGTAAAATCAGGACACTCACATCAGGGGATCCTGTGCCTCTCTGGAGACTTCCCTGAGAGAAAAATAAGAACCGCAGACATAGATAAACACGGGGTTTAAACTACCAGTCATTGCAGATCTCATGAAGATGAGAATGCAGCCAACAGATGTGACCTAAACCGCACCAGACAGAGGGAAATCATAACGAGGCAGACGAAAAGCTATGTCTCTGTCTAGATTATATGTGAAAAGCTGAAAACTGACATATTACAATACTGATTTCAATGCAGCAGCTGTCAGCTTGCTGATCCACTTGTGTATTTCTCTCAGCTCATTCAGCTTCCTTTTGTGGTTCTTTAAATGTAGCAGTATCCTAAAAAGATTATTTTAATCTTATCAAAGACTTTTGAACTTTAAATAATAATGCCACAAAGGAGAGGCAGAGCTGGTGCTTCTGTTGCTAATTTGTTTCATTGTTTTTACATTTACTGCTTTCCTGTGCTGTCTGCTGTGCTTAGTAGCTCAGTAGTGTCCAGCTCTCTGTGTCCCCATGGACTGTAGCCCTCCAGGTTCCTCTGTCCATGGGGATTCTTCAGGCAAGAATAGTGAAGTGGGTTGCCATGCCCTCCTCCAGGGGATCTTCCCAACCCAGGAACTGAACACAGGCCTCCTGCATTGCAGGCAGATTCTTGACAGTTTTGAGCCACCAGGAAAACCAAGAATACTGGAATGGGTAGCCTATCCCTTCTGCAGAGGATCTTCCCAACCCAGGAATTGAACCAGGATCTCCTACATTGCAGATGGATTCTTTACCAGCTGAGCTACCAAGGAAGCCCTACACCTAGGTATCTCTTCTGAGTTTGCAGCTTTGATTGTTAGTTCAGTCAGTCAGTTCAGTCACTCAGTCGTGTCCAACTCTTTGTGACCCCATGAATCCCAGCATGCCAGGCCTCCCTGTCCATCACCAACTCCTGGAGTTCACTCAAACTCAACGTCCATCGAGTCAGTGATGCCAATCCAGCCATCTTCATCCTCTGTCGTCCCCTTCTCCTCCTGCCTTTAATCTTTCCCAGCATCAGGGTCTTTTCCAATGAGCCAGTTTCTCACATCAGGTGGCCAAGGTATTGGAGTTTCAGCTTCAGCATCAGTCATTCCAATGAATATTCAGGACTGATTTCCCTTAGGATTGACTGGAGAGTCCCCTCAGCAATGTGAAAACCCCATGTGGAGCCTAGTAACTCTGTCTGATCTTTTTTACACATCAAGTATAGCCACGGGATAGAGAATCTGCTAATTAGCCACTTTTAGAGTCTACCCATAAGTTGGCAGACAGAACATCTGGAACTTTCAGGGTCATGTGAATAAATCACCTTTCTTATTAGTGTTCACAGATGAAAGGGGGAAAGTCTCCAAGTAAAGCAATGTTTCAAGCCCAAGGAACATTCTACAACCACAGAGTACTGTTCCAGAAGAAAATTAGCAACAAAGACTTCTGGCTTTCAAAGATTTCAAAACATTCTGGGCATGAAATTGGAAAGTATCTGATGGCGTTACAATCCAGCTGGGAAACAGGAAACGTAGAGATGTCATCCCTTTGCCTATTTCCTGAAGCTGTGGATGGAATAAACAAGAATACTATGAATGGCAGAGATACGCAAGGTGCAATCTTTGGTGAAAACTCTTCTTGTCTATTCACTGCATACTCATAAAAGTGTTAAGAGTGTGACAAAGAAAGCCAGACTCAAGGGACTGTTTCTGTTGCAGCTTGGGTGATTAACAAGCCACCGTCCAGGACAGGTCACTCGAGAGCTTCATCTAAAATAAGAGATTGGACTAAATGACCTTTGAAGTCCTGACTTCTGACAAGTATGCTGCTGCTGCTGCTATTAAGTCACTTCAGTCGTGTGCAACTCTGTGTGACCCCATAGATGGCAGCCTACCAGGCTCCCCCATCCCTGGGATTCTCCAGGCAAGAACACTGGAGTGGGTTGCCATTTCCTTCTCTAATGCATGAAAGTGAAAAGTGAAGTGAAGTCGCTCAGTCATGTCCAACCCTCAGCGACCCCATGGACTGCAGCCTACCAGGTTCCTCCATCCATGGGATTTTCCAGGCAGGAGTACTGGAGTGGGGGTGCCCAATATCTACCTCTGAAAGGGAAACAGATACTGAGAACAGAAAAAAACACATCACCTCCGTAATAGTTTCATTTTGCTTAAGAGCTTCTTATTTTTGCTTTCCTACATTTAAAACCGGAAAGCTCAGGAAGCACATTTCAAGGATGAGAATTGGGAATAGGAAGCTCTTCTATAGAGAAGGCACTTGAATGAGGGAAACATAAGAAAATAAGAACCACAGAATCATGCAAAGGACTGGAATCCATTGTAGATAAAGTACTTTTAGGGAAATGGGAATTTACCAGTCCAGGGGGTTTGCAGAATCGGACATGACTGGGCAACTAAGCACAGCACGTTCTGATGAACAAATATTTTCCTCAAAAACAAGAGTCCTCTTCTAGTCCACATAATGCAAACCCCTGGGTCAGGGTATAGTGTCCTGCCCAACAATGATGGGAGAGCAACTGAGATCCTGGGGAACCTGAGAATCCAATTTCCTGTAAGTGGTGGATACACTGCCGACTGACACAATAAAAAATGGTTAATATTTAACAAATACTTGGATAGCAGTTACTTTGTACTAAATACTAATATATATGTTTGATTTATATTGACTACTTTAACCCTCTCAACAATCCCATAAAGTAGGTGCTATGTTATTATCATCTTATGTATGTGGACACTGCCCAAGGTCACAGAGTTTATTATGGTTACCTAATGTTGCATAACAAATCACCTGAAACCTAATAACTGAAAACAACAATAATAATTTATGTATTTCCTTGTTTCTGTGGTTACGGTGTTCAAGGACAGTTTGGGTGATTCTGAGTTAAGGTATTCCATAAGATGTCAGATACCACCTGGAGCTGTGATCATCCGAATGTTTGAAAAAGGACATCAGGTTCCACTTTCAAAGTGATTTTCTTTCATGCTTTACAAGTTGGTACTGGCTCCTAGAGGAAGAGATGTCAGTTCCTCCCCATATAGAGCTCTCCTCAGTATATGTGAGTGTTCTCATATCATCCCACTGACTTCTGCCAAAGGAAACAACTCAAGAAGGCAGGCAGAGGTTGCAAGGCCCTAAGGCAGCCTCAGATGGCACAATATCCCTTTTGCCATATTCCTTCCACTGGTCATACAAATCAGCCTTTCTTCATTTTGGAAGGGTGTGAATACCAGCCAAGTGATAGTATGTGCCATATTGGAGGCTAATAAGTGATGAAAGTGGTATTCCAACTCATCACTTCATCTAATTGATGAAAGTGGTATTCCAACTCGGACATCTGGCCTGAGTCCATGTCCCTCCCTCCTATGTGAAGCTGCCTCTTGGTTGGAGAACATACATTTCTCACTGAGGATGAGGAGATGAGGAGGAGTCACAAGAGACACAAGACTAAGGCCTTAGATAAGCCCTGAATAAAAAGGTTTAATTTTATTTTTCCCCATTAGACATAGAAAAAAAAAAACCTCCTATTCAAGATCTAGTTTTAGGTTTATGATTCCCTCCAATTTCCTTCTATTAAGTCACTTTTTTAGAACCTACAAAATCCCTCTGGGAGAATGTAGGCCTAGAGTTGTGAGTGCTGAACAGCCCTGAAACAGTAGAGATCCCAGGTGGAGATGCTTAGCATGTGAGGCTGCATACAAGGTGGCAGGGAGGAGCAGCGAAAGGAGGCTAGGCTGGCTCCTTTCCCAGAATGTGTAGGGAATAACAGGAGAAGGAAGAGGTCTTACTTACAGTATTTGTGTTAGGGTTATTCTGTGGCAGAGAGAGGTTACAATTTAGGATAGCTTGCGATTATGGAGTACTGTCTTCTACTACAAATAAGAACCTAGGCCACAAAGAATTCTTTAAATTTGAATGTGAATATACAAAAGTGTCAGAGATTATGTTTTATTTATTTCTCTATGTTTTCTATTTCCACCTTTTCTTCTGGATCCTAATACAGCATCTGCTACACATTGGTGGTGGTGGTTTAGTCGCTAAGGGAAAAAAAGTGCCCTCCCAAAGAGGCAAAGAAAAAGTGTGACTTTAATAAGCAACCTTGGATATTAACAGATGAGAAGTTAACAGGTAAAGCTAAAAGTTAATCGTATTAGCATTCAGTCTTCTTACATTTTGGGTATGGGCTTCCTGGGATTTTTATATAGAAATCTGAGAAGGTTCCCTCCACCCTAGTTGTTAGTCGCTCAGTCATGTCTGACTCTTTGCAACTATATGGGGCCCACCAGTCTCCTCTGTCTGTGGTGATTCTCCAAACAAGGACAACTGGAGTGAGTTCCCATTCCCTCCTCCCAGGGATCTTCCTCAACCAGGGTCTCCTGCACTGAAGACAAATTCTTTACCATCTGAGCCACAGATGCTGACAATTCCTCATTGAAAGGCAATTTGTAGAAGAAAAAACACAAATAGCTAATAAATGCATGATAGTTTTGCTCAGACTTGATAATCAGATTAAAAAAAAAAAAAACATTGAAACACAATATCCCATTTTCCACTTACCACATTTGTGAAACTTTTAAATATTAACAATATACATTACAGGCAAAAATCTAAGGATTAGGCACACTAATACACTGTTAGTGGTAATGTAAGTTAGGACAGCATTTAGGAAGAAGATTTAGTAGTATTTCTCACAATTCTACTCCAAAGTATAATCCTAGAGAAACACTTCCACTCATTCCTAAAGAGGTTCATAAAAGGAAATGCATCACAAAACAGTGTGAAATGGTGGACATTTGGAAACACATTTTTTTTCATCTGTAAAGACTTGGTTAGAAATCATTATATTGCATCCATAGTATAGAATATTACCCAATAACTTAAAGGAGATTGGAAGGTCTATGTAAACTGACATGAAAATTTTCCAAGTCATACTGTTAAATGAAAAAAGCAAGTAAAGAACAGTAAGTATATTATAATCATATTTACGCAAAAGTAATAAAAAAGAGCAATATATCATATAGGTGTATATCTGTAAATGAATCCATAGAAAAATGTACAGAAAGATGCATATCTCTCCCCTGAAGAATGGAGTAAGATTTGCTGGGTGGGAGAGAATCTAAGGTAGAGGGAGGAGGCTATGAAAAGGAAAACTACATTTTTTTTTTCAATCAGGAATTTATTCATGTATTACTTGTATTAAAAAAAATAGTGTTTTAATCATGAATAGATTCTAGACACATGTCAGTGCACAAAAACACTTTCTATTTATACACAGTGTCACTGTTGTTGCAACCACATTCTCAGAAAATCCAGCCTTGTTTGTCTGAAACTCTATACAATAGTGGGCTAGGTATCGGAAAGAAGAAGAGAAATAAACCCTTTTATCTCTGTTGTGTGTTGTTAGCTTTTAGCATGACCTTCTTATGGTTTCCATCCTTTTTATGATCACCACTTCTTTCTCAACTCATATGAAAGGTCGAAAACATAAACTATCAGTTGAACTGGAAAATTGGATATGAAAAGATGGCTTCATGAAAAGGCAGGTTCTGCATTTGAAGTACACTGACTTTTCCAGGTGAATATTGCAAATAAAAATAGATGAACAGTTCATGGATTTTTGTAGCATGAGAAATAGATATCATATCACCCAAAGTTTACCTTCTCCTCAGATCTGTCTGTATAACTGCAATATAAGTTATCTACTATATATAAACATTAACAGTAGTTTCACTGTTCCTCACAACTCCTTCCCTGTAGCAAGATGCTTTCATCCCTACTTTTACTTATCAGGACTTCCATCCTTGCTGTCTTCCCCACTAGAGAGCAAACAGCTTGAGGGCTAATGTATTGGTTCTCTTCTGCATCTGTTATGGTATAGGATCTTAGCTCAGTGATCAGCCTGTTCAGTTCACTTCAGTTCAGCCACTCAGTCATGTCCGACTCTTTGTGATCCCATGAACTGCTGCACGCCAGGTCTCCTGTCCATCACCAACTCCTGGAGTTTACCCAAACTCATGCCCATTGAGTCAGTGATGCCATCCAACTGTTTCATCCCATCATCCCCTTCTTCTCCTGCCTTCAATCTTTCCCAGCATTAGGGTCTTTTCAAATGAGTCAGCTCTTCGCATAAGGTGGCCAAAGTATTGGAGTTTCAGCTTCAACATCAGTCCTTCTAATGAACACTCAGGACTGATCTCCTTTAGAATGGACTAGTTGGATCTCCTTGTAGTCCAAGGGACTCTCGAGAGTCTTCTCCAACACCACAGTTCAAAAGCATCAATTCTTTGGCGCTCAGCTTTATTTGGAGTCTAACTCCCACATCCATACCTGACTACTGGAAAAACCAAAGCCTTGACTATATAGACCTTTCTTGGTAAAGTAATGTCTCTGATTTTTTAATATGCTGTCTAGATTGGTCATGACTTAAGAAGAGGTGGCAAGAATACACAGAAGAACTGTACAAAAAAGATCTTCACGACCCAGATAATCATGATGGTGTGATCACTCACCTAGAGCCAGACATCCTGGAATGTGAAGTCAAGTGGGCCTTAGAAAGCGTCACTACGAACAAAGATAGTGGAGGTGATGGAATTTCACTTGAGCTATTTCAAATCCTGAAAGATGATGCTGTGGAAGTGTTGCACTCAATATGCCAGCAAATTTGGAAAACTCAGCAGTGGCCACAGGACTGGAAAAGGTCAGTTTTCATTCCAATCCCAAAGAAAGGCAATGCCAAAGAATGCTCAAACTACCGCACAATTGCACTCATCTCACATGCTAATAAAGTAATGCTCAAAATTCTCCAAGCCAGGCTTCAGCAATACGTGAACCATGAGCTTCCAGATGTTCAAGCTGGTTTTAGAAAAGGCAGAGGAACCAGAGATCAAATTGCCAATATCCACTGGATCATGGAAAAAGCAAGAGAGTTCCAGAAAAACATCTATTTCTGCTTTATTGACTATGCCAAAGCCTTTGACTACGTGGATCACAATAAACTGTGGGAAATTCTGAAAGAGATGGGAATACCAGACCACCTGACCTGCCTCCTGAGAAACCTGTATGCAGGTCAGGAAGCAACAGTTAGAACTGGACATGGAACAACAGACTGGTTCCAAATAGGAAAAGGAGTACGTCAAGGCTGTATATTTTCACCCTGCTTATTTAACTTATATGCAGAGTACATCATGAGAAATTCTGGACTGGATAAAGCACAAGCTGTAATCAAGATTGCCAGGAAAAATATCAATAACCTTAGATATGCAGATGACACAACCCTTATGGCAGAAAGTGTAGAAGAACTACAGAGCCTCTTGATGAAAATGAAAGTGGAGAGTGAAAAAGTTGGCTTAAAGCTCAACATTCAGAAAACTAAGACCGTGGCATCAGGTCCCATCACTTCATGGGAAATAGATGGGGAAACAGTGGAAACAGTGGCTGACTTTAATTTTCCAGGCTCCAAAATCACAGCAGATGGTGACTGCAGCCATGAAATTAAAAGACACTTACTCCTTGGAAGGAAAGTTATGACCAACCGAGATAGCATATTCAAAAGCAGAGACATTACTTTGCCAACAAAGGTCCATCTAGTCAAGGCTATGGTTTTTCCAGTGGTCATGTATGGATGTAAAAGTTGGACTATAAAGAAAGCTGAAAGTGAAAGTGAAGTCACTCATTCGTGTTCGACTCTTTGCGACCCTGTGGAGTGTAGCCTACTAGGCTTCTCCATCCATGGGTTTCTCCAGGCAAGAATACTGGAGTGGGTTATCATTTCCTTCTCTAGGGGATCTTCCCGACCCAGGGATCAAACCCAGGTGTCCCGCATTGGAGACAGATGCTTTAACC
Organism: Tragelaphus eurycerus; assembly: GCA_935064755.1. Taxonomy (NCBI): domain Eukaryota; kingdom Metazoa; phylum Chordata; class Mammalia; order Artiodactyla; family Bovidae; genus Tragelaphus; species Tragelaphus eurycerus. Next base: position 538,670 of record CAKXYN010000266.1, read on the forward strand.
TCTGAGCCACCAGGGAAGCCAAAGAAAGCTGAGTTTTGAATTGATGTGTTTGAACTGTGGTGTTGGAGAAGACTCTTAAGAGTCCCTTGGACTGCAAGGAGATCCAACCAGTCCATCCTAAAGGAGATCAGTCCTGGGTGTTCATTGGAAGGACTGATGTTGAAGCTGAAACTCCAATACTTTGGCCACCTGATGCGAAGAGCTGACTCATTTGAAAAGAGATGCTGGGAAAGATTGAGGGCAGGAGGAGAAGGGGACGACAGAGGATGAGATGGTTGGATGGCATCACCAACTCAATGGACATGGGTTTGGGTGGACTCTGGGAGTTGGTGATGGACAGGGAGGCCTGGAGTGCTGTGGTTCATGAGGTTGCAAAGAGTTGGAAATGACTGAGTGACTGAACTGAATTGAACTGAACTTCCTTCCAAGGAGTGAGCGTCTTTTAATTTCATGGCTGCAATCACCATATGCAGTGATTTTGGAGCCCCCAAAAATAAAGTCTGCCACTCTTTCCCATCTATTTACCATGAAGTGATGGGACCGGATGCCATGATCTTAGTTTTCTGAATGTTGAGCTTTAAGCCAACTTTTTCACTCTTCTCTTTCACTTTCATCAAGGGGCTCTTTAGTTCATCTTCACTTTCTGCCACAAGGGTGGTGTCATCTGCATATCAGCCTATAGATGGTTCTTAAAAATTACTGATCATTAGTTATTTGATTGATATATAGATAGATATATCTATGTATTAAATAAAGCATCTATAAAAAGAATTTCTATTCTTATTGATTATTACAAGTTATAAAAGAAAGCATATAAACACAAAGATACAATTACAAATATGTTAACTTTGGAGCAGAATTTGGAAGAACTGTAGAATAGAGTCTGAGAGGTGTAGTGGAAACATTTGGGCACTGCAGCTCTCCAGGGGCAGGAACCATCTCTTCTATCTTTGTGTTTCTTACACCTATCACAGTGCCTGGTGACTTGGTACCTAGTGGGTGTTCAATACATGTCGCTGAATAATGATTAAAGCAGGAAGCAGGCCTCGGTTTTGGAGATAGGCAGTCATATAACTAAATCCTCATCTGATAAATTTCTCCCTTGTGACCTTAAATATTTTTTAGATTCTCATTTTAAATTTGAAATTAAAAATCCCATAATCATCAGGTTGCTATGAAAGTTAAATAAATAAAGTATCTGTGGTAGTGCCTGGTTGTTGATAAATAGTATTTTCCTGCCTTCTCTCAACTACTAAGCTACAGGCTGAGTTTCACTTTTCTGACAGTCTGGGGTGGTGAGGGAGATTTTAGATTCAGTCAAAAGTATTTTTGAATTTGGCCAGTTTGAGCTTTAGCCACCACAAACCATTTTCCATCATTTAAAGTAATACTGCTGCTGCTGCTGCTAAGTCACGTCAGTCATGTCTGACTCTATGCAACCCCATAGACGGCAGCCCACCAGGCTCCCCTGTCCCTGGGATTCTCCAGGCGAGAACACTGGAGTGGGTTGCCATTTCCTTCTCCAATGCATGAAAGTGAAAAGTGAAAGTGAAGTCACTCAGTCGTGTCCGACTCCTAGCGACCCCATGGACTGCAGCCTACCAGGCTCCTCCGTCCATGGGATTTTCCAGGCAAGAGTACTGGATTGGGGTGCCATTGCCTTCTCCCGAAGTAATACTAGTATGATGAAAATAAGATAAAACTTACCAGTTTTGAAGTCTTCAGAGTCTTTTTCTCTTTACCCCCCACTAGCCACCTCCTCAACCCTCCACTTGCCACACAGAAGCTTCCTTTATTTACACTTTTCTTCTCCCCTGCCTTCCATGGGAGATGCTGAATCTGTGAACTCAGGTCCTACAGCTTGGGGTAGCAACTCAGGAAAGAAAGCAAGAATCAGAGGAACAAAGGAAAGAGTCAAGGCTGGCTCCTGGGAGGCAAGGAAAGCCATAGGTAAAAGCTGAGAGTAGAAGGAGGAAATATACAAGTCTTTACAGCTTACTTTGGAGGAGAAGTTTTAGTACAGAAATGCCACAGAGTGTTGCAGAGAGCATGCAGGCCCTTCTGGGTGCCTAAAAAGGGTGAAAGAATGGGAGTCAGAGCAAAGAAGAAGGAAAGAGATTTTTTTAACTGTTGAGGTGAGTTACAAAGCCCATGTCTTTAAATGTTTGGGGACAGATTTTGTAGAGATTACAGTTATGTTTAGCCACTTTGAGATGCTGGTCTATGCTGCTTTATGCAAAATAACATGCAAAAACTGGGTCTTCTATTGCCACAGGCTTTATTCAAATTACAAAAAGAGTTCCTGGAAGAACATATTAGAATTTCTCTTAATACAAAAATGAATAAGGAAAAAGTCTATGACTAACATGTAAAAGGTTGCTTGTGGCTAATTGTCTAAACATCACACAGACTAAGTAGAGACTAAGAGAGACTAGCACAAGGTGGTTCCATGTCCAGGGCAGAATCCAGCATGGCACCATTTGACAACAGATGGTGGGTGGACAGCACTGGCTGCTTCTTCCCAAAAGGACAGAGGATGCAAATGCACAGGGAGAAACTCACACCCTTCCTTGTTGTAAGCAGGTAAAATACCTAAAAGAGATCAAGTTATTAATAAAATGATCTTTATATCACTTGCAACCCACTTGCTACATGCAAGATACCCTTTTAATGTAAATTTATTGAACTATAGCAAATATACAGAAACTGTATGAAATAGTTTCCTAGGGCTGTTTTGACTAATTACCGCAAACTTGGCTTAAAACAGAAATGTACTCTCTTAGAGTACTGGAGCTAGAAGTTCTGAATCTAGTTGTTAGAATAACTACCCTCCCTCAAGAGGCTCTGGGGGAGAATTCATTTCAAAGCCTTTCTGCTAATTTCTGGTGGCTCACAGCATTCCTTGGTTTGTGGCCACATCACTTCAGTCTCTGCCTCCATCTCCACATGGCCTTCTCCTCTATGTATCTGGGTTGTTGCCCGACCACTCCGCTCTGCCTCTCTCATCACACTGCTTCTTCCTCTCCTGTCTTTCCTTTTTGTGTCTTTTATAAAGACAATCATCATTAAATTTAGGACCTAACCAGAAAATCCAGAAAGATTTCTTCATCTCAAGATCTTCAACTTACTTACATCTTTAAAGATCTTTTTTCCAACTAGGTCAATATTCACAGATTCTAGGATCTGATGTGGATGTATATTATGGAGGGCCAACATATAATAAACTACACATATTGTAAGTATACAGCTTAATGAATTTTCCTGAAATGAAGTAATCATTCCCCAAATCAAGAAATGAACAGCATCCCAGAAGCCCTCTCCTGCCCCTTACCAACAGCCCCAAGGGTATCTGTTAGTTTTTCTAGTTTCAGAACTTTATATAAAGAAAAGCCTTTATATAAAGAACTTTATATATAGAGGATACATCAGTATGCATCCTCTTACTCAGCATTGTGACATTGCACTGAGATGTTCATCACTGTGAGATTCATGTAATTGTAGCTCATTCAGTGTCATTTCTATGTGGTATCCCATTGTACAACAATACCACAATTGATTTCTTTATCTATTGTAAATGGAAATTTGGGTTATTTATACTTTTTGGCTATTAATCAGCAGTCCCCACCCTTTTTGGCACCAGGGATAGGTTTCATGGAATACAATTTTTCCATAGATCAGAGGAGAGGGAGGTGGTTTCAGGGGATGATTCAAGTGTATTACACTTATTATGCAGTTTATTTATACTATTACTACATTGTAATACATAATGAAATAGTTATACAACTAACCATAATGCAGAATCAGTGGAAACCTTGAGCTTGTTTTCCTGGAACTAGATGGTCCCATCTAGGGGTGGTAGGAGACAATGATACCCAAAGTGCGTTGCTTATGTCCAGTCTACTCCATAACCATGTTTTGGTTGCTGTCACTGCAGAAAACCATGATTCACAAAGATAGGATGTTGGAAATGGAAGCAGGCTTTTCAGTGCTTTTGTGGCAATCTCAGGATATTCCCCCTTAACTTTAATCCAGAATAAATGGAGATATTTGAAGTTGCTTCAAACATACTTTTATGGCCACCACCATATATGATCTCATGCAGTCAAACATCTCTACTAACGATAGTCTGTATTTCAGCCACTCCCCCACATTAGCATCACTACTTCAGTTGCACCTCAGATCATCAGACATTAGATTCTCATAAGGAGTGTGCAACCTAGAACCCTCATATGCACAGTTCACAGTAGGGTTCACAATCCAATGAGAATGTAGTACCGCTGCTGATCTGATAGGAGGCAGAGCCCAGGTGGTAGTTCAAGCAATGGGGAGCAGCTATAAATACAGATGAAGCCCTGCTCAACTCCTGCTGTGGGACCCAGTTCTTGATAGACTACAAACTGGTAGTGGTCCATGGCACATTAGTCGGGGACCCCTGCTATTAATAATAATGCAGCTGTGGTAGTACATGTGAATATATGTTTGCATTTCTGTTTAGTTTATATCCAAAAGTGAAAGTTCTGGGTCATAGAGTATGTGTCTGGTTTGCTTTAGTAGATAGCACCCACCAGTTTTCCAGAGTGGTTGTGTTAGGGCAACCTTTGAGCTTAAATTTTCAGACTGATTAATTAATCTCTACTGAAGACTCCAAAAGGGATATTCTACAAAGTTCTTAAGGAAACTGCTCTGAGGATGAACTCATCTAAAAGTTTCCAGTCTTTTCATCATAATTAGTGGAATTCACTTTTGCAGAAATAATTTGTTAAGTAAATAAATAGTCTCTACAAGATGATGAGAGAATGCCTCACCCACTTCAAAAAATAATTGGGAAACCTTTTCATACATATGCACGGGCATCCCAGGTGGCACTAGTGATTAAAAAACCTGCCTTTCTTTAACCAATGTCACCTGCCAATGCAAGAGATATTAAGAGATGTGGGCTCAAGCCCTGAGTCAGGAAGATCCCTTGGAGAAGGGCAGAGCAACCCACTCCAATATTCTTGTGTAGAGAATCCCATGAACAGATAAGCCTGGCAGGCTATAGACCATAGTGTCACAAAGAGTTGGACATGACCGAAGCAACTTAGCACAGCATATACATATGCAGCCTGAATGGGAGTGGCACCCCCTGAACAGTCTGGCACTGTTTACACAATCTTCACCACCCCAGGGTCTGTGCAGTTCCAATGAGCTTGCTCAAAAGATATGCTGCAAGTTGCAGAACTGTGCTTTCTAGACTTTTCTTCAGTGGATGCTTTTTCTCTAATGCACTATATTAAACTAGAGAGAAAAGACAATCACTTCCTTGGATTACAAAGGAATTTGTTTCATGAGTTTTAATCAACTTTGCTGAAGATTAGTAGGGCCACAGGAAAGGAGAACATTATAGAGGACCTGGTTTCCTATTATCCAGACACCAATTCCACCCTGATGTATCATGAGGTCCAATTCCTCTCTATTTAAGCAAAATAGTTCAGTGCTTCCCCACTTACCCACAAAACTGCATATCCAATCCCATAACAGTCTTCAGTAGGACAGGACTTTGTATGTCCCTGAATCTATACTCCATGGAGATTTGCGGTTATACATATGGACACTAGGTGTAAGGACTTTGACCATGAAGATGAAGAGGAGATGCAATATACCGTAGTGCAGCACCCCTTGGCCCCATGAAATTTCGTGTATGCCAGTGGCATTGACTGTACAGGTACGGATGTGAGAAATTTAAAAACCTTCCATAAACAGGACCAACATTATCATTCAAAAGGCTTTTATACAGTCTCTGTAATGGATGCTTCCACTGAAGACGATGTTTACAAACATTGGGCTCTCCTGGCTGCTGAATCTGATTCAGCAATGGCAAGATCATGTCATAGCTTAATTTCCTGTAGAAATAAAAAGAGGCAGTGCCCAGAAGTCCCAGAACAGCATCTCTGTTTCCAGCTTGCATAATCTGGAAAGCCTATTATTTCACAAGGGCATTACTGTATCAAATACAAATCAGTTCAAAATACACTCAATTTCCTCGAGCTTAGGAGTAGTTCAAAAGGAGGGATGCATAGTGGAGGAAACCAATTCTCTAAAGTCAGTTTTCTTGGTCTAGATTCTGACTGTGAACCTCTAGATTAATTTCTAGAGCACTAAATAAAAGAATGAAATAAAACATCTTTAAAGTACAATGATCTTCTAGAACATGGTGGATATTGCCTGATACTACCCCCAGGAATTTTTTTCTCACTGCTTTTGCCAACAATAATTCAAATTTCCCAACCATACAGCTTGGATGAGTTTTTGTTGTTTTAGTTGTTAAACCATGTCTGACACTTTTGTGACCCTATAGACAATAGTCCACCAGGCTTATCTGTCTGTGGGATTTCCCAGGCAAAAATATTGGAGTAGGTTGTCATTTCCTTCTTCATTGGATGAGTTTAGCTCAGTATTATACCAATAAATGTTTAATAACTGGTTTGCTGAGGTCAGAAAAAAGCCCTGATTTCTAGTGTTTGGCTACTTCTATAGTATAAATATGCCCATAATGACCAATGTGAAGCTACCAAAGTGATATCGCTGAATGCAGACTTGACATGAAATGCATAGTGGTGGAACATTATATAGTATTATAGTTCTACTACACAACTACAAAAGATATAAATAACCTCAACAGCATAGATAATAGTAAAATTATTAAGAAAGAAAGAGTTTGGACTTTATTACCTTTATACTTAATTTAATTGTAGGTTATATAATTTAATTTTGTTAAAGGCTGTGTTTAATAAATACATTGCAAATTTCCTGAAAATTTAATGATTGGCTCTAGCAAATAGATAATAACTAGTTCCAACACATCACTGGGCTCACTCTGCCTTCAGCCAAAGTGGGGCCTGATTTCCTTGTTCCAATCAATATTTCCTACTCCCCTGGCCCATAGTTTTGTAATGGGATAGTGATTCTGTTTAGGACAATAAAACACAAAAAAGCATTAACTGGGAGTCCCACCAAAGAAAGCCATCTTCTTTTCCCTGCGTGCTGCAGGGATTGCGTGCTGTGGGATTGCAAAGAGTCGGACACGACTGAGAGACTGATCTGAACTGAACTGTGAGAATACTGAGAGACCCTGGGTACATTTTCCCTAGTAATTTCCAAATAATAATATGCTGCAAAATAATAATACAATAGCACAACTAAGATAGTGACTAGCTGGATTCAGCCAAGTTGAACAACAGTCACTTCACCACTAGATTTCTCCTGTGGCCACACCTACATCCCTCTCCTCCCTCACTCCCTGACTCCTAGCAACCGCTCATCTCATCTTTATTTCAATAAAGCTGTTATTTCAAGAGTTATATAGATGTAGTCATGCACTATAGAAACTTTTGAGAGTTGCTTTTTTCATGCAACATAATTCTCTGGAGGTTTGTTTAAATCGTTGAGTGTATTAACAGTTCATTCCTTAGTTTATCCTGTAGTATCAATCTACCAGAGTTTGACTTTTCACCTGGAGGACATCTGGGTTGTTTACTAATTTTGCTGTTATAGATAAATCTTTTGAGAGCACCACGTCCAGTTTTGTGTGAACATAATTTTTATATCCCTGAGGAAAATCCTCAGGTGTGTAGTTGCTGGGTTGCATGATAGTTCAGTTCAGTTCAGTCACTCAGTCACGTCCAACTCTTTGCGACCCCATGAATTGCAGCACGCCAGGCATCCCTGTCCCTCACCAACTCCCGGAGTTTACCCAAACTCATGTGTATTGAGTCGGTGATGCCATCCAGCATCCAGCATGATCATTAGTTTTGTTTTATAAGAAACTAGCAAACCATGTCTCAGAGTGGCTGCACCATTTTATATTACAACCAGCAATGTATGAATGACCTTGTTTTCCACATTCTTGACAGTATTTAGTGTTCTCACTGCGTTTTATTGTAGCATTTCTCATAGGTGAGTAGTGATGTCTCCTAGATTAAATTTATATTTTCCTAATGGTTAATTACCTTGAAAATCTTTTCATATGCTTATTTGCTATTGATTTACTCTCAAGTCAAATTTTGGGTCATGTCTTTTGCCCATTTTCTAACTGGACTTTTTTTGGGGGTTTTTTCTATTGAGTTTTAAGAGGGTTTTTTTTAATGCTTTCTAGATACCTTTCTGATACTACCCCAGGAATCTAATGCTTTCTAGATACCAGTCTTCTGTCAAGTGTGTGGTTTACAAATATTTTCCCCTAGTCAGTAGCTTGTTTTCTGAAAGGGTATTTTGCAGAGGAAAAATTTTTAGTCTTGATGAGATCTAATTTTATCAGTTTTTCCTTTTATGGATTGTGATTTGGCTGGAGTTCTACCTAACCCTAGAGCCTGAAGGGCTCTTTTTTCAATTTTTTTCTCTTTTTTTAAATTTTAGTTTTACTTTCACATTTCAGTTTTGGGTCCATTATAAATTAACTTTTTATGAAAAGTAAGATTTAGTTAATGTTCACTGTTGCCCATGAATGTCTACTTGCTTTAGCACCATTTGTTGAAAAGGCTTATGGTATTTTTTAAAAAGAATCATCTCCACTGATTCTAGTACAAAATCTGGAAGTTGACTATTTTTCTGCTAAGAGCACATATAGTTAAAGTGGTTATGATTTGTTGCTTTTCTTAAGAGTGGAAAGCAATAAAACTAATTTACTTCATTATTAAATAAATTTTAAGTATCAAATTAAAATTTTAATTTAATTTCTATACAATCATCAAAAATAATTAAAAGCTATCTTCAGACCTCTAAATATTAAGCTTGGATAAATCTTTGTATTTCCTTGTTAAATAAGACTAAAGTAACTGATTCCAGTATGATCTATCAAATAGGACTGAGGGTTTTTTGTTTTGTTTTGTTTTTAATTTGACTCAGGGAAATCATCTTACTCCTTTATGGTTAAACCACCTGCTGTCTTTAGCATACCACCTTGCCCAGTATATGAAAACAATTTGCTAAGGATAAACAGAGATATGAGGAAAAGACACCAAAACCATGGGGATACTGGTGGCAGATTCATCTTGATGTATGGCAGAAGCAATACAATATTGTAAAGTTAAGCAAAATAAAATTTAAAAAAAATAAATATTTATTATGTATATATGCACAAAAAAAAGAATACTTATTAAAGAACATAATATCTAAGGAAAAGAAAACTAAGAGTACACAAGTATAAAAGAAAAAAATTAATTCAGGAAGCACATTGAGCTTTTGAGCAACTACATACAATATTTGAGAAAACGCAGCTCAAGTGCTCTTCCCATCCCCACCAGGTCCAGGCACTCTCCTGAACCCACTGGATCCTCTCTGTAAGAACACATTTCCTTTCATGCTTTCCTAGATCCTTGTCAGTTTCTCCTACTAGAGCATAAATTCCTTATAACGTAAGCATTTCACAGTTACTATACATGTGATGATATTTGCTGCATGAATGAAATGTTGGACCAATCAAGAGTCCTCCAGGACCTTAACATACAATGAGGGCATACTGCAAGAAAGAAACCCTAGTGGAATATGAGAAAGATTTCAGCTTTGGTAGAAATAGAAGTACAAAGACCAAGACTTTTTGCCTCAGGATGTAAGAGTCTCCTATGTGGCCCAACCTATCTTTTAATTTTCATTTTGTTGTTTGTGGCCGTTGTTGTTCAGTCACCCAGTCATGTCCAACTCTGTGACCCCATGGACTCTGGGACACCAGGCCTCCCTGTCCCTCACCATCTCCCAAAGTTTGCCCAAGTTCATGTCCATTGCATTAGTGATGCCATCCAGCCATCTCATCCTCTGATGCCCTCTTCTCCTTCTGCCCTAAATGTTTCCCAGCATCAGGGATTGTCCAATGAGTTGGCTGTTCTCATCAGATGACCAACATACTGGAGTTCTGCTCCAACATCAGTCCTTCCAATTCAGGGTTGAGTTCCCTTAAGATTGACTGGTTTGATTTCCTTGCCATCCAAGGGACTTTTAGGATTCTTCTCCAGCACCACAGTTTGAAGACATCAATTCTTTGGTATTCTGCCTTCTTTATGGTCCAGTTCTCACAACTGTACATGACCACTAGGAAGACCATAGCCTTGACTATACGGACCTTTGTTGGCAGAGTAATGTCTCTGCTCTTTAACATACTGTCTAAGTTTGTCATCGCTTTCCTGTCAAGAAACAATTGTCTTCTGATTTCATGGCTGCAGTTACCCTCCACAGTGATTTTAGAGCCCAAGAAGAGGAAATCTATCATTGCTTCCACCTTTTCGTCTTCTATTTGCTATGAAGTAATGGGACCAGATGCCATGATCTTAGTTTTTTTTATATTTAGTTTTAAGCTGGCTCTTTCATTCTCCTCCTTCACCATTACCAAAAGGCTCTTTAGTTCCTCTTCAATTTCTGCTATTAGAGTGGCATAATCCATATATCTGAGGTTGTTGATGTTTCTCCTACCTATCTTGATTCCAGCTAGTAACTCATCCAGTCCAGCATTTCTCATAATGTGCTCAATGTATAGGTTAAACAGGGTGACAGCAGATAGCCCTGTCATACTCCTTTCTCAATCTTGAACCAATCAGTTGTTTCACACAGGGGACTGTTCCCTGTTGCTTCTTGAGCTGCATACAGGTTTCTCAAGAGACAGGTAAGACGTTTTGGGTATTGCCATCATTTAAGAGCTTTCCACAATTTGCTATGACCCACACAGTCAAAGGCTTTAGTGTAGTCAATGAATGTTTTTCTGGAATTCCCTTGCCTTCTCTATGACCCAGCAAATGTTGGCAATTTGATCTCTAGTTCCTCTGCCTTTTCTAAACCCAGGTTGGACATCTGGAAGTTCTTGGTTCACATAATCCTGAAGCTTAGCATGCATGACCTTACTAGCATGGGAGATGAGTGCAGTTGTCTGAAGGTCAACACATTCTTTCGTATGGTGGGTGACTGACCATACCATCATAGTAATTCAGTTCATTAAGATCTTTTTTGTGCAGTTCTTCCGTGTATTCTTTCCATCTCTTCTTGATCTCTTCAGCATCTACTAGGTCTCTACCAGGCTTCCCTGATAACTCAGTTGGTAAAGAATCCCCTTTCTCTCCTCTATTGTGTCCTCTGTTGTGACATTTGCCCATATCAAGGGCAAAATGTTCCCTTGATATTTCCAGTTTTCCTGAAGAGACCTCTAGTTTTTCCCCTTCTGCTGTTTTCTTGTAGTTTTATGCACTGTTCATTGAAAGAGGCCTTGTTCCTCCTTGCTATTCTTTGGGACACTGTGTTTAGTTGGATGTACCTTTCCCTTTCACCTTTGCTTTCCACTTCTCCTCTTTCTTCAGCTATTTGTGAACCTCCCCAGATAATCACTTTGCCTTCTTTCTTTTCTTTCTCTTTGGGTGAAGCCCTGCTAATTGCTTTTCTATAGTTTACTCTGCTTTCTTTTCTTTTTGTATACCTTCCCACTGAGTGTGGAGGGGCCATGTTTGTGACAATGTTTGGACAAGATTCTGATGTCTGTGGGATATAAATGCCATCCTAATAGCATCTCAGTCTCTCCAGGTTCACTGTCTCAGAGAATGATGCCCAGCAAGCACAAGGTTGCCCAGCTTAGACACCCAAGAATCATCCTCAGCTGCTCCCCTTGTCCATTCCCACAGTGCTGTTCAATGCCTAGGATCTGTTCATGTCACTCCTTTCCCACTGCTATGCTCCAAACCCAGTTAATGATTATCTCTCACTTGGGAAATGAATAGCCTCAGCTCTTTAACAGGGCTTGTATTCAGTTTTTCCTAACATACCACCTACTTGCTGCTGCTAAGTCTCTTCAGTCGTTTCCGACTCTCTGTGACCCCATAGACGGCAGCCCACCAGGCTCCCCCATCCCTGGGATTCTCCAGGCAAGAACACTGGAGTGGGTTGCCATTTCCTTCTCCAATGCATGACAGTGAAAAGTGAAAGTGAAGTCGCTCAATCGAGTTCGACTCTTAGCGACCCCATGGACTGCAGCCTACCCGGCTCATCCATCCATGGGATTTTCCAGGCAAGAGTACTGGAGTGGGGTGCCATTGCCTTCTCCGAACATACCACCTACTTAAATGTATCTAAACTCCCAAACTGACTCAATTATTATGCTACTAAAGTCCCTCCAATCCTTTCTACTGCTGTGAGGCTGATGTCCAGATTTCTTAGTATGGCCCTTGGCAATCTTTCCCAAGCTGTCTCTATAGACTCATTCTGCTTTGTCCCATCCCACAGACAATTGAGCTCTAGGCTCTGGTCAAATGGAATTTCTTTTATATATGTCCTTTCATTTCTGGACCTTTTAACAAATAATTTTCCTGCCAAGAATATACTTTTTGCCTAAATCCTCTGCATCCTTTAGTGATTATGTTTAGAAATTGCTGCCTGTAGGAAATGTTCCCTGGATTCACTGACTAGGTTAGATAACTCTGCTAGGCTCACCCAGCTCCCTGGACTTCTGCCACTGTAACTCTTGCCACTCTTAATCCTCTAATATTCAGTCTGTTCCTCTTAAAAGACTATAGGATCTCCAAGAAGAAGTTCCTTGTCACTTTCTCAATGGGGTCACCAGCATCTAGCCTAGCACAAGGCACCCTGTTGGCACTCAGTAAATGTTTTTTGAATAAATGAATAGCTAATTGTCATATGAGGTAGACTAGACTATAAAGAAAGCTGAGTGCTGAAGAACTGATGCTTTTGAACTGTGGTGTTGGAGAAGACTCTTGAAAGTCCATTGGACTGCAAGGAGATCCAACCAGTCCATCCTAAAGGAAATCAGTCCTGAATATTCATTGGAAGGACTGATGCTAAAGCTGAAACTCCAATACTTTGGCCACCTGATGCAAAGAACTGACTCATTTGAAAAGACCTGATGCTGGGAAAGATTGAAGGAAGGAGGAGAAGGGAATGACAGAGGATGAGATGGTTGGATGGCATCACTGACTCAATGGACCTAAGTTTGAGTAAGCTCTGGGAGTTGGTGATGAACAGGGAAAGCTGAAGTGCTGCAGTCCATGGGGTCGCATGAAGCATTGAACATGACTGAGCACCTGACTGATAATAGAAAAAAAAAGAAATATAGAAGCCTGTTTAGACTTTTGAAGTCATAAAAGAAAAAAGGCAATAAAAGTCTGGAAACAAAAATTTTGACAGTGAGGAGAGAAAGCAAGCTGTGGCTATGGTAGACACTGTGGAGGCAGAAAGTCATAGTGACTTGAGAAAAAGAAAGGGAGAGCTAGCTACAGCTATAACTATAGCTAAATATACCACCTATATACAGAGAAAAAAGTGCACAATTTCATTGGGAAAAAAAGAGATTGCTTATTTTTAGGATCAGATCAGATCAGTCACTCAGTCATGTCCGACTCTCTGCGACCCCACGAATTGCAGCACGCCAGGCCTCCCTTTCCATCACCAACTCCCGGAAGTCACTGAGACGCACATCCATTGAGTCAGTGATGCCAACCAGCCATCTCATCCTCTGTCGTCCCCTTCTCCTCTTGCCCTCAATCCCTCCCAGCATCAGAGTCTTCTCCAATGAGTCAACTCTTCACATGAGGTGGCCAAAGTACTGGAGTTTCAGCTTAAGCATCATTCCTTCCAAAGAAATCCCAAGGCTGATCTCCTTCAGAATGGACTGGTTGGATCTCCCACTGTGGCAATTATTTCAGAATTTTACCCTGTTATATTTTTAGGATATATTGGGTAAAATTCTGAAATAATTGCCACAGTGTTTCTTTTTGGCACTTTTCTCCTTGCTTCTTGTTTTTCGAACTCACAATACAGTCAGTGGCCTTGGATGTCAAAGACCAATCTTATTAAGATATTTTTTTCTATACATGTACATTTGTACATCAAGATTAGGCACCTCAGGGACTCAGCACAGAATTCAGGCCATAATGAACTTGAAGTAATGTCAGATAACACAAGAAGAGTTTTCTAGCCCAAAAGAATGTAAACTTTCAGCCCTGTCTGAAGAGGAGAATCAGAAAGACTTGCCCAGAGAGCAGAAACTGGGGAGCCCAGAGCTCTGTTGCTTCCTCCCCAAACCTGCCCAGAATAGAGGGCTTGATAAAAAATCCAAAGAAGTTTCTGTTCTTGGCCACCAAAGAAAGGACTGGTATCTTGCTCCTTCTTGGGTGAGGCCTAAGATGGTGGTGAGACTCACATAAAGCCTTCATTCAATAGTCTTGCTGACCTTAATAGAGTAGCTTGAGGATGTTTCCAACAACACAAAATATAAAAGTAATAGAGCAGATATCACATGTAGATACAGACGCAGATACAGGGATAGACAGAGAGATATCAGAAAAGAATAAAGAGGGACGATGGGAATACCAGACCACCTGATCTGCCTCTTGAGAAATTTGTATGCAGGTCAGGAATCAACAGTTAGAACTGAATATGGAACAACAGACTGGTTCCAAATAGGAAAAGGAGTACGTCAAGGCTGTATATTGTCACCATGTTTATTTAAATTATATGCAGAGTACATCATGAGAAATGCTGGACTGGAAGAAACACAAGTTGGAATCAAAATTGCTGGGAGAAATATCAATCACCTCAGATATGCAGATGACACCACCCTTATGGCAGAAAGTGAAGAGGGGCTAAAAAGCCTCTTGATGAAAGTGAAAGTGGAGAGTGAAAAGTTGGCTTAAAGCTCAACATTCAGAAAACAAAGATCATGGCATCTGGTCCCATCACTACATGGGAAATAGATGGAGAAACAGTGGAAACAATGTCAGACTTTATTTTTCTGGGCTCCAAAATCACTGCAGATGGTGACTGCAGCCATGAAATTAAAAGATGCTTACTCCTTGGAAGGAAAGTTATGACCAACCTAGATAGCATATTCAAAAGCAGAGACATTACTTTGCCAACAAAGGTTCGCCTAGTCAAGGCTATGGTTTTTCCTGTGGTCATGTATGGATGTGAGAGTTGGACTGTGAAGAAGGCTGAGCGCCGAAGAATTGATGCTTTTGAACTGTGGTGTTGGAGAAGACTCTTGAGAGTCCCTTGGACTGCAAGGAGATCCAACTGGTCCATTGTGAAGGAGATCAGCCCTGGGATTTCTTTGGAAGGAATGATGCTAAAGCTGAAACTCCAGTACTTTGGCCACCTCATGTGAAGGGTTGACTCATTGGAGAAGACTCTGATGCTGGGAGGGATTGAGGGCAGGAGGAGAAGGGGACGACAGAGGATGAGATGGCTGGATGGCATCACTGACTCGATGGATGTGAGTCTGGGTGAACTCCGGGAGTTGGTGATGGACAGGGAGGCCTGGCGTGCTGCGATTTGTGGGGTCGCAGAGAGTCGGACATGACTTAGCGACTGATCTGATCTGATCTGATCTGAAGAGGGTGAGGTGCAAAGCTGTTTCATGGGTTGGTTAAGTAGCCCCAAATAGATGCCACCGAGATAAATAATCTAGGAACAAAAGAATATTTATATATCATTGTAAACCACTGGGATTGGATGCTAGTAACTGGGACCATATCTCTTCCATGGTACAATGTAGCCATCCTGGAACTAAAGAGAAGGGAAGGAAGGCTGTAGGTGAGAGCATCTTGATTAGTGTTTACCCAAAGGAACTAACAAAAACCTGAAAGTGGCATACTTCAACTTGATTTACTTTTGTTTTGTTTTTATTGGTGGCTATGAGGCCAAAAGATAATTAAAATGCAACTATAGTGAAATTTTTCTATTTTATTTTTGCATGCTTAAGTTGCACAAATTATAAATTTATCTATAATAGCAACAAAGATGGAGGGTATGCAAGTGTGTATACTTCCAGAGAGAAAAAATATTGGTGATCTCACTTCTTAACAGATAACTTTTCATTTAAATATTGCCCATGTCCATATTTATGTATTTAAATATAACATGTGAAAATATTAATAATATTATTTTTATTTTCCCCCAAATTAGAAATATTATTAGGAATCAATTAATCTTTACAAAATTATCCTTCAAAGAGCTGTAATATTCAACTAACTCCACCATGGTAATGACCAGATACTCACTGTAGATAAATCAGAGTATATAATATGTGTGATATTAAATTATTATAAAAGTACATATGTAGTTATTATGTTACATAGGTGTGACTACATTATGTAGTTATTATGTTCAGTTCAGTCACTCAGTCGTGTCTGACTCTTTGCAACCCCGTGAATCGCAGCATGCCAGGCCTCCCTGTTCATCACCAACTCCTGGCATTTACCCAAACTCATGTCCATCAAGTCAGTGATGCCATCCAGCCATCTCATCCTCTGTCATCCCCTTGTCCTCCTGGCCCCAATCCCTCCCAGCATCAAGGTCTTTTCCAGTGAGTCAACTCTTTGCATGAGGTAGCCGAAGTATTGGAGTTTCAGCTTCAGCATCAGTCCTTCCAATGAACACCCAGGACTGATCTCCTGTAGGATGGACTGGTTGGATCTCCTTGCAGTCCAAGGGACTCTCAAGAGTCTTCTCCAACACCACAGTTCTAAAGTATCGATTCTTCGGCGCTCAGCTTTCTTCACAGTCCAACTCTCACATTCATACATGACCACTGGAAAAACCATAGCCTTGACTAGATGGACCTTTGTTGGCAAAGTAATGTCTCTGCTTTTTAATATGCTCTCTATATAATTTCATTGTTCAATGGCTATACATCATTATATTTCATGTGGCATGGAATCAAATGACCCCAGTGTTTTAAACTTGGAATGTCTTTAGAAATGATCCAGCCCAATGCCATAATTATACAAATGAAGTAATTGAAGAAGCCTAGAAGTTAAATAATTTAATCAGTCACACTGTCTATAAATGCTGCAGCTTAAATGAGAACCCCTGGCACAGCAGTACTCTGATAATTTTAATTAATTTCAAGGATAATATGCTTAATAAATTGGTTTATCAGTTAAGACACCTTCAGCAGCAAAAACTGAAAGTAGAGTGAAAATGGTTTAAACAATAAGGGAAATGTATTATCTTAAATAATGTGGAACAGGAAGTTATAGTAATTCCAAAGTTAGTTAATTCTGTGGTTCAATCCCATGAACAGAGGCCTAGATTTCCCATCCCTCTGCTCTCCTATCCTTCCTATATCAGGTTATCCTCAGGCTGGCTCCCCTTATGGTCCTGAGACAGTTGTAGCAGTACCAGGCAACATACAGATACCCCAAGATCCAGTGTTATTCTATGTGAACAAAAACCATTTCCCAGAAATCTAACCTGCATTTCTCCTAGACAAGAACTACATTCTCTTCTCATGACCACCTTAAGGTGCTTATATTAATCAGGACACTCTAGGAAAGAGTCCAGCTTTCCCTAATACATGTGACCCTTCATAAGGAGGTGGCTTCCTGAAGGAATTGTTAATAGAAGTCAAGGATAAAGGGAAAGAAGGTAGAGTCATTGGAAGGCAACCAATAGTGTCTGTCGTAACTGGCACATGTTTCTGGATGTAAATGAAAGTTGCTATTGAAAATTCTCAATTAAGCAAAGAGGCATTTTATGAAAGTATATCATTATACACATATTCTTAATATCAATCTAGAGTATCACATAAAGGATTTACTTAGCACAACTGAAAAAGCACAATCTCTTTAATGAGTTATAATTCACATTGAAATAATAAACTTTGTTTTGCTTATTTTTTCTAAATTACACTATTCTTGGAAATTAGCCATTTTAAGTAGGCGCTATTATTACTAAATTCTACAGATAAGGAAACTGAGGCTCAGAGAAATTGACATTTGTGTCTCAAAGGGTGTCTCTGAATCAGCTATGTTAGCATCACTAACTAAAAATGCAAATTATTGGGCTCTATCTCATATGCACTTAAAATTTTTGCGAGTAGGGCTCAGTAATGTGAAGTTTAATAAGCCTCCTGGGCGATTCTAATGTACCAGAAAGTTTTAAAAACCACTATCTTAGACAAGTAGTATCAGGCCAGGATTTGAACACAGGCTGTCTCCTCCAGAGCCAATACATTGAACCAGTGAGCTCAACCCCTCCCCCTCACCCCACCCCCAATAAACATAGATTGCTAAATAAAACAGATTATAGAAAAATGTATTTATACTTCTCTTAATTATTAAAAAAAAAAAGGATTGGGTAGAAAAGCAGATTAAGGTAGAACAAAACATTGCTATTTTCTGTATTCCTGTTTTACTATTGATTCTATTGCCATCATAAACATGACCCATATTAATTATTAAGAAGGTGGTAAATGGTAGTAACCAATTTGGCCACAGCATGATCTGGTTGCTCTGGTCCCACTTTAGAATATGTAATTGAGAGGTGCAGAGACTCGAGTTCTTACACGAACCAGACCCTGAGTTTCCATTTACAAAAGACCTTCTTCTGATAATTTTACATTCAGATGATCCAATACAGAATTAGATGAAAGAGATAAATCATGAGATGGCTGTGGGTTACTTGAATAGATATTTTTATAATGATTACATGCACTCACAACACCACATTCTTGAAATTATATTGCTTGTGTTACAAAGAGCTTATTCTTCCCATAATGGCATCTTGATAGAATGTGGGTGGGCTGAATAGCTCCCAGGGCATTAGCAAAGCAATGACATAAAATCATTGTTTTATTTTCTGTAGCTCCTCTGGATAGCTTCAGGGAAATTATGTGACTACTCTACAAATGATGGGTAGCTGTGAATTCTGGAGAAATAAGTCAAGGGATTGCATGACATCATAAACTAAGAAAGGACAGAATTGGGTCCTGTTTTCATGGAATCAGAGCCTTGCAGTCTATTTTCCTTATATTTTGCAGATGTTTCCTCTGTGAGCTATGTAATTATTTTACCAAAGTTCCATGCATCTTCCTTCCTTTAAATTTTTTTCATTGTCACACGAAACTGTGAGAAGTAAATACTCTTTTAAATAGTTATTTCATGGACATAATAACAAAACAGCAAATTGAGAGATTAGGCATATACATAAGCAAACATTTAGGATTTTATCTCATTGCATGTTATTTGCTTATTGATAAACACCAAACTCACGTCTCTTCAGAATGATTAGCCACAATCTGGGCTTGACAGTTCAACATTCACTGTCCGTGACCCTGAATAAACTACATCACCCCCCTAGGTCTGTCTCCTGATTTGTAAAATGGGTATAATCATATAGCCTGTTAGGAATATTTAAGGTTTGAAAAAATAATCTTAAGTCACTTACCCAAAAACTGACTCTTAGATATGTATATTATCTATTAATATCTATTAATCTATGTACATTATCTATCAATGTATATTACTGTTATTTTCTCATCCCTCATTATCATGATCATGGTAAAGATAATCTGAAAATTAACAGATGAAGTGCATTTTATAAAAATTTTATACAAACTTTTCTTCCTGAGGAGTACTATAGCAGCAGAAGTATCTTTGACTTTTAACAAAAACATTGTTTTAGAGCCAGCATTGTATATTAATCACCATATCCCCAAGAACCAATAACTGAGCATAAATGTGTTAAACAACTAAACTAGCTTACCTGAAACTACTTGCTTTTGAGGAAATATATATGACTGCTTCTCTCTTATGTCTGACCAAATAAATGTAGAATCACAGATTTTCTTTATAATTGTAGATATAGATACATTTCTTTGAGCCAAATGTTTTGAAAGAAAAGTATGTTTATTTAAATTGTAAACATTTTTCAAAATTTTCTGTTTTATGAAGAACTGAAATGGAAAATTGCCAAGATAAAATTGAAATTACAAGTGCATTGTTACCCAGTATACTGACTGCCTCTGGATGTGCCTTCTGTAGCCAGTTCAGGACAGCTAGTTGTTTAGAACCAGGCTGAAACTGAAGGGTCTGTCTACTTCATATCATTAATTGCCTCTCCACCCTGATTGGCAAATTCATCTTATCTTTTACTCAGGAACAAATGAATGAGGTGGGAGGGTCTATTGTCAATCTGACCACAGCTGAAATGATGACATCAAGTGTTTGCATTTTTGTAGTCATATAAGCGACATTTTATAGTCACTTGACTATAGACGTATAGTCAAGTAAGAATCTTCAGTTCAGTTCAGTCAATCAGTCATGTCCAGCTCTTTGTAAACCCATGAACTGCAGCATGCCAGGCTTCCCTGTCTATCACCAACTCCTGGAGTTCACGCAAACTCGTGTCCATCAAGTCGGTGATGCCATCCAACCATTTCATCCTCTGTCGTCCCCTTCTCCTCCTGCCTTCAATCAGGATCTTTTCCAGTGACTTAGTTCTTCACATCAGGTGGCCAAAGGACTGAAGCTTCAGCTTCAGCATCAATCCTTCCAATGAATATTCAGGACTGATTTCCTTTAGGATAGACTGGTTGGATCTCCTTGCAGTTCAAGGGACTCTCAAGAGTCTTCTCCAACACCACAGTTCAAAAGCATCAGTTCTTCAGTGCTCAGCTTTCTTTATACTCCAACTCTCACATCCTTATATGACTACTGGAAAAACCATTGCTTTGACTATATGAAACTGTCAGCAAAGTAATGTCTCTGCTTTTGAATATGCTTTCTAGGTTGGTCATAGCTGTTCTTGCAAGGAACAAGCATCTTTTAAGTTCATGGCCACAGTCACCATCTGCAGTGATTTTGGAGCCCAAGAAAATAAAGTCTGTCACTGTTTCCATTGTTTCCGCATCTATTTGCCATGAAGTGATGGGACCCAGATGCCATGATCTTAGTTTTCCGAATGTTGAGTTTTAAGCCAACTTTTTCACTCTCCTCTTTCACTTTCCTCAAGAGATTCTTTAGTTTCTCTTCACTTTCTGCCATAAAGGCGGTGTCATCTGCATATCTGAGGTTATTGATATATCTCCCTGCAATCTTGATTCCAGCTTGTGCTTCATTGAATCGGGCATTTCGCATGATGTACCCTACACTGAAGTTAAATAAGCAAGGTGACAATATACACCTTGACATACTCCTTTCTCAATTTGGAACCAGTCCATTGTTCCATGTCTGGTTCTAACTATTGCATCTTGACCTACATTCAGATTTCTCAGGAGCCAAGTAAAGTGGCCTGGTATTCCCATCTCTGTAAGAATTTTCCAGTTTGTTGTGATCCAGACAGTCAGAGGCTTTAGAGTAGTCAATGAAGCAGAAGTCAATGTTTTTCTGGAATTCTCATGCATTTTCTATGATCCAGTGGATGTTGGCAGTTTGACTTCTGGTTCCTTTGCAGCTTGAAAATCTAGAAGTTCTCGGTTCATGTACTTTTTGAAGCCTAGCTTGGAGAATTTTGAGCATTACTTTGCTAGTTGTGAGATGAGTGCAATCATGCAATAGTTTGAACATTCTTTGACATTGCCTCTCTTTGGGATCAGAATGAAAACTGACCTTTTCCAGTTCTGTGGCCACTGCTTGGTTTTCCAAATTTGCTGGCATATTAAGTGGAGCATCATCTTTTAACATTTGAAATAGCTCAGCTGGAATTCCATCACCTGCACTACCTTTGTTTGTAGTGATGCTTGGTAAGAATCTTACCTTTGTACCATTCAGGACTGAACATTTGAAAAAAATATTGTTTCCTTTCCTCAGGGCAACTGGAGGGAAACTATATGAATACTTTATAAACTGTGAGTTCTCAAGAACTGTGCCAAACATTAGTTTTCAGGTGAAATGATTCTGTGAAGTCAGTGTTATTTACAGGATAAACATTAATCACCTCTACTTAAAATGGAAAACGCATGAGCTTACTTGTGATAGTGAAGTATTCTTTAGTATTTTTTCTAGACAGTTATTGGAATTCACAGTTATTGGAATGAATTAAGTAAATTCAACAAGATTGATATGATGATTAATTTTAGTCAAGCATCAACTTGACAGTCACAAGGTGCCCAGATATTTGGTTATACATTATTCTCAGTGTGTCTAGGAAGGTATTCTGGAAGAGACTAGCATTTGAATCAGTAGATTGAGCAAAGATCACCCTCACCATTGTGGGTAGGCATCATCCAACCCATCAAGAGACAGAATAGAGCAAAAGGTAGAGAAAGGGAGAATTCACTCCCTACCTGGCTATTTAAGCTGGGACTTCAGTCTTCTGTGCTCAGCCTGGGAGTTAAACCATCAACTTTCTGGTCCTCAGGGCTTCACAGGTGGACTGGAACTATACCATTTGCTTCCTTGGGTCTCCAGCTTGCAGACAAAAGATTGTGGAATTTCTTATCCTTCATAATTGCATACTTTCTTATAATAAATATTGGTTTTGTCTCTTAGACTAATATAATTAAGATATTTATTATGTGTAATAGTTACAATTTTTACTTCATGAGTAACTAATAGTCTACTTTTTAAATTACAATTTTATTGTTTTTCTTAAGACAAAAAAAAAATAAATTGTGTAAAAAGACATGAAAGTAAAATTGAAAGTTGCTCAGTCGTGTCCAACTATTTTTGACCCCGTGGACTTTAGAGTCCATGGAATTCTCCAGGCCAGAATACTGAAATGGGTAGCCATTCCCTTCTCCAAGGGATTTTCCCAACCCAGGGATCAAACCCAGGTCTCCCACATTATAGGCTTTACCAGCTGAGCCACCAGGGAAGCAAAAAGACACAAAGACAGAAGTAAAAGTTATTCATAATCACACTATCTAGAGAAGATTATTATTAACACATTGCTTTTAAGCTGATATTGATAATATATATGATTTAATGTACACAGAAATTTACCTAGATGCTCTTTTTAGAGGTAATTTTATATATATATATATATATATATATATATATATATATATATATATACACCTTTTGGTAGAGTTTAAATGTTTGTATTAACATTAAATTTACCTAGATGCTCTTTTTAGAGGTAATTATATATATGCTTTTGAACTGTGGTGTTGGAGAAGACTCTTGAGAGTCCCTTGGTCTGCAAGAAGATCCAACCAGTCCATTCTGAAGGAGATCAGCCCTGGGATTTCTTTGGAAGGAATGATGCTAAAGCTGAAACTCCAGTATTTTGGCCACCTCATTCGAAGAGTTGACTCATTGGAGAAGACTCTGATGCTGGGAGGGATTGAGGGCAGGAGGAGAAGGGGACGACAGAGGATGAGATGGCTGGATGGCATCACTGACTCGATGGCTGTGAGTCTGAGTGACCTCCGGGAGTTGGTGATGGACAGGGAGGCCTGGCGTGCTGCAGTTCATGGGGTCGCAAAGAGTCGGACACGACTGAGCGACTGATCTGATCTGATACACACACACACACACACACACACACACCTTTTGGTAGACTTTAAATGTTTGTATTAACATGTGTACCAAAAGGTACACATAAAAAAACAAATGCACAATTCAAAGTAAAAATACACAAGCAGGCAACACCCATTTCAAGAAATATATTTTGTCCCAGAAGCCCCCTCCTGACCACTCCCAGTTATACCTCCCCTCCAAGGGTAATCCCTAAAGTAACATGAATTACTTCTGTGTGTTTCTTTGTTCTATATAATTAGAATCATACAATATGTACTCTTTAAGTACCCGACTTTTGGCTCAGTTGTTTTATTTGTGAGATTAGCCATGTTTTTGTGTAAACTTGATTTATTTATTTTTATTGCTATATAGTATTCTACTGTTGTAATTATTGTTTTTACTTTCTTATTACTATATAAAGCAATATATATTTTTATTGGTATATAGAATTCGATTGTTTTATCTACTGTTTTTACAGAATGTTTTCCATAATGACAGTATTTCTATAGCAATAAATATTCAACAAACATTTCTGAGCACTTATATTCTATGCTCTGCATTAGATAAACATTTAAAACACCATTTGTGGGATTTTTTTCACTCCATGAATGGGCTGTTCACTTTGTTTTAAATGATCCTTAACCATTGGGGTAATAAGGATGTTTGGTTCCATGTCTAGAACTGTAGGAAGGAATTTGTGCTTCAGTGAAAAACTGTATTGTTTAGACCCTTTAGGGTTATCTGATTTGGGTTCCACTGAAGCAATTTTACAACTAATTACAAATTGTGAATAACTTATAGCAAAGAAAAGTAATTCTTATCTATAGGCAGGCAAATTCTGGCCTGTAAAAAAACAACTGACTTCCTTCTCCATTCCTCCAAAAAGTTTTGCTTTCCATTTGCACATATATTGCACTATTCCTGTTCTACAAATGTATCTATTCTTAAGTTTCTGAATCAGTTATAACATTGCCTGATTCCCTTATTAATTAATAAATAGGATTAATTTTTAACACATGTTCATTTTTTATGTCTGTAGGGCAGTCATTGTTTTATCTTTTTCTGAAAATTCTCTTTTCATAGTTTTATATTTTTCTTTAGTAATGAATAAGATAAGTGATGCTACACAAATGCTCAAAATTCTTTTTTTTTAATCTAAAGATAAAGTAACTGCCTGCCCAACTGAAGGTGGGACACAAGGAATCTGTTTAACCTTGATGGCTTGAATATTTTTCCTATTTCACAATCTATCACAGTTGGTTGAAATCAGTTGGAATATCTTCCACCTATTACCTGCAAAATTCAAACAAGTCATGTGCTGAATTGTTCACTTCAGACACGTTTCACACATTCTTTCTTATCTGATGCCCATTCCACTTCACATCATTGTATATTGATTACCCCCTCCCTCAGAAATTCAGTCTTAGACTCTATCAGCCAGTCCCCATTACTATGAATGAGATTTCCTTGTTCTTCTTGATTTTTCCTCTAATAAGACTCATTCTAGTCATGGTTAGCTAATGATATCCTTCTCCTCATGTTGAACCCTCCTATATGTCTGCCCCAGCACAGAGCTTGGCACACACTAACAATTCAATACTTATTTACAAATGCGTGCACAAATAAATGTCAATATTGCTGAACCAGTCTGTTTTTCTGGAAAAGTTATTAGATATGGTTGTATAGTGACTTCTAGAATATAGCCGGGAGGCTCTAAAGGGGTTTCTAAAATAAATTTGTGAATGTTCACAATGTAAAGATAAAACAAAATAATGTTAATAGTGAAAGAAAGACCTAATCACAATAATTTTTAATTTCAATATTCAAGAGTTTTAAAACCCAGGAAATATTCATATTCTGACACTCAATATTATAGAAATATGGATACAGAATTGATTTTTTTCCTTCTCCTAAGTTTATTACTTTAAGAAAAAAATCAAAGCGAATTCAAGATCTTATACTTCATTTTCCTGAGCGTTTTTAGACTGTAAGCTCCAAAATACCATATCTTTCAGAATCATTGCTATAAACATATGTTTAGCACCATGCCCGGCATGAAATGGATGAATGAAACCTAAATGTCTCATTCCTACTTGTGTTTATAGTTGTAGGCAGTGTATACATGTGCACAGGCACATGTGTATGACTGTATTATGGGAGGAGCATGGTTGCAGAATTTCTCCTCTCAGAGGCAAAAGCATAGAACACGATAAATCATATTATAAAAACAACCCTGCAATCACCCATACTTTGCCAAGGGGTGAGGTTGACCCTTACTCGCTGAATCAGTGACAAATCAAGAATTAAATTTACTTCTTCAATTTGTCATTCAGTCACTCAGTTATGTCCAACTCTGTACGATCCCATGAGCTGCAGCACCCCAGGCTTCCCTGTCTTTCACTATCTCCCAAAGTTTGCTCAAATTCATGTCCATCCAACCATCTCATCCTCTGTTGTCCCCTTCTCCTCCTGCCCTCAATCTTTACCAGCACCAGGGTCTTTTCCAGTGAATCAGCTCTTTACATCAAGTAGCCAAATTATTGGAGCTTTAGCTTCAGCATCAGTCCTTCCAATGAATAGTCAGGGCTTATTTCTTTCAGGGTTGACTAGTTTGATCTCCTTGCTGTCCTAGGGACTCTCAAGAGATTTCTCCAACATCACAATTTGAAAGCATCAATTCTTTGGTGCTCAGCCTTCTTTATGGTCCAATTGACATCTGCACATGACTACTGGAAAAATCATAGCTTAGACCATATGGACCTTTGTTGGCAAAGTGATGTCTTTGCTTTTTAATACGCTATTTAGTTAGGTTTGTCATAGCTTTCCTTCCAAGGAGAAAGCATCTTTTAATTTTGTGGCTTCAGTCACCACTTGCAGTGATTTTGGAGCCCAAGTAAATAAAATCTGTCACTGTTTCCACTTTTCCCCATCTATTTGCCATGTACTTTCTCAATAGAAGGGTCATATTCATCCTGGATCCTTCTTTATTACCCTTCAATGTCACACAGTAATTTTAGCTATGGACATTTTCTACAGCCACAAAGACTTAATTGGAGGCAAGAGGTAAATGTGTAGGTATACTTTATTTGGTTGCTTGATTTGAATTACAAAGCTAAAGAGATTTTGTCTGATAAATTGTCACTCAGAGCAAAAAAGAAGTGAATCCAGGAGAATCCAACAGATTTATTAAATGTATTACTCAGCATGTCTGAGCAAATTGCAGGTGGAGAAATGGTCTCTATACAACAAGTTCATAGGAGAGATGGTTCCATAGGTACACTCCACGAGCAACAGTTGGTGGCTCCCGCATGCAGTCAAAGCAACTCACACTTCAGCTTCAGTTCCCAACTTCAAGAGGATGTATTGTCTTTTCCCTTCTTTATTATTAACTAGCAAATATTGGAGAAGGCAATGGCACCCCATTCCAGTACTCTTGCCTGGCAAATCCCATGGATGGAGGAGCCTGGTAGGCTGCAGTCCATGGGGTCGCTAGGAGTCAGACGCTACTGAGCTACTTCACTTTCACTTTTCACTTTCATGCATTGGAGAAGGAAATGGCAACCCACTCCAGTGTTCTTGCCTGGAGAATCCCAGGGATGGTGAAGCCTGGAGGGCTGCCATCTCTGGGGTCGCACAGAGTCGGACACGACTGAAGCGACTTAGCAGCAGCAGCAGCAGCAAATATCTTAACTCATCCTGGACCTTCATGAAGTGAGACTCATATAGCTTTAAAGACTTAACTTGAAAATTAAATCACAATGAAGTCAAAAGAATGATGAGGGAGTCAGTCCAAAGAGAAATCAGAACTTTTATTTGTTTCATTCAGATGTGTTTCTTTGTGTATCTACTTAGAGATACTATTCTGTGTTATTGAGAGATCCTATTCTTGCCCGTCCCATCAGGCAAGCCTTTAACACCTGACCATACCTTCTTCCTTGATTGCTTTCTGCTGTGTTGAAAGCTTTTGGTCCTTTGAGATAAAATTAGCAAGGAATTTAAAAATTGGTATGTAAGTATTCATACATTATCAAATCAAAGGCCAGATACTAAATTTACTTTTGGCTTTGCAGGCCATACAGTTGCTGCTTCTCAACTCTTCAACTCTGCCATTGTAGCATGAAAGCAACCATAGACAATGTCAGTAAGTGAGCATGGCTGCATCCCAATAAAACTTTATTTACAAAACAGTGAGCCAGATTTGGTCTGCCAACTCCTAGGCAGGAAGCATTTTGGAAATCAAGAAACTTGGCCTAGTAGATAGGCAGGTAACAATTTGGCAGGAACAGAGTGGGCTAGTAGGAACCAGTGAAACAAGTATTTAGAGACTCGGTGAGATGGGGTGTAGAGATGTTTTGTGCATTATGCACAGAAGGAGAGAAGCCAGTGTACAGAAGGAGCAGGCACCTCTCCCTGAAGTTTTAAACAACTTTAAAAAAATGATTCTTGGTACTTGACCAATCGTGAATCAAAAAAAAAAAAAAAAAGATTTTTGGTACTACTACTCAATCGTCCAGTAGAGGAGCAAAGAAACTTGCTATAGCTTTAAATTTGATTTCTATGAGCTGGACTTGAGCCAGATCGATTGTGCTAAGTACAGAAAAAAGTGTAAAGTGACTACAGACTTTAAAGATAACCCATTCTGAGTTAAGATGATTAAAACAGAGGTTGTGCCAAGTTAAATTGGAGTCTCAAAAGCTTTTCTGAGTTTACAAAGACATCTCCAAATCTCTGTCTCTCCCAGATTCCTTCAGATCTGTCTATTGTATTAACTATTCTGCTTGGCTTACATCCAAGGTAACTCAATGTTTGTGGTATTTTAAACCTCCTTTCAAAGTGTGTTGACAGTGACAAGTGGTTTTACTACTCTAAGAAGGGACCCAGTTGGTCATTTACAAATAGGAATCATACTAAGCAGTTTTCCTTGCACAGATCATAACCAAAACTGGACAAACCCCTGTGCTCCCTGAGTATTCCAAGTTGTAGAAAGGATCCCAAAGGCATTCACTGCAAGCAATATGCAACGTAGTAAAACTCAAATGCATTTTAACAAATGGAAAATAGGATATTTTGTTGAAGGTATTTATAGCTCTGCTTGAACTAGACGTAATGCAAGTGCCCAAACACATATGAAGTAAAGAGACCATCACACAATGCATTCTTGCAGTGATAACTTTTTAAAATAAACTTTTATCAAAAAAATTTTCAAAAAATAAAAAAATAGAAATTATAGTACAATGAGCCCCCATATTTCTCGGATCCAGATCCAATAGTTATTTAAGATCTTGTCACACTTACTTTGTCTATTCTTTTTATTTTCTTTTGCTGAAGTTAGCAACATGTTTTTGACAACAAAACCAGAGTCAGCATTTGCCATTATTTAAAATTAGTTTTGCCTTTTTCTGAATGTCTCTTCTAAGGAAGTGCCTCAGTATTTTCATTTGTTTGCCTTCTTAGAATTCCGAGCAACAGATGTTGAATGCCTACTGTGTAAAAGGCTTCATATACTTAATTTCTTCTGCCTTCAGCTCTTGAAACTGTCAAAGCAGTTCTGGAATATCAGATATCTTTCTAGATTTCTTTATCTCATTGTGTACATGGCTTCCCAGTAGCAGGATACAGAAAGTAATCTAGCCAAGTTGTGAAGATAATAATATATCAGAATACTGGTACTTAATTTCTGTTTAAGAGCATTTGCCTTCTACCACTTTTCTTCCAAAGGAATACTGTGCTGTTTTAATACTGTTAATAGAACAATAAAAGATATTGCTAATTATTTTTATTTGCATATAATTATAACTGTGCCTTATGCCTATAGAAAAGGAGCTAAAAATAGTTGGAAACCACAGATATAACCACAATTTGAAATAAAATAATCTCCAGCTCCCTCTAACCACCTAGGACTCTGTCCAAGATACACATCCCTGTCTCCTATAGTTGCTACATTTTGAGAGTCATGCCTGCTGGCACGACTAGAGTTAAGAGGCTGTCAGCATCCCCAGTCTGACCTCTTTCTTCCAGGTTTATAACTCAGATGTTTAAATTTGCCCTGAGCCAGAACTTAACATAGAGTTTTAACCTAAGGAATCTAAGTGTGGCTTTGCATGTGTGTGAAAGTCATATTATATTTTCCTCTTTACTGTAAGTTGATTAAAAATAGATATGACAACTTAGCCATTTCAGAGCTACGTCAAAAAATTTGTTCTGGAGCTGATTGACTTTTACCTACATAAATCAATAGAATTTAAGAAAGTCTTTCCTTTAGAGAGAAAATCCTGCAAATTATAAGACCAAGGCATTGGAAACTTTAAAAAATAAGTAAATAAACTTAAGAAAAGAGAGAAAATGAAGCATTGACTTCTTAGAACTTGAAAATGAGCTCTTAATCATCTAGTATTTCACTATGTGTGTTTACCATAAGAACTCTTTGAAATTTGGTATAATGACATTAAATAACCACAATTGAGACAAACATTCTATAAGGGACTGTTATGGGTTGCCTCTAATGTGGTAATAGATGTCATTTTAAAAATGCAACTGTACCATCTGGATGAAAGACAATGACTTCTAACACATTGGTTACAGACAATTGAATATTACAGCCAGCTTTCCTCCTGACTTGTTGCTATCATTTTATGGAATGCAACTGGTGTGGGGTTGGCATGGAATTCTTATGGGGTCAAAGAAAGCTACATTCTGAAAGCTCTAATGTTCACTATGAAATAGATAATAAATCTACATGATTAAAGATGTACTTGACTATCAGGGGAAAAAAAAAACCTTATAAGTACATTTTTGAAATCTAGCAGATGTCTCTAAGTTAAGAATATATATATATATATATATATATATATATATATATATATATATATATATATATATCAGGAGAAGGCAATGGCAACCCACTCCAGTATTCTTGCCTGGAAAATCCCACAGATGGAGGAGGCTGGTAGGCTGCAGTCCATGGGGTCGCTAAGAGTTGGACACGACTGAGCGACTTCACTTTCACTTTTCACTTTCATGCATTGGAGAAGGAAATGGCAACCCACTCCAGTGTTCTTGCCTGGAGAATCCCAGGGACAGGGAAGCCTGGTGGACTGCCGTCTATGGGGTCACACAGAGTCGGACACGACTGAAGTGACTTAGCATAGCATAGCATATATATATGAAGTGAAAGTGTTAATTGTTTAATCGTGTCCAACTCTTAGCAGTCCCAGGGATTATAGCACACCAGGCTCCTCAGAGCACAATAAACTGTGGAAAATTCTGAAAGAGAGGGGAATACCAGACCACCTGACCTGCCTCTTGAGAAACCTATATGCAGGTCAGGAAGCAACAGTTAGAACTGGACATGGAACAACAGACTGATTCCAAATAGGAAAAGGAGTACGTCAAGGCTGTATATTGTCACCCTGCTTATTTAACTTCTATGCAGAGTACATCATGAGAAACATTGGGCTGTAAGAAGTACAAGCTGGAATCAAGATTGCCCGGAGAAATATCAATCACCTCAGATATGCAGATGACACCACCCTTATGGCAGAAAGTGAAGAGGAACTAAGAAACCTGTTGATGAAGGTGAAAGTGGAGAGTGAAAAAGTTGGCTTAAAGCTCAACATTCAGAAAACGAAGATCATGGCATCTGTTCCCATCACTTCATGGGAAATAGATGGGGAAACAGTGGAAACAGTGTCAGACTTTATTTTGGGGGGCTCCAAAATCACTGGAGATGGTGACTGCAGCCATGAAATTAAAAGATGCTTACTCCTTGGAAGGAAAGTTATGACCAACCTAGATAGCATATTCAAAAGCAGAGACATTACTTTGCCAACAAATGTCCATCTAGTCAAGGGTATGGTTTTTCCAGTGGTCATGTATGGATGTGAGAGTTGGACTGTGAAGAAAGCTGAGCACCTAAGAATTGATGCTTTCAAACTGTGGTGTTGGAGAAGACTATTGAGAATCTCTTGGACTGCAGGGAGATCCAACCAGTCCATCCTAAAGGAGATCAGTCCTGGGTGTTCATTGGAAGGCTGAAACTCCAGTACTTTGGCCACCTCATACGAAGATTTGACTCATTGGAAAAGACCCTGATGCTGGGAGGGATTGGGGGCAGGAGGAGAAGGGGATGACAGAGGATGAGATGGCTGGATGGCATCGCCGACGCGATGGACGTCAGTTTGAGTGAACTCCGGGAGTTGGTGATGGACAGGGAGGCCTGGCGTGCTGTGATTCATGTGGTTGCAAAGAGTCAGACACGACTGAGCAACTGAACTGAACTGAGGCTCCTCTGTCCATGGAATTCTCCAGGCAAGAATACTAGAGTGTGTACCCATCCCCTTCAGAGATCTTTCTGACCCAGAGATCAAACCTGAGTCTCTTGCATTGCAGGCAGATTCTTTGCCATCTGAGCCACCAGGGAAGTCTAAGTTCCAGTGCCCTATTCTACAAAACAGGGATTCTAATACCTCACAGAGTAGTTATTAAAGATAAAAGTGATAATATAAGGAAAGAGCCTAACCCTATGCTACCACTACCACTTTGTGGTACACAAAAAGTGCTCAATAAATGTCAGCTCCTGATGTTTTGAAGGAAAGATGAATTAACTTGGAGATTTCATTTTGTATTAATAGTCTCTTTTCTCTTTAGTGGCTTTACTCCCTCATGTATCATTACCATTGGCCCCTGAACCAACTGAAATTTTCTATTACCTTCCATGATGGATGCTTATGTCTTATAGCTCTAAAAACATCAAACTTGAGTGTTATGCTGCCTAGAGTTTCTTCATCATGAGCAACAAAAATGAAGAGAAAAATAGAGAATAATAGTCTCCAGAAAATAAAATCATTTGATCCCTGTAATGTATTTTCCATCTCAAAGTTTTATTTTCTAGAAAATTTTGAATAATGTTTATTCTTTGTCTCCTCAACATTAATTGACATTTAAAAGGGATTAATCTGTTGGCTAAGAGCTCTACTTAACACATAGTATGTTCCAGTCTTTATTTTCAATGGATTATTTAAACTATTTGATGATTGGATCTATTTTGCTTTGGCCAGATTTTTAGAAAGTTTTGCACATTAAATGCTTGCAATTATCCAACTACATTGTACAGGACATTGTACAGGAGACAGGGATCAAGACCATCCCCATGGAAAAGAAATGCAAAAAAGCAAAATGGCTGTCTGGGGAGGCCTTACAAATAGCTGTGAAAAGAAGAGAAGCGAAAAGCAAAGGAGAAAAGGAAAGATATAAGTATCTGAATGCAGAGTTCCAACGAATAACAAAAAGAGATAAGAAAGCCTTCTTCAGTGATCAATGCAAAGAAATAGAGGAAAACAACAGAACGGAAAAGACTAGGGATCTCTTCAAGAAAATCAGAGATACCAAAGGAACATTTCATGCAAAGATGGGCTCAATATAGGACAGAAATGGTATGGACCTAACAGAAGCAGAAGATATTAAGAAGAGGTGGCAAGAATACACAGAAGAACTGTACCAAAAAGATCTTCACGACCCAGCTAATCATGATGGTGTGATCACTGACCTAGAGCCAGACATCCTGGAATGTGAAGTCAAGTGGGCCTTAGAAAGCATCACTACAAACAAAGCTAGTGGAGGTGATGGAATTCCAGTTGAGCTATTCCAAATCCTGAAAGATGATGCTGTGAAAGTGCTGCACTCAATATGCCAGCAAATTTGGAAAACTCAGCAGTGGCCACAAGATTGGAAAAGGTCAGTTTTCATCCCAATCCCAAAGAAAGGCAATGCCAAAGAGTGCTCAAACTACCGCACAATTGCACTTATCTCACACGCTAGTAAAGTAATGCTCAAAATTCTCCAAGCCAGGCTTCAGCAATATGTGAACCGTGAAATTCCTGATGTTCAAGCTGGTTTTAGAAAAGGCAGAAGAACCAGAGATCAAATTGCCAACATCTGCTGGATCATGGAAAAAGCAAGAGAGTTCCAGAAAAACATCTATTTCTGCTTTATTGACTATGCCAAAGCCTTTGACTGTGTAGATCACAATAAACTGTGGAAAATTCTGAAAGAGATGGGAATACCAGACCACCTGATCTGCCTCTTGAGAAATTTGTATGCAGATCAGGAAGCAACAGTTAGAACTGGTCATGGAACAACAGACTGGTTCCAAATAGGAAAAGGAGTATGTCAAGGCTGTATATTGTCACCCTGTTTATTTAATTTATATGCAGAGTACATCATGAGAAACGCTGGACTGGAAGAAACACAAGTTGGAATCAAGATTGCTGGGAGAAATATCAATAACCTCAGATATGCAGATCACACCACCTTTATGGCAGAAAGTGAAGAGGAACTCAAAAGCCTCTTGATGAAAGTGAAAGTGGAGAGTGAAAAAGTTGGCTTAAAGCTCAACATTCAGAAAATGAAGATCATGGCATCTGGTCCCATCACTTCATGGGAAATAGATGGAGAAACAGTAGAAACAGTGTCAGACTTTCTTTTTCTAGGCTCCAAAATCACTGCAGATGGTGACTGCAGCCATGAAATTAAAAGACGTTTACTCCTTGGAAGGAAAGTTATGACCAACCTAGATAGCATATTCAAAAGCAGAGACATTACTTTGCCAACAAATGTCCGTCTAGTCAAGGCTATGGTCTTTCCTGTGGTCATGTATGGATGTGAGAGCTGGACTGTGAAGAAGGCTGAGCGATGAAGAATTGATGCTTTTGAAGTGTGGTGTTGGAGAAGACTCTTGAGAGTCCCTTGGACTGCAAGGAGATCCAACCAGTCCTTTCTGAAGGAGATCAGCCTTGGGATTTCTTTGGAAGGAATGATGCTAAAGCTGAAACTCCAGTACTTTGGCCACCTCATGTGAAGAGTTGACTCATTGGAGAAGACTCTGATGCTGTGAGGGATTGAGGGTAAGAGAAGAAGGGG
This sequence comes from Tragelaphus eurycerus, assembly GCA_935064755.1. Lineage (NCBI taxonomy): Eukaryota > Metazoa > Chordata > Mammalia > Artiodactyla > Bovidae > Tragelaphus > Tragelaphus eurycerus. The sequence continues at coordinate 572,794 of CAKXYN010000266.1, forward strand.
ACAACAGAGGATGAAATGGCTGGATGGCATCACTGACTCGATGGATGTGAGTCTGGGTGAACTCCGGGAGTTGGTGATGGACAGGGAGGCCTGGCGTGCTGCAATTCATGGGGTTGCAAAGAGTTGGACACGACTGAGCGACTGATCTGATCCAACTACAAATGAAAATACATAGTACCAATCTTGCTAATCATATTTTAATAACCAAAAACTATACACTGAGTATTTATATCTACCCATGTAATACATACAGTCTGACAGTAATATTTCCCATGGATACTTCAAATCTTTCTTCCCCTCCTTATTCTTAAGCACTATCCTGTAGTTGATTATATCTTCCTCACACATGTTTTAATCCTTGTTATACATTACACATTGCTTTTAATAATAATAATATAATTACTATAAGACAGGATGAATAGTTTTGAAAGATTTTAGATGAATGATACCCACAGTATCATTTAGTTCAGTACTATTAAACCAAAAATTTCCAAAGTGCTCTGTAATCAGTAGTTCAAAGATAATGCATTAGGCCTTTAGTGGATGGTAAGTTTGAGATGACTAAGGAGGGTCGGGGATAGCATTCTAGACTGAGGGAAAATGGGAGCTGTAGAAATAGACAAGATGCATCTACTCCATTTCCTTTCTACAAGAAATATAATTCATTTGCACTGAATTAAGCTCTTACATTGTATCCTTCACTGTTCTGAGAACAGCAGAAGGAATATGTTTTATATTATAGTCTTCCAAATGTAATTGCATTAATCTTATATGTTAATTTAAGAAGAGCTTATATATTTACATTATTAGCAGCACTGTACATGCCAATCCTGAACTAAGGTTTAGCCCCCCATCTATCTAGTCCTTTTATATTTCTTAGAGTAGTTTTGTCACTTTCTAAATAGAAGTTTCTCATATGTCTTAGAAAGGTGATTACTGGAAGATTTATAGTTTTTATTTTTATTATAAATGGAACTTCTTTTGATCTTTTCTGTCTACATAATATTTGGGTAATATAACTCTAGATCTTTGTATATTCACCTTGTAATCAGGCACTTTGTTGCATCTTACCAATTATGAAGTTCTCAGCTAATTATTTTGACATTTCTAGGTAATAGTCCTCTTTTGTAGTACTTACACCATTTATTTTTATTTCATGTCTTATTGTGTAGGTCAGAACTTTCAGAATATAACATGGAATAATGATCATGACCAGCCTGGTTTTATTACACCTGAAAGAGAAACCTCAAGAGTTTCAGTATTATATTGGTTTTTGGTTAGAAATAGATTACCATATTAAAGAAGAATTTTATTACCTAGATTTATGCCCAGACATCACCATCATATAAAGCAAGGTATTGCTGAACTTCAGAATGCAGTCTCGTAAATACATGCCTCCCTGAATGAAAAGTGACCTTTCTACCTCCCCATAAGAGGTCTTCCCATTTCCTGACCAATGTGAACATTTACAGACTTTTCAGAAACTCAAATCTCTATTTCCATCAAGCAGTTTCTACAGTTCCACATTCTCAAGTTCTGGGGTCTCCTATGCTGAATCACACCAGATGTGATATCCTGTCCAATCCAGGGCTCTACCAAGCCAATCCAGGACCCTTCCTGTAATCTCTCTTTTGGATGAGGTCAATAACAGATATTCCCTGCTTGAGTATCAAGGATTCACACATGTCCCCAAAATAACCAATAATTTTTTAGTGTGAGTCCAATTTAAATGCATATTTTAAATGGTCTCTAAATCTGAGGATACTTTCACTTTGTAATACTAAAAATAACATTTCAAAAAGTTCATCTCTGCTTTCAGGGTGATGGTGATTTAAAAGGTTTTCTTTAAAAACAAAGGGGGAATATATGCTATGTATTCATGTCTACAACACACTCTATAGCTCTATCCCCTACCTCATACATATTGTTCTTCCCTTGGCAAATAACATCTTCAAACAAACCAAATAATTTGCTTATTTATTATAGTACTGTCTTTCTCCCGAATCTAAAATATGATCTCCACCAGGAAAGGGATCTTGCCCATCTTATTCGCTAATAGATTCCAAAGATCTAGAACAATGTTTAACATATAATAGTCACTTGATATGTATAATTAGTGAGTGAAAAATCTGATTGTGATACTTTGATACTTTTGTTAAAAGAAACCTATTATTAAAGGAAATTAATGTTTTCATTTTTAGCAACAAAAAAGTATCAATAGCAAGTTTCAAATTATTCTCCCCAAACTTAAAAGGTAAAATCTCATCTCTTCAGGCATCTGTTGTACATAATACATGATGAAGAAAGTAGTGATTGGAAACAAAAAGAATCTAAGCAAAAAGAAGTATCAAGACTCACCACTATGTGAGGATGAGATGGCCCTGAAGGCAGAAACCATTCCTCACTGTCCCAGAAAGATGCCAGACATGGAATGTTTCTGAATACATGAATGTGTCTGAATATATTCATAAATGTTTACTGAATACATGAGAGAGCAAATGAGTGAACTAATGAATACACAAACAAATACTAGTCTAATGATATAAAAGAGTCATGTGTGAGAATGTTCTTGGAAATCATGGAGAGTCAATGTCTTCTCCCAGAGAAGTAAACGTTTTCAAAGTGGTTTGAAGGTCAGGAGAAGACTTTGGATAATGAAATAATTCTAGGAAATTCAAATTACCCTGGAGATGTCCTAATCATACTGTAAGTTCAGGTCAGTTCAGTCACTCTGTCAAGTCTGACTTGTTGTGACCCCATGGACTGCAGCACGCCAGGCTTCCTGGACCATCACCAACTCCTGGAACTTGCTTAAACTCATGTCCATTGAATTGTTGATACCATCCAACCATCTCATCCTCTGTCATCCCGTTCTCCTCCTGCCTTTAATCTTTCCCAGCATCAGGGTCTTTTCCAATGAGTCAGTTATTCTCATCAGGTGGCCAAAGTATTGGAGCTCTAGCTTCAGCATCAGTCCTTCCAATGAATATTCAGGACTAATTTCCTTTAGGATTGACTGGTTTGATCTCCTTGCAGCCCATGGGATTCTCAAGAGTCTCCTCCAACACCACAGTTCAAAAGCAGCCTGCATCTTAATGATACCTAAAGAAGTAAAACCAAACTCCAAGTTATGTTTACCCCCATCTTAGTATATCAGCCTTTAATACATTGTCAACTTTTTTTCTCCATCTCTCAACTAATCAATCCTGAGTTTGAGCATGGAGTGCTTGTTAGAAAAAAAAACAAGTATTAAAGTTCTGCCAGATGTACCCCTTCCTGAAAGAATTCCATCTCTTTTGCTCAGTGGCCATCACTATCCACCTTATATCAGAGTGCCATATAAAGGCTATTCTGTGACCATGATTCAGAATTCCTGGCATTTACCTCCCAGTTAATTGTAGGTTCCAATTAGTCTTCCCTGATAAGGAGATGCAGCGTTTGCTCACTGATGTGATCTTGTGCTACACACAAATTGGTGTACAGAAACAGATTATAGCTTTGTGCTGCTGCAACATTTTATTAAACTAGACCTTAAATTCAGGAGGGGGTTTTTAGCCCTGGTTTTCTTAATATTGCTTCACCTTAATTTTGCAATTTACCACAAATCGGTGCTTATAGGAAAGGAGTGAGTCTTCCTTGGTGTGCTCTCTCTGCTTAATTTTTCTGGGCCTTCCCTAACAGTTCTAACAGTTTGAGTATTTCACAGGAAGGCACATTTTATTAAATGGACTCTGTGTCCTACACACATATATGTGAATTCCACAGCAGTTTTACAGCTCTTTCAAAACCCAATTTCAAGGGCAAATAAGGTGGGGGTTGGATCTTTGGTAAGGGAATATTAGCTTCATGAGGTTTTCTAAAAATGGACCCATCAATCAGTGTCTGAACAAGCCCTCCAGGTGATTCTGATGCATGGTCAAATTTAAAAACTGTTAAAGATTCAAAGGTCATTGAGAAGATATTGCCAAAGACGAGTGGTTGCCAAACTTTAGTGCATCAGAATTACCTAGAGGCTTGTTAAGACACAAATTGCTGAGCCCCATCTCTAAGTTTTTGATTCAGTAGGTGTGGGTTGCTGACCAGGAATATTCATCTTTCAGTTCCAAAGATGCTGATGCTGCTGGTCGGAGACAACATTTTGAGAAACACTACGGAAGATTATAATCATTTACTTCTTTGCCATCTCCTGTAGCATTATTCCAATGTTGCAGTTTGGATATAAAACAAAATCTAACAAGATCTTGGACCTCAGAAGAGTTCCATGGTCTCAGAAATTTAAAATTTATAGAACTAAATGGAAAAACACTGAGGGTTTTAAGAAGTCAGAGGACAACTTATTTCTGATGCTCTTTGAGAGAACCCAATTACTTTGGGTATGAAGTACTCTGGAAATGTACTGTACATTTGTACAGGACAGGACATAGATCTCTACTTCAGTTTTTGCCAGGAAGCTTGTATTAGAGAGACCCAATTATCCCCTAAAAAGAACAACTGTAGCAGTAAAGGACTAGAAAGGATAAAGTATTAAAGATTGAGAAGATGACCCCTGTTGCCATTTTATCACTGACCTGCTTGGTGAACAAATGTTTAACCTCCCTAGAAATCAGTTTCTCCTCTGTAAAAATTCATTTAACAAATATGCATGAACTCATCCATGTGCAGAAGACCAAACTTAATCCTGTCAAAGATGAATTAAACATCTTTCCCAAAGAAAGACAAGCATATAAATAGCATGGTATATGGTAGAAAGTGAAAATGTCATGAGAAAAGCACCGTAATACTATGAAATGATGATTCCTGTCACTACATCTTAATGATTCTTCCATTTTCTAGGCCCCAGGTGTGATCATTTTAGAGTCATCTTCTCCTTCCTCCCTGAGTTCCACAAGCTCCGCAAAGTCCCACTGATCATCCCTTTGAAACTTCTCTCAGCATTATTTCCCATCCTCCTCATAGTCTCAAGTCCTTCTCAGATCTTGTCACTTTACTCCATGATTTCTGCAGTAGCCTCACACAACTCTAGATTCCTGCCATCGTCTTTCTAAGACCTCCTGTAGCCTGTTGATAAATTCATCTTTCAAAACAGGAGCTTTTATCCTCCTATCACAAGTCTGCCTTTCTTTATCAGTTCCTGCTAAACTGTTCCACCTAGCGTTCAGGCAGTCTCCAGAAGTGCCTCCCTCCCCCGTCCTCCACAGCCTGCCTTTCCTTTTCAGCACCACTCTTCTCTGCACCTCTTCTCTCCTGTTTTACCAGCACACTCCATACAGCAGAGCTATAAGGCTTTATCAACATTCCACTGGCCTTTTAGAAGATCCTGCTTTCCTTTTACCCATCCACGTTTGGTCCATCATCACTCAACACAACCCACTTAAGAGTTTTCCCTCAGTTCTCCAATCAGTGTTTTCTCATGCTCTGAATGTCTACCTTCTGCGTCAATAAGGTTATCACAGAGTCCTTGTTTCTCATCGTCTTTCGAACTCTGAGGCATCTCTCCTTTGAAGGGAGGGACTAGGTCTTTTACTTTTGAGTTTCTTCCTTGCTGTACCCATCACCCTGTTCCCAGTCACAGGAACTTTCTTGTTCAGATACACAACCCAGCAAAGGGTATGCAGCAGAAACTCTGGAAATGTTTGGTGGTATATGAAGTAAGGCAGTGGATATCTGTTGCTTTCTTTTTGCAGGCTGGCATGCATTCACTGTTCTAATCCCCAAGCTTTCTTTCCTTATGGTTCTGTACTGCTAAGAAATGTGGCCCAGGCTTGGCTAACTGGAATTCTGGACCCTCTGATCAAATCATGATCGCTCACAGATATTTAAGTGGCTCAAGTCAGACCAAGTGAAAACAGTGAGACTTAATTTGAAGCCTTTGTCATAACTATAGGATGAAAGAAGCCCCCTCTCTGCTATTCTTAAAGAAAGTGAAAGTGTTAGTCATTCAGTCATGTCCAACTCTTAGAGACCCCCCGGAATGTAGCCCACCAGGCTCCTCTGTCCATGGAATTCTCCAGACAAGAATACTGGAGTGAGTTGCCGTTCCATTTTCCAGGGGATCTTCCCAACCCAGGGATCGAACTCAAGTCTCTCACATTCTAGACAGATTCTTTACCATCTGAGCCACCAGGAAAGCATGTTCTTGAAGAAAATTGGATATTTATCTAGAAAATCTGGGAGACATCTTAGCAGAGACAACACACATCAGAAACATGTCAACCCAGAGAAAAAGAAGAGTGGGGAGATCAAAGAAGACAGATTCCTACCACCACTGACTGCCTGAATTAAACTGTGCCTGAAGCCAGTTCCCTCAACCTTTCAAAAGCCAATAAAAACCTTGTTTTCCTTAAGCTAGTTTGATTTGTTTTCTATCATTTACTGTCAAGAGAGATCTACTAATTTGAATAGAAATAATAAAAACTGGCACAAACTGAGAATTTACTACATACTATGGTAAGTATGTACACTAAAAAAAATGCATTTAATCTTTGATAAAAGAACTTTTCTAAATAACTGTGGAGAGTTGATAGTAGCAGATGATTTGGGGGGGGGAGGGGTGAAAATAGGGTATTGATGGCAAACTTTATATACCAGACAGTATTACTGATGTCTCATGATAGATTTTCTAATTCTAAAATATGGACAAGTATTGGAGAAAATGCCATAAATTATATCTGTAGCTACTGAGGTATATGTGCATCATAGCACTTGTATTGCCAATTACTAGTTTTACACTATGTAATAAAACCAGTTATTTCATAAAAGAATTGTGCGAGAATGCCTTATGGTATATGTAGGTTATCTCTGTAGCTCAAGTTTTCTGAATATAATTCACTTAATTACATAAAGGTTAATATGTATATTTTTAAAATATCATTGGAAATACTTTACAAAAAATTATAAGAATTGTTATAAAATTTCTTTTTGAGAATATAGTTGAAGTAAAACCAGACTTTGAATGTGAATATGATGTAGGGCCGTCTGATATAAAAACCAGAGGCAAGCACCTTAAGAGATTGATACCTGGAGCTGTTACATACACACAGACACAAATTGACACGATTTATAAATGGTGATTTTGTTAAGAAGGTTTGAATTCCCATTACATTATTTCTATAATTACTTGAGTTCTATTTGCCATCTTTAAAATGTCATTATTTTATACATGTGGACATGTAGCCTAAGTGGGAAGTCACAGTAAGAAGAGAACTTTGACTTGGATTTTAAGTTCTTAAGATTAAGTACTTTGCAGAAAGAATAAAAAGTCTTGGTAAAATGTCTTTAGCCCATGCTCAGTGAACCACCAGAATTGTATGTTTTAACTCTTTTCAACAGACTGGCTTGCTAACTAGGAAAAAAAGAAGTCTGTCTTATTAAAACCATTTTCTTTGCCTAGTTAAGTTGGTTGTCTCATATATTATTAACTTCTAAATGCAGAGTCAGTTCATTTGTCCTTATTCAAGAAAAATGTGTTAGGGTACATTTTCTGATTCTTCAGTTCAGTTCAGCTCAGTCGCTCAGTCGTGTCCGACCGATTGAATCGAAGCACGCCAGGCCTCCCTGTCCATCACCAACTCCCGGAGTTCACCCAGACTCACATCCATCGAGTTAGTGATGCCATCCAGCCATCTCATCCTCTGTCATCCCCTTCTACTCCTGCCCCCAATCCCTCCCAGCATCAGAGTCTTCTCCAATGAGTCAACTCTTCGCATGAGGTGGCCAAAATACTGGAGTTTCAGCTTTAGCATCATTCCCTCCAAAGAAATCCCAGGGCTGATCTCCTTTAGAATGGACTGGTTGGATCTCCTTGCAGTTCAAGGGACTCAAGAGTCTTCTCCAACACCACAGTTCAAAAGCATCAATTCTTCAGCGCTCAGCTTTCTTCACAGTCCAACTCTTACATCCATACATGACCACAGGAAAGACCATAGCCTTGACTAGACGGACCTTTGTTGGCAAAGTAATGTCTCTGCTTTTGAATATGCTATCTAGGTTGGTCATAAGTTTCCTTCCAAGGAGTAAGCATCTTTTAATTTCATGGCTGCAGTCACCATCTGCAGTGATTTTGGAGCCCAAAAAAATAAAGTCTGACACTGTTTACACTGTTTCCCCATCTATTTGCCATGAAGTGATGGGACCGGATGCCGTGATCTTCATTTTCTGAATGTTGAGCTTTAAGCCAAGGAAGCCTAAACATTTTGGTAACCCCCAAATCAATGGTGAAAAAAACCCTCCTCCATCACAGGTACGTGACATACCTAGACTTGAAAAAAAAAAAAAAAAACAGAAACAAAAATATAGGAGGTAAAAAAGGAAAGGAAGGAAGGGGAGTTAAAGGACAGAGAGCATCTTGCTATGAGATAACAGGGAAAGAACCCATGCCTTGTACACATTCTTTCAATGGGCTAAAGATGCCATTCCATGCTCTTCCATGTGTATTTCTCCAGTGATCATTGATGTCCAAGTAGAAGCAACACTTTTATTTGAACAACTACAAAGAACTTTGAAAGATCAGTCTATTATGCAGTTAGTATTGACAAGCCACACATAAATTTAAATTCCTTCACCTTTAGAAAAGAAAAGGAAAACATATGATTGTGACACAAAGTTCAGTTCTATTAGGGAAATCAGAAGAACTTTGATCTCCAAATGTTTTCAAAAGGACCAGATTTCTTCTGTGTATTCAGGCTGGAAAGAGACAATGAAATTTTTTCTGAATGGTGATCATGCACTGGCTGTGAAATATAATTTTAGAGCAAGTCACAAAGAAATAGTCATAGACCTACCTGTTTGCATTGAAAGTGAAAGTGAAGTCGCTAAGTCGTGTCCGACTCTTTGGGACCCCATGGACTATAGCCTACCAGGCTCCTCAGTCCATGGGATTTTCCAGGCAAGAGTACTGGAGTGGGTTGCCATTTCCTTCTCCAGGGGATCTTCCCGACCCAGGGATCGAACCTGGGTCTCCAGCATTGTAGGCAGAGGCTTTACCGTCTGAGCTACCAGGGAAGCCTTGTTTGAATTAGGGTAACTGAAATTAGTAACTGAAATTTCTCAAAAACTCAAAATGCAAAATGATATTAACCTGCACGCAGTTCTGGACATGGTAGATCACTCAGTGGTGTTGAAGCAGCAAAATATGGATATGCTAGCTGAGTATGTGGAAGAATCCAAAAGAGTGGTTGTCATTTTGTCAGAGTCAGGAAAATAATGGCAGGAGAAAACCACAGCCATAGATCAGAGAAGAGCTACTAAGGGAAGCAACACATGGAAGCCAGAGCCTGCACCTATCCTGAAGAGGGTCTGCGTCTGTAACATTAATGCACAGAACCAGGCATGTGCTTGAGTCAAGAGAATGCGCAATGAGGGATATCTTGTTTAATGGTTCTCTAGCTGAAAAATAAGGTATTTTTCCTGATATTGATCATAAGAATGACAACAAAGCAGTTGTGCTCAAGTTTGACCCAGGGGATGTGAAAACCTTACTTTCTGAGCCCAGATAGAAGTTACTTCTATTATACCACTTTTCTTTAATTGTCATTGGGCTAGAAAAGAATCAGTAATATAATTCTGAGTGTAACCAGCCCATGAAACGTGCACAGAGTTTATAACAGCAGCAAATATGCAAAGTTGAATTAAGGCAATGACTAAGATTTCCATTTATTTTTCAAGTCAGAAAAAAAAGTCAAAATTTTAAATTTCAAGGGATCTAATGGCAGTAATAGAACTTGCGCTCTGCTGCTGCTGCTAAGTCACTTCAGTCATGTCCGACTCCGTGCAACCCCAGAGCCCACCAGGCTCCCCCATCCCTGGGATTCTCCAGGCAAGAACACTGGAGTGGGTTGCCATTTCCTTCTCCAATGCATGAAAGTGAAAAATGAAAGTGAAGTCACTCAGTCATGTCCGACTCTTAGCGACCCCATGGACTGCAGCCCACCAGGCTCCTCCGTCCATGGGATTTTCCAGGCAAGAGTACTAGAGTGGGGTGCCACTGCCTTCTCTGAATAGAACTTGTAAGCAGATTCATTTAATTTATACTGAGTGTGTTGTGCACTATGTTAGAAATTCCAGGGACTATAAGGAAATCAAGAAGCCTGATTTTTCTAGGGGTACACATAGAATGTTAACAAGGTAGCAGCCATTTAAAACCACAATTTGAGTGACATCACAAAGCTGCAGTTGGTACCAGCCAGCAATAAACCACTGCCTTGAAGCTTCCATCCCTATGCAGTCACCATACTATACTGAATCTCCACCTACTTAGACTTAAGAGTTTTTACAAGTAGTGAAACTTCCCTGATGCTCAAAGTTTGCATCTCAAAAATGAGTGTCGGACTTGAGACACACCTTCCTCTCAAATCTCTATGAATCTTTGATGATGTCCAAGATCCTATATGGACACTTTGATATCTAATCAAACTTTCTTATTCTCCAAGTAGAAAAGCAACTAAAGCTAATATAGGGAAGACCAGAAAGGAAATCAGGGATGGAAGAGGTGAAGGAGAAAAATGAAACTTCTTTAAAGTGATATCTGCCTATGTCAGGTCAAGTAGTGTTCCTTGTATTATAAATGAAAATTATAATGTATAAAACATGTAAGGTCTACCTCTAGCCTTTTAACCTCAGAATCTCTATATTTCATTGTATAATTAATACTTGAACCAGTAGGTGAAATGGAGAAATATAATTCCTGACTAAATAAAAATATATGAATTGTTTGCAATATGAAAAGATATAAAGTAAAAAATGAAAATCCTATTCTTTATTTAAGTCTACCATACCACTCAGATTTTAAACTGTATGAAAGATGATTGTCCATGGCAACCTATACATATCTCAAACAATATTCTATCATTCAGGCATAAAAATTAGAAGATTGTTATTCAATAATTGTGATTTTGTTAAGCTAGCTTTTTTAAAAATGTTTGTTGGAGTATACTTGATTTACAGTGTTGTACTAGTTTCAGGTATGCAGTGAAGTGAATCTATTATATATATATGTGTATCTCCACTTTTTAAAGTTTCTTTTCCATAAAGGCCCTTACAGACTATTGAGTAGAGTTCCCTGTGCTGTAGAGTAGGTGCTTATTCGTTATCTACTCTATATATAGTGCTGCTGTGAGCTAAGTCACTTCGGGCGTGTCCAACTCTTTGCAACCCTGTGGACTACAGTTTGCAGATTCCTCTGTCCATGGAATTTTCCAGGCAAGAAAACTGTAGTGGGTTGCTATATCCTCCTCCAGGGAATTTTCCCAACCCAGGGATCTAACCTGTTTCTCCCTACACTGCAATCTGATTCTTTTACTGCTGAGCTATTGGGGAAGTCCGCTCTATAGAGTAGTGTGTGTCAATTCCAGTTTTCAAATTTATCCTTCCCCACTTACTCCCTTAGAACCATAAGTTTACATTTTTACATCTATAACTCTGTTTCTGTTTTGTAAATAAGTTCATTTGTCACCTTTTTTTTTAGATTGCTACTTATAAGTGATACCATGCAACATTTGTATTTCTCTATCTGACTTACTTCACTCAGTATGAGAATCTCTAAGTCCGCACATGTTGCTGCATATAGCATTGTTTGTTCTTTTTTATGGATGAGTAATATTCCGTTGTGTATATGTGCCACATCTTCTTTACCTATTCCTCTGTTGATGAACATGTACATTATTTCCATGTACTGGCTATTGTAAATGGTGCTGCAATGAACATTCAATTCACATTAAGGTGTATGTATCTTTTCAAATTATGATTTTCTCTAGATAATATGCCCAGGAATGGTATTGCTGGATCGTATGATAGCTCTGCTTGTAGTTTTTTTAAGGAACCTCAATACTGGTCTCCATAATGGCTGTACCAATTTTCATTCCAACCACTAGTATAGACTAGCTTTTTGCTTTTATTTCAAGATTGGTCCCGTGGCATTTAAAATTTATCCAATGCTTTCAAGTCATTATATTGACCACCCCCCATAGTAATATCTCTCTTTCCTAATTTGTTTTCTTTATTTTTTTCACTTTAACAGATTTTATAAAATTGAAGTGTCTAGGTTTTTTTCCCACTTGAACTTAAAATAATAGTAATAACATAACATATGTAGTGCTAGAGGATATGTTCACATTTATTTATATTGCTCTATCTCCCTTAAATTATCATTGTGCTAGACTAAACGGTAAAACCTTGGACGTAACCAACCCTTGAAATGTACACAAAGAGCCTTTATCAGTAATATATGAAAAAGCAAACTAAGATACAGAAAATTAAAGGGACTTAGCAAAGTGACTCAGTCAAGCTTGTTTTCTAGGCCATTGCTCTGAATATGCTGCTGCTACTGCTAAGTCACTTCAGTTGTGTCCAACTCTGTGCGACCCCATAGACAGCAGCCCACCAGGCTCCCCCGTCCCTGGGATTCTCCAGGCAAGAACACTGGAGTGGGTTGCCATTTCCTCCTCCAGTGCATGAACGTGAAAAGTGAAAGTGAAGTCGCTCAGTCATGTCCGACCCTCAGCGACCCCATGGACTGCAGCCTTCCAGGCTCCTCTGTCCATGGGATTTTCCAGGCAAGAGTACTGGAGTGGGGTGCCATTGCCTGCTCTGAATATAGAAACATGCTAACTTTGGACTCACAGAACATACTACAGAAATGTAACATTGTACTTTAACGTCTAAGCACCAACTATTTGGCAAATAATTTACAGAAAAGGCACATAACTTTAAAACATAACTCTCTCGTTTCACACTAACCATGTATTTAGCATAATTTTTATTTTATTATGGAGCATTTTCAGCTATAGTACTTCTGTTGATGATGCTAATCTCTATTTAGTATCTTTGACATACAGTGACATTGTGATGTGACATTGAAGAATTAAAACGTATGCATAACTGAACTAATTGAGCACAGCTTTCACTTTGAAAGTGAGAAAGAGAAAGGAAGGGAAAGGGAAATAGGGAGGGAGGGAGGAAAGAAGGACATTAGTTAGTTCATAGCCAGGTAGAAAATATATGGAGATATTTTAGCTTCTTCACTTTAACTCTAGCTAACAGTTTTTTTAAGTCATAAGATTATGTTAGAACATTTCACAAATTCTGCTGATCCTATCTTCTTACAGTTCTTTTGTGGCTTTATTTAATACCTATAAGCATCTCTGGAGTAATTTCAAGTAGCACATATGAAGTATGTCATTGAGAATTTGAGTAATATTTATTGAAATCACTGAATTGTCTCCATGAAATTTTTAACAGCTATAACCTCACAAGTGATCTATCAGATTGGGAGTAGACAAGAATCTCAGTTGCTAGAATTCTGAAAAGTACAGTGAAACTCAAATATTCATAATCAATAGAATGAGTTGTATATTTGGCTATAGAGTTATGATTGTTAATATTGTGTCAAATTGACAGAACCACAGGATTGTCAGATAGCTGGTTAAACTTTATTTCTGAGTATTTCTGGTTATGAGCTTTGAGTTCATGAATTAGGTGAAACCCATGGCCCTCTCCAGTAAGAGTGGGCATCCTTCAGCCAATTGAGAACCTGAATAGAGCAAAAAGGTGGAGGAGGGTGGAGTTCACTCTCAGCCTGACTGCCCTCCATGCTCCTGGTTCTCAGGTATTCCAACTAACACTGGAATATACACCCTCAGCTCTCCAGCTCTTAGCCCACTGAACTACAGATGGCAGACTGTGGGACTTCTTTGTCTCCATAATTATATGAGCCAATTCCTTATGATATATGGAATATACATATGTCAGTTCAGCGCATTTTCTTGGCAAAACTCTATTAGTCTTTGCCCTGCTTCATTCTGTATTCCAAGGCCAAATTTGCCTGTTACTCATGGTGTTTTTTTGACTTCCTACTTTTGCATTCTAGTCCCCTATAATGAAAAGGGCATCTTTTTTCGGTGTTAGTTCTAAAATGTCTTGTAGGTCTTCATAGAACTGTTCAACTTCAGCTTCTTCAGCATTACTGTTTGGGGCATAGACTTGGATTACTGTGATATTGAACGGTTTGTCTTGGAAACGAACAGAGATCATTCTGTCATTTTTGAGATTGCATCCAATCTCAAAAATACCATGTATTGTTTTATACATGGTAGTGTATGAACTTCCTGATGTTCAAGCTGGTTTTAGAAAAGGCAGAGGAACCAGAGATCAAATTGCCAATATCCGCTGGATCATGGAAAAAGCAAGAGAGTTCCAGAAAAACATCTATTTCTGCTTTATTGACTATGCCAAAGCCTTTGACTGTGTGAATCACAATAAACTGGAAAATTCTGAAAGAGATGGGAATACCAGCCCACCTGATCTGCCTCTTGAGAAATCTGTATGCAGGTCAGGAAGCAACAGTTAGAACTGCACATGGAACAACAGACTGGTTCCAAATAGGAAAAGCAGTTTGTCAAGGCTGTATATTGTCACCCTGCTTATTTAAGTTCTATGCAGAGTACATCATGAGAAACACTGGACTGGAAGAAACACCAGCTGGAAACAAGATTGCTGGGAGAAATATCAATAACTTCAGATATGCGGATGATACCACCCTTATGGCAGAAAGTGAAGAGGAATTAAAAAGCCTCTTGATGAAAGTGAAAGTGGAGAGTGAAAAGGTTGGCTTAAAGCTCAACATTAAGAAAAGGAAGATCATGGCATCTGGTCCCATCACTGCATGGGAAATAGATGGAGAAACAGTGGAAACAGTGTCAGACTTTATTTTTCTGGGCTCCAAAATCACTGCAGATGGTGACTGCAGCCATGAAATTAAAAGACGCTTACTCCTTGGAAGGAAAGTTATGACCAACCTAGATAGCATATTCAAAAGCAGAGACATCACTTTGCCAACAAAGGTTCGCCTAGTCAAGGCTATGGTCTTTCCTGTGGTCATGTATGGATGTGAGAGCTGGACTGTGAAGAAGGCTGAGCGCTGAAGAATTGATGCTTTTGAAATGTGGTGTTGGAGAAGACTCTTGAGAGTCCCTTGGACTGCAAGGAGATCCAACCAGTCCATTGTGAAGGAGATCAGCCCTGGGATTTCTTTGGAAGGAATGATGCTAAAGCTGAAACTCCAGTACTTTGGCCACCTCATGCGAAGAGTTGACTCATTGGAAAAGACTCTGATGCTGGGAGGGATTAGGGGCAGGAAGAGAAGGGGACGACAGAGGATGAGATGGCTGGATGGCATCACTGACTCCATGAATGTGAGTCTGAGTGACCTCCGGGAGCTGGTGATGGATAGGGAGGCCTGGCGTGCTGCAGTTCATGGGGTTGCGAAGAGTCGGACACGACTGAGCGACTGATCTGATCTGATCTGATCTGACTCTCTGTATTAATTGAAAGTAATAAAGGAAGTATTCATTCATTACCTCACTCAGGATTAATTAAGTACCTGATAAAGACTCTATGCTTTATACTATGTACAGTGTAGTTAATAAGACAGACTTGCCTTTTGCTCTCACAGAGTTGACACTAAGGGTAAGTAGATAAGCAAGTATTTTTGTGTATTGCTCAAGTATCCTGTGTATTTCTGTATGTGTTAAAAGGGAAGAGGAGAGTTTAAGGGAGGGTGTATGGAAAGGTATCACCTTGGCCAGGGGGAGGGGGACACTCAGCTCACTAAAGCAAAAGTCATTCTGTCGTGTCTGACTCCTTGTGCCCCATGGACTGTAGCCTGCCAGGTTCCTCTATCAGTGGAATTCTCCAGGCAAAACACTGGAGTGGGTAGCCATTCCCTTCTCCAGGGGATCTTCCCAACCCAGAGATCGAACCCATGTCTCCTGCATTGCAGGCAAATTCCCATCTGAGCCACTAGGAAACTCCAAGCTCCCTAAAGGATAAGTTAAAGGTGACTCGGGGAAAAAGGAGAAAAGAGAGAGCATTCTAGCCAGGATGAAAAGCATTTGTAAAGACCATGAGGCAGGAACTGAAAGTGGAAGAGTTAGGTTATGTGTGGTGAAGACAGAGACATGAGGCCAGCCTAGTTCATATTAAAGATTTCTTTCTTGATCCTAATCGTTCTGAAAGGTTTCAAACAGAAAAATGATGGGATCAAGTTTGCATCACTAAAAAATTTTCCTGCCTTCTCTGAGGAGAATGCATTAGCATTCAGAGGTACAAAGCTATTGTTCAGTTCAGTTCTGTTGCTCAGTCGTGTCCGACTCTGTGACCCCATGAATCACAGCACGCCAGGCCTCCCTGTCCATCACCAACTCCCGGAGTTCACCCAGACCCACGTCCATCGAGTCAGTGATGCCATCCAGCCATCTCATCCTCTGTCATCCCCTTGTCCTCCTGCCCCTAATCCCTCCTAGCATCAGAGTCTTTTCCAATGAGTCAACTCTTCACATGAGGTGGCCAAAATACTGGAGTTTCAGCTTTAGCATCACCCCTTCCAAAGAAATCCCAGGGCTGATCTCCTTCTGAATGGACTGGTTGGATCTCCTTGCAGTCCAAGGGACTCTCAAGAGTCTTCTCCAACACCACAGTTCAAAAGCATCAATTCTTCAGCACTCAGCTTTCTTCATAGTCCAACTCACACATCCATACATGACCACTCGAAAAACCATACCCTTGACTAGATGAACCTTTGTTAGCAAAGTAATGTTTCTGCTTTTGAATATGCTATCTAGGTTGGTCATAACTTTCCTTCCAAGGAGTAAGTATCTTTTAATTTCATGGCTGCAGTCACCATCTGCAGTGATTTTGGAGCCCAGAAAAATAAAGTCTGACACTGTTTCCATCGTTTCCCCATCTATTTCCCATGAAGTGATGGGACCAGATGCCATGATCTTCCTTTTCTGAATGTTGAGCTTTAAGCCAACTTTTTCACTCTCCACTTTCACTTTCATCAAGAGGCTTTTTAGTTCCTCTTCACTTTCTGCCATAAGGGTGGTGTCATCTGCATATCTGAGGTTATTGATATTTCTCCCAGCAATCTTGATTCCAGCTTGTGCTTCTTCCAGCCCAGCGTTTCTCATGATGTACTCTGCATAGAAGTTAAATAAGCAGGGTGACAATATACAGCCTTGATGTACTCCTTTTCCTATTTGGAACTAGTCTGTTGTTCCATGTCCAGTTCTAACTGTTGGTTCCTGACCTGCATATAGATTTCTCAAAAGGCAGATCAGGTGGTCTGGTATTCCCATCACTTTCAGAATTTTCCACAGTTTATTGTGATTCACATAGTCAAAGGCTTTGGCATAGTCAATAAAGCAGAAATTGATGTTTTTCTAGAACTCTCTTGCTTTTTCCATGATCCAGTGGATGTTGGCAATTTGATCTCTGGTTCCCCTGCCTTTTCTAAAACCAGCTTGAACATCAGGAAGTTCATGGTTCACATATTGCTGAGGCCTGGCTTGGAGAAGTTGGAGCGTATGAGATGAGTGCAATTGTGCGGTAGTTTGAGCTTTCTTTGGCATTGCCTTTCTTTGGGATTGGAATGAAAACTGACCTTTTCCAGTCCTGTGGCCACTGCTGAGTTTTTCCAAATTTGCTAGAATATTGAGTGCAGCACTTTCACAGCATCATCTTTCAGGATTTGAAACAGCTCAACTGAAATTCCATCACCTGCACTAGCTTTGTTCGTAGTGATGCTTTTTAAGGCCCACTTGACTTCACATTCCAGGATGTCTGGCTCTAGGTCAGTGATCACACCATCGTGATTATCTGGGTCATGAAGATCTTTTTTGAACAGTTCTTCTGTGTATTCTTGCCACCTCTTCTTAATATCTTCTACTTCTGTTAGGTCCATACCGTTTCTGTCCTTTATCGAGCCCATCTTTGCATGAAATGTTCCCTTGGTATCTCTAATTTTCTTGAAGAGATCTCTAGTCTTTCCCATTCTGTTGTTTTCCTCTACTTCTTTGAATTGATCGTTGAAGAAGGCTTTCTTATCTCTTCTTGCTATTCTTTGGAACTCTGCATTCAGATGTTTATATCTTTCCTTTTCTCCTTTGCTTTTCACTTCTCTTCTTTTCACAGCTATTTGTAAGGCCTCCTCAGATAGCCATTTTGCTTTTTTGCATTTTTTTTCCATGGGGATGGTCTTGATCCCTGTCTCCTGTACAATGTCACAAACCTCATTCCATAGTTCATCAGGCACTCTATCTATTAGATCTAGGCCCTTAAATCTATTTCTCACTTCCACTGTATAATCATAAGGGATTTGATTTAGGTCATATCTGTATGGTCTAGTGGTTTTCCCTACTTTCTTCAATTTAAATCTGAATTTGGCAATAAGGAGTTCATGGTCTGAGCCACAGTCAGCTCCTGGTCTTGTTTTTGCTGACTGTATAGAGCTTCTCCATCTTCGGCTGCAAAGAATATCATCAATCTGATTTCAGTGTTGACCATCTGGTGATGTCCATATTATAGAAGTCCAAGAATTAGTGGTATGCTAGAAGAGAAGGCTCAAAGGTGGATAGATTCAATGGATATTTAGGAGGGAAAATGGACAACAGTGAATAAAGGATTGAATATGGGGGTAAGGGAAAGTCTTGTATCAAGGATGACGTTCAGGCTCCTGGCATGGCTGTTGGGATCTTTCACTAAAGTGGAGAGAACCAATATGGGGCACAGTGAACTGTGGCAAGTCAGGGAGAAGACAATATTGAGAGTAACTCCAAAGCATTAATCTGGACAACTGTTGCACTTAGTAGAAGAATCCATGATTGTGTGTTAAATCACACACATGATTGTGTGTTTAATGTCTTTTGGGGGAGAATGAATTTTTCATTGTCAAGCATCTTAATAGTATTTCACAATTCACGTGTATTCATTACCCTACCATACATCAGTGATTTAAGACAAATATAGCCTAATTAGTAGCACGGCAATATTTGTCACTCAATTATAGAATAATAATATTGTTCATTGACTCATCCTTCTTATCTCTCCCTGACTTATTTCCCCACGATTTGTATCCTCACTTTATTTGGATGAGAATATGAAAATAAATGGTTGATAAGGTCAGACTCCATGGTTCAAATCTTGGTGCCACCACTTGCTAATTGTATGCCTGTGACAAGTTGGTCAAACTCTCATATTGCATTTATATTTATTAAAATATAAATATTGTTTATATTATTCACCAATAATAATACCTACCATAGGAGGTTTGTGACATTTCAATAGGAAAATCTATCTTAAAGGTTGTGGTATGGTACTTAGTCTATGTTAGATGCTGAAAAAAATGGCTACTGCCCTAGAGTCTCATCGTGTCCTCTGTCTACCCTGACACCTGATCATCTGGTAAACCGAGATGGTAGAGAGAGCTGTCCTCCCCTCCCAACCCCTCACCAGCCCTCGCTTTGGGGAGAGTAGGTAAAGAGAACCATTCTAATTTGAGCCTAGTATGTGCGTGTCACTCAAAAGGGGCCTCCCTACCTCCCTTTCCTACTGCTCGGCCTATCCCCTCTGCAAAGGACATAACCTCCTCTACTCCTAGAAGACTGCTGAGGGCAAGAATTTCATCCTTATATTTCTTCTGTTTCCACTTACTCTCCTTAAAAACAAACAAAAAAAAAACGTATCTCTTTTATTAAATACAGGGATATACTGTGAATAGGAGGGCAAAGTTTCCTTAGGCTCCTTCTGCCTGGGCTGGAAAAGTGCATGACTGTACACTTTCACTTTCACATAAGTGTGTAGACCCAGAAACAGTATCCTGACCTTGGGTGCCCCAAAATGGTTTTGGCTGAGACATTTGAGTAGTTGCTTATGTGGACATAGCATTAGTTTCAGCTGCCAATTTTAGAATCAAATGGCTTACATTACTAAAAAATTTTAGCAGAACATATTTTCCAAAATAAATGTCATTAAATCTACACTCCCACCAACTGATGGGAGACTTGAACTCAGCAAATATGGCAAAGACAGCAGAGCAGCAAAAGTAAGAAAAACACATGCTCATTTCATATGGTAAAAATGACTCTTTCCTTCCTCTCTGGAAAGCACATCCACTTGGTGAATAAGCAAAGTGAACTCTGCTTCCCCTGAATGTAGGGAAACCATAAAAGGTATCTACCTGTTTCCAGTTTAAGTTGTATGAGATACTACTGAATTTACATTTCCATGACTTAGCTGTACATTTTCAAATTAACAATATTTCTTTATATTAATAATTTAAAAATAAACCTATTCTAAAATCCTAAAGAAATCAATTTTGGCAAGTCAGTCAGGGCAACAGTATACCTGAGGAAAGTTGCACTGAGAGTCTTGCAAATAATTTAAGTAGTGTCTTCTGGAGCCAAGGGCCCTACCTATCTTCAGGGTGGTTATCTTTATAGTTCTGAGAGTTAATGAGCCATGAAGCAATCATTTAAGGACTTGTGTCACAGCAGTAGCCATATGAGTTTGTCACTGTGATGACATTTCATAGGAAATCATCTCAATTTGTACCTTGTACTTTGAGAAGAGGGGGAAAAAAAGAAAAATCTTTATACCTTATTTTTACCCATTGCCTCCATCTGGGATACAAGCAGTGTCTGATCAAACATATGGCACATAAACAGTAATTTAATTAAATGTGAACCAAGCCTTTTCATGTACCATATTCAAATTTTGAAAAGTAGCCCAGTTTTCCTTCTATTCAAACTACATGAAACATGAAAAAAAAGTCACATTGTTAATGACAGACGTGATGATGACGTGTACAGAGCCCTTGCTGAGTGTGATGTGACTTGGCTCCATCTATTAAGGTAAGCTATTTTGAAAGTACTCCACCATGGCAGTCAACAGTGTTGGGTATTTTCAGCCTAACCAACCTATCATTGTAATGAAATTGCAAGCATAGCTTTCTTGTGATTTCATCCAATTCTAGCATCTGAAATGATTTGATTTAAATGATGCTAGGTGTTTAGAGCCCAACCACGAGTTAACCAAGGAGTACTTATTTAAACATCTATGTTCCTTTAGGAGTTCCTGGGTGAATCAGGGAACCAGTATAAGTTTGAAAAAAGATGAGTTTTAGACACTGCCTGTTCAGATTTAAAATTCATGTAGCTAATTAAGAGTCCCTACAACAAAACAGAAATTTGACTAAAGACTCACATAATATTAATAAACAAAAACTGACTATCCCCTCATAAAGTTGAGCTAGAAGAGTGAAAATAAAAACAGATTATGAGAAATTTGAAATATTTATCTCTTTTGATAGAAATAATCAGAGTTTTACAAAGATCCTAGTTATACTATACCAAGTAAAATGCTTGAGGCAGATAAAATGATATATATAAAAGATCATCCAGTAGGTTGTTTTATTTGTTTAAAAAGCCTTAAAATTTTGATCAAAGTAATTTCTTTTATTCCAGTTGCCCAATTACACATCTTTACTACAGCATCACACTCTTTATGATGAAATGGATTCCTCCCAGCCATGTGTCAGATTCTCACAATAAATTCAGACTAAAAACCTACTTCGAAATTTCTTTTAGTAATGCTATTAGGTCAAACACTAAACGTATAACAGATTTTTCAGAATGAGAGCTAAGATTGGATTTTCTTACTCTTCCATCCAGCCAAGTGACATTTTTGCTCATGCTTTTAAAACTTTTGATTCAATTGTTTTCATTCTTCAGCTTCCATCTTCTAGAGATCATAGAAAAAAGAGAGAGACCAATAAAATTCAAAACATGTTGTGCAGAGCACTTTTTTCCATTAATTTTTAAACCCATGCATATGGCAAAGGAAATAAAATCCTTGTGTTTCTGAGTCATTTACACTTAACTCACCAAAATGTTCTTTTAAAAAGAGAACTGACATTCAACAAGTTTTCTGAACCTTTTTTTTTCCCCCTTTTCCTTATTAGTTCCATCTAGTCAACTCACAGTTCCCAAGGTTCAAGGTTGGTTCACAGCTTTAAACCCATATGCTGAGAATTAGCTTGAAATTTTACAAAACAAACATGCTTTGCTGTGACCCCCCTCTGAGACATTTTGTCATTTTGGGTGTGACATTTTGTCACTTCTATTTCAGTTTTGAGTTGGAGTGGGAATAAATGAGGCGAGTTGGAAAAAAGAAATAAACTTTAAAAAGAAGAAAGGGACGAAAAAGGAAATAACTAATTCACTTGGGATGTGGTGCATAGGAAGAATTCTGGACCAGAAGTAAGGGGTCCTTACAGCTGCTGCTCTTAGCTCCAACACCAGCATGGGTATAGCCATGTAAAATGGTTACTCATTCAGGATGCACAATAAAATTCACAATTATAAAAAGAGAGAGTTAGAATTTACAAAGTCAGATGAGATGATTATTATGTTTACTTATACTCCTGACATTTCCATTATTTTATGAACTTACCCTTGGACAGTAAAGTGAGCCAAGCCAATCAAGTAGCTCATGATCATATGGATTGCCCCAAACCAGCACTTACTCTACCTCTAGTTCCACCTCTGCCCTCTCCACTCCTGACGCTGCCCGTAAACCTTTCTCTGACTTCTAGGGTCAAATCCCTACACTCTTTGTTCCTATAAATCCACTTCCATTTCATGTTTCTACTGATTCACTTCTCTAAGTTTTGAATCTTGAGCTTTGTTCTTGAGCATGAACGGGATCCTTTTGTACTTGCCTGAGATTTGGCCCTAGAACACCCTCCATGGTTTGCAGTCTCTGAACCTCTTTTCTTGTTTTCAGCCACAAAAGACCAGGTCCCTGCATCAAACAATTCTAAATGTCTGTGTAAATATCATGAGATGTGGTTAGATTTAACAGAAGTTTTGATCAGCTGTGAAAATAAATAAACATTAATCCATGATAACTTGTACTCAAGTATTTGAGTCTAGAGACAATTGTAAGCTGGGGAAAGAAATATTATTTCCAAAATACCTACATGATCATTGTTATTCAGTTTCTAAGTCCAGTCCAACTCTTTCAGACCCCATGTACTGCAGCACCCCAGGCTCCTCTGTCCTCCACTATCTCCTGAACTTTGCTCAAATTAACATCCATTGAGTCTTTGATGCTAACATCTCATCTTCTGTCACCCGCTTCTCCTCCTGCTCTCAGTATTTCCCAGCATCAGGGTCCTTTCCAGTGAGTTGGCTCTTCATATCAGCTGGCCAGACTATTGGACCTTCAGCTTCAGCATCGGTCCTTCCAATGAATACTCAGGGTTGATTTCCCTTAGGATCAACTGGTTTGATATCCTTGCAATCCAAGGGACTCTCAAGACCCTTCTCCAGCACAATTAGAAAGTATCCATTGTTTGTCGCTCAGCCTTCCTTAGAGTCCAACTCTCAGATCCATACATGACTAATGGAAGATTCATAGCTTGGGTAATATGGACCTACATCAGCAAAGTGATATCTCTTCTTTTTAATATGCTGTCTAGGTTTGTCATAACTTTCCTTCCAAGGAGTAAGTGTCTTTTAATTTCATGGCTTCAGTCACTGTCCATAGTGATTTTGGAGCCCAAGAAAATAAAATCTGTCACTGTTTCCACCTTTTCCCCTTCTATTTGCCATAAAGTGTTAGGGCCAGATGCCCATGATCTTGGGTTTTTTTTAATGTTGAGTTTCAAGCCAGCTTTTTCACTCTCCTCTTTCACCCTCTTCAAGAGGTGCTATGGTTTCTCTTCACTTTCTGCCATTAAAGTGGTATTACCTGCATATCTGAGGTTGTTGATACTTCTCCCGGCAATCTTGATTCCAGCTTTTGATTCACCCAGGCCAGCATTTTGCACGATGTACTCTGCATATAACATCAATAAACAGGGTAACAATTTACAGCCTTGCAGTATTCCTTTCCCAATTTTGAACCAGTCAGTTGTTCCATGTCTGGTTCTAACTGTTAGTTCTTAACACATGTTAAGTTTCTCAGGAGACAGGTAAGGTGGTCTGGTATTCCCATTTCTTTAAGAATTTTTAACAAAATGTGATCTGCACAGTCAAGGGTTTAGCATGGTCAATGAAGCAAAAGAGATGTTTTTCTAGAACTCTCTTGCTTTGTCCATGATCCAGCAAATGTTAGCAAGTTGCCTTCTGGTTCCTCTGCCTTTTCTAACCAGCTTGTACATCTGCCACTTCCCCATTCATGTACTGCTGAAGCCTAACTTGAAGGATTATGAGCATTATCTTGCTAGCATGTGAAATGAACGCACTTGTATGATAGTGTGAACATTCTTTGTCATTGCCCTTCTTTGGGATTGGAATGAAAACTAACATTTTCCAGTCCTGTGCCCACTGCTGAGTTTTCCAAATTTGCTGACACATTGAGTGCAGCACTTAAACAGCATCATCTTTTAGGATCTGAAATAGTTCAGCTGGAATTCCATCACCTCTACTAGCTTTGTTCTTAGTAATGTTCCTAAGGCCCACTTGACTATGCACTCTAGGATATCTGGCTCTAGGTGAGTGACCACATCATAGTGGTTATCCAGATCATTAAGACTTTTTTGTATAGCTCTTCTGTATATCCTTGCCACCTCTTCTTTATCTCTTCTGCTTCTGTTAGATTTTTACCTTTTCTGTCCTTTTTGGTGCCCATCCTTGCATGAAATATTTCCTTGATATCTCCAGTTTTCTTGGAGAGATAGTCTTGTGATTTATTTCTTTTCCTCTATTTCTTTGCATTGTTCATTGAAAAGAGCCTTCTAATCTCTCTTTGCTATTCTCTGGAACTCTGCATTCAAATGGGTATATCTTTCCTTTTCTCCCTTGCTTTTTGCTTCTCTTCTTTCCTCAGCTCTTTGTAAAGCCTCCTCAGAAAGCCACTTTGCCTTCTTGCATTTCATTTTCTTTGAGATGGTTTTGATCACTGCCTCCTATACAGTATTATGAACCTCTCTCCGTAGTTCTTCAGGCACTCGGTCTATCAGATCTAATTCCTTGAATCTATTCATCACCTCCACTATATAATCATAGAAGATTTAATTTAGGTGATACCTGAACAGCCTAGTAGTTTCCCCTACTTTTTCTGTTTAAGACTAAATCTTGCAATAAGAACCTTTGATCTGGGCCACAGTTAGCTCCAGCTTTTGTTTTTGCTAACTGTATATAGGTTCTCCATCTTCAGCCACAAAGAACATAATTTGATTTCGGTGTTGACAATCTGGTGATGTCCACGTATAGAGTCATCTCTTGGGTTGTTGGAAATAGGTGTTTGCTATGACCAGTGTGCTCTCTTGATAAAATTCTGTTATTCTCTACCCTGCTTCATTTTGTACTCCAAAGCCAAACTTGCCTGTTATTCTGGGTATCTCTTGACTTCCTACTTTTGTGTTCTAATCCCCTATGATGAAAGGACATCTTTTTTTGGTGTTAGTTCTATGTTGTAACTCTTCATAGAACTGGTCAATTTCATTTCCTTCGGAGTCAGTGGTTGGGACATAGACTTGGATTACTGTGATGTTGAATGGTTTGCCTTGGAGGTGAACCAAAATCATTCTGTTACTTTTGAGGTTACACCCAAGTACTGCATTTCAGACTCTTTTGTAGACTATGAAGGCTACTCCATTTCTTCTAAGACAAGACCCTTTGTCATGATGATGTTCTTGTCTATGAGGGGGACATGAATATACAAGAGAATTTTAATAGATATATTTAATACATTTTACTTAAAAGGAAAGATCATCAGATCATCAGCAGTTCTGAAAGATATTCTTTGTGCTTTTCCTTTGAAAAATTAACCTATTGGCTTTGAAACATGTATGTTACACATAGGCTATATGGGGCTATGTGTGCTGACCTTGAAGTTTTTTCATTTAAGTAGCATAGAATTAACATGAGCTCAACTGGAATTCCATCACCTCCACTAGCTTTGTTCCTAGTGATGCTTTCTATGAAAGCCCATTTGACTTCACATTCCAGGATGTCTGGCTCTAGGTCAGTGATCACACCATTGTGATTATCTGGGTCGTGAAGATATTTTTTGTACTGTTCTTCTGTGTATTCTTGCCACCTCTTCTTAGTATCTTCTGCTTCTGTTAGGTCCATACCATTTCTGTCCTTTATCCAGTCCATCTTTGCATGAAATGTTCCCATGGTATCTCTAATTTTCTTGAAGAGATTCATGGGAAATAAATGGGGAAACAGTGGAAACAGTGTCAGACTTTATTTTTGGGGGCTCCAAAATCACTGCAGATAGTGATTGCAGCCATGAAATTAAAAGACGCTTACTCCTTGGAAGGAAAGTTATGACCAACCTAGACAGCATATTCAAAAGCAGAGACATTACTTTGCCAACAAAGGTCCGTCTAGTCAAGGCTATGGTTTTTCCTGTGGTCATATATGGATGTGAGAGTTGGACTGTGAAGAAAGTTGAGTGCAGAAGAATTGATGCTTTTGAACTGTGGTGTTGGAGAAGATTCTTGAGAGTCCCTTGGACTGCAAGGAGATCCAACCAGTCCATTCTGAAGGAGATCAGCCCTGGGATTTCTTTGGAGGGAATGATGCTGAAGTTGAAACTCCAGTACTTTGGCCACCTCATGCGAAGAGCTGACTCATTGGAAAAGTCTCTGATGCTGGGAGGGATTGAGGGCAGGAAGAGAAGGGGATGCCAGAGGATGAGATGAGATGGCCGGATGGCATCACTGACTCGATGGACTTGAGTCTGAGTGAACTCTGGGAGTTGGTGATGGCCAGGGAGGCCTGGGGTCCTGTGATTCATGGGGTCGCAAAGAGTCGGACACGACTGAGCAACTGAACTGAACTGAACTGATGTTATAAGTCTTCTGACTAAGAGCTTCACATACCAGAGCCCCATTTATGTACATGATGATTTTGATGCCTTTTTGTCATTTCTCATGTTTATCACTTTAAAGATTTTGTAACCATGTGTGTGGAAAGTAGTGTGCCAAGTTTCAAACCCCTTGGAATTTCCTTAGTTCTCCATTTGGATTCAGACTTAAGCTCTTCCAGGTTCTGTTTACTGCTAGCTAATGATGATTTCCTTATCCAAATGGAAGAAAGACTTTTGAACATATATTAAAACGTGTGTATGATTTCTGAGACATCAAATAGCTGGAATAACAAGTCAACATTTTGATGAGTTAAGTGTAAATTAACTAAAAACACATGAACTAAATTCTCCTTGAAGCACAGATGGTTTGAGAAACCTAGAAGTGCTTGGAAAAAAATATGGCTTTTATTTTCTTGAACCTCTAAGTTTGAAAAAATAGTTGAAGATAATTTCCATCTCTTTCCAATTATTGCTTTAGATATTTTTAAATAAATTATCTCCTTATTTATTTATATTTAACCTGCATTGTCCAAGAACTGGAAGCCTTTT